>CM046876.1:51396444-52116444 GCA_025667525.1 Glebionis coronaria
GATGGCTTCAACATCGGGGTTAATGGGTGGGGCTTGTTGGGCGGGTGGGTGATAAGGATTAGAAGCTCTTGGTGGGATTTGGTTGCTTCTAGTGTAGTTATTGGCGGGGTTTTGGTTTTGAGGAGAAAAACCGGGTGAAAGGTAGTTGTTTGATCGGTAACTCAGCAAATTTCTATCCTCTTGAGGTCGAGCTTGGTAATTTTCTGGTGAATAATTACCATAAGCTGCATACACATTTTCCGGATTTCCTTGTGTAGAAGGACAATCGGTGTATGAGTGGGGACCGCCGCATGTTTCACAAGAAGGTGCAACCGCTTTAACTTGTTGTTGTTGGTTTGAAGCGAGAAGCAAGATACTTTTGCTCATTTCAGTCATCATGCGGGTGAGTTCGGTCATATCAGGGTTTGCTGAAGTGGAAGAAACATTGACTCTCGGGTTGTTCCTTGAAGAAGCAGAGGAATCCCAGTTTTTGTGGTGAGTAGTCATGTTCTCAATAAGCTCTCTACACTCCTCGGGTCTCCTTTTCATGAATGTGCCACCGGCGGCTGCATTAATCGTATCACGATCTCAAAAAGTCAAACCGTTGTAGAAAGTATCAATCAATGTGACGGGAAGCATGTTGTGGTTTGGACAACGATCAATCAAGACATTATATCTCTCCCAAGCATCAAAAAGAGATTCATCGGGATCTTGCATGAAACCGCTGATTTGATTGCGAAGGCTCGTGACCATGGATGGTGGAAAGTAGCGCGACAAAAAGCATTGAGTCATGTCATCCCAAGTATAAATAGAATTCTTCGGGAGACGATCAAACCATTTCCCGGCATGATGCGATAAAGTATGTGGAAAGAGTTGAAGGCGAAGAACATCCATTGTGGCACCAGGCAACTTCATGCTTTGGGTGATTGTAATGAACTTGTCGAGGTGTTTGTTGGCATCATCATCAGGCATTCCGGTGAATGGATTAGTTTGCACTTGCTAAATCATGTGGTGCTTTAACGAAAACTCCGGAGCCGTGATTTGCATCGGCGCAATAGGTCCTCCTCGTCCAAACATGGTAGGTTGACAAAGTTCCTCCATTGTCCGAAGATCGGGCTGTGGAAGAACATTGTTGTTATTGTTGAGGTGCGGTGGATTATTGTTGTTGTTAACACCTGACATACTTAAATCTTCTCGAGTCTCGGGCTCTAGATAATTAGAAGATCTAGTACGCATACACCTACAAAGACAAAAGAAAAAAATACCAAACGTAAAGACAATATATATACACAATAAAAATAAAATCTTTTTGGATTTTTGAAATTTTTAATTTTTATGGATTTTTATCAATTTTTAATTTTTATGTTTTTTTTTTTGAATTTTTTAAGCAAGAAAATAACGCTCACAAGTGAACGGATCCCAAAAAGCAACGCGTCTCTCACAGAAAACCGTTAATCTTTACGAAAAGAGCCGACAGCGGCGCCATTTGATACAAGGCTTTTGACACCCTGTATAAAAGTTATCGTTCTAGTGGTTGGTCTAATCAAATTGATCTTGGTTTAACTATGCGACTCAATTGTTCTTTGGTGGAAACAAAAGTTGTGTCGTTGTAGTATATTAAAAAGTGCGAGACGTAAATGTAAATGGAGTAAAATTAAAATGGCGTTAAAATAAATCTCAATCTAATTAAAAGTAAAAGGTGCAATATTTAAAACTTTGAAAAGTAAACAACGAGAAAATAAATGACTTGAATTTAAAAGCGTGACGAAAATTAAAATTAGACAAAATATTAAAAACGAGAACTTAAAAATAAAATAAGACGAAATAGAAAAATAACAAACCTGATCGGAATGTATTCCGATCGGAACACAATCGGAATAATAAACCTACCTCCAGATCGGAAAGTTGATCGGAATACCAATCTGAATACTGTCACTTATCCTGATCGGAATAACAAACAACCTCAGATCGGAATGTGTATCGGAATCCACTAATCGGAATGCAAAACAATCACCAGATCGGAATGAGGAGTGGACTCAGATCAGAATGATGTCACCTACCTGATCAGAATACCAAACTTAGCCTGATCGGAATGTTGCTTAACACCCTTGATCGGAATGATTTCAAACCCTCCAATCGGAAAATCGAAACCCTTTTCCGACCAAGCAAAGGGTTGCTGGTCGGAATGTGAAACCCTTTTCCGATTGATCAGATCGGAATACGGAGGAAATAACACGAAATAAGCTAGTACTAATAAGCTATAAACAAATAAGCACACACCTAAAATCCTAAGCAAACACGTATAAGAAAAAGATACTAAACTGAAATTTAAAGACTTTTATAAACACGAAAAGAAAAAGATTTACGAAAACAAACTTTATATAAAAATAACTTTTATAAAAACTTTAGAAACTTGAAGATAAAAACAAATAAGCTATAAGAATCAATAATCCAAAAAAATCAAAAGCATAAAAACATAACCTTTAATCAAATAAGCAAGACAATAAGCATGTAAACAAAGATTAAAGCATAGAATAAAGGAAGAATGAGAGATTAAAACAAGAAAATTAAAGAACACTTACTTGAAATTAAATGTATTTAAGGTGCAAGACAAGTATTTAAATTGACATGTATTTAAAGAGAAAGTAATTAAAAGGTGGAAGAACTAGTGTCACTCTAGCCAACAAGAGTAAAAATAAAATGCTAATGATCTATATATAGGGGAGGATTAGGCAATGCTTAGGAAGCTTCCTCCCCTCCTTCATTTCTTGTTAATTGCACCATTAAGTCCTTCCCTTCTTAATCTTTTGTTAATCTTGGACTTTAATGACTTTTGGCTCGGGATTTCTTTAAACTCGTCTTTTAATTCTTCAATAAATAAGACTTGAGTTCTTTGGCTTTTAGTAAACTTTCATCTTTTGACTTTTTTCTTCGATAAATCTTCAGAATTGGTCTTGGACTTCTGTTCTTTTTTCACTCTTGACTTCGTCTTTCATCTTTTTCTTCAATAAAAGCCCGTGAATGCCCGTGTTTTCTCCACTTTTCACCTTTCGTCCTAAATCACAACAAAAACACAAACCACACATAATTCCGACATAAATGACATAAAATACACGTTTTGGCTCGGTTATTATTGTAATTAAGTGGTAAAAAGGATGGGTGTTTACACACCTATCACCAAGCCTTGTTATTACCATTACTAAGAAACATCATTTTTACCACCGGTCATACTCACTATGGACAATCGTCATCACCAGCAACCCTACTACCCACACACCAATACCACTATCGTCACCACCAACAACCCTACCCACACACCAATACCACTATCGTCACCACCAGCAACCCTACCCACACACCAATACCACTATCGCTACCACCAAACCCACCCATTATCGTTTTACACCAATGACACACACTATCGTCGCCATCATTGTCACCCACTAACCAACATCATCGTCATTACCATCATAACCCATTGTCGGCGTTATAACACCATTGTCTTCATTGGTTGTGGTGGTGGATAGGTTGGTGGTTTGTGGCGATGGCGGGTATGGTTGGTGATTTAGGGCGGTGATGGATGGGTTGGTAGTAGAGGTAGTGCGTGGTAGTGATGGTGGTGGGAATGCATGGTAGTGGCGTCGATGATTGGGGGTAGTGGTAGCATCGATGGACTTGAGATATAAAACATAACGGGTGTTCGTTAAATATTTAATGAAAATAGCGAAATTAGCAACAACAAAATTTTTGATACGTTTTCATGCGAGAAAAAAAAGTATAGTACCTTAATATCTCTTTAAAAATTATATTCAAAATTTAGAGTGTTTAAATTGCCCATTTTACTTGAAGATACAAATTCAAATCTAGTTAAAGTTAAAATAATTAGTCAAAAAATTTTCCACAATCTTCGGTCCAAATCTTTCAAACCATGTCGTATAGCGCACCTTTCTCTCAAATTAAAACAAGGACTTTTTCCCTTAACTTAAACCCCTAATCAAACATTTTATAAAATTGAAAAGGGTTTGATGAGATTCAAGCTCGACTAAATGTAGATGTCATTCTCGCTGCAAAACTCTAAGAAAAAAAAGGAATCAGTATACAGTTGAAGAAAAAGAAAAGTTGCTAATTGAAACTCTTATTGCTCAAAGGAAATTTTTGTCAAAACGGAGAGCTAATGCCAAAAGGAATAAGCCTCCCACAAGAACAAAGCTAAGGAACCAGATAATGACCTATCCAAAACATGTGGGTGGTTATAAACATGCATAGTTGAACATGAAGACTTTTGAAGACATACAAGCCTTGTATAAGAAGCAAAATATGAGTGTTCAAAACTTTTTTCAAAATGGTTCTAAAAGAGATAAACAATAAGTTGCTAAGATGAACAAGAACACAACATGTAAAGGTACTTTAGAGGAGAAAGAGGTTCCTAAGATGCCTGACAGTGTTAAAAAAGAGGATAATCAAGAAGGGGATGAGCAGGGTACTAAGAAGTGAAAGGCACCTAGGAGAAAGATCGTTGCTAGGAAGAAGGCAAGAAAGTTGTCTGGTGATGATGAGCATAGGAGGTGCTTAAAATTGTTTCAAAAGAGGATCAAGTTGTTAATACTGAGAGTCAACACAGAAGATCACCCAACGTGGCCAGGAAAAAGATGGTTACAGAGAATGTAGAGTTTAATGTTGTTTATAAAGTTGACCTGAGTATTAGATACTTTCAAAGTCTCCCAAAGGTACATATTTTTTTATAGGCAGGATTTACATGATCTATATGCAGTGTTGATGAAGCAATATGAGAACAATGGACAAGAAGGTTTTGAGTTGGTTCTTTGGGGTGATTTTTTTAAAGACCATAATCGAGTCACGTGAGGAAGCTAATTCAACTGACTTTTGAAAAGATCAGCATGAATGGACAATCATCACATGAAAGCTATATGACTATTGTAGTGTTCATATACTAGAAACTGAAGATGGGATGATTTACCATATGTTTGTTGAAAAAATGTGTCCTCTTACCAAAGCACTCCTAGAAATAATGCTAGAGTTACAACTAGAATTTGAGAAGGAAATTGGTAGTGCTTTGGATTTGATAAAGTCTATTTAGCAGTTGATTTTAGAGTTGGAAGATACTGGGGGAGTTAGGGAGGATCTTTAAGTGTTGGTCTCACAACCACACAACAAATGCTCTTCAGTCCACCATGTCTAAAATACATCACGAACTAGCTAGTCCAAGAGCAAACGAATCTTGCTAAGGACTTTTCAAATCAGTTCATGGCTTGTAGTTTTCCAGAAACTACATGGTTCTCAACTCACCATACTTCACTGGGAAGAGTTGGCTAGTCTAAAGCAAACGCTCTTGGTAAAGACAACTCAAATCCGTTGTTGGTTGACAATTTACCAAAAATTGTATAGCAATTTGCACCATGTTATGACAATGAAGCATTGGCTATTCCATAGTAAATGACTACTCGTAAAAGAAATATCAAATTCGTTTATGGCTGGTAGTTTGCCAAAAACTACAAAGCCAACTTAGTTGCTATGTAGTTGGGTTGCTGGAAACAGATGTTGCATACGTTATCAAGATGGGAAGCTAAAGATGTTAAAGTAACAGATAGGTTCAATTTCATCAAAATAGCAGATCATATATTTTGACAAAGTGTTTGGATACATCTTCCAAGAAGTTCAAGAATCCTAAACTGAAGAAACATGAAGTTAACTAATGAACAAACATGTTTAGGGGATGATTGTTATGAATTATGAGTTTCAGAGTTAGTACCATTAGCTATAATAGTTAGTACCACTAACATTAGTTGGTACCATAATAGTATTGTTAGTTATAACAGTTAGTATTATTTAGAGGATATTCATGAAATATTATAGGAAGAGATATGCATGATCTTCTACGTGTTTAGTAAAGACCATTAGGATTTTCCTTAGTGTAGAAAAGGAACCATACGGCTGATTAGTTAGATATTAGTTCTTTATATCGATATCAATATCAATACAAGTATCATTTCATAGTTAGCGATCTGTTATCATTGTTCTTCTTAGCATTATAAGTTAGATTTCGTACAATTGATAGTGTTCTTAGTATTTGTTTATTTTGTAGTTAGTTTGAATTTATTCAAAGTAGTTACCACCCCTAACAGGCTAGAAAGATCTATTCATTTGTATTAACACCGAACTCACACACTATTTCTCGAGAGAAGATAAAACCCCGAGTCCTTGCCCATACTATACCTACTCGAGCGGGTACACTACTCGGGGTTGTAAAGCTCCGATGACCTCAGTCGTCATTAATGAACATGATGAACGGAACCTGTTGCCCTCGCTAATTTTGAACCTATTGAACCACATTGATGACCCCTCAATTGCTGGACCTACCGAGACTCTAATCCTTGTGCCTAAACGTGAACAAAGTTCACGAATTTTACATGTTTAAGGTATTCAAGTCTCATTATGTCATTGTATTCTTTGTTGTAAATCAAATTGTGAAGAGATCCCTTTTTGCCCACTTACATCCGAAGAGTCACTTAGACTATTTGTATATCTATATTGGGATAGATTGGGATAGATTGTTGGGCTCACCAAGTTCCTAATATTCTTTGAATAGGATTTGAACATAAAATAGAATAAGTGTTGTTGTTATTCAATACTTAAGAAAAAGCGCTCAATTATGTCTGATTTAGGCTAGTTTTCTATATAATAGCTAGGGAGGGATTATTTGGCTAATTTAGTGTTTAATTGTCTCTTGTATATGATTTGTATAAAAAGTGTCTTAAGAAGAAAACTAGTCGTTGAATTTACACAATTTCAGCGAGCCATCCTCAAGATGTTCTTTAGAAGTATAGAATAAAGACTCGTCACAACTTGAGGCGAATCTCAACGAGTGTAGAATGAATTAAGATCAGGATGATAGATTCAGTGAGTGATGACAATAACTAGTTGAATCTCAACTATAAGATCCTAGTCTCCTACGTCGTACATGAATTTTTCCTTAACGTTTGAAAATTATTTCTTGATCAAATTCTCTATGGCGTAGGGATAATGTCTTTACACCATAGAGAACCTAGGACCAAAATGTAATAAAAGAGATAGCTTCTACGACGTAGACGTAGAATTCCCCTTACGCTATAAAAACAATCAAGCTATGTTCTCTTCTTTCGGGTCCTCTTACCATGCTCCAAGCGGTCCATATTGTTGGAATATTTGATCTAGTCGTGGTTTGTAGCAAGTTGGTTTGTCTGTTATTATGTGCATGGACTAAAGGTGTAGCTGATATAGAGTTGAAGGGTTAAAGAGTCAAGATAAGGAAGATTGGAGGACCATATTTTCCAAAGTGTGGAAGTCTTTGGAATGGAGTATATAAGTTGGTCAACTCCAGCTTTCTTCATGTCTTGCAACCATTATGCTCTCTCTCATTTACACATAGTTTTGATTTGTTTCTTGTTCTTGGTGATTGAGATCATCTTGATCTTTTGTAATCTTGTTTTCTGTTTAAGTTTTGTAAAACTATTATCAAGATAGATAATATATCCATACCAGCTTTATTTTGTGGTGGATTTGATTTTAATAAAGTTGATTTGAGAATCATACTTGTGTTTTATAAATCTTTACATGGTATCAGAGATGTAAAACCTGTAAATTTCAGGTTTTGACCATGACATCATTGTACACTTCACCTCATGATATCTATATATATTACCACATTTGCATGAAATCTTTGAGAAATCATATGCATCATACATGAGCATACATCATTTAAATCATCAGAACATAGAAACATTTGATCATATGACATTTTATTATGATTATCAGTATTTAATTATAAGGACACAGTCACATTTGTATGACTACATTATATGAGAATACAAGGCTTTAAACAATCATACATTAGGACTATTAAGTCACCTGAAACACATGAACATAAGCATTCATCAATTTGATTTATAAAAATCTAAACTCATGATCACAATTTAATGACGATTACCAAAGAACTATTTTATGCTTCAAAATATATATTTATATATTTTCCTCACCTCAAAAACAATACTACAATACAACCTCAACTACTTTTTATTATTAAACATTACAACTATCCACTTTAACTCACTTTCACAAGTGTCATACATTTTAAATAAAGTAAATTATACGTTTATTCAATTATGACGATACTTTCACCAAGGATCCCTAAACTTAACCAAAATGACTTAGGACTTGAACCTACTTCTACTATATTATACCTAGACTCCTAGTAACCATACCAAGACACTATAAACAAACTTAAAACTACCTTAGACATATATTTTAGCCGAATACTACACCACTCACAACTATACTTACCTAGGAACCTTTTTTAAATACATTTGACTTTACAAAAATGTACAACACACCCTAATTAAAACCTTACACCATTCAAGTCACCTCACTTCTCTTGACTAGCCAAAACCGTCGGCCATTTTCAAACCAAAGACAAAGTGTACATATTTTGCATTTATGGGAAGTACTAGTAATATCTAAGTGCTTAGATATGCAAGTAGATAAACCAAAACAACTAGCACATATCTTTTCCATTTAGACGTATAGAAACCCCAAGCCATACAAAACTTGCAATATGTACAACACCCTCATTATAGTTACACTATGCAACTTCATTTTGTTCCCTTTGACATGCATATATGCGACGGATGGGAGCTTCCCAAAAGGCAAGTGTACAACATTTACATTAAAACCCTAGTACCACATAGTACCTAGAAATCACATCAAATCTTACCTTCTGCTTCTCTCTTGTCGTGGCCTAACACCAAGCCACACACAATCACCATACATTGATATTTAGCTAAACATTGAACTCCCACTTCTCACTCACTTAACACTACACTCGGATCCATTCAAACACACATACGAAACACATACACAAGCATTTACTACCAAATCTTGGTCTCCTCAAAGCATTTAGTGCAAGTATACTAGGGATTCTTAGTATCTAAGTTAAGCCAAGACCCTCCTATGTCTCGTTTAAAAAAAATCGACGCATAGGAGCCCTAGTTCTTGATCATCCACCATCTCTTCTAATTACAAGTAAGTATAAACCCTCCAAGGCTCCATTTCAATCCTTTCATACTTCTCCTTACATGTCATGCATATAAAAGCCAAGAAAACGAAGCTAGAATTGCATGCACACGTAAAATACCATAGGACGACCCACAAACAACATATAAGCCCACGGCTTATATTGTTTCGTGGGCAAACATGCTTCAAAAACATCATATCCATGATGAACTAGTAGAAACCTTGCTTAAAGGAAGCTAAGTAAGCCCTAGTTAATAACTTAGTGTTATACCCTAAGCAATAAGCTCAAACTATAAGCCATTATTCACGGCTTAATATTAAGTCGAATAGGAATCACATATTTGATAAGCCCATATAGTTAGATAATGTTTAGGAGTAAAAGAACTAATAAACTATCCGTAATAAGTCATAAGCTTATTTAAGTCGAGACAAATAAGCCATAAGCTTATATAAGCCGAGACATGTAAGCCCATATATGAGCCTAAATTAATACATAAGCCCAAATTTACTAGAGTATTAATTAGTTATGCTTAAATTAGTAGTAACCTAGACAAGCCCAAAGCTAGCCCGTTAGGACCATAGAGCCCAAACCGTGACCTTAATGGGCTAACCAAGCCCAAAATCATGTTTGGGAGACTTTTCGTGCCTTTGTTGTAATTTGGTGAAAGTTATAGTCAAAAAACATAACTTAATAAAACGTGTATATAAATTTCATGACTTTAAAAGAAGTATAAGGACCAAATTTGTCATTTCTAAAAGTATAGGGCGCCTTTATGTTTAAACCGAGAAATAACCAAACCATAAGGACTAGTTTTGTCACTTTTGAAACTTAATACAAGCCCTAGTCCTCAAATAAATGTTTTCGAGACTCAAGGGACTAGTTGTGTCACTTTTGAAACTTAATACAAGCCCTAGTCCACAAATATATATTTTTGAGATATAAGGGACTAGTTGTGTCATTAACTCATTATCGAAACTTAATACAAGCCCTAACTTCTTATTAAATGTTTTCGAGACTTGAGGGGGGGTGTTTTGCCATTTCACAAAGCTAAACCGAGCCCCAGGGACTCGGTTTGTAATTATTTTGAGACTAGGAAACCCTAGGGACCCAAATTGCCATATACCGAAAGTGTTATAAGCCCTAGGGGCGTGGTTTGGAAATAAACTTAACAAACAAGGACTAACGAGGTGAAACACTTAACGAACGAAACTTTAAAGGTTATTTTGGAAGTTATTATACTACGAGGACTTACGAGTAATTTAAATTTAATTAAAAATATTAATAAATTATTTTATTAATAAATTAAATTAAGTCATTTTTATTATTAAATAAATTATTAAGATTTATTTATGAAACCTTATAAACAGACAAATCTTATTAAATATATTTAGATCCTTAAGAAAATTAAATGGAATATATTATTTTCTTATAATTGATTAAATTAAATAAAAATATATTTATTTAATTTATTACCCTTTTATTAGACAATCTAAATATATTTTTAGAAACTAAAAATATATATTATATTATTGACAGCTCACTAATAAATTAAAGCACTTAAACAATCATAACAACTTGTTAATTCGTGATCATGCATTTTTATCAGTTACATTTATCATGCATTACTATTTTGCATTTACTGAGTCATTTGAATTACTTAGGTAATTTCATCACTTCGTGATTACTGTGCCAGTTTATTCAGTGACATCATCACTACATCATTACCATTGAGGTGAGTTCATGGCCCCATCTTTATTCTATTTGTAACTGGGGGAGAAAACATACTTAACTTTTATATGCAAACATGCACGGATAATATCAACATATAACAACTTATTGTCTATTATTTGCCCCATTCCCGTGGACTGTAATAGTTAGTAGTGTAGCGCGAAAAGTTATGAATAGATTTATTCTAGTATTGACAACACCTGGCCTGCGTGACTTGCTATCACGAAACGCTTAGGCCAAGCAACAAGTTTATTTCATTGTCGGACTGAGGGAAACAACATCGGGTTTGACCATAATGGCGCCTGAGCATCATGTCTAGCTTCTATTACAGGGCAATAGGAACTTCTATAGTATTGGCTGTGATTGTCCTACTATGATCGTAGTGTTTGGCATATCAGTACATTTATTTATTAAATTAAACCTATGAATTCACCAACCTCGTGTTGACCCCCACATTTTATTTTATATGTTTTCTCAAGAAAATAAACAGGTTCATGCATTGGATTCCAGCATAATTGAAACATCATGTTACCATCGGGCTGGGATATTTTTCACATTATTAATAAATGTTGTTTTCAAACAAGATACTAAATGTGTACAATTTAATTCATATGATATGTTTTTAAATGACTATTATGATCATTGCTCTATATACTGTGTGTTATCGATCCACCAAAGTAACACCCCATGTACTATTCCGCTGCATTTGACCATTATGGGGGTGTTACAAGAGACAGGTTTCATCGCCTTGCTTTGATATTGTGATTTTCTAAAAATTAGGGTTTTCAAAATAATTGGGGTTTTTTAAAATTAAGAGGTTCTTGGTTGATTAACTGGTGTTAATCGATTGTTTTTGTGGTTAATTCATCATTCCTGGCGTTCTTGATCATTAACCTTAATTTCTTGAGAATTAACCTTGAGGTTCTATTGGTGTTGATCGTTGGTTGTTTGTTCGATTGGTACTCTGGAATTGGTGATTTGTCCTAATTTTTTGAGAATTAGGGTTTGGTTATGGGTTCTTGATTATCATTTGACTAAGTGAATCAAAGGGTAATTAAGGCTGCTTCCGCTGGTTCTATTGCTCTATAACACCTCTTTTACTAGTTTGTTCTTTTATATGATTCTTGTTTGATATTGTGTTCTTGATTTTTGTGATTACTTGTTTTTCTGTTAGTAGTGTAACATTTTATCTCGTGTCTTGTCAATCTTTAGCCCTTGACCTACCATCATTGAATGGTTTGGAAACCTGGGAACTAAAAGGGATTGATCTTGACTTCTTTACTGTTTTTGTTTTTCTAGTTGACTGTTTGTGTTCTTTATGTCTTATTACGGTATGTCCGAGGAAGAATATGTGCATGGTAGTGATGGCTATAATAGCGATGCTACTGATGTTTTTGTTACTAAGATTAGTGGTTTGGATCTTAGTGATCCTTTGCATCTTCATCCTAATGATTCTGCATCTTTAAATGTTGTGTCTGTTAAACTTAAGGGTACTGAGAATTATCAAGTGTGGTCATGTGCTATGTTACTTGCTCTTGAAGGTAAAAATAAAATTGGTTTTATTGATGGGTCTTGTAAAAGGTCTAATGTTGATGAGGTTCTGGGTAGACAACGGGATAGAGTTAATGTTATTGTTCTTGGTTGGATTTTGAACTCTATAATCGAGGAGTTGTTCTTGGGTCAAATATTTTCTAAAAGGGCTAAAACTGTTTGGGATGAACTCAAAGAAACATATGACAAAGTTGATGGTTCTGTCACTTTTAATCTTCATCATAAAATTCATTCTTTGTCACAAAATGGTTCTGTTTTGGCTGATTATTTTCATAAACTTAATGCCCTTTGGAAACAATTTGGTGCCCTAGTACAACTTCCTAGGTGTACTTGTCATGCTACTGAGGACTTTAAAAAACATAATCAATTAATGAACCTTTTGCAATTTTTGATGGGACTTGATGATTCTTACATGCAAATAAGAAGTAGTATTCTTTCTAGAGATACTCTACCTGATGTTAAAAGTGCTTATGCTATTATTTCTACCGAGGAGTCTCAATGAGTTATGTCTGGTTCTGGGTCTTCCCAAAGAAGCCAGCCCTCTATGTTTAACTCTAGTGTGAATTGGGGTATTGTTTAGAGACCCCAAGCTTCTAATTTTGCTAGACCTACTAATTTAAACAGACTTACTAATGGGAATAAAAGGTCTAATGGGGGACCTACTTTGGTGTGTGAGAATTGTGGTTTTAATGGACATACTATTGATAGATGTTTCAAGCTTATTGATTATCCTTCAGATTTTGGAAAGAAAAGTAATACTGGTTTTTCCAATAATAATCAAACATCACAGAATTTTAACAAAATATTTGTGAATAATAACAATGCTGGCTCTAGTTCTACATATTCTTTTTCTAATGAACAGTTGTCTAAAATCATTTCTTTGATTAAAGACAATTCTGTTGGTGCTCAAGCCAATATGGCAGGTATTGTGTTAAATCGAAGTTCTGTTTTTAACAAGAATTTCCATAAGTTTTTTTTCTCCAATAGTCAGATTAAGCCTAATATTATGAATAAAGGCCTTATTGTAGATTCAGGTGCTAATCAGCATCTTACATATGATGATAAGTATTTGGTTAGGTTATTGATATTTCCAAACTTGGTATTAAAGTGTCTCATCCTAATGGGACTGAGGCCTTCATTACCAAAGTTGGAAATATGGTTTTAAATAAAGACTCGACTTCATATGATGTGTTGGTGGTGCTTGAATATTGTGTTAGCCTTATGTCAGTTCATAAGATTGCTAAGGACATTAAGTTTGTGGTTGTTTTTTATGAGTCTATTTGTTATATTTTACCTTAGGGTTTGAGGGATATGAAATTATTAGAGACTTGTAAACAAAAGGATGGCTTATATTTTTTTGATAAAGGTATTGGTTTTGAGAAACCTGATGTTACTTGTTATTTGAGTAAAGATATGTGGCATTGTAGACTTGATCACCCTTCAGACCAAGTTCTTAATGTCTTAAAAGATGATTTGGTTTTTGAGAAAACTAAAAGTAAATTTGTTTGTGAGATTTGTCAAAGGCTAAACAGACTATAGAACCTTTTCTCTTAAGTGATCATATTTCTACTAGTTTAGGTGAATTAATTCATTTAGACTTGTGGGGTCCTTATAAAGTCACTAGTAAAGAAGGGTTTAAATATTTCTTAACTGTGGTTGATGATTTTTCTAGGGCTGTTTGGGTTTATTAATTTGTTGAAAAATAAGGGTGAAGTGTTTGATTGTATAAAGGTTTTCTTCCATTTGGTTAAAAATTAGTTTAATAAGACTATTAAGACTTATAGAAGTGGTAATGGTACTGAGTTTATCAATCATAAAATGGTTGAGTTTTGTGAATTAAATGGGATTATACATCAAACATCTTGTCCTTATACTCCTTAACAAAATGGGATTGTAGAGAGGAAATATGCATCTTCTTAATGTAGCTAGATCCCTTATGTTTCAGGGGGGGTTGCCTCTGAATTTGTGGTCTGAGTGTATTCTTACTGCTACTTGCTTGATTAACAAGTTGCCAACTTCAGTGCTGAAAGGAAAAAGTCCTTTCCAAATTGTGTTTAATAAAAAACTTGGTTTAAAACATTTGAGAATGTTTGGTTGTCTCTGTTTTGCTACTGTACTTACTAGTAATGATAAGTTTGGTAATAGATAAGAGAAATGTGTGTTAGTTGGATACTCTGATTTTAAGAAAGGGTATAAATCGTTAAGTCTTGAAAAGGTTCGGTTCTTGTTTTCAAGAGATGTTAATTTTTTTGAGAATATCTTTCCCTTTAAGACCAATGACAATAGTACTCTTAGCAGTTATAATCAGGATCTTAGTCTTGATAATTTCTTAGAAGTTTTTATTGATTCAAATCCGGGTGTGCCCTATGATAAAAACATTCCTACCTCACCTTATAAGGGCAGCAACTCTTCTCATAGTAGTGAGCCTTTAGTTGACCCACTTGAGAGTGAGGGGGGCATTCTCAGGTCTCCAATGAGCCTAACCAAGAGGATAAGATGGTTGCTCCCCTTAATGATCTTGAATTTGAGGGCATTAATGAAAATATGCCTAATACTACGAGTCCTATTGTTAGGAGGTCTGAAAGGGTACATGTTTTGCCAAAGAAATATAATGATTATGGTTTGACATCTAAAGTTAAATTTGATCTTGAAAAGTTTGTTAGTTATGCTAGACTTAAGTATGATAACTTTTGTTTTGTAACTGAACTTAATAAAAGTTTTGAACCTAAAACTTTTTGGGAGGCTAGTAAGAGTCAGCACTGGATTGATGCTATGAACAAAGAAATGGATGCTTTGAATGAGAATTATACTTGGACTATTACCGATTCACCTAGTGATAGGAAAGCTAATAATGGTAAATGGGTTTATAGGATTAAGTATAAATCTAGTGGAGAGATTGAAAGATATAAGCGAAGATATGTGATTAAAGGATATAATCAAAAAGAAGGAATTGATTTTGATGACTTTTTCACCAGTTGTGAAAATTGTTACTGTTAGGTGTTTGATTAATTTGGTTGTGCAAAATAGTTGGCCTTTGTTTTAGCGTGATATTAATAATGCTTTTTTGTATGGTGATCTTGATGAAATTGTGTATATGTCTTTGCCTGATGGATATTTTGATAAAAATGATTGAAGGGTTTCTAAGTTGAATAAGTCATTGTATGGATTAAAACAAGCCCCTAGACAATAGAATGCCAACTTAACTCAAGCTCTTATTGAACATGGTTTTTTGCAAAGTAAAAGTGATTATTCTTTATTTATAAAAAATGGGGGTTTTCTTGCATTACTTGTTTATGTGGATGATATTGTTGTTACTGGTAGCGGTGTGGCTCATATTGAAGAGTTTAAAAAGTTTTTGAGAAGTAAATTTCATATTAAAGATTTGGGCAAACTTAAATATTTTTTGGGTATTGAAGTTACTGATATTAATTATGGATTGTGTCTTAATCAAAGAAAGTATTGCTTAGAGTTGTTATCTGATTTTGGTTTGCTTGCTTGTAAGCCTTTTGCTACTCCACTTGAGCAAAATCTTGTTATTGCTAGCGATCCTACTAATTTTAATTATGTGCTTGATAATATTACTGAGTATAAAAAAATAATTGGCAAACTTATTTATCTTACTCACACTAGGCCTGATATTTCATATGTTGTTCATTGCCTTAGTCAGTTTATGCATAAACCTCTTAAGTCTCATCTTAGAATTGCTCTTAAGGTTTTAAGATACTTAAATGGTTCTCCTGGCAAGGGCATTCATATTATTAGGTGTCCAAATGTTTATCTTGAGGCATTTGTGGATGCAGATCAGGCTAAGTGTTTGGTAACTAGAAATTCTGTCACTGGTTTTTGTTTACTCTTAAATGGGTCATTAGTATCTTGGAAAAGCAAAAAGCAAAAATACCATTTCTAAGTCTAGTGTTGAAGCTGAATATAGAGGCCATGGATTTAGCTACTTCAGAAATTGTTTGGGTCCTCAAAATCTTAAAGGACTCAAACTGGGAACATTTTTTGTCAGTTAAGCTGTTTTGTGATAGTCAAGCTGCTATTAAAATAGTTGTTAATCCTGTCTTTCATGAGAGAACAAAACATCTTGAGATTGATCTTCTTTTGTGAGAGATAAGATTTTGGATGGTGTGATAAAAACTTGTAAGATCAATAAAGCATATCAAACTGCTGATATTCTTACTAAGGGTTTAGACAAGTTGCAACATGACAAACTTGTTGGTCAGTTGGGGTTGTATGATTGTTTCCAGGCTTAGATCAAGGAGGGGTGTTGGAATATTTGATCTAATCCTGGTTTGTAGCAAGTTGGTTTGTCTGTTATTATGTGCAGGGACTAAAGGTGTAGCTGATATAGAGTTGAAGGATTAAAGAGTCAAGATAAGGAAGCTTGGAGGACCATGTTAGCCAAAGTGTGGAAGTCTTTGGAATGGAGTATATAAGCTGGTCAACTCCAGCTTTCTTCATATCTTGCAACCATTATTCTCTCTGTCGTTTACACATAGTTTTGATCTGTTTCTTGTTCTTGGTGATTGAGATCATCTTGATCTTTTGTAATCTTGTTTTCTGTTTAAAGCTTGATTCTTTATTCTGTGGTGGATTTGATTTTAATAAAGTTAATTTGAGAATCATACTTATGTTTTATAAATCTTTACACATACTCTTCTGGTCATCATCTTGTTCACATTATTGTTTGCATTGAAGGTCATTGCGATAAATATTACACAAGACAACATACCGCATATAAAAAATCGGCATTCGGCAGTGTACAAACCGATGATACACACACATAAAGTCTATACAATCAAAATTTGTCGAGAACTGTATACCGCCTTCATGATGCTCCGGTACTTGTCTAATAACGATGCATTTACATAATCGTATAACGAAAGCAAAACCTATTCAACGAAAAAACAACACAATCATACATCATAACCCTGGCTTCCTGATCAACGGTCCGAAGCTATGCCTATTTTAGGCGATGCCTAATAAGAATCGAGCCTTGAAGGATAAAATCCTTTAGAAAACAATAGGGTTTTTGTTTTGTTTCGTGAGTTGATATATTAATTTTTTTCAATTTGATTAAATCAATGAACAACTTGATTTTTCGACTAGGTCCTTCAATGGCCCTCCCGGCTATTAAAATATGTGGTAACCACAATTAAAAACACAATTATGTTCCAAAATCGGAAATTAGTGTGGTTTTTGATTAATTGAAAGGTCAAGCAATAGATCTTATCTTTCCATAATAAACACAAGTACAAAAGAAGGCATATAGCCCAAGTTGTTAAAAAAAACACCCTAGTTGAGAATTCCTCCTCACATACAACATGAGTGACACCGGAAACCCCGAAGGAGGCATACGAAATATTATCGGGATCACTTTCGCCATTCTGGTAGCCTTAATCGCACTCTCGTACGCTTCTTACAAGTACTGCAACCGCAGCATGCACTCTTCTTCGTCAATATCAACACCAGACGCCAACAACAATCCTCAGTTTAGAAATGCCTTTAGAGGCGTTGACGACAACGTCCTCGAGATGTTCCCCGTGTTTATTTACTCCGAAGATGCGACGCTTCACAAAGGCAACATTAATTCTAACGGTTCTGGTTGTTCTGTATGTTTAGCGGATTATAAACCTAATGATGTTATCCGGTTGTTACCAAAATGTGATCATTTGTTTCATCGCGAGTGTGTAGACACATGGTTGAAGGTTCATACTAGTTGTCCTGTGTGTCGGATATCACCTTTGGCTGTCAAAATATCGATTCAAACGTGACCAAGGAGATACGCATAATGCAGTTGTATGTGTGAGTGAATGATTTACTGTTGTAATGATAATTGTAGTGAGTTATTAGAACATCACTACATGTCACATGATTTGAATTTATGCGTTTCAATTTATTAGCATTTCAAACTTTTGATTCATATATATTGGTGTCATCCATCTTAGATTCTTAGTGTAACCTTTATTTTTGCCAAACCAGATATATAGATCCAGGTAAGTACGGAAATTAAGGATTTTTTTTAAATCTTATTTTGTGTATGATGTTTCAACTTGTGAGGTTGTTTATCTTAAATTGTTTTTTCTTAATCCAGTTTTAAGCACTCTCTTTTTCAATATAAAACAACATTCATGGCTAAAAAAAGAAGAAGAAGATGGATGACATCAATCTAAGATATTTAAATCGGATTTAAATAATAGGAATGGACCAACTAGGCAACTAGTTTAGTAAAAACGCATTTTCCTTGTTGGTTCATGCTTGCCCTTGGATATAAAACCATATCTGGTGGGATAACCTTTAATAAGAATGCACATAAAATGCCCCACAATCAAGATTCCATCATAGACTATTGGTGGGATAATTTTAAGACTTTTCATAATATCTGGAGAGTATGTTTCAAGGGTCAAAATTACCCTATTTTTTTATAAGCCCTTTTGAGTAAGAGATCTCTTTGAAATGCTATGGAGTCAAGCTTACGTTGGGATAATCTGTATTATGTGGAATTTTATTATTTGCTGTTTCCTTTTAGGAACGGTGGTCGTTACAACGGTGTTTTATTGTGTCACAAAACTTTGTGCATCAAAACATGAAACCCCGAGTTCGAAAGTTCAACAAAGAAAAATAATCAGCCTCACCTTAGCCATCCAGTTTTTATAAGCGAAAATTACTGGCATGGCCATAACTTTAGGTACCTTTCTGGCAGAGGCCACATTTACGTTGGAAATCGAAAATGGCCATCAACCTCGGGAAATTTTTAAGACGACATTGGTTTTTACACGTGGCGCTCTATTAGCCACAAAAAAAAAAGTCTTAACATTGGTTTCATCGACTGACATTGTGTCAGTCAAACAAGTCGGTTGGGCCCCGCGAATATTTAATGTCTGACATTTACTATCCTCGTATTAAAACACTCCCGATCATAATTTTTTTTTTTTTTTGTAAAGTAATTAATTTTAGTAATGTTTAAAACTTAGTAAAATGTGTGTAACCCCTACTTTGCGCTGATTTAGTTTATCTTTATGAACTTTTTTAACAAAATTTTATTGTCATTTTGAATAGATTTTAAAGAGCTATTCGCGTATTGATAAGGCGAAAAAAATTTAATTGGCATGTTGAATAATATATTAATGGCCAAAGTATGACACTTGTGAAGATTTTGATGAAAAAAAATTGTATAATATTTTCTATTTAAATTATGAGTCGGAATGCCGTATACGCACTTGTCGAACAGCACCATTAGTATTTAATATATTATTCAACATGCCAATTAATTAATTTTTTTTTGTAAGGTAATAAATTTTAGTAATGTTTTAAAACTTAGTAAAATTCGTGTGTAACCCCTACTTTGCGCTTGTTTAGTTTATCTTTATGAATTTTTTTAACAAAATTTTATTGGCTTTTTGAATTGATTTTAAATAGTTATTCACGTATTGATAAGGTGAAAAAAATTTAATTGGCATGTTAAAAAATATTTAAATGGCCAAAGTATGACACTTGTGTTGATTTTGATGAAAAAAATTGTATAATACTTTCTATTTAAATTATGAGTCGGAATGCTGTATACGCAAATTTTTGTATAACGTTATAATAGAAAAAAATAATGAAGAAATGAAAAATATATTATGTGTAAAATGAATATATACAAATTTCTTGTACATGCATGGTTGAGATAATTTTTATCGATCTGTAGCTACGAATTAAAAGCATAATATTATTAGAATTATTAAAAACAACGGAACACACCAAACATGAAAGTAGCAAGATTATTTTGTTACAGGATTGGATAATTTATATCGATCTGTAGTTACGAATTAATCGTTCCTTCTTAGCAATAGTTATAATCAAATTTTTCCTTGCTTCAATCAAGTTGTGATACATACGTTGATCTGCTTCTTGAGCCATAAGAAGTGTATGCAAACCGTAACTGGTAACTGTTGTCATTTGCATAGACTCCACCAACCTAATTTGTGGTTCACGGGCACGCATTCGTCGGAAGTAACAATTCAGTTCTGTCACCAAATTGTGTGCAAGTGTGATCTCATCCTGTAGATCCCTTTCTATGCTCTCAATAACATCTGTTCTAAGTTGATTTGAGGAAGCATCCATATTATGTTAGTGTGGGAGAAATATTGTTTGTGAATTGTGTGGGTTAGAGATTAATTTGAAGATATATATAGAGAATACGAATTTGTGTAGTTGCTATCACAGCGTTATAATAATGATATAAGTATTCTAATAATATGAGAAAAATGGTCCACTGATTCCTTGACATTTAAAGCAGTGAAAGCATGTGAGCATCCAGCTAAGACAATGACATACTCGGGAAAAATCATATGAGATGAAGGACATTGTCAGTGATTTGATGTGATAATTTAGATATTCAAATCAAAGAAATGTCATAGTACATGTGATGAGTAATTAAATATTGGCATGACATTTGATACATAAAGAAAATTAAAATAACTTATTAAACATTAAATTTTGCATATCAATAAGACAGTTTGAGTACTACTAACAAATGATGGAGTACTACTAATTGTAGTTAGTAGATAAGAGGAACCTTTTAGGTCTGATGCGGGCAATTTCCTTAATCTCCTCGTTTTCCAGGTGTTCTTGTTCTGCCCATTCAATCATTTGGTCGTTTGTGAAATCATTTTGTGTTACTTCCTTATTTTCATCTTCATTTTCACCTTCGTAACCTGTTATTACATCGGCCATCATTTTTGCAAGGGCAGCATTTGAACATATGTAGTTTGGTATAATAAAATCCACACCTACATGATCGATGTATATCTCCAACATGCCGTGCGCTGCTGAGATGTCGAACATGACATGCATGTCATAGTTGTTTCTTAGTTTGATTGTGTGAGATTTCTCGTAATAATTTATTTTGTAATAAAGAGCATGGATTTTGTAAGAAAGAATGTTGAAAAGATATTGTTTAATATCTTTAAGTTTCATTCTTGGGATGTTGATCATCATTGTACCACCGTTGACATATGTTGGGTTATTAGTTGCATCTATCACCAATTGGCCACTATTATGAACGAGAAAATTGTAGTTGATTTGGGTATATGGTGTAGTTGGTATTGGTTTTGTAACTAGTTGGAACGATCTATTTTGATCTAACTTTTTATTCTTTTGTTTCTGCATTTGATGTAGATACCGGAGTGATTCTTGTAGTTTTAGGGTTGTTTCTTCAGAAATGATACCTGTTAACGATTCCTCCAATGAACCGTCATTTGGAATCAACGCCGTGGTTAAATCTACCGGTTGATGAGAAACGTAAATCTGGAGTTTTCCAAAGACTTTAGCAATGTCGTACATAACATCGATATCATAATCGGTCTTCAATTTTTTCAGACCCTGTAAGTTGTTGATTTGTGGTAGTGCGTAATATATGTTGTCAATTGTTATATGGGTGTAATATAGAACAGTTAGTTTTGATTTTATGTAACTAACCATATCTGCATACAACATTGGTGGAACGCTAACATCCAGTACTGAACCGTGCTCATATCTTAGGGGGTTAAGTTTGAATTGGCCATTGTGGTTGACTTGAAATTCGAATGTATTTTGATTTGAGGTTGACATGTTTTTTTTTGTGAGAAGATTGAATTAAAGATGAGTATGGATTGTAGTCTAAATGTAAGGACATATATATAACAAGAAGATGAAATGGAACAGTAGTTCATTTATTTCTATTGCAGCATTGATAAGACTAGTCAATTTGAAAGCAACAAGTCTGGGAATGCATTACAAAGTAGTGGGTTACAAATTCATAGCATACACTAATGAATATGTCCCCACTTGTTGCAAATTACTCAAATAGTTTTCTTGAACATGAAGGCTTATCTTGTTCTCTCTGTTTGTTACCCTTGTCTATGTTTTGTTCCGCCACAACCAAAGGTGATAATTTGACACGAGACACATATACATGTAGTTCAGTTCTAGGAACATGTGTATATGTTTGGATAAATTCACGGTCTTGTAAAGCATCGTCCAATGAGATCAGGCCTGAATCTAGAGAACAATTAGGTTTTTTTATGTATAGAAATGTTGAGGAGGTAGGATCGTAACCTATATTGTTGGTCAGAATAAATTTGATTTTATTTGGTGAAAAAGTTTGAAGGTCGACTTGGTCTATTGTTGCAATGAGACCACCAACAAATTTTCTTCCAGGGGGTGAAGAGAACCTTCCATAATGGTGCAAGCGGATAGTGTATTTCATGTTTGGAATATGAAAATGGGTTACTAGACGTTGTGATATTTGTTTGTGTGAAGGTGCATTATATAGATGTGTGCATTTAGTCCTTTAACTACTTAAATGTATTGTCATGTCACCTTTTTTATCAATAATAAATGATATGCCAGTGTATAATTCATTGTGGGTGTTTGATTATATGAACTTAATTTATTGCGAAAGGAAATATATTACAAGATACACCAAACTAGCCCAAATGCAAACAAAGTTTGTTTCTCTTAAAAACCAAAGTTGTTGAACCAACTAGAGTTGTTTAGGTTTATATCATCTAGGTGTTGAGAGGTGTATTGTTGTGAATTGTAGTGTTCGTTCGCAAAAGATGTGTTCTGATAGTCATTTCTCTGTGTATGATCATACTGTTGTGAGGGATGTATGTTGTGACTAAAGCTTTGTCCCCCATAAACGTTATCAGGTTGTGGCACTTCAGGGTTTTGAGTTTCGAAATGATCTGTTGGGTATGAGTTATGAAAGTAAGGTTGAAATGGTTGTGAAGTGTTTTGTCCGAAATCGTTAAAAGTGTTTTGGTTAAATTCGTCGACGGGACTAGCATAATTATTGTTTGTTGTTGGAACTTGTTGTCGGCGAGGCTTTACTGGAGGTTGTGGGATGTATGATTTTTTGCACTGATCACGCCTGTGTCCCCCTTCATTGCATCGGGTGCAATGTATACCCTTTGGTAACTCACCTTGTGACAATATTCTGTTGGTGTTTTTAGGACGGCCAGGTTGTGGGCTATACATTACAGGAGGTATAATGGGACGTATATGTGAAGGAAACTCCCATTCATGCACATCTCCAACAAAGTGGATGGATTCTGCGTACGTGGCTTGGTATTTTTCCTTTCTAAACCAATCTGCTACAAATTGTACGCAATCTGTTATGCGCAAAAATCTAGTTACAGCTATCACGTGCCCACAAGGTATGCCTGAAATCTGCCATTTACGACATTCACATGTATGGTTTCCAAAGTCGACCAATCGGTTATAATGACCATCCATAACCTGGTACTGATATTGATTGACGCCGTGAACGATCCATGTTGCAATTTTAATCTTCCTTTTCTCCACCTTATCCGCGGCCCAATTTGTGATTTCGTACTTCATATTTGCTGGTAGAAAAAGGCAGATTATTGTTTATATAAAATTTTTTTAGAGTTTTACTTTTATAATTATGAACATAACTACCTGCAGCTTGACGCCGATCGTAGTACCAATTTTGCACCATTTGCCGGTACGACTCTGTCAGCATTGTTATAGGTAGCCTTCTTGTCTTTCTTGTACAATTATTAACAGACTCGACGCTGTTAGAAGTACAATAATTGTAGCGGGGGCGGGGAGAATACGCTCTTGACCATCTTTGAGGACCTGCTTCAATTAACTTCTGGTACGCATCAGGCTGAACTGCTTGAAGTATGTTCATGTTGTATGTAAAATCCTCCACCGTGTAAGCCTTGCAAATCTTCTAGTAAATTTTTTTTGTCCTCTTCTTTTTCAACGATAGGTTCATCATTAGATGTCGACAACATATACCATGAAACGCTAATGGAAACTCGTTTCGTATTGCCAAAGCTATAGCTGCATGTCTGTCGGATATGAAAATCATATTTGAATTTTCACCAATACATTCTTTAAGTACCGACATCCACCACGACCAGTTTGGGCCAGTTTCACCTCGACATATACCAAAAGCGATCGGCACAATTTGGTTGTTTCCGTCCATCCCCACAGCTAACAAATTTGCACCCTTGTACAAACCCTTCAAATGTGCAGCGTCGATTATAAGCAAAGGGCGTAGTTGATTAAGAAACGTTCGGATCTGAAGGTAAAAAATACAAAATATAACATGTAAAAAATAATGCATCACTATTATACTAATGAATGAATAATATAAAAATTAAAACACTGACCTGAGCACCTAGGGCAATGAACAGCATCTCAAAAACTCCTTCTTCGTTTGTCTTAATACGTGTGACAGTTCCGTGATTTTTTTTGATAAATTGTAACAATAATATGGTAACATTTCAAAGGAATTATAAGGCGATCCCCTAATCATGTGTAACCCATAATCCTTACCTCTCCACGCTTGTTGATATGATACACTTATTTTATATTTTGACATGATGGCTTTTTGTATATCTTTACTTTTCAAATCACGCTTATCATCTTTTAACTCTTCTCTAAATATGTGACCAATAACTTTTTTGTTTGCGTTTCTGTGGCTTAGAAAAGTTTGTGTTTTTGGACATGTGTGAATATCAATCATGCTTGTAATCTCAAACGCATCTGTTTTTGGCCAACGTCTTGCCCGAATAATCCAGTCGCATTCTTCAAAATTATAGCAATGATAAACACGAGTATTGATGTTTGATTTTTTAGCTCTAAATTGATAACCGGATTCGATAACTTTCAACCTAACGGCCAAATCTAGGGCTTCCAAACTTAAAAACACCTTTCCAACGTAAACCTGTGTATCTTTATTGTAATCCCTTGCTATCGTAGGTTTTGACTTATAAAAGGGGGTTTCTGGGACGTTAGGTAAGTTTGACATTAAATTTTTCCATTTATTTGAAAACGGGTTTTGAGTATTATTATTATCATGTTTAGATGAATTATCATCATATTCATTTCCTTCATGTGTAGAAAACGCACATGATGATGAACCTGGTTTTGTAAAATTTGCATTCTTGTTATATCCAGAATCAACCTTTTCGTTATTAATGTCTACGTTGTTGTCATTTTCTTCATCCGATAAAAAAGCAAATGAAGATCCTGGTTTTGTAAAATCGGCCTCATGTTTATATCCAGAATCTACAATATCATTTTCTGAATCTTCATCAGTTTGTGATTCTTTGTTTTGAAATTCGTTATCATCGAAAAAATTGAACATTTTTTTTTGTAAACGAACATACAAGTTGGGTATTTCGTTAGGAGAAGAACAAGCGCATTCAACAAAAAAAGATACCTCATTGTCGTCAGTAATATCTAGCATACTATCAATTGAAGAAAGTTTGACCGAAAGTTGTATTTTTTCACCGGGATTCAAATTGAACTTTTTGTATATCATCTTAAGTAACATTGAGTACGTCATATCTGCACGCATCATAGCACCACGTTCTTGATCGCGAAAGTGAATTATACATTTGAATGATTTTTGCTGTGAATTCATTTTTAAAATTATGGTTTATTCATTGCTAAGATAAACATTTATATCCCATTTAAAAAGATACTCGGGAGAGTTTTAAAGAGAGCATCAATAATGGCAGTGATTTGTCTAATCAAATGTCAGTAACAATTAAAAAGATACCCGGGAGAGTTTTAAAGAGAGCATCAATAATGGCAGTGAGTTGTCTAATCAAATGTCAGTAACAATTAAAAAGATACTCGGGAGAGTCTTAAAGAGAGCATCAATAATGGCAGTGAGTTGTCTAATCAAATGTCAGTAACAATTAAAAAGATACTCGGGAGAGTCTTAAAGAGAGCATCAATAATGAGAGTTTTAAAGAGAGCATTAATAAATAAAATATTTCATTAAAAGCAATACATTAGGAAATAAATATTTACTATGAAATTTTTTTTTTTTGATTAGGACAGAAATGAAATTACATAACCTATTACATAGAAAGGTAAAATACATTATGCAATTATATCACTAACTGGACGGTTTAGAAGGAATAAAGATTCCTTGTACGGGCCAACCATAAACGAACCCGGGATTCCTTGAATAGCTTCATTGTTATTAAAGATCCCCATATCATGATTCCATGTTTCTAGTATGTGTGGTTCACCGTAGGGACCAACGCTCGTTTCGAAAATTGGGGTATCATCATTTGTGAATCCCAAAATTTTGGGCCTATGCTCAATTGGCATAGGGAGAAAATAATGCAATGGACCAACACTAACAATTCCACCGTTCAACATTAAATCCCATGCCATAGCACTCCTACCGTATTCCCAAGCTGTACTACCACCAAGGACGAGAGTGTTTTCAGATTGGGTAACCGTGAATGGCGGTGGAATGTGATTAATGATTTCTTGAGGAACATCTTGGACTAAGATTTGATTGGTAAGCAAATCAAATGACACGATCACGTACCTTCTGTGAAGATAACCTTGATCACAAACGTATTTTTCACAAGCTGACCAAAATATTTTACCATCAACAACTGCCTGACTACCCCTCTTAATTCTAATAGTAGCATCAGGAAAACCAACAGAGTCAAGATTGGTCCATGACCGGGTAGTCATTCGAAATACTGATACAGACCATGTACCCTGACCATTTATAGCATAATTAATTTTGACTATAGTTGGATCTTGTGTTGGTTGATACACCCCAAACCCAAAAATTCTTTTAGTAGCAGGAGGTTCTAGTTGTTGGAATGGTGTCAATATGGTTACCGACTTTGACATACACGGGTTCCATAACAGAAGTGCAACATCATTGGTAACTAAAAAACACCAAATCCCCTCTGATGTTGCAAGTGCCTTCAGAGCAGGATCATTAACTGTAGAATTTGTTGGTGTAAATGTTAAGTCAGCATCAACCCTGTACATTTGACTTTCATCTGTTTCCCTAAATTGTAAGATGAAACTACAATAATCAACTTCACGCGAACCAAACCTACGAATAAAACTTCGCCGATCAATGCAAGATTTCCATCTCTTAGACACAAGACGAAACCTGCACAAAGATTCTACAGGCAACCTAACAATGATTTCTCTTTGAATGTCAAAGGGAATGTAGTCAGACATTTTTTTATTATTCTACTAAGATTATGTGGATTTGTTTAACAAAAACAATTTAAGTTGATACTTAAATAGATCCATTTTGTTATACACCTGAGACATTGTAAACAATGAAATTTTTATGCTCGGGAAATAATCCCTGAGACATTGTAAGGTGTCAGTGACTAGTCTAATCAATGTCATAATAAACAATGAAATTTTTATGCTCGGGAAATAATCCCTGAGACATTGTAAGGTGTCAGTGACTAGTCTAATCAATGTCATAATAAACAATGAAATTTTTATGCTCGGGAAATAATCCCTGAGACATTGTAAGGTGTCAGTGACTAGTCTACTCAATGTCATAATAAACAATGAAATTTTTATGCTCGGGAAATAATCCCTGAGACATTGTAAGGTGTCAGTGACCAGTCTAATCACTGTCATAATAAACAATGAAATTTTTATGCTCGGGAAATAATCCCTGAGACATTGTAAGGTGTCAGTGACTAGTCTAATCAATGTCATAATAAACAATGATATTTTTATGCTCGGGAAATAATCCCTGAGACATTGTAAGGTGTCAGTGACTAGTCTAATCAGTGTCATAATAAACAATGATATTTTTATGCTCGGGAAATAATCCCTGAGACATTGTAAGGTGTCAGTGACTAGTCTAATCAATGTCATAATAAACAATGATATTTTTATGCTCGGGAAATAATCCCTGAGACATTGTAAGGTGTCAGTGACCAGTCTAATCAATGTCATAATAAACAATGATATTTTTATGCTCGGGAAATAATCCATGAGACATTGTAAGGTGTCAGTGACTAGTCTAATCAATGTCATAATAAACAATGATATTTTTATGCTCGGGAAATAATCCCTGAGACATTGTAAGGTGTCAGTGACCAGTCTAATCAATGTCATAATAAACAATGATATTTTAAAGTTAAATAATCAACTTCACAAATATAAATTCTTAGAAATTTTTGATTATTTCCAAATTTGTGATTTCTGAAATATTTATAATTTAACTATGTCTGATTATTTACCATTTGAGGTTCAAAGAGAAATAATGCTCAAGTCTGGTGTTGACGATTTAGTTCGTTTTCGCAACGTTTGTAGGAGATGGCGTTATGAGATACAAGCTAGGGACTTCATACGTAGTTACGGTTCACACACCACAAATCCTTTTTTTTTAAATTTGGCATATAAGCAAGGTAATGATGGATACTTGTATGCGGTGCATAATGACCGAATGTGCACACGTATTCATTCTCAATTAAATCTAAATGCTCTTAAGCCAATAGCAACTTCAGAAGGTATATGGTGCTTCGCGTTTGCTGATGATATGGCTCTTGTATTGTGGAACCCTTCAATACAAAAGTGTGTATCTATTATTCTACCAAACTTCGTGTCTCAACCCAATTCACCAAAAATGATATTTGGTTTTGGTGTTCATCCAAGAACATTAGACACAACCCTTTTGAAAATAAATTACCCCCTATACTCACAGGGACCATGGTACGTTCATGTGTTTACGCTAAGGTCAAATAGATGGACCAGTATTCCCATTGATCGTTTACCACGTGATAGCATTCAATAAAAAGGAAAGGGCAAGCAGTGGTTGGGGGTAAAAATTTTTGGGTGGGATCTGAATATTTAAATCCTGAGGGTATTTTTTCAGATAAAGTTTACTTAATTGTCTCGTTTGATTTACTTGCTAGACGATTTCATGTACAAAACATTCCTGAAACAATTACTTCAATGATTCCCCCACCGTTTTATGTTACTAATCTTGGAACCTCACTTGTAATTTCTGGAAGTTACATTCATGAAGATGCGAGGATTATTTGTGCATGGATAATAGGAATTGATGCTGCTGGTTTTATTAACTCAACTACGTTACTGTTCACTCGTGTCATGCCGTATTATGATCTGCCAAAATTATTAGGCTTTACAATTGATGGAGAGCCAATAATTGAAGCTGATGTCAACAGAGTGATGTTTCTTAATGTGGTGCAAGTGTACAACCAAAATTTGCAATCATTTCAAAACCTTGGAGCTATGCAAGGAAATCGTGGCTCATTCATCGTTGGTCCATACAAAGAATCCTTAATTCTGGTTGACCGACCACAAAACGAAGTTATATACGGAAATTAGGTTTCTATTTAGACGTTATGTGTTTTTCAAATAAATTTAGTGTTTACAATATGTCTTTCTGTTTTGTGTTTGTTCAAGTTACTATGTTATGTACTATTCAATGTTTTCTAATCAATATAATATATGGTTTGTCTTTAATAACTGCATTTTAAATTACAAATAAATCTAGACACACAAACATAAAATAAATATTATTAAATTGATTCTGAATTGATACACTGGAAAACAACACAAATACATCCATAAACTAAAAGTACACATACAACATGTCCTTATCAAAGAACACAAAGTAAAACATAAACTAAAAATAACCATAAATCACATTGTTGTCAAACACTGAAACAATGTTTTTCAAGGTGATGTTAAGATAATATTCCATTGGTTTCGGGTTAAACACGGACACGTTTTTAAGTATCAACACAGCTCCAACTGCTATAGACTTTTTGTATCCCTCTTTTTCCATAACTTTGTGATGAACTGTACCAGCAACAATACCAGATGTATCTTTAAGTGTTAAATTAAGGTCGCCAATTGAATTTAGGTTACAACTTTTAACTACCGCAACAACTCTTTCAAGTTTCCCTTTATGTGTCATAAAATTTTTTATGTCACCTAAACAACCGATCACACTACTCCCTTCATCAGCTAAATACTGTATTGCGCAAATCCAAGGGTCACGCGAAAAATGATCATCCTCACTTGTATCTTCAACTATTTGCTTTACATAATCTTGGGTAGATGTTCCAACAACATCACCAACTTCGTTTAACACTGTTGCTTTTCTATACTTTGCTTGCTGAAGAACACCAGCCGGTCCAGGTATGATCCTCAATGGTTTTTCAACACTAGTTGGAAAACAAACTGGGGTCAAAGGTAGGGGCTGGTTGGGTTGTGAAGCAATTAGACGTCCTGGGTATGAAGTACATGCCATATTAGGTTGTGTGGCAGAACCAACAAAATTGTACAAATTCTTTGGGTAATGAGAATTGTTATCTTCAGCCATACTTCAAAAATTATTGATATATTTAACAAAATATGTAGCCATTTAACAAATGTATATATAGTGTTCCAAAAAATTTAAGGTCGGGATTTTTTTAAAGAGACAAACATAAATTCATTGTATTGTCACACTAAAAACTTTATATGTCAGGGTTCTGTCACATCATTGTCAGTAGCTTTGTTGTTATTGATAAGTCACATCTATGCTAGTTGTTTTTTTCTTAATAACTTTCATATATAAATATTAGTCAAATAACAACAAACATACAATTTGAACGAAAATAGATAAATAACAGAAACTTTTATTTTTAACACTTAGAGATAGACAGACAACATTCAAACAAACAAATTATGTGTATAGCCACAGTCCCTTGTATCCTCGCAATGATGGGTATAGAAAAACTTCGACATTTCTTCTCTAACTTGGCGAAAGTATGCATTAGGTTCACCTAATACAGAAGGGACTATACCTTGCGAAAGGTTGTATATCAACCAACATGTTATTACCCCACAATCCATAAAGTTTCCTTGTTGTGGAACTTGAAAATTGACTTCGTTGTAGGATACTTTGAAATCATGTGGTCTACGTATGCGGTTTCTAAAATAACCTTGACGATACAAAAGGCCGTTCACCACACTTGACCATTCTGAAAATTGCTTCTTCAGGGCATCCTTTCGAATATTGCAATGTAATGAGTCTAAGATCGCCACCTCGTCAGTAATTAAATTAACTATAGCGGTTACCCAGTGACTATTACCGCAATTGATTGGCATATACACCTACAAATGTAAATCATATTTATATACAATTGATTAGTAGAACGCATATCTTTTATAGCTAATACTATTAAATATATGTTACGATGATAAGATATAAATGGAAATACTTACAGTTTGTACGTCATGCCACGCTGGGTATGGACACGTCGAACCATTCAAAGTTCCTTTCAAGAACCTATCAAATAAAAGATAAAAAAACATTTGATCCAGGGTAATACGTTGCAGTCCCAGTTTTTGCAACTGTCCAATCAGCCCCACTCGGTCGACGCCTAACGAGCAACTCAATCCAACAATTAATTTGCTGTTTCAACATAAGTTAAAATTTTATTTTCAATAGCTACTAAATAAATTGTTAATACTTGAACAGTAAAAAAAAACTTACATCATCTGACAACCAACCAGCCCTTACAGAATTACGCTTTGAAAGGCTTATATTGGCAAGGTGAGGAACTAGTTCATACCAGAACGTATCCATAACAAGAAAACCCTTGATATGACAATCCAAGAATATATCAACATGGTTCTGCATAAACTCCTCGTATGTAACATACATTCCTCGCCTTACCTAAACATGGCAAACAAATAAAGAATCGGTCTGCATTAACATAACATTTTAAAAATATTTAGCTAAAAATATACCTTATTGGGATCTACGTTCTCAAACGAAACAAATTCTGTTGTGGTTGGACTTTGATTTTGAAGCTGAAAACCAAATTCACCGTTCTCTTCATCACCCAGATTAAAGGTTGTAATGTCATCGAACACACTCTTATTTTTTGACTTTCCACCACGTTTTCCCGGACCTAATTTGGTTGTAGGCGGAAGAGATGTAAATGGGCTCAATTTTTGTGGTCCTGGACGACGTGCTCTTCTTTCACGATCTATCATTTCCTGACAATTAATTACAATTTAACACTTATTAAAATAAATATTTTACATTATTTGCTTGTATAAATAATTATATAATAATAATGATCTACTTACTGGGTGTAAGCCGCGAATATCACGATGTTGTGAAGAGCTACCCTCCAATGTTCGATCAACCTTAGACCATCGACCAAAACCCTCGTGGGGCATCGGGTTATTCATTTGATACATACTATGACTGGAGGATGGCTTAGCAGGCTGCCCGAACGAAGCGTTTGGAGTCCCTTTATAAGAGGGTGTATGTGGCGACGGAATTCGAATATCGTCAAAGAAGTGGCTACCAACTGGGGTAAAATTACCTAAACCATCTAGTTGTTGGTCCTAACATACAATATATTCAAAGTTATTTTTAATTAGCATAAAAGTAAAAGTAAGATGACAATTATAAAAAAAAATTTTACCTCAATGTTAACAAAACCACTATGTTGAGTACCAGTAAACTCATTACCGAACCCACAAACATCAGACTCATTAACGACATTTTTTTTTGGTGAAACTTGGCCAGAACCCTGTAATGCCTGCATTAAAATAGTTGGAATAATTATACGTCAAGTTTTCAATGATACACATGTACATACATCATGTTAACCATTTACCATAATTTTTGCATTCAATTCTTGGATAGTTCGATCCTTTTCCATCAAAACTGTGTAAACGTCTGCTGGTACATCATCACGACTATATCGGTTATCAAACTCAGGTACTTGGGGCGGTTGATAGATCTCATTATTGAAATATCTAAGGCTATCAATCCACCAGTCTGACGACATCTCAACTTCGTCGGGATACAACCTTTCGTTTGGTATAACACCCTTGCAAAATATTATAAGATTAATTAAACACATAAACAAATTAATAAATTAATTATTGACAAATAGGAATGTTTAAGCGTCGTATAACTCACATCGATTAAAATAGGAATTTGTTTACGAAAAAACTTTTTTTCTCGGAGCCACCGGACTGATCGAGGATAACCATCAAGTCGTGTGAAATAATCCACCGCATTAACGCTATAAGTCTCCAACATCCAAGCCTGAAAATAAAATGTATTCAAATTATACACGTACTATATTTTAGTTAGACTAAACACAACAAGTAACTTACCTTGAAAGCCCATGTAAAACCCATTAATTGATACTTGGGTGGTTCTTCTTCTTGGTCTCTGTCTACATTCGCGTGGTGGTGTTCGGCACGTGCGTACACGGCATTCCTTAACTGCTTATACAATGTCGACCAAACATACGAACCCCACGGATACAAGTTCCATGCATCTAAATTTTCAACTAACCTAAAACACCATTCTGGAACAATGTAACTAGACTCATGCCCAAGTAGCACCAACTCCAACACAGCTATCAACGTAACCCGTACAGCATCATAGTCATTTAGGTTTTCAAATGCATCACTTTTAACAAATCTATATAAATCCCTAACGAGTATATGACGAGTATCATAAGCTGATGAAAAGACACGTCTCCTAAACGGCATTGGCCCCTTTAAATAACTACCGTTAAACTGTACACCAAATTTTAAACTAGTCATTAAGCAATATTCTTCCCTGCCAAATTTTATGATATGACCACCAACATCATAACATAACGGAACATTTTCTGTCTCTTCTTCTACAAAATCCGTTTGACAACAAGCAAAGAAATGTATTAAAAGACCAGTCTCTACACATTGTGGCAAATTCCACAACCAACCAAAACATGATTGCCTAAACAAACGTTCTTTGGGTGTGTTTCTAAATCTTTCTCTGAAAAACGGTAACAAAGATAACTTGCTTCTACACGTCAACGTAACACTATAATCCTAAAATTTAAAAATAACAACATATCACTAATGTATAACAAATAAACATAAAAAACTATTAATGAAATTAAAAATTATTAAATAACATACCGCCATAAAAAGGAAAGGGCAAAAAACCACCAAATTGACTCTAGCTGCTCCGTTATATTTAAATATACTCGGGAATATATTTATGAGATTATGAGTTAAACATAACCTAGTTGCTAAAAACTGCCATTTTTAATAAAAGTCGGGTTTTTGGTTTTGAGAGATTGAGGATTTAGCATAACCTAGCTGCTCAAAACATCCATTTTCAGTAAAAATCGGGTTTTTGGTTTTGTGAGGTTGTGTGTTTGGTGTTAAAATGGGAACCGGTAGGTTATATGCATTTGGTGCTCGGGAGACTATTAAAACGAGGATAGTAATGTCAGACATTAAATAAATGCTTGGGAAACGCGGGGCCCAACCGACATGTTTGACTGACACAATGTCAGTCGATGAAACCAATGTTAAGACTTTTTTTTGTGGCTAATAGAGCGCCACGTGTAAAAACCAATGTCGTCTTAAAAATTTCCCGAGGTTGATGGCCATTTTCGATTTCCAACGCAAATATGGCCTCTGCCAGAAAGGTACCTAAAGTTATGGCCATGCCAGTAATTTTCGCTTTTTATAAAGGGCTTTAAAACATTAACTGGGATTCGAACCCGACATCTATTCAGTAAAATCCTCTATATGCACTCCAGCCAGTCAGAAGTCGAACTCTTAATCTTCAATCACATGCATCAGTTCAGCTAAGCTAAAATCGTTTGCTATCATTTGGTGTCATACGCCCATTTTCATTTACTTTAATTAAACTTTTTCCTCTAAGCTAACCACGATAAGGACTTTTTTTTGTTTGTCAAACTGTGCTTTTTATTTTATTAGAAAAATAATTTTTGTAAGTTGTAAACAATCTAATTAGATAGTTGTAGAATAGGTGTAAAAAGCAAACGGGCAACAATTTGCGCCTTAAGTTTTTTTTTGAATTGCAAAGATAATTCTATGAAAACCACATTTGTTGATTTAGGTATCATAACTTTGTTATTCATAACCCGCTGAAATATCTTTAGAAGCTTTATCGTTTCATGTGCGCAAGAAAACCAAATGTATCTAATGCAAAAGAAATAAACATATGGTGATTTTCAATTCATGTTTTTTGTATTTTGTCACTTTACATGATACGACTTTCAAAGCAACGTGACCTGCTATAAAAACCCGACTACTAAATCTCACAAGAAGAGAAACCTCACTCAAATCTACGCACGTAAAAAGTGTTATAAATAATATAATACTTAATACTAACGTTTTCTTTTTTTATAAAAAAATACATCTAGTGTCTCGAGCACACAATTACACATCTCACAAATCACAACTATTGATACTGCTATTTTTATCTAACTCGAATTTGTGCCCACGCTCCATTGCGGCGAAGCGCGGACATTTTTAAGAACGTTTTGTGTGTTCAATTTAGCGAAGTATGGAAGACCCGCGCTTCGCTGCGGCGGGTCTATGGTTTGATTCGAGTGAATTTGTATTCTATCAAGTTTTCTATACTCTTCGCATTGGTGAAGAATGATGAACAAATTGCATAAAAATGCACCATAGCTTCCTCTTTTGAATCACTGCATTATTTTTCCAAATACAGTTTCCATATATGTGTCTGTCATCACTCAAGTGTAGTGTAGAAACTAGAAGGGGGTGAATAGTTTCTTAAAATTTACTTGTCAAAAGATGGTTTTTAAAAATCCTTTTCAAAAACTTAGACTTGAATGGTTATGTGAAAACATTCTTATACACAATATGAACAAGGTATAGTGCAACTAAACTAATAATCACAAGTATAAAGAATAACGAATGTAAAGAGATAAGGGAAAGAAAGATCAAACCAAACACCAAGGATTTATAGTGGTTCGGCAACGAAGCTCACTCCTCATCCCTACTCCACTCCTCGAGTACTCCTTACTCGAGAGTTCACTAATCAACAAGCTCTTTAAGGTGGAAAAATCGTACACAATGTTGCTTATCCAATTTCCGACTCTAAGCTAAAAGTCGAGCCCTAATCTTAGCTAGGACCAAACTACACTAGTATACTTTAAGGACCAAGTATAAACCTTAGTACATACACAACTTCCAAATAGACACAACTACTTGGATCTTCACAACTACGACACAACAATGACTAAATAAGATTTGATCTTCAATGGATCTTTGATGTAGACATAACACTTCAATGATGAAAGTGTTCTTCTCTTTGCACTTGGAGAGGAAGAGATGGGAGAAGAAAGATTCACTTCTAAACAAGTAGTAATCAACCAAATGACTAAGGATTTGGGTGATTTTAGAAGTATGAAAGAATCTGGAATTATATGTATAAAAGAGGTGAAGAGAAAATCTGAGAATGGTCCACTACTTATAAGACAAGGCTCCAACAGTTATATCTGCCCGCGGTTCTTTATTGCATCCTGTGGTTCCTTATCGATAAGGAACCGCATAGCCACTTAAGGAACCGCCAGAGTAGACTCCGCTCCTTTTTGTCTTTTAGTGGTATGGTTCGAATCTGGTGATTAAAATATCCTGAAAGGATATTCCAAACCAAGATAGAATATGCCATTTTCAAATTTTCAAATAATTAATTAATAAAACATTTTCTTAAAAAGAAAGTTTAATAAAAACTTGTCACACTTAATAAAAAGTGAGTTTTAAGAAAATATTAAATCCTCACTTAATTAGGATGAGTACTTGTTTGTACATACCTTAAGTGATAATGGTTGAAATGAAAATACTTGAACTCAAGAATTCGTTTTTCGTTGTTTTCGTAAATGATTGTTTTTACATATTGTCGTAATAAAAACAAAGCGAGACCGAAAATGCAAGTAACATTTTTAGGCATCAATGCATTAACAATCTTCCCCTTTTTAATTTCGACAATACATAAACTCAATCACAAGGAAAACAAGATTTTCAAAGACGAGTTTATTTCACTTCTCCCCCTTTGTCAAAGCAAAAAGGTTGCAAATCCTATTTTTCTAGTCTAACTAATCATAGAGATATGCTAAAAAGCAAAGATAGACAAAGAAAACACACAAGAACTCACCAAACAAGGTTTTGACCAAAATACATGGATTTTAAAGAAAATCGATGTTGGAGGTGTGTAGAACTAGACAATAAGTCATGACACAATGATCCTCCATATTTCTCTTTTGTTCTTGCTATATTTGAGAGACGTATACATATGAATTATGTAAGCTCATGATTAATAGCAAGAAGCTATGAAAACCGTTTTTAGATTGAATTAACAATGCAAAAACATTTCTCGACCATTTTTCGAAAGAACTTTGAGAATTTTGAAAAAGAGAAGAGAGGTTTTCCAAAAAGAGTTCACAAGACTCAATGACTCAAAGAAAGAAAAGACTCAAAAGAGAAAAAGACTCGATTAATAAAATGCGCAATTAAGGAATATGTTCCATTAAAGCTAGACCTAGACGCAAATAATTAAAAGGTTCCCTCTTAAGTGGCTTAGTGAAGATATCGGCTAAGTTTTCTACCGAGGGCACCTTCTCAATCGAAATGTTCCCTTTTTGAACATTATCCCTAAGGAAATGGTGGCGAATCTCTATGTGCTTGGTTCGCGAATGTTGCACGGGATTCTTGCTAAGGTCTATTGCACCCTTATTGTCGCACATGATGGGAACATCATCAAGAGAAATCCCATAATCAACACGCGCTTGCTTCATCCATAGAGCTTGTTGACAAGCTTTACCGACACTCACATACTCGGCTTCCGTGGTGGATATAGCAAGAGCGGTTTGTTTCTTGGAGAACCAAGAAGTTAAATAACAACCCATGAAGGTACAAACTCCACTAGTCCTTTTCCGGTCCACATAGTCTCCCGCATGATCCGAATCTACGTAGACAATGGTTTCTACGCCGGTCCCTTCAGGATACCATAATCATAAATGTATAGTGCCTTTAATGTATCGGAAGATACGCTTAACCGCTTCAAGATGAGAGGTTTTGGGAGCCTTTTGGAAGCGAGCACAAAGGCAAACACTAAACATGATATCCGGTCGACTTGCCGTTAGGCATAACAAACTACCAATCATACCTCTATATTTGATGTTGTCTACCGACTCACAATCATCATCTACAGTGAGTTTAGTATCCGGTGCCATAGGGGTCTTCATTGGTCTAGAGTCTTCTAACCCAAATTTCTTTAGCATTTCTTTAACATACTTGGATTGATTAAATAAAATACCATCGTCTATTTGTTTAATTTGGAGTCCTAAAAAGAAGTTAAGTTCTCCCATCATACTCATTTCAATCTCATCATGCATGGTTTTGGCAAAGTCATCACACAATGATTGACAAGTTGAACCAAATATAATGTCATCAACATCTATTTGTACGAGAATGAGGTGAGAACCTTTCTTCTTTGTAAAGAGCGTATTGTCTACCATCCCCATGGTATACTCATGTTTTACAAGAAACGCTTTAAGTCTATCATACCAAGCTTTGGGTGCTTGTTTGAGACCGTAAAGAGCTTTCTTAATCTTTTTAACATGATCTGGTTTCTCAAAATCAATGAAGTCGGGAGGTTGAGCCACATATACCTCCTCATTGATCAAACCGTTAAGAAACACACTCTTTACATCCATTTGTTGAAGCTTAAAGTCTAAAGTACAAGCGTAGGCTAAAAGGATTCTAATGGATTCTAATCTAGCTACGGGTGCGATGTCTCGTCATAATCAATACCTTCTTGTTGATTATAGCCTTGAACTACAAGTCTAGCCTTGTTACGAGACACAATACCATTCTCGTCTAACTTATTTTTATATACCCATTTGGTTCCTATGATGGTCGAACTTATAGGTGGAGGAACAAGTTCCCAAACGTCATTAGCAATAAACTGATTCAATTCTACTTGCATGGTGATGACCCAACTCTCGTCCATCAAAGCTTCTTTAACATTCTTTGGTTCAATCAAGGAGATGAAACAAAAGAAGTTACTTTGGTTCAACATTAAGGTCTTCAACTCCTATGTTTCTAACATCTTTGGCATTGACTATGTCTATTTCGTCCAAGTCATCATCTACCAAAGGTGATGTCTTAGATGAAGGATGGGTTTCATCGAATGTCACGTTAAGTGATTCTTCAGTTACAACCGAGGTTCTATTGAGGACTATGTAAGATTTTCTAGTTTGCGAATAACCTAAAAAGATACCTTCGTACGACTTTGGGTCAAACTTGGTAAGGTAATTAATACTTGGCTTTTAGGCCTCGTATGAAATTTCATAGTCCCAAGTCTTTTCGAATTGACTACTGGTTAAAAGTGCGACTCAATCGTCTTTTGGTGAATCAAGAGAATGGTTTGGTTTGTTTGTTTTAAATTATTAGCAAATAATTAAAGTGTCGTTGAGTGAAATGGAAGAATAAAGATTAATACTAAAATGACAAGTAAAAATAAATGCTCGTAAGCTTAAAGGTAACAATGGAAAAATACTAGCACACTAAATAAAACTAACACTTGGAAAACTCTCTAAAAATAAGAACTTAGTTGAAAAGTACTAAAAGAAAGTAAGATCGGACTACACCAAAAACACAATCGGAATAAGCTAAAACATCCCCAGATCGGAATGTATTCCGATCTGGTGGTCGGAATATGGGGGGTAGAATGCAATCGGAATATAATGCAATACACTGATCGGAATATTGGAGTAGGGAGCAATCGGAATAAGGAGCAAGACTGCCAATCGGAATGTCCAGAAACACTCCAATCGGAATGATTACAAAAGCTGCCAATCGGAATACTAAATAAAGACTACCAATCGGAATGCACAAATGAGGTCCTGATCGGAATATGAAGCAAATCTATCAATCGGAATACGCAAACAATGGGCAGATCGGAAAGACAAAATCCTTTTCCGATTGGACTCAATCGGAAAGAGGGGTGGGCTCGGTCGGAATAGGCAGCAATCGGAAAGGGGTTTGTACCCTTTCCTAAATTTGTGGAATTCGGTTATAAGCTAATGAATAAGCTATATAATAAGCTTTTCACCAAACTAAGCCGAATCAATGACTAAATCGGATCAAATAAGCACTAATCAACTTATCTAACCCGAAAATAATCAAACTTTTTGGATCAAACAATAAAAACATAAACTTTTTAAGGAAAACTTTTACAAACAAATAAGCTAATCATAAAAATAAGCCAATAAGCACAAAAGTCTTAAAGCTTAATCAAATGAAAACTTATGAAATGAACAAAAGATTAACTTTTTAAGCACGAAATCATTAAGAACAACACGGATCTATTGAAATTCGCACCAAAAATCGATCTAAAATCAAAGAAGAGTAGAATGAGAATAAGGATTAAAAGCTTAAAATGGAACTTGATTAATGAAAATAAGCAATACAAAGTGTTTAATCTTGAAAGATTAAATGAAGAGATGAATTTTCGTGAGAGAAAGTTTAAGACGTTCTCTCTCTAAAACTAGAGAAAACTAAGAAAAATAAAAACTAGATAATTAACTCACTAACACCCTCCTAATGACTATTAGGAGGGTATTTATAGGGAAGGTGGAAGGAGTGCATGTGTTGCATCTTCTTTCTTGCTTTCTTCACGTTTTCTCGACTCGACTTTAATTCTTTGTCTTTTTTGTCTCGGGATTTGAACTTGTCTTTTAATTTTCTTCTTCTATTAGACTTAAGTTCTTCGACTTCGTTAAACTTCCGCCTTTAGACTATTTCTTCGATAAATCTTCAGAATAGGCCTTGGACTTCCGTTCTTTTTGCACTCTTGATCTTTTGACTTCGTCTTTTCCCGTTTTCTTCGATAAAAGCCCGTGAAAACCCGTGTTTTCTTCCTTTTTCATATTTTGGTCCTAAAACACAATAAAAACACAAACCACGCATAATTCCGACTTTTACGACATAAATCACACGTTTTGGTCTTGTTATTATTGGAAATAAGTGGTAAAAGGATAAGTGTTTTCACACTTATTAGTAATCTTTGGTGTTGAGAATGAAGCACTTGCTTCCAAACACCCTAAAGTAATCCAATGAGGGCTTCTTACCTTTAAGAATCTCATAGGGGGTCATTCCTAGGAAAGGTCGAATAAGAATTCGGTTGAGAATATAGGTCGATGTGTCCACGGCATTGCACCAAAAATTTTGAGGCAAAGATTTATCATTTAACATCGTTCTACTCATCTCTTGGAGGGTCCTATTCTTCCTTTCAACTACCCCATTTGATTGAGGAGTGCGAGGAGCCGAGAAGTTATGGGTAATATAATGAGCTTCATAAAAGGCACCGAATTGCACTTCATTATCAAATTCCCTACCATGATCCGTCCTAATAGAGACAATTGAACATCATAGTTGATTTTAAATTCTTCGAGAAAAGATTTCGAAGTGATCGAAAGCCTCATTCTTAGACGCCAAAAATCTAGTCCAAGTGAATCTATAATAGTCGTCAACAATGACTAGGGTATAAAGGTTACCTCCATAACTCAGTATGGCGGAAGGTCCAAAGAGATCCATATGTAGGAGCCTAAGCACCGAGAGGTCGAAACCAAATTCTTGGCTTTGTGACTTGAGTGAACTTGCTTCCCAACTTTGCAAGCATCACAAAAGTGACTTTCAAACTTCATCTTAGGGAGATGTCTTACCAACTCCTTAGAGACTAAAGATTGAATTAAACGCATATTAGCATGACCTGATCTCCTATGCCAAAGAGTAGAACTATCATCTAAAGTTGCTAGACATAAGTTGTCCTTAGACTTCCTATTCACCTTCATGACATAAAGCCCATTCTTTCTAACACCTTTTCCAATGACCTTTCCATCTTTTACGATTTCACTGTCATATTCCGAAAAGATGATCTTACACTTATTGTCACAAATTTGACCTATACTTACAAGGTTAAAACCTAAGTTATCTATGTGCTCTACGTTTTCTATGGTCATAGAGTCAAGAGAAACCGTACCTTTGCAAATGATATTACCACGTCAATTACTTACGAATGTAACTTTACCTCCATCATATGCTTTGTAGTGCGAGAACAAACTTCGAATACCCGTCATGTGTTTAGAACATCCACTATCCTTAATCCACTCGTCGGGCTCTCAATTGATTCACAATCATATCTAGGTAACAACACACAAGATCAAACATTTGGTCCCCAATATCTCATGGGTCCAAAGTTGTTAGTTCCAAACATCCCTTGCATTTGGTTGGGATGCATGAATGGAGGAGACATTCCCCATGGGAAAAAGTATTGTTGTTGAAAATTATTCCAATTCATATGGCTATTTTGTTATCCATTGTTTCTCCTATGTGTCTTTGATCTTGATCTAGAATTATTCTAATTTCTTCTAGGTGTTGGAGTTTTACTTCTAGGTCGTAACTTAGCTTGATCATTTCTTTTTGGTGTAGGTGTTCTACTTCTAGGTTTTGATTCATTTCGTACTCTTGGAGGAGTAGATGTTTGTCTAGATAAGTTTCTAGTTCCCATTAGAGGTTTACTCAAGGGCTTGTAGAATTTATCTAGAGTGGGCTTTTCAATTATAGGTACTTTGACCTTGTTAATAAGAATATGTTTTGGCCCTTCACCTAAAATAGACTTTTCAGAAAGTTCAGGATTTTCACAAAAACCATTCTCTGTCCGCGATTCGTTATCAGTACCCGCGGTTCCATTGCAATAGGGAACCGCGCCATATACTGGCGTATCGCGTACAATGGTTAGTTTTTCTGAAACCCTGAGTTGTTTAGGTTCACTAGTAGATGCTTCATTAGTGTTATAACCCAACCCAAGTCTTTCCTTAGAATTAATTTGTTTGTTTAACATGTCATCAAGAGCACTAGTACCTTTCATGAACTTTTCCAATTTAATGGAGGTACTCTTGCGATCTTCATTCTCTTGTCTAAGGCTTTCACATTTTAGACAACCTAAATCAACTTCTTTGTTTTTCTCAAGCTTGGTTAATTTCTCTCTTAGCTCACTAATCTCATTTTTAAGCTTAGTTCTAGTTGATTTTAGCACTTTGTTCTTTTCAATGAATTTAAGGCTAAGTTTGTGTAAGTTATTGTATTGGCCTTCTAATTCTATATCATCTTGAGAAGAACTATTATTGCTATAATAATTTGTTTCGGAATGTACCTCTTTAGAAGTGTGAGCCATGAGACATTTCTCATCTTTGGGTTTGTCATCAACATCTTCACCGTTATCGCTCCATGAACCGCCAACGAACGCCGTGTGGTTCTTGTCGCGTGAAGGCTTAGCACAATCACCGATGAAATGATTCAGATCACCACATCTAAAGCATTTCCTATCACCTTTATCGTCCTTGGTAAAACGGTTTTCGGAGAAGGATTTCTTTTTGTTGCTTGGTTGCCTCACGTGTTGACCTCGTCTTTTGAAGAAGTTCTTGAAGTCTCTAACCGCCATGGCATATTCCTCATCATCAGTATATGAGGAGCATTCATGGTCACTTTGTGCCTTCTTGGCTTTAAGTGCTAGAGATTTTCTTTCACTCTTGGTTTTCACCAATTCTGAGTCCTTCAAAATTATCATCTCATGAACTTTCAAGTTGTCAATTAGTTCATCGAGTGATAATGTGGTGAGATCCTTTGATTCTTCGATCGTCGTGACTTTGTCTCTCCACTTTGGATGCAACGCCCTAAGAAAATTCCTAACATTGTTCTTGCTAGAAAAACCTTCATCAAGTGTTATTAGACTAGTAATAATAGTGTTAAATCTAGCAAATGCACTATCAATAGTTTCATCTTCTAAGATGAAAAATTGTTCATATTGTTGAACAAGAAGATCGATTTTACTTTCTTTGACTTGGATATTACCTTGGTGGGTTACTAAAAGAGTGTTCTAAATATCTTTAGCGGTTTCACACATAAAAATCCTTTCGTACTCTTTCTTTGGTAAAGCATTATAAATCATCATTTTAGCCTCATTATTTTTAGCAAGTTTCCTTTTAGTGTCATCATTAGCTTTGTCAAAAGAAACTATCTCTTTGCTTTTAGAAACTTCATTATATTGATAAGGCAAAAAATCACCATGGGTAATAACATGCCAAAGATATAAATCTTTTGATTTCACATAAGTCTCAAATCTATTTTTCCAATAAATAAAACTATCGGTTTCAAAAAGAGGTGGTATTTGCATGGATTGCCCTTCTAGGTACTTGTTGGAATCCATAGATCGATTCAAGTTTTAAAATACAATATATTTTAAAAAGGCTTGAGCAACCACGCTCTGATACCAATTGTAAAAACTAGAAGGGGGGTTGAATATTTTCTTAAAATTTACTTGTCAAAAGATGGTTTTTAAAAATCCTTTTCAAAAACTTAAACTTGAATGATTATGTGAAACCTTATTATACACAATATGAACAAGTTATAGTGCAACTAAACTAATAATCACAATTATGAAGAATAATGAATGTAAAGAGATAAGGGAAAGAAATATCAAACCAAACGCCAAGGATTTATAATGGTTCGGAAACGAAGCTCACTCCTCGTCCCTACTCCACTCCTCGAGTACTCCTTAATCGAGAGTTCACTAATCAACAAGCTCCTTAAGGTGGAGAAACTATACACAACGTTGCTTATCCAATTTCCGACTCTAAGCAAAAAGTCGAGCCCTAATCCTAGCTAGGACCAATCTACACTCGTATACTTTAAGGACCAGGTATAAACAACTTCCAAATAGACACAACTACTTGGATCTTCACAACTATGACACAACAATGACTAAATAAGATTTAATCTTCAATGGATCTTTGATGTAGACACAACACTTCAAGGACGAAAGTGTTCTTCTCTTTGCACTTGGAGAGGAAGAGATGGGAGGAGAAAGATTCACTTCTAAACAAGTAGTAATCAACCAAAATGACCAAGGATTTGAGTGATTTTAGAAGTATGAAAGAATCTGGAATTATATGTGCAAAAGAGGTGAAGAGAAAATCTGAGAATGATCCACTATTTATAAGACAAGGCTCCAACGGCTATATCTACCCGCGGTTCTTTATTGCATCCTGCGGTTCCTTATCGATAAGGAATCACATAGCCACTTAAGAAACCGCCAGAGTAGACTCCGCTCCTTTTTGTCTTTTAGTGGTATGGTTCGAATCTGGTGATTAAAATATCATGAAAGGATATTCCAAACCAAGATAGAATATGCCATTTTCAAATTTTCAAATAACTAATTTAATAAAACATTTTCTTAAAAAGAAAGTTTAATAAAAACTTGTCACACTTAATAAAAAGTGATTTTTAAGAAATGATTAAATCCTTGATCACTTAATTATGATGAGTACTTGTTTGTACATACCTTAAGTGATAATGGTTGAAATGAAAAATACTTGAACTCAAGAATTCGTTTTTCGTTGTTTTCGTAAATGCTTGTTTTTACATATTGTCGTAATCAAAACAAAGCGAGACCGAAAAATGCTAGTAACGTTTTTAGGCATCATTGCATTAACATGTAGATTTAATTTAAATATGTTTCAGAAGTGGAGTAACCTGTGTCTATAAATGAAAGTATCTACCCTAGTTGAACATAGGGAAATAGGAAATATCATAGAGTCTGTTGGGTGCTGCAATCGCATATCTTCGATTGATGGAGTCTCTAGCGTATCTGATGATAAAAAAGATGCTTTGTTAGTGCTTGTTTGTTGCTAACAGTGGCAGTGATGGGCACATTGTATCTAATGGTATAAACCCGTATGTAAGTACCTGGTTTATGAAACCGTGCCACACCTCTGATCATCAGTTTGACGGTTGTAGCCTAGTGAGGCCAAGTTTCTCGACGGTCTTCACCCATATCAGCACATGGGAACAAATGAATATGTGTATGTTTTTTAGTAATGTAAAAAATATTGAGCATAGCTTTTCTGTTGAATAGCGGTATTTATTAAAAATATAAACATGCAAGGGTGCCGTTATTAAATGGTTTATAGTATTTCGTACCTGAGGTCTGTAAATATAGAGGCAAAACCAAATACCACTCATTCCATATTTGATGTTGGATACATACACCATGGGTGGAAACCTAAAGATTTAGCCACGGAAAGACGTGAATGACCACATCTTTAGTCATCCGTTTCTAGATTTATCACTGCTTCATAAAACCAATGCCACCATCATTTTTAGCTCAACATGTAATAATCATATGTAAGCGATCAAGGTTGTTGACCTATTCAAACGTAGAAATCCATAAAAAAGAGATGACCTTCCGGTGAAGCTGTTGACATTTATATCTTCATCCGTAGAAACTGGAAAATGCCAGACATCCTTTTTATAAATTTTACTGAATAAAACAGAAAACCTAAGATATGACAGTTCACGCTTTTCATTTTTTTGGTTACCTGGTATGACGAATGTTGGTAGTGATATTTGTACACGTAATAAGAAGAAACAGAAGGTTATTGGGAAGCAACAGTTACAGGAACGGGTGGCTGGGATTTGCCGTCGTCTAAGCTGTATATTGAGCTTCTTGAGTTTTATTCGCGTGTTGATGCGGCTATATTGAGGAAGAAGATTGATATTCAAGAAGCGGTTAAGAATCCGCCGAGTGTTCAGAAAATGCGTAGGATTTATGTTTTCAATACGTCTGCTAATCAAGTTGGTACCATTCCTAAGAATCAAATTTATGTTCCTTATTTTATGATGATGACCAGCAATTCAATTTTTTATATACATGTATCTATAGATAGTTGTTCTCGCTCTATGGCCATAACCATAAGTTTTTCAAAACAGCAAAAAAGAGCTTATGAATCTTAAGCCAAAAACTAAGCCATAAGCCCGCTATGTAAACGGGGAATAAAAACCTCCAAAGTTTTCGCGAAATGTAAATTTTTTTAAAGTATATCTTTGATACTGGGTGGTTGGCATTGCTTTTTAACTCTGCTTCAAGCCTCCAAGGGGTGTTTGGGATTACTTCAAGGTTTATTCAGCGATTTCTATAGTCCGAAATGTTTCTACTTGTCTGGTTATTCTAGTTTGGTGTAAAATACGCGGGTTTCAACACCTACCCTTAATACTAACCTAAACACCCAAAAAATGGATAATAATTTACTGGTATGGTTTATTGTGATTACCTACGTTTTAAGTTCCAGACTAACCTAGGGCACATTTGAACCGCGCATCTCCCCGTACAGAAATTGTGGAACTGCTTACGTGACCATGGTGAATTGCTTCTTCCTTGAGGCTAACACGTCTTTCGAACTTATATATGCATCTAATTCCAACTATAAAAAGCATAAAATGTATCACGTATTGTTTGTCCCATATGCATAATTCGGTCTTATGAGACGAAAGTGAAGGCACATAACCTCATTAGCCGCCGAGGGATGTCAGTAGCAAGTTGTTGTGTCGTCTGCTTGTCATCAGCCGGCCCATTTGTTATGAATGGCCATTTGAAACACAGTATATACTTGCAAGTGTAAACAGCCAATGATAAAGGTCAACAAAACTTGTAAAAAATTCTTAGTTTTTAACCGGCCCCATGAAAACTCATCTCAGGTTCGTCAACATACATACCAATTTAAAAAGAGAACACAAAAGCAATTAGCAATCTCATTAAGCCATATGCAAGGCCAAAAATAAGGGGCCGTTTGTCTCTGTTTATATCACATGGTATGACTTATTTGATTTTTGGGTTACTTTTCAAACTCACTTTTTTGTCACTTACTCTGAAACTTTTTGCCTATTTTCAAATAATCCACAAAATGCATCTTATAAGAATAAGGGGTTGTTTGTCTCTGTTTATAATCCGAATTTGTATGATTCTATGATGCACCAAATAAGCCATAAGAGAGCTATATGAGCCCAACCAAACACCCCCTAAGTACAGAATCGTCTTATCTCGGGTATTTTTCTATTCACTTAACGTTTTCATACGCATTTTGGGTTCAATGTGACTGACAAGATCCGAGAATGTAGTCATATAATGTCGTTATCAATTTCCGGTGGTCATAAAAATAAGGCTCAGATTTATAAAAGCGCTGACAGTTACAAGCGACTGACATGGTTGCAATCACACTTTCGGTGTGACTGCCCAGCGCATTTCGGTGTGCAATCATACAGTAAATTGATCTCTTTTCTCAGAAAAAGTAACTGAAGCTAGGCAAACTGTAAAGCCCGCATGCTTTTACCATGAATAGTACCCTTACGATCGTACGTACATGATTAGAACTTTACTTTTATAGCATGTTTATGTTTCACGAACAAGATTTACAAGTATTACGTACGTGTGATAACACGATAAGGATTTAATACGTAATAAGACATGATAATTATTTCAATAATAATTATAATCACGAACATACGAACATTAAATCATGAACGAAAATAATCACGAGCTTAATATTATGTATTTACGTATATTTATTACGGTTATGAATAAATATAATACGACACGAACGATAACTATTTTAATCATGTAAACACGAACACGAGAACACACTTAATATTAGACACGAGAAAACTATGGGTTACCCTTGTGGGCCCCATCTTACCCGCGGCTAGAACACAAGAGAAAGGGCCAAACCCATTTGATTTTTACTAAACAAGAAAAAGGGGAAACTTATTTTCATAATTAACAAAAATTAGAAAATAAACAAAACCCTAATCCCTATTTTTCCTCTTCTTGGCCGCCGGATACAAACACACACATAGGGTGTGTTGGTTGATTTTGGTGATTTATTTCTCGCAAGGTTGTTAGTGTGTTCATTCTCCTTTGTTTCACGTAATCGATAAACCCTAAACCCTTTTTTCTTTTTATGTTCTTGATTAATTGAACACATGAAATCATGAATGGTATAAAAACAAGTAAATACATGTTAATAAATCATGGGGGTAAAATAAATCATGGTTTTGGGGGTGTTTGTTTTGGCCGACGCATGGAACCGAGACCAAAGGGGGGTCTCGGCCTGTTTTGTTTCGCACCAACCGAGACCTCAAGGTCTTGGTGTGGTGTTGTGGGTCTCGGCCACAGGAGAAAAGGGAACCCCGACCTCGGTCGGGGTATGTTTGGTGTTCGGTTGGGTCTCGGCTAAAACAAGGACCACCACCGGCTACAGCCGGTGGCTAAATAAGGAAAGCAGGGGGAACCGTAGGCCGCGACAGCAAGGGGAACCACCGGCTAGCCGGTGGGAACTTTTGCTAGCCGGCGGCTAGCCTTGACCAAGGGTGCGTTTTTGACCGGTTCACGAGTCCGGTTCACGGGGTTCATAAATACGGTTCACGACATGTTTAGATTAAAACACGGGTTCGGTTCATGGGTTATTTTTGCAAGTTAATTATTTAACAAGGTTATTTATTTCTACAAGATTAAATTAAATTAATTAAAACATGCACATGATTAATTTAATTTATACATGACTTAGGTTATTAATATTATTATTAATACATGAATTTGAACCTAAGTAATTATCATTTTAATTAGACTATATAATTAATTAATTATTAAAATCATGACTTATAATTAATTAATTTACATGACTTAGGTTATATTATTAATAGATAATAATACATGTTTTAACCTAAGTATTTTCACCTTTATTTAATTAAATCATGTTATATTTAATTAAATACTTTAACCTATAATTTATTTAATTCACATGAAATAATTAATAAACTATACTATTTAATTACATGACTTAGAATTATTAATCAGTAAACACTTAAGCTTATATTATTAGCTTAATAATCCAACTTATTTCTATTTATAGAAACTTTCAATTTTTAGAAACTTATTTAATTAAGGAAACTAATCTATTTATGGATACTTTCTATTTTTAGAAACTGATCTATTTTAAGCAGTAAATCTATTTTTGGAAACTTTCTATTTTTGGAAACTTTCTATTTTTAGAAAATTTCTATTTTTGGAAAGTTTTTATTTTAGGAAACCTGCTATCTTTAGAAAGTTACTTATTATTACACAACAAGTATAATAATACAAGAAATACTTAATCAGAATAGACATAATACATGATAAACACAGTATAAAGCTTTAATCAGTAAAACATGACATGAACATATAAAACAAGCTAAGACATGATATAAAACCAGTTACGTACTCAGTAATCAGATACTTATACACGTATGTATTTATGTAGCATTAGTGATACCGAAGTAGGACTCTCTTCCATTCGTCTTCTTCGTTCACTGGACACAAGGTACGGATTCTCCGTCCTTTCAGTATGGACATTCTTCCTTATTAGGATTTCCCGTATACAGCCAACTGTTTTCCCCAGTATATGTTTTATATGTTTTTGAATTGCTTATGTTTAATTAGATACCTAAAGCCATATACATGCATGACCAGTTTCACCTAGTTATTGAGGTACCATAACCATAACACTGGAGGCACTAGTGTTATGACTCCACCACGACGGAGTGATAGCTCGTGGCGTCCCTTCAGCTTTTGGCCATATTATTAATATTATCAGGTGGGGCGTATGGGTGCATCCTAGTTTACATGTTTTCAGCAGATTATTCAGGTGAATGTGGTGTGTGCCTTGCATCCTTCACAAGGAGCTGATCCATCCACCCAAAACAGTATATTAAATTAGAGGCAGCCCCTCTAATTTGCATGACGAGGTCACCTCTCCAAGTATTCATGCACGTGGATAATTCATGACCTATATTGGCTAATGGTAAACATGTTAAACAGTTTTTATAATATAAACATAAGGCTTTTCAAACTATAAAACCAGTTTTAATAAGACATGCCAGGTTATTCAGGACTTAGTCTTTTCCGCTGCTCTATGCTTATATGCTTATGTTATTCATTCTATACTTGTATATCCATGCACTGAGCGTTATGCTCAGCCGTTTTCCTTTTCATGTTCCCAAAACGGCAGGTACTTAAGGACGCTCGTAGATTTTAAGCGTACGTGCATATGGATTGGAAGCTTCCTAGCCTTCTTTACTTTATGCATTTCTTTATACTTTGATACTCATTTCCATGGACATTGTTTAGTCCTTTTCATTTACAGTACTTATGTTTGGGTGTGATGAGTTCTACTTTTGGGGTACCGATTTTGATTCCGGTATTTCCTTTATGGTCATGTGATGTTTTATACATTTATCCTTGTATGCGTTGATGACACGCCATAATCACGCGTGGCATTCCATTTACCAAAATAAGGTGTTACAATTATGGTATCAGAGCCAAGGCTTCGACCTGTAGGCTCTCAAAACACGACCTGTGATTAGTGGGTAGTCACTATGGTCTTCCTAGAACTGACAGTCGGTTTTCATACATCCATCATTTTCATGCATACATATATATGTCATTGTAGCAGGTTTATGACTAAGTAATGGTTGGTACAGGACTGGCCCTATTTAGTCGCATGTGTTTTATCGAAACTTTTAAATTTGGGACCGACCCATTAACGTCCCCTCGCCATGTCTTTTGTTTTGAGTGAACTGACCATAGGCGTTCACTCTCGCGCATATAAAAGTTTTCATAAAACTACATCATGCATTCATGTACTAGTTTTTCCTGCATAAAATTTTTCTCATGATTTATTGGTATAAATTTTTTTCATGTATATAGTTTATGTTTTAATCAGTTTAATCATGTATTTTATGTTATACTGTCAGATGGTTCTCACACGCGAGCAGGAACAACTCAATGCAGCAATCCAAGCTGCAATGCAAGTTATGCTTCCTCAGTTGAGGAACGAAATCAGGGTTGAGGTTCAGGCTGCCAACAACCAGCAGCAACACCCAGTGCCTTCTCCTCCTCCTCCAGCAACATTGGTCACATGGCTGAAGAGATTCAATAAGCTCCGCCCTCGAGCTTTCGAGAGAACAGAAAGCCCTAGTGAAGCTAAAAGATGGTTGGCTCATATTGAGAAGATCTTCGATGCTATGGGTTGTGACCCCGTCTTCAATTCGAGGTTGGCTTTCTACAGATTCGAAGGTGATGTACTATCATGGTGGATGGCACTAAAGCAATCTTAGGGAGGTGATGCTTGGGTGGCTGGTTTGACTTGGGCTCAATTCAGGGATTTGGTGATGGGACAGTTCTTTCCCAAGGCTAAGCAAGACAAGCTAAAGAGATAGTACCATGGAATCCGACAGATAGCTGGGGAGAATAGCAACGAGTTCATGCAACGCTTTCTTCGTTTGGCTGGTTTCCTTGGTGCAGCAGCAGGTACTCCTGAAGAGCAAGCACACCACTTTAGTGGGCTCTTCGTACATCTGTCGAAAACAACTTGGTGTGTGCTACGTTCAACACGGTAACACAAGTGGCCGATGCAACACGTAAGCTGGAGATGCTGCAGGAAAGAGATGAGTTCGGGGAAGCAGAGAGACCCGATAAGAGGTAAACATTCGTATTCAAACGGTGACCAATCCGTATTCTTTCAGTATATGTCGATATTTCATCTCTTTAAATTGTATCTTCCAGGCAGAAGACTAGGGACCGGTCTCAGCCGGCTACTCAGCAACAGCCTAACCAGCCCAAGGGAAACGGTCAGACTCACGATCGCTCTGCTACGGATAGGCGTGGCGGTAATGATAATTACCGTAACAACGCTGGACACTCCAACAGCAGCAGGTCCTTATACTTACTCATTTCTTATGATTACATGTTATAACTATTAATTCTGACACATTAGCAAATCTTCTACCAGGAATCAGGGTAACGGGAGGGACCAGAACCAGAGAGGTTCACAGCCTAACCGTCCAGCTATCACTGGTATTCCATCTTACGATTTATCCGCATTGTCCTTTGTACCTTTTTACCATGTCTCATGTATATTGTTCTTATCAGGTTCTCAGCCAGTCAGGACACCTGTTGGAGGATATACTCATCCTCTTTGCTCTTCCTACCATCGTAGGCACCCAGGGCCATGTCACCGCGACAGCGACGCATGCTACAAGTGTGGTCTTCCTGGCCATCGAATGAAGGATTGCCGCAAGGGCGAGATGAAGGGTACATCGGGAAATGCTGATACCAAGCCGCCTCCTACTAGTGGACGCGTGTACACGACATCTCGCGATCAGGCCAACAAGTCTACAGGTACCATCACTGGAATCTTGTACATGTATGGTCAAGCTGTATGTGTTCTGTTTGATACGGGTGCTACTCACGTCATTTCTATTGTTTATGCCAAGAATGTTAAGATACTCCCCATGCCACTAGAGAATATACTGAATATTTCCACGCCTTTACGAGACTTTGTACGCATAACCCATGTGTACAAGAGCCTTCCCCTAGAGTTTGATGACAAGATTCGTCCTGTTGACGCACTTCCGCTGGACATGAATGATTTTGACATGATTTTGGGCATGGATTGGCTATCTAAGCATCATGCTACCATAGACTGCCATTCATATCGAGTCATCTTCGATGATGTTAATGCACCAGAGTACATTCACAACGGGTTCGTACCTGGAAGGTCTGTACAAATCATATTAACCCTACAAGCACGTGCATTACTTTCACATGGTTGCGAGGGCTATCTAGCTACCATTCATGACATGGATGCTGAATCCACATCAATTTAGAATCAGCCGATAGTGTCAGAATTTCCAGATGTATTTCCAGAAGAACTTCCGGGCATACCACCTGCACGTGAAGTATAATTTAATATCGAGCTCATCCCAAGAGCTGAGCCGATTTCTAAGGCTCCTTATCGCATGGCTCCCATAGAGTTGAAGGAGCTGAAGGGTCAATTGCAAGAACTTCTAGAACGAGGCTTTATTCGACCGAGCGCATCTCCATGGGGTGCACCGGTCTTATTCGTTAAGTAGAAGGACGACAATATGCGTCTTTGCATAGACTATCGCGAGCTCAACAAGATTACCATCAGAAATAGGTATCCACTACCACGTATAGAAGATCTGTTTGACCAACTCCAAGGGGCCAAACATTTCTCCAAGATTAATCTAAGGTCGGGCTATCATCAGCTACGGGTTAAGGAGCAGGACATCGCCAAGACTGCTTTCCGTACACGCAATGGCCACTACGAATTTGTAGTCATGCCATTCGGCCTTACCAATGCTCCAGCAATGTTCATGGATCTGATGAACATAATCTTTCATGAATTTCTGGAAAAGTTCGTCATTGTCTTCATTGATGACATCCTGATATTCTCTAAGTCCAAGGAGGAACACGAAGACCATCTTCGCACAGTACTACAGATTCTTCGCCAGAAGCAGCTGTATGCTAAATTCTCCAAGTGTGAGATCTGGTTAGACAAGGTGGCATTCTTAGGTCACATTGTATCAGTAGAAGGAATCACGATGGATCCAGCGAAGGTTGAGTCTATTACCAAATGGCCAAGGCCGACATCAGCGACTGAAGTCCGCAGTTTCCTAGGCTTAGCTGGTTATTACCGTAGGTTCGTGGAGTACTTTTCCCGCTTAGCACTACCATTGACCAAACTGATGCGGAAAGGGAAGAAATTCGTTTGGACTAAAGAAAGAGAGAAGAGCTTTGAAGACCTAAAGCAGAAGTTAGTATTTGCACCGATTCTTACTCTCCCATCTGGTACAGGTAGATTTTAGATCTACAGTGATGCATCGGGGAAGGGACTTGGTTGTGTTCTCATGCAACATGGGAAAGTGATCGCGTACGCTTCACGGCAGCTTAAGCCTTATGAGGAAAATTACCCTACGCATGACTTGGAACTTGCAGCAGTAGTGTTTGCATTGAAGATATGGAGGCACTACTTGTATGGAGAATCATGTGACATTTTCACGGACCACAAGAGCTTGAAGTATATCTTCACTCGGCGTGAATTGAACATGAGACAGAGGAGATGGTTAGAGCTTTTGAAGGATTATGACATTAATCTGTAGTATCATCCCGGCAAGGCGAATGTAGTGGCAGATGCACTTAGCAGGAAGTCCGGAATGATAAACGGCATTAAAATTGAGGAGGAAATTATAAGAGACTCGAGTGACTAGACATAGAGATCATGGTACGTGGACAACACGGTTACTGGGCTAATCTTAGAGTAGAACCCGAGTTACTCTCTAAGATCAAGGAAGCTCAGAAAGATGATGGAGAAATCTGGGCGATAATTCAGAATTTGGAGAAGCAGACAGAATTCCGAGTAGACACAGATGGTATCTTATGGCAGGGCGCGACTTTATGTTCCTGATGATCAAGAACTCCGGGAAGCATTGTTAGTTGAGGCTCATAGCTCCCCATTCTCTATCCATCCTGGTTCGACCAAGATGTACCATGAGATCAAGCAGTACTTTTGGTGGAGTGGTATGAAAGAGGATGTTGCGAATTACGTCTCCAAATGTCTTACCTGCCAGCAAGTTAAGATCGAGCATCAGCGATCTGGCGGTCTCCTTCAACCGTTAGATATACCAGAGTGGAAGTGGGACAAAATCACCATGGATTTTGTTACTGGTCTTCCGCCGACAAAGAAGAAGCATGATGCAATTTGGGTTATCGTTGATCGACTTACTAAATCATCTCATTCTTACCGATCCGCAAGGAAGATTTGGTCAGTACACTGGCCGATACTTATAGGAAGGAGATCAGAGATCATGAGACTTCATGGTGCTCCAACCAGCATCGTCTCAGACAGAGACCCTCGGTTCACTTCGCGATTCTAGAGAAGTCTTCAGAAAGCTTGGGGTACATAACTTAAGCTTAGCACGGCTTTTCATCCTCAAACAGACGGGCAGTCAGAGTGGACGATTCAGACATTGGAAGACATGTTAAGGTCATGTGCGTTAGAATGGACGGGCGATTGGGACGATTATATCTGTTTGGTGGAGTTTGTATACAACAACAGTTGGCACGCAAGTATCAAGTGTGCTCCTTTCGAGATGTTGTATGGCAGAAAGTGTCGCGCCCCAATCTGTTGGGATCAGGTTGGTGAGCGAACACTTGAAGGACCAGAAATGATAGAGCTGACTAATGAGAAGGTCGTAGTAGCTAAGCAGAAACTGCAAGAAGCACGGTCACGTCAGAAGAGTTAGGCAGACAAGCATCGTAGGGACTTACATTTTAATGTAGGAGATCACGTTTTCCTTAAGGTTTCACCGGCACGTGGTGTTAGACGTTTTGGAATCAAAGGGAAGCTCAGTCCTCGACTCATCGGACTGTTTGATGTCATTGAACGAGTCGGTGAAGTATCTTACCGTTTAGCGTTACCTCCGCAGCTTTCTCATGTTCAAGATGTTTTCCATGTGTCCTTACTCAGAGGGTACAAGTATCATCCCCTTCACATGGTTCAGTATCCACTGGAACATATTCGTGAAGATCTCACTTTCATAGAAGAACCCGAACGAGTTCTTGACAGACAAGAACGAGTCATGAGAAGGAAGACGATTTCATTCGTCAAAATCCTTTGGAGGGATCATACCGAGCGGGAAGCCACTTGGGAAACAGAGGAGTCTATCCGGGCTTCTTACCCTCATTCCATATTTTGAATTCGGGTATGTTCTTCTTTTTCCAGTTTACTTTATCTATAATTCGGGGACGAATTATTCTTTTTAGGGGGGAAGAGTTGTAAAACCTGCATGCTTTTACCATGAATAGTACCCTTACGATCGTACGTACATGATTAGTACTTTACTTTTATAGCATGTTTATGTTTCACGAACAAGATTTACAAGTATTACGTACGTGTGATAACACAATAAGGATTTAATACGTATTAAGACATGATAATTATTTCAATAATAATTATAATCACGGACATACGAACACGAAATCATGAACGTAAATAATCACGAGCTTAATATTATGTATTTACGTATATTTATTACGGTTATGAATAAATATAATACGACACGAACGATAACTATTTAAATCATGTAAACACGAACACGAGAACACACTTAATATTAGACAAGAGAAAACTATGGGTTACCCTTGTGGGCCCCATCTTACCCGCAGCTAGAACACAAGAGAAAGGGCCAAGCCCATTTGATTTTTACTAAACAAGAAAAAGGGGAAACTTATTTTCATAATTAACAAAAATTAGAAAATAAACAAAACCCTAATCCCTCTTTTTCCTCTTCTTGGTCGCCGGGTACAAACACACACATAGGGTGTCTTGGTTGATTTTGGTGATTGATTTCCCGCAAGGTTGTTAGTGTGTTCATTCTCCTTTGTTTCACGTAATCGGTAAACCCTAAACCCTTTTTTCTTTTTATGTTCTTGATTAATTGAATACATGAAATCATGAATGGTATAAAAACAAGTAAATACATGTTAATAAATCATTGGGGGGGGGGGGGGTAAAATAAATCATGGTTTTGGGGGTGTTTGTTTTGGCCGACGCATGGAACCGAGACCAAAGGGGGGTCTCGGCCTGTTTTGTTTCGCACCAACCGAGACCTCAAGGTCTCGGTGTGGTGTTATGGGTCTCGGCCGCATGAGAAAAGGGAACCCCGACCTCGGTCGGTGTATGTTTGGTGTTCGGTTGGGTCTCGGCTAAAACAAGGACCACCGCCGGCTTAAGCCGGTGGCTAAATAAGGAAAGTAGGGGGAACCGTAGGCCGCAGCAGCTAGGGGAACCACCGGCTAGCCGGTGGGAACTTTTGCTAGCCGGCGGCTAGCCTTGACCAAGGGTGCGTTTGTGACCGGTTCACGGGTCCGGTTCACAGGGTCCATAAATACGGTTCACGACATGTTTAGATTAAAACATGGGTTTGGTTCATGGGTTATTTTTGCAAGTTAATTATTTTACAAGGTTAATTATTTTTACAAGATTAAATTAAATTAATTAAAACATGCACATGATTAATTTAATTTATACATGACTTAGGTTATTAATATTATTATTAATACATGAATTTGAACCTAAGTAATTATCATTTTAATTAGACTATATAATTAATTAATTATTAAAATCATGACTTATAATTAATTAATTTACATGACTTAGGTTATATTATTAATAGATAATAATACATGTTTTAACCTAAGTATTTTCACCTTTATTTAATTAAATCATGTTATATTTAATTAAATACTTTAACCTATAGTTTATTTAATTCACATGAAATAATTAATAAACTATACTATTTAATTACATGACTTAGAATATTAATCAGTAAACACTTAAGCTTATATTATTAGCTTAATAATCCAGCTTATTTCTATTTATGGAAACTTTCTACTTTTAGAAACTTATTTAATTAAGGCAACTAATCAATTTATAGAAACTTTCTATTTTTAGAAACTGGTCTATTTTAAGCAGTAAATCTATTTTTGGAAACTTTCTATTTCTGGAAACTTTCTATTTTTGGAAACTTTCTATTTTTGGAAACTTTCTATTTTTGGAAGTTTTCTATTTTAGGAAACCTGCTATCTTTAGAAAGTTACTTATTATTACACAACAAGTATAATAATACAAGAAATACAAGAAATACTTAATCAGAATAGACAGAATACATGATAAACACAGTATAAAGCTTTAATCAGTAAAACATGACATGAACATATAAAACAAGCTAAGACATGATATAAAACCAGTTACGTACTCAGTAATCAGATACTTATACACGTATGTATTTATGTAGCATTAGTGATACCAAAGTTGGAATCTTTTCCATTCGTCTTCTTCGTTCACTGGACACAAGGTACGGATTCTCCGTCCTTTCAGTATGGACATTCTTCCTTATTAGGATTTCCCGTATGCAACCAACTGTTTTCCCCAGTATATGTTTTATATGTTTTTGAATTGCTTATGTTTAATTAGATACCTAAAGCCATATACATGCATGACCAGTTTCAACTAGTTGTGGAGGTACCATAACCATAACACTAGAGGCACCAGTGCTATGACTCCACCATGACGGAGTGATAGCTCCTGGCGTCCCTTCAGCTTTTGGCTATATTATTATTATTATCATGTGGGTCGTATAGGTGCATCCTAGTTTACATGTTTTCAGCAGATTATTCAGGTGAATGTGGTGTGTGCCTTGCATCCTTCACAAGGAGCTGATCCCTCCTACCCAAACCAGTATATTAAATTAGAGGTAGTCCCTCTAATTTGCATGACGAGGTCACTCCTCCAAGTATTCATGCACGTGGATAATTCATGACCTATATTGGCTAATGGTAAACATGTTAAACAGTTTTTATGATATAAACATAAGGCTTTTCAAACTATAAAACCAGTTTTAATAAGACATGCCAAGTTATTCAGGACTTAGTCTTTTCCGCTACTCTATGCTTATATGCTTATGTTATTCATGCTACACTTGTATATCCATGCACTGAGCGTTATGCTCAACCGTTTTCCTTTTCATGTTCCCAAAACGGCAGATACTTAGGGACTCTCGTAGACTTTAAGCGTACGTGCATATGGATTGGAAGCTTCCTAGCCTTCTTTACTTTATGCATTTCTTTATACTTTATACTTATTTCCATGGACATTGTTTAGTCCTTTTCATTTACAGTACATGTTTGGGTGTGATGAATTCTACTTTTGGGGTACCGATTTTGATTCTGGTATTTCCTTTATGGTCATGTGATGTTTTATACATTTATCCTTGTATGCTTTGATGACACGCCATAATCACGCGCGACATTCCATTTACCAAAATGGGGTGTTACACAAACTGTTTGGACTATTATTACTCCATTTTATTTATGGAGTAAACGATTAAAAATATGTGGTTTTTTGTTTTTGCTCTATCAAAACAGCTAGCGCTTACACTGCCCGGAAAAAGGATGGTTTACTACCTAAAAAACATTTTTTTGATAAGCCATAAACCAACCTACTGAGATTCAATTAGCTTACTATATTGGCTTATCGGCTCGATGAGTTCTGGAAAAGCTGCACAATCATGGTACGTAGTGTAGAAGAAAAAGCCAGCAACGTGACAGTTTGGTAATAGCAGTATACCATTAAGAAGGAAAAGTTACGGTTGTATGGTCAGTCATCGCATCCAGTCATCGCATCCTTATGCCCTGTAATCCTTGGTTTACTCCTCGAGTAGCCGTTGCACAAATGAATTTCCTACCACAACCACATCAATAAATGAGCAGAAATAGTAGCACAAAAGAATAATATGAAATCTATCGAAGCAACATACCTGTAAACAAGCACTTCAAGTATGGACATGTACATGTTGTTTTGATGATAACCATTCAGTTATCCTTGAATCTGTGAAGGTCCCACCGCATATTCGTTCCTGAGAAACACAATAAAGATCACCCGCCCGAGTCACTCTTATTACCTACGGTTTCACAATCGGTTAAATTTACCTATACATTAAACCAAAAAAATAAAGAAACACCTAACACCCGAATGCAACACATATTCCAGAACCGTAAATAGTTTTAGGAACGTTTCATAGCCTATTGTGTATTTTAAACACAGATTTTAATCCTGTAATGTAATTATAATATATAAATAAGAAAAGACACAAAGTGGTTTCTTGCTAGGAGTTGGCTATATCAGATTCATCTTTGTTAAAAACCACACATGAAATAAGGAAACGAAAACATATAGTGTTGCGTAACACAAATTTGGTTGCAAAATTAGTAAACAAAATGAAAGTAGTCACCTACATTGTTGAAGGAGCTGGACTGACTTAAGAAACAAAAGGCGTATCGTTTATTATGAGGATTAGATAGGCAGGTAATCGGAAAAAAAATGCAGCCCCCATGGATGCAACCTACCAAGGTTTCCCCACCAAGATACACGCAATCCGACGTTTACTCAAACTTGGTTAAGCAAGCGCAAATACCATCATCACAGCCCTTGTGAGTAGTTATTATTAGGGCCTTACAACAACTCTATCACAACAGCTTTGATGACGTATAGTCCCTAGTCGGGCTGGATAGTCCGACTCACGGGTCCTACCCGCATCCATCAGGGATGAATTGATACTTATGCGATGTGCGTACAGTCTAGGAGGCCCGGTAAGTCGCTGTCGCACATACAGTTCATTGCTTAAACCGTGTCCTCATCGCACTGCGACAGGATTAAGCAAGAATATAATCTATCATATAGATATATTTCCCTAAGGGAAAGATATATACACTTACCTTAGTTATGCGATAAGGATCAAACTATTTTGAGTCATTATCTCTTCCTTAGGCCGCAAGAACAGGGAGCCCAGCCTGGACTCTCTAGGGTATAAAAGGAACCCCATGGTTCCACAAAGGTACGATACACATAATACCCTAAACACTATACCCTCAAATCAATTACTTACTCTCACGCTGGAGTCTAATCGTGGGTCACAAACGCACGGTAAGCCTAACGGTGTCTGTTTAGTACGCAGGGTCCTCAAGGCAAGTTTCACTTGGTGCAAGAGCCGGAGTCCAGAAGACCCCGAATTAAGCCTAATTCGGGTCAAGCTCGGTCCATTCAACTTTTATATCAACAAGTGGACGCCATCCGTGGGACCCTACACTAAGCTCTAAGTAATGACAAAAAGCGGCACAAACCCGCCCCCACCAAAGGGGGGGATCTAAGAAGCCAACAGGTCCATACTCAAGCTTTGAACCTAATAACCCAGGTCGTGGAGGAAAGGAACTGCAAGTATATTTCTCTCCACTAGTCACCTCTACCCCACAGACAGTTGGGGATGCATCGTCCTCTCGGGAGATCCCTGATCAAGGCCACAAGGATGCTCTGGACGCAAGGGTTGTGATAGATCCGCGAACTGAGATAGAGATTCCCCCCCTCAACGAAGCAGAGTATGAGCGACTACGTCATAGAAAAATACGAGGCTTTGATTCCACTCATGAGAGTGCAGATGAGGGTGAATCTGACAAGAGATCTTCGGATCAGTCTAGACTTTGATAAAGAACTCAAGGCTATGGAAGGGTCAAGACCTAACAAGGAAGCTAGAAAGGAAAAGAGAAAGAAAGAAAGAACGACTGAGATCCCAACATCTCCTTCGGATGCACCCCTTATCGAAGACGCATCGTCCTCAGACAGTTCTGAGAACCCAAAAGGAGAGGACGGCTTCATTACACCAGTCAATAACCATCAGCGCACAAGCGTGAAAGACAGATTAGGGCCCGACCCTTCGGGTAGACGGAGCGCCCTTAATAGATTGCCCCCCTTAGAAAAAGTCTCATCTCAGGATCTGCAAGGTCAGGAAAGAAATAGGAGCACTGGAAAGGCGAGTAGAAGGGATTCCTCAAGCGAAAATTCTTTGGACTCTAACTACAACGATCGCCATCCTCGCCGTAAAAGGGTCGCTCTTTCGTCCACTAAGGATTCTGATTCTTCCGACTACGACAGTAAACACCGCAAGGCGCCCAAAAAACCAAGGATGCGCAGTGAAGATGAGTGGACCCTCCCATGGCGACGGGAGAAAGGAAGTGTGTTTTTAGAACGCATAACTACTTTCAAAGATAACAAAAAGAGACGCATGTCGTCTAATGTTAAAACCTATGACGGTACGACGGATCCAGATGATCACTTAAAAGTTTTCGAATCTCAAGCAGGTATAGAGCAATGGCCAGAGGCCGTATGGTGCCACATGTTCAACTCAACGCTTATCGGGAACAGCCGTACATGGTTCGACCGCCTTCCGCGAAGGATCATTAATGGGTTCGAAGAACTTTGGAGAACATTCAGAAGAAAATATGTGCAACAAAAGAACTACGACAAAAGCCCTGTCTCACTTGTAAGAGTAAATCAGAGGCACAATGAAAGCCTTGAAGACTTCATGGAGCGCTTCAAATAGGAATGCAACCAGATCAAAGATTGCCCGGAAATTCTTAAAATTTATGGATTTCTTGCGGGCATCACTAACCCGGACCTAATAAAGAAATTGAATGACAGAACCCCATCAACGTTTGATGGGGTAATGAAGAAGGTCCGAGCATTTATTCAGGACGAGACCGCATCAGCGGATAGCAGGCAGATGACATCAGGCTATAAATACCAAGACCGGCCCAAGAAACAGTCATATGGGCAAAACAGCAGTCGCACTTTGGACTTCCAAGGCACAGCGAAGCAAGGGCGCAATAAGAACAATAGTAAGTTTACCCCGCTGCAAAAGACCTCCAGGGAGATATTTTTATCAGAGGGTGCAGGCTTTCCAAATCCTAGCCCAATGATGGGACCAACAGACAAACGGGATAACACAAAGCATTGTGAATACCATGACGATAAAGGACACGCTACTGATGAGTGCATTCAACTGAAAAGGCATATTTGAGAGCCTGGTCAAAGCAGGGAAGTTAAACCACCTGATAAAAGACTGGAGGAAGAGCACGGACACAAAGAAAAGTGAAGCGAAAAAACAGAAAGATAAGCCCATAACCATTTACATGGTGGAAAGGGAAAGGTCTTTTATGCAAAGGAGAACGATCGTGGAATTTTCGCGCGATAAGGAGATAACGTTCCCTATTCTTTCAGACATGGACTGTAGAGTCGGGTCATTGACTATTGACATAGCCCTCGGGGACCATGGTATAGAAGGCATGTGCGTCGACGGAGGGTCAGCAGCGAACATATTGAACGAACATTGTTTCGCACAACTACCATGGGAAATAAAGAAGGAACTAAAAGACACCTCACAAATCCTCACAGGGTTTAACGGTGATAAAACCAGACCACTGGACACCTCTGCACACAGGTAACTATCGGGGGCACAGGCCACTCGACAACGGTGTGGATGGATTTCATGGTTGTACGGTCTCAATCAGCGTACAACAGGATAATTGGACAGCCAACACTAAAAACGCTGCGAGCGGTACCTTCCACAACACATGGTATGTTCAAATTCCTAGTGCTAGACGGAATAATCACCATCCACAACATAGATACGCTCGAAGGGGGTAGCAGCACTTCCATCCACAGCGCAAAAAGAAAGGATGCAGACCGGAATCAACGCAACACGGAATCCAACCCACAAATGAAGAGAAAGAGATGTATCTCGGAAGATTCCCATGCTAAAAGCATATTTATGCGCGGGGGCTCACCGTCGGGGCTCCCATGGGTCCTCTTTTCAACAGGTTTCGCAGGAGAGGGAGGACCAGATGCAGGGTTCATCCTCACAAATCAGGGCGACATAAAAATTACCTACGCACTGCTGTTCGACTTCCCCACAACTAGTATGGAAACAGATTATGAAGCCCTCATAGCAGGTCTAAGATTGGCACTCAGAAAGGGCATGAAAAGCCTAGTGGCCTACACATACAACCCTTTGGTAGCAAGCAGGGTCGCGGGGTCATGCGAGCCACGAGGACATATACTAACCCAATATACGGAAAAAGTGAGGGACATAACCAGGCAGTTCGCGGAGTTTGCTACGCGAAAAGCTTTAGAAGAAAATGACGAAATCTCAGCTGACATGGATCATATATCAATTCTGAACATGGATAAACCTCCTAGTCACGTGTTGGTTGATTTTATCTTACACAAAAGCATAAACGCGAACCCTGAGACACAAACATGGATGACGCCTATCAAAGAGTTCCTGACACATAATACATTACCAAGCAATAGAAGGAAAGCTAGGCAAGTGCAAGTGAGAGCTAGAAACTTCAAGGTCATCAGGGGAACACTGTACAGGTAATCAAGTAATGGGCGAACACTGTAATGTCTAGCGATAGAGCAAACACAGGCGGTCATGGAAGCCACACATACAAGGGTATGCCCGTGTGGTCCGATAGCTGTGGTTGATGAGATTACTCGTTGAGGGTATTTTTGGCCATTTATGCATAAGGATGTTCGTAAAAGGGTGGCGTGATGTCTGCGATGTCAGACAAACTCGGGTCGTAGGAAAAATCCTAACATGATCACTAGGCCGCCCTAAACAAAAGGCGCGAAGGGAAATGGAATCCTCTCGAGACTCGAACATACTATTGGTTCTCTAACCACATCGATAGGGAACATGGCGCGAAGGGTAGCAGCAATACTCCCATCTCAAGGTAACCGCTGGCAGAAACGCAGAGGAGCCATCGTTCCTTCAGCCAGGATAATTGCTCACACTATGCGATAGCAAGATCATGCGAGTGGACTATCGGCAGAGGGAAGCATGCAGCATCGTGGTAAAGGAAACAACGGACTCTCAAGGGCCAGGATGAACGTGGATAGCTATGCGAAGTCGGTAGCCATTCCCGCGAAAAGTGACTCAAGAGACAGCCAGGATTTTGGACGATATTCTCCTTGAGATGCCACATCATTAGCATGGATCATTCCCTTGGCTATTGACAGCCCCCAGTAAAGATCCATGTATTTTTTCTTTTTCAATGGTTTTAGGATTTCCCCTTTTATGTCCTTTGTTTCAGCATTTTTAAAAGTGTGAATAAAACACTATGGTTCCTAGCTAGTTCCGCAGTCCAAATTGTTTCTTTTTTTTTATCTTTTATGCATAAGAGTATTTTTCATTTTCTGAAATAAACAACTTTGGCCCGTCGATGTACATGTACAATGAAACGTTTCCAGGTGAAATAAGAGGAGTAAGTTTACCCTACTAATTAAACTTGTCACGTAAGAGGGATGCACCCCCATTGGCGCCGGATCAGGTATCCTTTGTTAGGCAGCTTATGACAAGACGTTGTTGTAAGTGTAGCATTCCTCATACTTTATGACGGATATGCACAAGACACAGTGTGTACGCCTAACAAACATGTCTTCTATGACGTCGCTTATGGTAGTTGTGGCAGGTCTACACATAATAAACTTTCAGCTCACCCATAAGTTCAGAGTCACACTTCAATGAATGTACTCATAAACAGGCGTTCGCACTCACAATCTCAAGCGTGGGTGCAGAAACCTGGACATATATATATATATATATATATATATATATATATATATATATATATATATATATATATATATATATATATATATATATATATATATATATATATATATATATATATATATATATATATATATATATATATATATATATATATATATACGAATAAACATGTCAATAGCGCAGGACGCTATGTGATTACAAACGTATATGTCACTATAAACATTATACCAGTTTTTAATTTACAAATTACTGTGCATAGTTACAACAAAGCATGTGGTACGGACATCTGCCTTCTATAAGAGATCGCTTGCTGACAGCGACCGCTTTAACCTGCGATGAGATGGGTTCAGTGATGCACGATGTTGTACCCACGCCTCCTTCATATACTGCAGCGAGCGTACTTGATATACATCAATTGAGGGCAGGCTAACCGATACACCATCGGATCGACTAGGGTGCGCCAAACCTAAGCCAATGACAGTGCTTGCAGTGTAAGACTTCTTTTTCTTTGCCACACGTTTTGCATGTCGTTTCAACTTATCTTCGAGCGAAACCATCCTTGGTACACCAACAGCATAGACAGGGACTTGTATTTGGGAGATATCTGACTCGGCCATGCCATGGGGATCTTCCTCCTCTTTTTCCACGCGGTGACTCGCTAGAGTAAGGCCTGCCATGATCACGCTTATCGGTTGATCTTGGTCCTTTTCAATTACATCTATGATGGGCAGGGGGTCTTTTAATCTATGGAACGCGGCGTAAAAGATTTCTTGTGCGTATCTAGAGTAGATTTCACTGCCCTCTAAAGGTCCTGTTAATCCCATATTAATCCATAACACAAGATTTAGAGTAGAAAGAGAAGAAAATTAGAGAGAGAAACAAGAGAGATAAACTAGAAAGAATGGTTGATTGCTAGAGAGAGAAAGAATGAGAACCAACACCTTCTTCCACACATGGAAGAGGGTATATATACCCTTGGCATTTGGGTTGTGAGTTTAGTTTCCTTGGGCCGGGCTTGGCTTTGCTTGGGCTTACGCCCCTAACTTATACAATATTAGCTTAAAGTCCAAGCCTGGTTAACCCGACTAACCTATTACAATACAAGACCATTAACAACTAAGATGAGCTATTACATTCTTGTTCGACTATATATAAAATATAGGGCTAACAATCTCCCCCAATGTATCAGTCATCTTTAAATGCATAAGATGATTGAGTGAATAAATTCTTGTGGAGGTGATCTTCCTTCTTTGGTCTTCTATCTTGGTCTTGATCTTGTTTGTAACGGCTTTGTTCCTTCATGCTTTTGTGATCTTTATCTTGAGCCTTTGTCATTTGACTTTGAGCGCTTGAGATCTTCATCTTGCACCCCTTGTGACTAAGATGACCTATTACATTCTTACATTCTTAGGTATCTTGATTATCACCATCTTGTGCTCTTGTGACTTCTGAATCGACATGTTCATACTTTGTTGATTTTGAAAGGCTAACAATCTCCCATAAAAATATAGTTGAAGTTAGTCCTTCAAATATCCATTAGAGTAGCGGAAGACTTTAACTTTTAGTATGAACATGTGAAGACGACTTCGGTTAGTACACAGCTACGCCACCATCTTGATATGCAGCAACATATATAGACATGGATAAAATGGCTTTGAACATTTCACCCTAACTCGATAGCGTTTTACCTCCGGTCGGTGAAGACCGTTAGACGGTATTAGATACCGTACCTGTGATCGGGTAGATTCGATTAAAAACCTCCTTGACAGGGTTTCTCGGCGGTAGTAGCCATTTCTCTTTACTCGACCGTTTCAAAGCAGACTACGAACGTAAAGAGTGAATCATAAGGATAAATTATCCGTCTGATTAGAGTCGTCAATTCAGAATTCCTGGAACAAGTTTGATTCTATAAGAATCGCACCATTGTTGCTTTCCAGTTTGTCACAAGCTTGATTCATAGATAATCTTGCGAGTTACCTACCGCAGTGCTGTTTGATGTTGACACTGGAAGGATTTCCATTCATCACTGTGAACACTAATGAGTGTCACTCTGAATGTTCTGGCAAGATCATACGGATTTTGCGAAGAAACATAGAATCAAGTTTGAATTAATTAAGAATCCAAACTTAGTTTCTTTCCAGTTCTCACAAGTTTGATTCGTGTAGAATCACACAAGTTACCTACCATGAGCTTGTTTGATGCTGGATCAAGTAGGATTTTCATCTTCATTGTGAATCGTATCACTCAGATGTTCTGGCAATATCACAAGGATAATGTGTAGGACTCGATTGTATCCTAGTGAGATGATAGATGGATCTCTTTTGGCTCTAGACTCAATAAGTGCATATGGTAATCGGAGGCTGGAGCAGATTGCCACCTTTTCAATATTAACTAACTCGGAGTAAGAAAGTCAATAGATACGTGTTGATCTCCGTGACAATGAGACAAATTTCTTTTGAGAGAAACTCGAATGGCTGGGGAAGGGTTGTGCATCGCATCACCGGGTCCATGACATAGTCTTCAAAAGATGTGTTAACCCGGTTTCTTCCTAATGGTTGCAAAGAATATTCAACTCCTTTAATGCTTACCAATACGTCATCACTAGCACCTTGTTGTGATTGTTCCAGTGCTATCTTAAGTAATTGGTCCGCATTCAGCTTCATTCAGCTCCATCTTTCCTAAGGACAACTATTTCTAGCTATGGAATGTCCTTGGGTAGATCCCTCCGGTTCTGGTTAGATCATAGGACTTAGTTTCCTATCCTAAACCACCTTTTGACTCCATCGTTCCGTCGTGGATAGTAGGTTGTTTTGGGTATAGATCATAACCATAAACCATTGAAAACCATTCAAAGTGCTTGATAAAAATCAAAACTTTTAACACTTGATAGTTTTACATTTCCGAAAAGCTCCCCTACACACATGCATCGATATATGAAATGGTTTAGCATGTGAAAGAAAGAGTTGCACTTGAGTCTTTAAGATCACATGTTGCAATATATTACATTTTAATCACATTTTCTCCCCTATTTCTAATATAAAAAATGTGGAAACCTTGGTTTCCGGATCTTTTAAGCTACTAGGAATGCATCATGTTCATATGATTATACAATCAAAGCGGAATTAGAACATAACACATTAACAAGGTGTTTAGGCACAATAACATGAATTAAACAATAGGATTGCTCATTATATTAATAATAAACAACCACTAGACGTGTATACATTGAATCCCACGTCTAGTCGACACACGCTTTAGGTTTACATTGTGAATGAATTATATGAATAAAACCTAAGACCCTTGGTTCCTTTTATAGTGTAAGGATTAGGGTTTACAAGAGATCAAATCAAATAAACAACTAAATATTCTATTTCTATAGATATATACTGAATATATTATTTAGAATATATCCAATATATTCTGTAAATAGAATTCTCCATCAAATCCATCAACGTTGACTTTTGTTGACTGCGTTTAACTTTTGTTGACTTCTGTCAACGCCTACATTGCTCTTGTCAACTCTTGTATTACTCTTGTCAACGCTTGAGTAAATGTTCTTCGATTTTGAGTTTCTGCCACATCAACTTTTTGACCCAACAATCTTCCCCTAGTTGATAGTGGCAAAACTCTATGTGTATCTCTTGTAAGTTGTACATGATCTTCAAATTGCTTCCCCTCAAGTGTAGCACGTATTTCTTCCCCTTTTTGTCACATCAACAGGAAAGTAAACAATGTTGCAATCTTTGAAGATTCTCCATATGTAGGCTCTATGTAATGATCTTGACGAAAAATAAATAAGATATTCTTGATGTAGAAGTAGAATAACCCAATCTTGTGTTCCATGTCTTGTATTATCCATGTGACTAAGAACTTATACTTATGGCACAAAGTATAAGTAGACCTCGATCCCTTGTCAATATTCTCATCCTTTGTGAGACACTGAGCACGATAATGTAACTCCTTCAAGTGTTATGACAAGTCTTCATCACCAATCATGTAAAGCACGAACAAGTTATCTTTAAAGTCTATGACTGGGAGTGCACGACTTTAAGATATGATAGAACACAAACTCGCGAAAATCTTCTTCAATCATCAAACTTACCATAAGAATTCTTCCCCTTAAGCTAACACCTCTTCATGACAAGTCAATATCTTCATATGTAAAAGCTGTTAGCGAATAAATCTTTCACAAGGCTATCCCGATTACATAATCCAATAAAATTCTTCATGAATTGTTGCTAATCTTACTTAAAAATCATTAATCCCTTTCAATAGATCCGAGCCATAAATATCACCATGATATTCTGAATAAAAACGGAGATTCCATGTACCTTCGTGTGTATTTTCCTCCTTTTTGTGTGCTTAAAACGTACAATTTTCTCAAACAGCAGCGATTCCTGTGTTGTCCAACATCCTTCACTGTCCAATATATTAACGCTGTGTGATGTCCAATATCGGACAACACTTGACAGCGTTTGAAAAACCATATATCGGACAACACTGTCAACCTGTCAGCGTTGACTTACTCCTTGTCAGCGTCACAAGTACACTCGTCAACGTTTACGCGAAAACCTGTCAGCGTCTCCTTCAATTGCTGACGTCTTCTAGGGCTACATCTCTTATCAGCGTATAAGAATAAGAACAGTGTGCTATAATGAAGATAACAAGTTATATTAATTCCATCAAGCAACTCTTTTGTACAATAAAACGTGATATATGCTTGTCTTTTCTATCAAATACTGATCTAGTAGCCCACGTGATATACGCTTGTCTTTTCCAACTTATATATTATAAGTCAAATATATGAAAACATGGACCACTTCATGCTTTGTTCGTGTGAACACAAAGCATTAAAGCAGATAATTTTTGACCATATATACAAGCTGATGTAGTATTCACTTTGTACTTTGGCAATATACATATCCGTCCCACAAGTAAAGTACAAATAATAGGACGATAATACCCTTCAACATGTAGGACTGACTTCATGTATTCGCATGTGAATAACCAGTATAGAAAAACCATGATTTCTTGGGACCATGGCAAGATGCGAATATAAAAAAAACAATACGTACCCCTCAGATCCTTTTATATTCGTCCCTTTTGTTGAATAATATGACCCACGAGTTCTTTTTCTCATGGAAATCAACATATGCAGTACATCATTTGCACTTGGGATCAGCAGCTTTACAATTTAAATACCTGCTTCATTGCATAGAGTATGAAGATCTGTTGTACTTATTTACAGCCACGAACATATCTTCATAATAACCTGCTGTTATACCATCACTCTTGAACACCATCTTTTCTGTTCATAACGACCTAGGGTTTATAGCGTTATTAATTGAAACCCTAACTTAGGGTTTGTAAATAAACCTTAGATCATATATTTATCTTGAACCACAACAGCCACAAACCCTATAACCTTCTGCTTTTTATGTGGATCTAGGGTTTGTGTAACCCTAGTTCATGATTTCATGTGAAAAAGCAAAAACATCAATACCTTAACCAGTGGATTTCGACGTTGAATAATGTCTTCATTAGGGCTCAGATCGAAGATCCCTTCGGTGAGATTCTAGACACAAGTGCCAAGAATCTACAGTTCAAAAATCACGAAGATCCAACGGTTAACGAAGGAGAAAACATGTTTTGAACAGGGCTGTCCACAGAAAACTTCATTCACTCACTGCTGACTTTGACGCCTAATAACATTTTCCTGGGGATAAAACTCGACAATCCCTCCGTTGGATGTTTAGATCTATGTATGTAGAACACACATATAAAATTTCGTGACGATCCAACGGTTCAATCAAAAGTTATGACCTTCTGAATACTACTGCGCACACAAAAACGTCCAGAAAAACCCTAGACGGATTTTTCTTTTCTTCACGATATACGAACACCTTGTTGGTCCTAGAATCACGAGCCACGAGGCTCTGATACCAATTGTGGAAACCTTGGTTTCCGGATCTTTTAAGCTACTAGGAATGCATCATGTTCATATGATTATACAATCAAAGCGGAATTAGAACATAACACATTAACAAGGTGTTTAGACACAATAACATGAATTAAAACAATAGGATTGCTCATTATATTAATAATAAACAACCACTAGACGTGTATACATTGAATCCCACGTCTAGTCGACACACGCTTTAGGTTTACATTGTGAATGAATTATATGAATAAAACCTAAGACCCTTGGTTCCTTTTATAGTGTAAGGATTAGGGTTTACAAGAGATCAAATCAAATAAACAACTAAATATTCTATTTCTATAGATATATACTGAATATATTATTTAGAATATATCCAATATATTCTGTAAATAGAATTCTCCATCAAATCCATCAGCGTTGACTTTTGTTGACTACGTTTGACTTTTGTTGACTTCTGTCAACGCCTACATTGCTCTTGTCAACTCTTGTATTACTCTTGTCAACGCTTGAGTAAATGTTCTTCGATTTTGAGTTTCTGCCACATCAACTTTTTTACCCAACAAAAAAATCATATTAGAGATACCAATTGATTAAAATATGACAATTTCTGAAAACCGATTGGGAGAGAAACATGTGTGCACGCATGAATCATGGAACTTTTTCAGTCGGGATGCTCCCCCTCAACAATATATGTGTGTCTTGAAACAAAAGTTTGACAAAAATTTGGAAAAACAACACCACAAATATGTTGAGGTACGGAGTAGAGATGCCTTATCCGATAATATATGACATATGACAGTTTTAAACCATTTTCGGAATTTGTTGGATACATAAAATGTAACAATTTCAGAGATGTACCCAACAACATTAAAGGCTTTATTTTAAAACGCTCCCCCTCAAAAATTAATCAAATTAACATATGACAATTTTGAGATAAAAAAACCACATATGAGGAAGGGAGTGTTGAACACACAATTTTAAAAGATTTAGAAAAACCTTTTGAGAAATTCTTGAAAATTTGTGTTCAACGGTTTTAAAATAAACATTATAGAAGACTTCTCTTCTATTGTATGGGGAAAGCACACTGAAACGTACACTTCTCTTTCGGGTCCATTTTTCATGAGCTCAAAACTTTGATTGTTTTGTGACTAGCTCATGACCGAGAAAAATTAATTTCCCGTTTTGAAGGATAAGTTATCATCCATGATGAACTTTCCTTAAGTTCAAGTTCGAGTTCTAAGCTGACATTTACTTAGAATTCATTTTTCATAAACTTAAAAACGTTGAATGTTTTTATGAGAATCTCATGACCGAGAAATATGAATTTCTCATTGAGAAGGATAAGTTATCGTCCGTGATAAAATTTCCTTATTCGAGGTCCGAGTTCTAAGTTGTGATGCGCTTAGAAGTCATATACACGAGCTTAAAACTTTAGAATACTTTTGATGGAAGCTTGTGTCCGAGAAAACTGAATTTCTCGTTCAGAGGATAAGTCATACTCGGGATGACTTTCCTGTCTTGTGAGCCCGGGTTACAGTCTGTAATTTGACTATAAGCCATTACACGAGCTTAAAACTTTTGAATAGTTTTAAGAGAAGCTCGTGTCCGAGAAATATTAATTTCTCGTTTTGAGGGTAACTTATCGTTTAAGAGATAAAGTTCCCTTTCTTTGACGTTCGAGTTACAGTCTGATATGTGACTGTAAGTCATTGTGAATTTTTACTTGTGAAAGCCCTGAGACACGTATTTCTCTGATATCTGCTTCTTGAGCAACCAAACTCTGAGAGTGTCTATTGTTGAACGGTATGAATATGGAAAACCTTGGTGTTCTTGTTGAACCTTTACTTTATTACCTGCACTTTCATCAGTAGTTTGTATGCTTGCATGTGGGTTAGTGATATCCTTGTGAGAACCATGTTGGGGTTCACCTTGAACCTTTTCCGTGCTAGAGGGAAATATCTTTCCAGTAGGAACCCACCTAAGACCTATTGTTTTGAAGGTTCTACCTGTTGGTATCCACCTAAGACAGTGTCTAGGAGTCATAGTTTTCTCATGCACAACGGAAGACTTAGTTGAAGAAAACCTATTTCCATTAGGGTTCCATCTTTGAGGTTCTCTATCTTTTTGGTTCACCTTGTTCAGGACTTTAGTGATACAATCATTATGAATGGCATTAAACACGCATTTGTTACATTTCTTGCAAACAAAGTGCTTAGCATCTGAGAAGGCTCTTGTATTTCTAGGGTTGGCAGAATTGTGCACATCATAGAAGGGTCTAGAATTCCTAGATGTGTGAACAACGCTCCTAGGTTGTGGGTTCGTCCTATCTCTTGCTTGTGTAATTTTCTTAGCATCCTCTAGATAGCTTGTATGACCTGTGTCATTTGAACTACGCCTAGGCATGTTCTTGGAGCTATTGCTAGAGTTGCTTGAAGCATTCATGTGATCGGGTATTGCAGAAGCAGACTTTCTTAAGGAGGGTCTAGATTGTGGAGTGACTGGTTTAGGCAAACTGCTATGCATGTCAACTTGGGATGCAAACCTCGGGTTAGACGTTTTTGGTTGTTCAGATGTAAACGCATTCGGTTGTCTAGCAACTGAGCGGTTTCTGAATGGTTGAGAAGGAGGTTTCCCCAATAGTGACTGTTTTGGTTACTTAGTATCCACACTATTTCCTTTTAACTTCCTTAATTCATTTTTCACTGCTGTCAGTGCAAAAACCTTTTCCTGAATCTGAGCCTTTAATTGCTCATTTTGTAGAAGTAATTGAGCGACACGTTGTTCTAACTTAATGTTCATATTATCAAATATGTCGTTATCAGCATTCACGTCATTACTGTCTACAGTGTCGATAGGTTGCACAGATAATTCAGTTAATGAAGCAGGCGGAGGACTTGGATTTTGAGAAGCCAACTTTGATTCTAACAAATTCATTTGTTTCACAAAATGTTCTTTTTTCGCGTTAAAATCTTGAATCTTACGATCCAATTTTTGTTCAAGAGCAACATTTGCTTTTTCAAGTTTTTCAAAGTAAGCCTCAAATTTGTTATTTTTCTTTGAAAAATCGAGTTTGGCATCCTCAAAATCTTTAGTCTTCTGAGCTAATAGAATTTCAAGCTCGTGAATCTTAGAATCAACATCCTGAGAAGTCTCTACTCCATTAGAACTCGTGTCTGATGAATCAGGTGTGGTATTGCTATCAACCTTTTCCACTAGATACGTGTCAAGAATGGGTTCAGATTGCTCAGTATGTTGAGGAACATCGTATTCAACATTTAAATGTACCATAGCCATTGGCTGATCATCAGAAATGGGTCTGATATCCGCATCATTGGTTGTTTGATCATTCCTGAGCTGGTACTGATATGTTGCGTTTCTGATTCTGTCTCGCTGCTCTCTGTATCAATCGAAGAAGCATCCAATGCTTGATCTTTATCGACAGTGCTCTCTTTCGTCTGCATCAGTCTTTGATTCACCCTTCTTTAAAATTGCCCTTGATGGCGTGTTCTTTCAGCAATTGACTTCTTTATATTACTCATATGTTGAAGAAGTGTCTCTTTGAATGCTTGAAGATCTACGAGAGTATATTTGGTAAAGTATGTGCTTGTGAACTCTCGGTCGATTTTTGATAAGCCACTTGAGTCAATGAATTGCTGGAACTGATTGTTGAGAGCTAAAAGGACCTCCATCGATATAATCTCGTGAAAATAATCTCTGTCAATTTCTTGTTGAAGATGGTCCACATTAAGTAGCATCGTTCAGGTGAATGTCTCAACATCTTTACCAAATAGTAGAAAGAATACCCGTTTGAATCCAATTTATGTGTTCCATGCATCTTTCTTTTGCTTTTGACATCTTGTATTTGATTGCATTAACGATTTTGGTGGTAGAATCCTTGTTAGAAGGTTTACTTATTGGAGTCTCAGTATTTGTCTGAACCTCTGGATTCTGCATCTTCTCTTTAATCATTTCAGTCATGGACGTTGTTGGTGTTGAATCCACGAAGATGTCCATTGAACGGATGTCTCGCAGAGGATATGATGTGTATGGATTACGGATCTTAGTGGATGTGTTGTGATTTGATTGTGGTTGAAATTCCGAAAAATCCGATTTTTTTTCTCAGTCCGACAGAACGGTAAGCCGAAAATTTTTTGAATCAACTAAATTTTGAAATCGAGTTAGAAATAGCCAATAACTAGTAGGGAAATTTTTTGAAAAATGAACATTTTAATGAAAAATAAAACCTAAAAAATTTGAAATTTGGCCTAAAAATTTGAATTTTGGTCCGAAAATTTGAATTTTTGGTCGAATTTTTTTTTGCATCGCCAAAATTTGAAATCGATGCTTAAATGGCCTAAAAATGGTCTAGGAAAAAAAAGTTTACTATGGTTTTCCCGCCAAAAAACTCTTTTTTTTATCTTCGTGTAAACTATGTTCCGGGACTAGTCTAGATAGTGGCTAAGTCTAAAAATAACTCCAACAAAATTTAGATGTCTGATATGAGCTAAAACTCATATCAATTTATCAACAAATAACCCTAAAACATGAAGCAAAATACCAATTTATCTTGTAAAAACAGTATTATGTGGTATGTTTGTGTTTGTGTACACTTGTGTAGGTAAAAGGATGCATTTCCAAGCAAACAAGGAATAATCAAGCTTAATTTGATGAAAAAGACAAAGAAGGATCAAAAGTGACAAGACTTTGAAGTGCAAGGACCTATCTTGACAATCTGCCAAAGATGAAGGACCAAATTGTAAATATGTAAAAGTCAAGATCATAGTCAAATTTGGTCAACTCTCAAGTCAACTCAGTCAAAGGACCAATTTTGTTCAAGAATTAAGTTTGAAGGACCAAATATGCCAAAGAAATGAAGTTACAAGCTCAAAAATACAATCTGCCAAAGTCAAGGGGTTAATTCTGCCTATTTTGGAAAGTTATACTAGTGTGATCCGTGTTTATAACTTTGGACCAATGAGAAGCCAGCAAAAGCAAGCCATGGATTGCCAAATCATAGCATTTAATACCCACTAGCGCCGCATTAATAAATGAGCGAATCATAACAGTTCAATCCGTGTGCATCCATTTCAGCCAATGAAGATATGACACGTGGCATTTTCAAACGAACAAATATTTCCAGGATCGATTTGGAGCTAGAGGCAATTTCATGAAAATATATAAACATCAAAATTGCTCAAAATTACAAGACGAATCCATTGGTCATAACCAATCAACATGAAATCAACTCAGCAAAGAATCCCCAATTTGAGTTCATACCTGCAAAATCAATTAAGCAGAATTTGGACACGTGGAGACTTGGGATTGGTTCCAACACGTCACCAACCCCAACTGCTCTTCTTCTCATTTCTATAAATAGCATGCTTAGGCTTCATTTCTAGGTGTAGTTGGAAAGTGTGAAAACACACACATTTACTTTTCCTTTCACCATTTCTCCTTTTTAGCTAAACTACTCAAGAGTTTGACACACTCTTGAGTTAGTTAGTTAGTTTGTAACAACTTAACAGCCTTGTAACCAATTCTCCATTAATAAAATTCAAATTCTTACTTTCCCGCCAAATCTTCTTACCTTCTTTACTGTTCATCTCCTACTACCATTGTTACTCTTGTTGCTGTTTTGAGTTTGTTATGATCATTCTTTGATCATAACTGACTTTGAGTAAAGATTGTAGCTGTTTGATTGATTTCAGTCCAAGTTCATAGCATATTTGAAGAATTCAAGCCATTATGATGATCCTTGTTGATTTGTAGCTGTTTGATTGGTTATAGATAGTTGAATCTAGTGCTAAGGTGGTGGTTAGCACTAGACTAGAGAGTTCAGCACTCCTCTACTGCTCAAAGGTTACTACAATAGGTGCAAACGCTTCTGATTTTTGGTTCCACTCAATTGTCAAAATGCATGCTTCATTCTTAGCTAAATATTTGTTGACTGCATGATAAAACTTGTTTAGCCTGGTTTTGATCTGATTCTAGTCAGTTTGTAGCTTAAGTGTAGCTAATCTGCTTATTGATTTGATATTTGTTCTAGTTGATAGCTTTATCCAGTCACTTTTAGCTTTGCTTTTCAATTTGAGTTCTAGTAATTTTCAGTACTTGCAAGTAGCTTTCACATATCTCATTTTTGATCACTGAGTTTGGTTTACTATAGGGTTTTACTCAGCTTTGACTTGTGCTTAAAAAGTCTTCACAAATTTTCATAAAGATCAGTTTAAGAAGTGTTTGGCATTAGCTTGTGTAAAATTTTCAAGTGTTTATCTTTGGAAAATTAATGTTCATTTCCAGTCACAAAGTCATTACAAAAGGTTTTAAGTCTTTTTCAAGTCAAGACTAAGGTCAAAGAGGCAAATAGCATTGTAAAAGTTTGGGTCATTTTTCAGCCAGTTTCATTCAGAAAAGTTGTCACTTTCATTTGGCTTGCATTTGTTTGTTTCTTAATGAAATTCTACCAAACCAGTTCTCATTTTTAGGTCATATTATGAAGTTTTTTATTCCATAAGCATTTTATACATTTTTCAGTAATCAAGTAGAAATAAGCAAAAATCTGAACCTTTGAGCAAATGCATGTTTCTGTAAAATCCAAACTGCTTTTTCATATCTCTCAATCCTATTCATAAACTTGTCAATTTTCTTTTACAAAATCACTTAGTAGGTGCTTGTGGTTGATTTTTGAGATTTTGAGCTTTTTGAAAAAAAGCTTGGTCAACGATGGTCAACATAAGCCAATTTCAGCTTATTTCAAATTCCAAGCTTATTACTGGATGATTTCTGACAAGACTTGATTTCCCGTTCATGTTTTGAGTTCATTAATCAGTTTCAGTACAAAAATCCAGTTGTGCATGTCTAGATTCTTGTAGAGCTTATTTTGTGCTTATTGGAAAGTGCTTATCAGCTTATTAGCCATTTTCATTAGATTTCCTCTTACAGGTCTAGCTTATTTGTGATTTTAAGCATTTTGCAAATAAGCTCAAACGAGCTTATTTGTTAGCTTAACCCGTTTTTGATATAAAACTTTTCAAAATTGCACTTTAGTCCTTCTTGTATTACACTGGTTTTAAACTTGGCTAAACTTGATACTTTTTAGGGTTTTCATTAATCAGGTCCCTTAATTTTCAGAATTTGTTAAAAGTTAGTTAGTTAGTTTTGGAATTGTTGAGAATTTGTTAGTAGTTTGCATTGTTTTCACTTTTAATCCTCATAGTTAACTATTTTGACATTTTCAGTCCTTGTACTTGTTAGATTTACATTTTGAGCATTTATTTTTCATAGAATTTACAATTTCAGTCCTCTTAGTTGTAAAATTTACATTTTGAATTTTACTTGAATAAAAACTTGGTATTTGCATGATGTTTTACATATAAGTAGACAATATTTTTCAGTTTTGCAAGGCATTGTTTGAATTAGCAAATAGAATATCAAAAAAAAATATTAACAACAAAAAACAGTTAAAAACTCGATATTGTTAGGACTTTCAATTAGACAAGAACTGAGAAAAACGAACTGCATTATACACAATTTCAAATGGCGCCGCTGCCGATTCTTTGACTTTACGAGAGACTATCGATTGACGGTTTTCATTGGCTTTTGGGATCCGTTCACCTTGTGAACGTTATTTTTACGTATCATAAATCAAAAACAAATAAAAAATCAAAAATATAAAAATATATAAAAATTAAAAAATTAACAAAACAATTCTTTTCCTAAAGAATTGACCAAACAAATTAAAAATCCAAAAAGTAATCTTTTTCCTAAGAGATTGCAACCAAAAATATATATTATTGGATTCTCTCGGTTTTTATGTACATATAGTATTTTCTCTTAAAAACTCATAAATACAAAATTATTTTTCATATATTATTATAAGTAAATACGTATACGTATAAGAACAACCAATCTACATATTCTCCGTAAGTATTGCCAAGGCAATACACCGTGTTGAGGGGCGTTCCGGTCCTTGACACGTGTATCGATCAAACAAAATAAAGCAAGAATAGATAAATACTCTCAATAAGCAACAATTCGAAGAATACGAACATCTAAGTGAATAGAAAGGCGATGTGCTATAAAATGCCATCTAAGGGTCAATAGGTACTTAAGTGCTTCGCGCCACCTAACCCCCCGTTCACTTGTAAGTATTCTAAGAAGGAATGCTTCATTGGGGGTCTTGCACCCAAGTAGTACATACATATATATTATTTTCTTGTGGATATTTCATATTGAAACTCGAAGAGGATAATCCTTTTCTCTTCAAAGTAACACGAGAGCTTCTCTCTCATTCCTCGTATTGAGTTGCATGCTCACTCGCGGGCGTGCACAAATACCGATTGGTGTACAACCTCTTCCTCCGAAAAGGAAGAAAAAGAGAAAGAGTAAGACCACCACCGTCCATCAAGCCGATCACGAGAATCGTGCTTTGACTCCTCCACCACAAGAAGCCATGGCTCTTGATAATCGTTCTTTGATGGAACGTTTGCAAACCAATGTTCATGGATATGCTAGTGCTATTAGGATTCCCGACATTCCCGCAAATACATTTGAGCTAAAAACGTCTATGATTACTATGGTTTCACAATCACCTTTCTATGGTAACAAGAATGATGATCCTCATGATCACCTTAAGAGATTCCTTTCTCTTTGCAATACCATTAAGCACAATGGAGTTCCACATGATGCTATTAAGTTGATGTTAGTGCCATTTTCACTTGAGGGACAAGCTAAGCATTGGTTAGACACCCAACCACCCGATAGTATCACCACATGGGATGGTTTCACCACTAAGTTTTTGAACAAGTTCTTTCCTCCATCTAAGACCATGGCATTGAGGAGCTTAATTATAGGCTTTCAACAAAAACCTAGTCAATCCTTTAGTGATGCTTGGGAAGAGTATAGAGAGTTATTGAGGCGATGCCATAACCATGGATTGGATGATGTTCACCAAATCAATACTTTCTATAACGGCCTTAAATCTCACCACCAAGATTCACTCAATGCTTCCGCGGGAGGGAATATTCTTCTTAAATCCATGCAAGAGGCCGTGGACATCATTGAGACTAAAGCAATGGTTCAAACAAACTCTCAATTTGAAGAAAGGGTTCATGTTATCCAAAACACTTCTCAAACACCCTGTGATAACCAATTCCTTAAATATCACCAAGAGATTCTTCAACAATTCAAACAAGGACAACAAGAAATGACTCAAGAGATAGTTCAAGCCCTTAAGACCGTTTCATTGAACAATTCTTCAAATAATGTGAATGCCATTACTCTTTCTTGTGTAACTTGTGGAGGTCCCCATTCTTATGAACAATGTGATAAGGTGCAAGTTTATCAAGGAGAATGCTATGCTTACCAAGAGGAACATCGTGAACACTTCAAGCTAAATATTAATCCAAATAATATTTCTTACAAGTCCCAAAACTACCTTACTCCACCGGGATTCCCACCCCAACCACCCACCCAAATTCAATAAAATCCTCCTCAAATTTTACCAAGGAATCAAGGGCAAAGACTACCTTACCAAGGAAATAACTACAAGGCACCCAAAAATGTTCAACATCAAGGAAATACCTTTTATACACCAAATCAAGGATTTAATGCTCAACCTCCACCTTTCCAACCTCAAGGTTTTCAAGGGAATGTGTCACAAGATTATAACACAATAGATTTCTTTCACAAAATGAATCAAGAGAATGAAAGGAGGTTCCAAGCTATTGAGAAGAAAATGAATGACCAAATGAAACGTATAGCGGATGAACAAACCAATAGGCTTTTAATGGAATTAAATCAAAGACCACAAGGGGCTTTACCTTCCAACACACAAACAAATCCAAGGGCAAATGTCAATGCTATTACAACAAGGAGTGGAAAAATAACAACGGATCCTTCACCTCCTATTGTTCCACCCACTTGTGCTCCTACTTGTGACAAGCCTTCTACCTCTACTTCACCACCTCAAAATGCTCCCATTCACTCAAACACACCTTCTCAACCTATTCATACTTCTCCTTTACCTTCCACACTTCCCAATGAAGAAGCTAACAAAGACAAATCTTCCACTACAACACCTATTCCACCTACACCAAAACCTACTCTTCCATATCCTTCAAGGTTGAAAAAGGACAAGTTAAAGAACAAGGATGACATCCAAGTCTCCAATTTATTAAGGATGTTCAAGCAACTCAACATCAATATATCCTTTGCGAAAGCTCTTGCTTATATGCCAAAGTTTGCTAAGATGTTCAAGGATTTACTCTCAAACAAAGAAAAATTGGTTGATTTGCCCAACACATCCCTTAATGAAAATTGTTCCGCCGTGCTACTTAAAACCTTACCTACAAAACTTGGAGATCCGGGGCGCTTCTTGATACCTTGTAATTTTCCTGGTGTTGAAAATTGCATGGCTTTGGCGGATCTAGGGGCAAGCATAAACCTCATGCCTTTATCGGTTTGGAAAAAACTCTCTCTTCCCGAGCTCACTCCCACTAGGATGACTCTTGAATTAGCCAACCGAACCATAGCTTACCCCGTAGGTATAGCGGAGGATGTGTTTGTAGGTGTGGATAAGTTTACGTTTCCGGCCGACTTTGTAGTGGTTGATTATGACATGGATCCTAGAGTGCCTTTGATTGTTGGTAGACCGTTTTTGAGAATGTGTCGTACTTTGATAGATGTGGCGGAAGGAGAACTAATTATGAGAGTAGAAGATGAGAGAGTGGTGTTTAAGTTAGGGAAAGTTTGTGATAGGAAAGAGGCTAAAGAGTCTAGACCTTGTGAGACCATTAACATTGTTGATGTATTAGATGAGGTGTGTGATGAACACTTTCATGATGCTTGTAAGAGTACTAGTGATGAGATGCCCCATGTTGAAACCGTGGCCTCAATTTCTCCCTCTTTAACACCTTTTGGAGAGAGTGATTTCCTCTTGGAGGAATTTGAGTCGAACTTTCTTGGTGATGATGATTCTCCCATTAATTGGGAAGAAGATATTCTTACGATCCAAAAGTTGCTCAATGAGGACCCTATTCCTTCTCCTATTCCACAAGAAGTTACCATTGAGGAACCTTCCATAGTAAAACCTTCCATAGAGAGTCCACCTCCAATTGAACTTAAGGACCTTCCATCCTACTTAGAGTATGCTTTCTTAGAGGGCAAAGACCAATTACCTGTGATCATTGCTAAAGTGTTGAAAGAGGATGAGAAGGAGCAACTTATTGAAGTCCTTAAGAAACACAAGAAAGCCTTAGCATGGAAAATATCCGACATAAGGGGAATTGATCCACATTTTTGTACACACAAAATCCTTATGGAGGATGACTATAAACCCGCCATTCAAAATCAAAGGAGAGTTAACCCAAAAATCCATGAGGTTATTAAGAAGGAAGTGATTAAACTCTTAGATGCGGGTATGATTTACCCTATTTCCGACTCTCCATGGGTTAGCCCGGTTCATTGTGTTCCAAAGAAGGGTGGAATCACTGTGGTACCAAATGAGAACAATGAGCTTATTCCCACGAGACTTGTGACCGGTTGGAGAGTTTGTATTGATTATAGAAAACTCAATGAGGCGACTAGGAAAGACCATTTCCCATTACCTTTTATGGATCAAATGCTTGACCGCTTAGCGGGAAATGAGTACTATTGTTTTCTTGATGGCTTTTCGGGTTATTTCCAAATACCAATTGACCCTAAGGATCAAGAAAAGACCACATTCACTTGTCCCTACGGTACATTTGCTTACAAGAGGATGCCTTTTGGCTTATGTAATGCACCGGGGACGTTTCAAAGGTGCATGATGGTGATTTTCCATGACATGATAGAGCAAACCATGGAGGTTTTTATGGATGATTTTTCCGTCTTTGGAAATTCATTTACCTCATGTCTCACCAATCTTGAGAGAATGCTTAAGCGTTGTGAGGAAACACGTTTAGTGCTTAATTGGGAGAAATGTCACTTTATGGTGAAAGAGGGAACTGTTTTAGGACACAAAATATCCAATAAGGGATTAGAAGTGGATCGAGCTAAAATTGATGTGATTGCTAAGCTTCCCCCACCCACCTCGGTTAAAGGTGTGAGGAGTTTCTTAGGTCATGCGGGATTTTATAGGCGCTTTATACAAGATTTTTCTAAGATAGCTAGACCGATGACTCACCTCTTGGAGAAAGAGGCTCCTTTCATTTTTAACCAAGATTGTTTGGACTCTTTTGAGACTCTTAAGGAGAAATTGACTAAGGCTCCCGTTTTGGTTTCTCCAAATTGGGAATTACCTTTTGAGCTTATGTGTGACGCTAGTGATTATGCGGTGGGGGCCGTTTTAGGACAAAGAGTTAATAAGCATTTTCAACCTATACACTATGCGAGTAAAACCATGACCGGTGCACAACTTCATTACACTACCACGGAAAAAGAGTTGCTTGCTATAGTATATGCTTTTGAGAAGTTTAGACCATACCTTGTGCTTTCCAAAACCATAGTGTATACGGATCATTCCACTCTCAAGTATCTTATGACAAAACAAGATGCTAAGCCTAGGCTTTTGAGATGGGTTTTGTTGCTTCAAGAGTTTAAGATAGAAATTCATGATAAGAAAGGGGCCGAGAATTTAGCAGCGGATCACTTGAGTAGACTTGAGCATCCTTTTAAAGGAGATTTGCCACATCAAGAAATCAATGAATCCTTTCCATTAGAGGAGCTCATGTCTATCTCTTCCCAAGAGGATGCCACTCCTTGGTTTGCGGATATCGCAAACTATCTTGTGGGCAATGTGCTTATTGAGGGACTTACTTATCAACAAAAGAAGAAGTTTCTTAAGGAAGTTAAGTACTACTTTTGGGATGATCCTTATCTTTTTAGGCAATGTGCGGACCAAATCATTAGACGGTGTGTAGATGGGCCCGAGGCATTTAAGATCTTAGAAGCATGTCATAAAGGACCTACGGGTGGACATTTTGGGCCCAATTATACCGCCAAGAAAGTCTTTGATTCGGGTTACTATTGGCCTTCCATTTACAAAGATGCCCATGAAATGGTGAAATTTTGTGATGTGTGTCAAAGACAAGGAAAAATTACGCAACGTGATGAGATGCCACAAAATTTTATTCAAGAGTGTGAGATATTTGATGTGTGGGGCATTGATTTCATGGGACCTTTTCCATCCTCTAAGTGTAACAAGTATATACTTGTGGCGGTGGATTATGTGTCAAAATGGGTGGAGGCTAAAGCCTTACCTACCAATGATGCTAGAGTTGTTGTAAAGTTTTTGAAACAATTGTTTGCTAGATTTGGTGTACCTCGGGCCATCATAAGTGATCGTGGTACGCACTTTTGTAATGATCAATTCACGAGAGTTATGAAGAAATATGGAGTTAATCATAGACTTTCTACCGTGTATCACCCTCAAACAAATGGTCATACCGAGGTCACAAATCGTGGTTTAAAGAGAATTTTAGAGAGAACAGTGGGAGAGCATCGAGCTTCTTGGTCGGATAAGCTTGATGATGCTTTGTGGGCGTTTAGGACGGCTTTTAAAACACCAATTGGTTGTACTCCTTATAGGCTTGTCTATGGAAAAGCGTGCCACCTCCCATTTGAGTTATAACACAAGGCATCTTGGGCTCTCAAGTGGGCTAACTTTGATTTAAACCAAGCCGGTTCACATAGGAAAGATCAACTCAATGAGATGGATGAATTGAGAGCCAATGCCTATGAAAATTCTTTGCTTTACAAGGAAAAGACTAAGAAATTGCATGATGCTAAGATCAAGAATCGTGAGTTCAAAGTTGGAGAGCCGGTTCTCCTCTTTAACTCAAGGTTGAAACTTTTTGCGGGCAAGCTTAAGTCGAGATGGTCCGGTCCATTCACTATTGCTCAAGTGTTTCCATATGGAACTATTGAGTTATCACAACCCGATGGTCCAAATTTTAAAGTGAATGGTCACCGTGTTAAGCATTACTTTGGGGAGGACATTTCCGTTGAAATGGTCCAAGAGATCCCCATTTTCCCCATGAATTGATTCATTGAGGGACGAGTCGAGCTAGAGACTCATTAACTCAAGCATCGTATAACTAGGTTTAGAGTGTTGTAGGTTAGAAATAAAGGTATAGACTTAGAGATAAGTGTAGGGGAGACCTTCTTTTGTCTTCATGATTGTTTGTAGGGTTGCTCACTCATTTCATGCTTTAGAGCTTATGGAGGAGGCCCTTGTATCCGGTTCACTTCGTTACTATTGTGATCTTTCATTGACACCTTGTGCTTAAACATGATTTCACTAATAGTTGTCCTTTCCTTAATTTGGGTTAAGCAAAGTCTATTCATTGTCATAAGTGTAACACCCCATTTTGGAAATGGAATCTTACGCATAATCATGGCGTGTCATCAAAGCATACAAGGATAAATGTCTAAGCATTATTTGACCATAAAAGGGAAATACCAGAATCAAACATCGGTAACCCCAAAGTAGAGCTCATCACACACAAACATAAATACTGTAAAAGGAAAGGACGAAACAATGTCCATTGCAAGCTGTATTAAAGTAAAGGAAATGCATAAAGTAAAGAAAGACAGTAAAGCTTCCAGTCCATATGCACGTACGTTTGAGATCTACGAGCGTCCCTGAGTACCTGCCGTTTTGGGAACATGAAAAGGAAAACGGCTGAGCAAGACGCTCAGTGCACGGATGTACAATATAGCATGAAATAGGATAAGCATGTAACATATAACAGCGGAAGACTAAGTTCTGAGTAGACTAGTTAAGTATTGAGAAAACTGATTTTATAGTTTGAAAAGCCTTATGTTTATCTTATGAAAACTGTTTTAACATATATATACCATAGCCCATATAGATCATGAAAAGGTCACGTGCATGAATACTTAGAGGGGTGACCTCATCATGCTGATTAGAGGGGATGCCTCTAATTAATATACTGGTCTGGGTAGGAGGGATCAACTCCTTGTGAAGGATGCAAGGCACACACCACATTCACCATGAAATACTGAATAAAACATGTAACTAGGATGCACCCATACGCCCCACATGATATAATAATATGGCCAAAACTGAAAGGGAGGCCACGAGCAATCACTCTGCCGTGGGGAAGTCATAACATTGGTGCCTCCAATGTTATGGTTATGGTACCTCCATAACTAGGTGAAACTGGTCATGCTTGTATATGGCTATAGATTATGCTAATTAAACATAAGCAGTTCAAAACAATAAAACAAATACTGGGGAAAACAGTTGGCTGCATACGGGGAAATCTTAATAAGGAAAGAATGTCCATACTGAAAGGACGGGAATCCGTACCTCAAGTCCAGTGAATGAACGGAAGAAAGACTCCTACTTCTGGATCACTAACTCTACATGAATACCCACGTGTATAAGTATCGAATCACTGATTACGTACTGGGTTTTATGTCTCATCTTAGCTTACTTTGTATGTTTTAGGTCATGGTTTACTGTTTAAAGCCCTATCTGTGTTTACCTTGTACTCTGATTAATCTGATAAAGTATTACTGGTAATTCATGTATTATTATACTTACTGTGTAATAATAAGTAACTTTCCAAAAATAGCAGGTTTCCAAAAATAGAAAGTTTCCAATAATAGAAAGTTTCCAAAAATAGAAAGTTTCCAAAAATAAAAAGTTACCAAAAATAGAAAGTTTCCAAAAATAGAAAGTTTCCAAAAATAGAAAGTTTCCAAAAAAAGAAAGTTTCCTAAAATAGAAAGTTTCCAAAAATAGAATTCACTGCTTAAAATAGATCAGTTTCTAAAAATAGAAAGTTTCCAAAAATAGATCAGCTGCCTTAATTAAATAAGTTTCCATATATAGAAGGTTTCCATGATTAGATTAGTTGCCTTATTTAATTAAGTTTCTATAAATAGAAGTTTTCATAATTAGAATTAAGCTGGTTGCATAAGCTAAAATATAAGTCTAAGTGTTTATAAGCTTATTTCTTAAGTCATATGATATAGTGTATAGTTTAATTATTATTTCATGCATTTTAATTAAACTATAGGTTAAGCATTTTAATTAAAGTATAACATGTTTTAATTAAAATGGAATAAATTACTTATGTTAAAATGTATATTAATATGTATTAATAATATAACCTAAGTCATGTCTAAATTAATTAATTATAAGCATGTTTTAAATAATTAATTAATTATAACTTATAACATAAAAATACTTAGGTTAAATTAATATCATGCTAAATTAATAATTAAGAAATAACCTAAGTCATGGTTTAATTAATATCTCATGTTATTAATTAATTTATATCCTAAGTTCATAATTCATAATATTAACATGTAGCATAAATCATGATTTAACCAACGAACCATGAATCGGGCATAAACTCGACACCGTACCCCGAGCCAACTCGGGGTACTTGTGTCCCCTTGCTACCGTGGGTCCCACATGCACCAACCAAGATCCAAATGGTCTTGGTGGTGGCGGCTAAAAGCAAACCGAACCCCCCTCGGGTTGGTTATACTAGGCGGCCAAAAACAAACACCCTCATATAACAACCTTTGATTTTAATTAACCCCAAAACATGTTAGATCTATGTTTAATTATCATGTTTTAATAAGAATAACAATAACATGTTCATGAAAATAATCAAAGATTTAAAAAGAATTAAAAAGAAAGGTATAGAATGATATACCAATACGTAGCTTGGAAGAGGATGAACAAACACGGTTTATAGCAATGGTTTTCAAGATCAAAATCAACCAATCAACCACCTATGGTGGTCCTAGGGTGGCGGCACAAAGAGGACAAAAAGGAAGGAGAGAAAACCTTTTTAGGTTAAATGTTTATTTTGCTTGAAATGTAAATGAAATTAAAAGTTACCATAACCCCCCCCCCCCCCCCTTTTCTTGTAAAATTCCATGGGCTTAGCCCACCTTGTTATGTGTGCCGTGGGTATGGGGCCCCACATGGGGTACCCGTACCTTTTCTCGTGTCCCGATGTTTCGTGTTTGTTCGTAGTTAAACGTGTTCGTGTTTAAAGTGTTTCTGTTTATTTTATCATGTAGTTTATCGTATTATTTACACTCGTAATTAAGTACTTACGTAATTATTTTAGTTCGTGTTTTAAAATGGTGATCATGATTTAATTATGTTCACGTGAAATATCTATTAACTGTTTATCATGAGTTTGTACGTAATCGATACTTATCATGTCATACACGTATGCACTTGCTTGATTATTAGCACATGAATGTGATCAATACTAAATAGGGTAAGTTTTAATCTAGGACGTACGATCTTAAGGGCACTATTCATGGTAAAAGCATGCGGGTTTTACAATTCTTCCCCCCTAAAAAGAATAATTCGTCCCCGAATTATAGATAAAGTAAACTGGAAAGAAGTAACATACCCGAACTCAAAATATAAAGTGAGGGTAAGAAGCCCGGATAGACTCCTCCGTTTCCCAAGTGGCTTCCCGCTCGGTATGGTCCCTCCAAAGAATTTTGACGAATGGAATCGTCTTCCTTCTCATGACTCGTTCTTGCCTGTCAAGAACTCGTTCGGGTTCCTCTATAAAAGTGAGATCTTCACGTATCTGTTCCAGTGGATACTGAACCATGTGAAGGGGATGATACTTGTACCCTCTGAGTAAGGACACATGAAACACGTTATCCACGTGCGAAAGCTGAGGAGGTAACGCCAATCGGTAAGATACTTCACCGATTCGTTCAATGATATCAATCGGTCTGATGAAACGAGGACTGAGTTTCCCTTTGATCCCGAAGCGTTTAACACCACGCGCCGGCGAAACCTTGAGGAAGACGTGGTCTCCCACATTAAAATGTATGTCCCTACGATGCTTATCAGCGTAACTCTTCTGACGTGACCGTGCTTCCTGCAGCTTCTGCTTAGCTACTTCGATCTTCTCATTGGTCATTTCTATAATTTCTGGTCCTTCGAGTGTTTGCTCTCCCACTTGATCCCAGCAGATTGGAGCGCGACACTTCCTGCCATACAACATTTCGAAAGGAGCACATTTGATACTTGCGTGCCAGCTGTTGTTGTATGCAAAATCGACCAAACAGATGTAATCGTCCCAATCACCTGTCCATTCCAACGCACACGACCTTAACATATCTTCCAATGTCTGAATTGTTCGCTCCGACTGTACGTCCGTTTGAGGATGAAAGGCCGTACTCAGCTTAAGTTGTGTACCCCAAGCGTTTTGCAGACCTTTCTAGAATCGCGACGTGAAACGAGGATCTCTGTCTGAGACGATGCTGGAGGGAGCACCGTGGAGTCTCATGATCTCCCTTCTGTAAGTATCTGCGAGTTTACTTACCGGATCTTCCTTGCGTATCGGTAAGAAATGAGCTGATTTTGTGAGTCGATCGACGATGACCCAAATGGCATCGTGCTTCTTCTTGGTAGGCGGAAGACCGGTAACAAAATCCATGGTGATTTTGTCCCACTTCCACTCTGGAATATCGAACGGTTGAAGGAGACCGCCCGATCGCTGATGCTCAATCTTAACCTGCTGGCAGGTAAGACATTTGGAGACATAAGTGGCTACATCCTGTTTCATACCACTCCACCAAAAGTACTGTCTGATGTCATGGTACATTTTTGTCGACCCAGGATGTATAGAAAATGGGGAGCTGTGAGCTTCAGCTAACAATGCTTCCCGGAGTTCTTGATTGTCAGGAACACAAAGTCTCATGCCCTGCCAAACGATACCGTCTGCGTCCATTCTGAATTCTGTCTGCTTCTCCAAATTCTGAATTATCGCCCATATTTCTCCATCATCCTTCTGAGCTTCCTTGATCCTAGACAGTAACTCGGGTTCTACTCTAAGATTCGCCCAGTATCCGTGCTGCCCAGGTACCGTGATTTCGATGTCTAGCCGCTCCAAGTCTCTTATGTTTCGTTCCTTGATTTCAATGCCGTTGATCATTCCGGACTTTCTGCTGAGTGCATCTGCTACTACATTAGCCTTTCCGGGATGATACTGTCGGTTAATATCATAATCCTTCAACAGTTCCAACCATCTCCTTTGTCTCATGTTCAATTCACGTTGAGTGAAGATATACTTCAAGCTCTTGTGATCCATGAAAATGTCGCATGATTCTCCGTATAAGTAGTGCCTCCATATTTTAAATGCGAACACCACTGCAGCAAGTTCCAGGTCATGCGTAGGGTAGTTTTCTTCATAGGGCTTAAGCTGCCGTGAAGCATACGCGATCACTTTCCCATGTTGCATGAGAACACAGCCCAGTCCCTTCCCCGATGCATCGCTGTAGATCTGAAATCCACCTGTACCAGATGGGAGAGTAAGAATAGGTGCAGATACTAACTTCTGCTTTAGGTCTTCGAAGCTCTTCTCTCGTTCTTCCGTCCAGACGAATTTCTCTCCTTTTCGCATCAGTTTGGTGAGAGGTAGTGCCAAACGGGAAAAGTTCTCCACGAATCTGCGATAATATCCAGCTAAGCCCAAGAAACTGCGGACTTCTGTCGCTGACGTTGGTCTTGGCCATTTAGTGATAGCCTCAACCTTCGCTAGGTCCATAGTGATCCCTTCTGCTGATACAATGTGACCTAAGAATGCCACTTTGTTTAACCAGAACTCACACTTGGAGAATTTCGCATACAGCTGCTTCTGACGAAGAATCTGTAGTACCGTACGGAGATAGTCTTCGTGTTCCTCCGTGGACTTTGAGAAAATTAGGATGTCATCGATGAATACAATGAAAAACTTATCAAGGAATTCATGGAATATTCTGTTCATCAGATCCATGAATATTGCTGGAGCATTAGTCAGGCCGAATGGCATGACTACAAACTCATAATGGCCATAGCGGGTACGAAAAGCAGTCTTGGCAATATCCTGCTCTTTAACCCTTAGCTGATGGTAGCCTGACCTTAGATCGATCTTTGAGAAGTGTTTGGCTCCTTGAAGTTGGTCAAACAGATCATCTATACGTGGCAGTGGATATCTATTGCGGATGGTAATCTTATTAAGTTCACGGTAGTCTATGCAAAGTCGCATGCTGTCGTCCTTCTTCTTAACGAACAAGACAGGTGCGCCCCATGGAGATGCGCTTGGTCTAATGAACCCTCGCTCAAGAAGTTCATGCATTTGGTCCTTCAGTTCTTTTAGCTCTATGGGAGCCATACGATACGGAGCCTTAGAGATTGGTTCAGCTCCTGGAACAAGGTCGATGTTGAACTCCACTTCTCGTGCAGGTGGTATGCCGGGGAGTTCAGCTGGGAAGACGTCTTGAAATTCCGAAACTACTGGTTGATCCTGAATCGATGGGGATTCAGCATCCGTGTCGTGAACCGTAGCTAGATAACCCTCACAGCCATGTGACATTAATGCACGTGCTTGCAAGGTAGATATGACTTGTACAGACCGTCCGGGTATGAACCCGTTATGAATGTACTCTGGTGCATTAATGTCGCCGAAGATCACCCGATATGAGTGGCAGTCTATGGTAGCATGGTGCTTGGATAGCCAGTCCATGCCGGGAATCATATCGAACTCAATCATGTCTAGGGGAAGTGCATCTACTGCACGAACTTTATCGTCAAACTCTAGAGGAAGACTCTTGTATACATGAGTTATTAATACAGAGTCCCTCAAAGGCGTGGAAATGGTAAGCCTATTTTCTAATGGCAAGGGAAGTGTCCTGATGTTCTTAGCATATGTAGTGGAAATAACTGAGTGAGTGGCACCCGTGTCGAAAAGAACACATGCAGCTTGGCCGTACATATACAAAATTCCAGTAATGGTACCTGTAGATTTGTTTGCCTGATCGCGGGATGTCGTGTAGACACGCCCAGTGGTAGGAGGCGGCTTATTATCAGCATGACCCGAGGTACCCTCCATCTCACCCTTACAGCAATCTCTCATACGATGGCCAGGGAGACCGCACTTGAAGCACGCGTCGGAATCACGACGACATGGGCCAGGGTGTCTGCGATGGCAAGTACTGCAAAGAGGATGAGTGAATCCTCCAGCAGGAGTCCTTGCTAGCTGAGGGCCTGCTGATGACAAAATGTGTTAAGATAAAGTACATGCACGAGTATAAGACATATGCATCATAAGATGTTCACCAGTGATAGCTGAACGGTTAGGCTGCGAACCCCTGTGGTTCTGGTCCTTCCCGTTACCGTGGTTCCTGGTAGAGGTTAATATAGTGTCAACATGAGAGATATAACATGAAATCATAAGAAGATGCGTAAATAGTAGGACCTGCTGTTGTTGGAGTGTCCAGCGTTGTTACGGTAATTATCATTACCGCTACGCCTTTCCACAACAGAACGGTCGTTAGTGTGACCGTTTCCTTTGGGCTGATGAGGCTGCTGCTGAGTAGCCGGCTGAGACCGGTCCCCAGTTTTCTGCCTGGAAGATACAGTTTAAGAGATGATTATTGAACATATAATGATAGGATGCGGTTTGGTTACCGTTTGAATACGAAATGTTTACCTCTTGTCGGGTCTTTCAGCTTCCCCGAACTCATCTCGTTCCTGCAGCATCTCTAGTTTCCTTGCTGCGTCGGCCACTTGTGCTACTGTATTGAACGTAGCACACACCAGATTGTTCGCGACCGAGGTGCGAAGTGCCCACCTAAAGTGGTGTGCCTGGTCCTCAGGAGTACCAGCTGCTGCTCCCAGGAAACCAGCTAAGCGAAGAAAGCGCTGCATGAATTCGTTGCTATTCTCGCCCGCTCTCTGTCGTATCCCATGGTACTCTCGCTTGAGCTTGTCCTGCTCTGCCTTGGGAAAGAACTGCTCCATCACTCTCTCCTTGAATTGGGCCCATGTCAAACCAGCGACCCAATCATCACCTCCTTCCGACTGCGTCAAGGCTAGCCACCAGCTGAGTACATCGCCTTCAAACCGGTAGCATGCCAATCTCGCCTTGTATGCGGGGTCACAGCCCATAGCATTGAAAATCTTCTCGATATGAGTCAACCAGCTTTCAGCATCGCTGGGGCTATCAGTCTTTTCAAAAGCTCTAGGACGGAGCTTGTTGAATCTTTCCAGCCACACTGCTAGTGTCACTGGAGGAGGAGGAGGAGGTGCCTGATTCTGCTGCTGCTGATTGTTGGCAGCTTGGACTTCAGCACAGATGTCATTCCTCAGTTGAGGAAGCAAGGCTTGCATGGCAGCCTGAATTGCAGCATTGAGCTGCTCTTGCTCGCGTGTGAGAACCATCTGACTGTATAACATAAAACATATGATTAACAGAGGGGACGCCTATGGGTCGGTCCCAAATCTAAAAGTTTCGATAAAACACATGCGACTAAATAGGGCCAGTCCTGTACCAACCATTACTTAGTCCAAAAACCCTGTAACAATGACATGTATATGTATGCTTAAAAATGATGAATGCATGAAAACAACTGTCAGTTCTAGGAAGACCGTAGTGACTACCCACTAATCACAGGTCATATTTGAGAGCCTACAGGTCGAAACCTTGGCTCTGATACCATAATTGTAACACTCCATTTTGGAAATGGAATCTTACGCATAATCATGGCGTGTCATCAAAGCATACAAGGATAAATGTCTAAGCATTATTTGACCATAAAAGGGAAATACCGGAATCAAACATCGGTAACCCCAAAGTAGAGCTCATCACACACAAACATAAATACTGTAAAAGGAAAGGACGAAACAATGTCCATTGCAAGCTGTATTAAAGTAAAGGAAATGCATAAAGTAAAGAAAGACAGTAAAGCTTCCAGTCCATATGCACGTACGTTTGAGATCTACGAGCGTCCCTGAGTACCTGCCGTTTTGGGAACATGAAAAGGAAAACGGCTGAGCAAGACGCTCAGTGCACGGATGTACAATATAGCATGAAATAGGATAAGCATGTAACATATAACAGCGGAAGACTAAGTTCTGAGTAGACTGGTTAAGTATTGAGAAAACTGATTTTATAGTTTGAAAAGCCTTATGTTTATCTTATGAAAACTGTTTTAACATATATATACCATAGCCTATATAGATCATGAAAAGGTCACGTGCATGAATACTTAGAGGGGTGACCTCATCATGCTGATTAGAGGGGATGCCTCTAATTAATATACTGGTCTGGGTAGGAGGGATCAACTCCTTGTGAAGGATGCAAGGCACACACCACATTCACCATGAAATACTGAATAAAACATGTAACTAGGATGCACCCATACGCCCCACATGATATAATAATATGGCCAAAACTGAAAGGGACGCCACGAGCAATCACTCCGCCGTGGGGAAGTCATAACATTGGTGCCTCCAATGTTATGGTTATGGTACCTCCATAACTAGGTGAAACTGGTCATGCTTGTATATGGCTATAGATTATGCTAATTAAACATAAGCAGTTCAAAACAATAAAACAAATACTGGGGAAACAGTTGGCTGCATACGGGGAAATCCTAATAAGGAAAGAATGTCCATACTGAAAGGACGGGAATCCGTACCTCAAGTCCAGTGAATGAACGGAAGAAAGACTCCTACTTCTGGATCACTAACTCTACATGAATACACACGTGTATAAGTATCGAATCACTGATTACGTACTGGGTTTTATGTCTCATCTTAGCTTACTTTGTATGTTTTAGGTCATGGTTTACTGTTTAAAGCCCTATCTGTGTTTACCTTGTACTCTGATTAATCTGATAAAGTATTACTGGTAATTCATGTATTATTATACTTACTGTGTAATAATAAGTAACTTTCCAAAAATAGCAGGTTTCCAAAAATAGAAAGTTTGCAAAAATAGAATGTTTCCAAAAATAGAAAGTTTCCAAAAATAGAAAGTTACCAAAAATATAAAGTTTCCAAAAATAGAAAGTTTCCAAAAATAGAAAGTTTCCAAAAATAGAAAGTTTCCAAAAATAGAAAGTTTCCTAAAATAGAAAGTTTCCAAAAATAGAATTCACTGCTTAAAATAGATTAGTTTCTAAAAATAGAAAGTTTCCAAAAATAGATCAGCTGCCTTAATTAAATAAGTTTCCATATATAGAAGGTTTCCATGATTAGATTAGTTGCCTTATTTAATTAAGTTTCTATAAATAGAAGTTTCCATAATTAGAATTAAGCTGGTTGCATAAGCTAAAATATAAGTCTAAGTGTTTATAAGCTTATTTCTTAAGTCATATGATATAGTGTATAGTTTAATTATTATTTCATGCATTTTAATTAAACTATAGGTTAAGCATTTTAATTAAAGTATAACATGTTTTAATTAAAATGGAATAAATTACTTAGGTTAAAATGTATATTAATATGTATTAATAATATAACCTAAGTCATGTCTAAATTAATTAATTATAAGCATGTTTTAAATAATTAATTAATTATAACTTATAACATAAAAATACTTAGGTTAAATTAATATCATGCTAAATTAATAATTAAGAAATAACCTAAGTCATGGTTTAATTAATATCTCATGTTATTAATTAATTTATATTCTAAGTTCATAATTCATAATATTAACATGTAGCATAAATCATGATTTAACCAACGAACCATGAATCGGGCATGAACTCGACACCGTACCCCGAGCCAACTCGGGGTACTTGTGTCCCCTTGCTACCGTGGGTCCCACATGCACCAACCAAGACCAAAATGGTCTTGGTGGTGGCGGCTAAAAGCAAACCGAACCCCCCTCGGGTTGGTTATACTAGGCGGCCAAAAACAAACACCCTCATATAACAACCTTTGATTTTAATTAACCCCAAAACATGTTAGATCTATGTTTAATTATCATGTTTTAATAAGAATAACAATAACATGTTCATGAAAATAATCAAAGATTTAAAAAGAATTAAAAATAAAGGTTTAGAATGATATACCAATACGTAGCTTGGAAGAGGATGAACAAACACGGTTTATAGCAATGGTTTTCAAGATCAAAATCAACCAATCAACCACCTATGGTGGTCTTAGGGTGGCGGCACAAAGAGGACAAAAAAGAAGGAGAGAAAACCTTTTTAGGTTAAATGTTTATTTTGCTTGAAATGTAAAATGAAATGAAAAGTTACCATAACCCCCCCTTTTCTTGTGAAAGTCCATGGGCTTAGCCCACCTTGTTATGTGTGCCGTGGGTATGGGGCCCCACATGGGGTACCCGTACCTTTTCTCGTGTCCTGATGTTTCGTGTTCGTTCGTGGTTAAACGTGTTCGTGTTTAAAGTGTTTCTGTTTATTTTATCATGTAGTTTATCGTATTATTTACACTCGTAATTAAGTACTTACGTAATTATTTTAGTTCGTGTTTTAAAATGGTGATCATGATTTAATTATGTTCACGTGAAATATCTATTAACTGTTTATCATGAGTTTGTACGTAATCGATACTTATCATGTCATACACGTATGCACTTGCTTGATTATTAGCACATGAATGTGATCAATACTAAATAGGGTAAGTTTTAATCTAGGACGTACGATCTTAAGGTCACTATTCATGGTAAAAGCATGCGGGTTTTACAATTCTTCCCCCCTAAAAAGAATAATTCGTCCCCGAATTATAGATAAAGTAATCTGGAAAGAAGTAACATACCCGAACTCAAAATATAAAGTGAGGGTAAGAAGCCCGGATAGACTCCTCCGTTTCCCAAGTGGCTTCCCGCTCGGTATGGTCCCTCCAAAGAATTTTGACGAATGGAATCGTCTTCCTTCTCATGACTCGTTCTTGCCTGTCAAGAACTCGTTCGGGTTCCTCTATAAAAGTGAGATCTTCACGTATCTGTTCCAGTGGATACTGAACCATGTGAAGGGGATGATACTTGTACCCTCTGAGTAAGGACACATTAAACACGTTATGCACGTGTGAAAGCTGAGGAGGTAACGCCAATTGGTAAGATACTTCACCGATTCGTTCAATGATATCAAACGGTCCGATGAAACGAGGACTGAGTTTCCCTTTGATCCCGAAGCGTTTAACCCCACGCGCCGGCGAAACCTTGAGGAAGACGTGGTCTCCCACATTAAAATGTATGTCCCTACGATGCTTATCAGCGTAACTCTTCTGACGTGACCGTGCTTCCTGCAGCTTCTGCTTAGCTACTTCGATCTTCTCATTGGTCATTTCTATAATTTCTGGTCCTTCGAGTGTTCGCTCTCCCACTTGATCCCAGCAGATTGTAGCGCGACACTTCCTGCCATACAACATTTCGAAAGGAGCACATTTGATACTTGCGTGCCAGCTGTTGTTGTATGCAAACTCGACCAAACAGATGTAATCGTCCCAATCACCTGTCCATTCCAACGCACACGACCTTAACATATCTTCCAATGTCTGAATTGTTCGCTCCGACTGTCTGTCCGTTTGAGGATGAAAGGCCGTACTCAGCTTAAGTTGTGTACCCCAAGCGTTTTGCAGACCTTTCCAGAATCGCGACGTGAAACAAGGATCTCTGTTTGAGACGATGCTGGAGGGAGCACCGTGGAGTCTCATGATCTCCCTTCTGTAAGTATCTGCGAGTTTACTTACCGGATCTTCCTTGCGTATCGGTAAGAAATGAGCTGATTTGGTGAGTCGATCGACGATGACCCAAATGGCATCGTGCTTCTTCTTGGTAGGCGGAAGACCGGTAACAAAATCCATGGTGATTTTGTCCCACTTCCACTCTGGAATATCCAACGGTTGAAGGAGACCGCCCGATCGCTGATGCTCAATCTTAACCTGCTGGCAGGTAAGACATTTGGAGACATAAGTGGCTACATCCTGTTTCATACCACTCCACCAAAAGTACTGTCTGATGTCATGGTACATTTTTGTCGACCCAGGATGTATAGAAAATGGGGAGCTGTGAGCTTCAGCTAACAATGCTTCCCGGAGTTCTTGATTGTCAGGAACACAAAGTCTCGTGCCCTGCCAAACGATACCGTCTGCGTCCATTCTGAATTCTGTCTGCTTCTCCAAATTCTGAATTATCGCCCATATTTCTCCATCATCCTTCTGAGCTTCCTTGATCCTAGACAGTAACTCGGGTTCTACTCTAAGATTCACCCAGTATCCGTGCTGCCCACGTACCGTGATTTCGATGTCTAGCCGCTCCAAGTCTCTTATGTTTCGTTCCTTGATTTCAATGTCGTTGATCATTCCGGACTTTCTGCTGAGTGCATCTGCTACTACATTAGCCTTTCCGGGATGATACTGTAGGTTAATATCATAATCCTTCAACAGTTCCAACCATCTCCTTTGTCTCATGTTCAATTCACGTTGAGTGAAGATATACTTCAAGCTCTTGTGATCCGTGAAAATGTCGCATGATTCTCCGTATAAGTAGTGCCTCCATATTTTCAATGCGAACACCACTGCAGCAAGTTCCAGGTCATGCGTAGGGTAGTTTTCTTCATAGGGCTTAAGCTGCCGTGAAGCATACGCGATCACTTTCCCATGTTGCATGAGAACACAGCCCAGTCCCTTCCCTGATGCATCGCTGTAGATCTGAAATCCACCTGTACCAGATGGGAGAGTAAGAATAGGTGCAGATACTAACTTCTGCTTTAGGTCTTCGAAGCTCTTCTATCGTTCTTCCGTCCAGACGAATTTCTCTCCTTTTCACATCAGTTTGGTGAGAGGTAGTGCCAAACGGGAAAAGTTCTCCACGAATCTGCGATAATATCCAGCTAAGCCCAAGAAACTGCGGACTTCTGTCGCTGACGTTGGTCTTGGCCATTTAGTGATAGCCTCAACCTTTGTTGGGTCCATAGTGATCCCTTCTGCTGATACAATGTGACGTAAGAATGCCACTTTGTTTAACCAGAACTCACACTTGGAGAATTTCGCATACAACTGCTTCTGACGAAGAATCTGTAGTACCGTACGGAGATGGTCTTCGTGTTCCTCCGTGGACTTTGAGAAAATCAGGATGTCATCGATGAATACAATGACAAACTTATCAAGGAATTCATGGAAGATTCTGTTCATCAGATCCATGAATACTGCTGGAGCATTAGTCAGGCCGAATGGCATGACTACAAACTCATAATGACCATAGCGGGTACGAAAAGCAGTCTTGGCAATATCCTGCTCTTTAACCCTTAGCTGATGGTAGCCTGACCTTAGATCGATCTTTGAGAAGTGTTTGGCTCCTTGAAGTTGGTCAAACAGATCATCTATACGTGGCAGTGGATATCTATTGCGGATGGTAATCTTATTAAGTTCACGGTAGTCTATGCAAAGTCGCATGCTGCCGTCCTTCTTCTTAACGAACAAGACCGGTGCGCCCCATGGAGATGCGCTTGGTCTAATGAACCCTCGCTCAAGAAGTTCATGCAGTTGGTCCTTCGGTTCTTTTAGCTCTATGGGAGCCATACGATACGGAGCCTTAGAGATTGGTTCAGCTCCTGGAACAAGGTCGATGTTGAACTCCACTTCTCGTGCAGGTGGTATGCCGGGGAGTTCAGCTGGGAAGACGTCTTGAAATTCCGAAACTACTGGTTGATCCTGAATCGATGGGGATTCAGCATCCATGTCGTGAACCGTAGCTAGATAACCCTCACAGACATGTGACAGTAATGCACGTGCTTGCAAGGTAGATATGACTTGTATAGACCGTCCGGGTATGAACCCGTTATGAATGTACTCTGGTGCATTAATGTCGCCGAAGATCGCCCGATATGAGTGGCAGTCTATGGTAGCATGGTGCTTAGATAGCCAGTCCATGCCGAGAATCATATCGAACTCAATCATGTCTAGGGGAAGTGCATCTACTGCACAAACTTTATCGTCAAACTCTAGAGGAAGACTCTTGTATACATGAGTTATTAATACAGAGTCCCTCAAAGGCGTGGAAATGGTAAGCCTATTTTCTAATGGCAAGGGAAGTGTCCTGATGTTCTTAGCATATGTAGTGGAAATAACTGAGTGAGTGGCACCCGTGTCGAAAAGAACACATGCAGCTTGGCCGTACATATACAAAATTCCAGTAATGGTACCTGTAGATTTGTTTGCCTGATCGCGAGATGTCGTGTAGACACACCCAGTGGTAGGAGGCGGCTTATTATCAGCATGACCCGAGGTACCCTCCATCTCACCCTTACGGCAATCTCTCATACGATGGCCAGGGAGACCGCACTTGAAGCACGCGTCGGAATCACGACGACATGGGCCAGGGTGTCTGCGATGGCAAGTACTGCAAAGAGGATGACTGAATCCTCTAGCAGGAGTCCTTGCTTGCTGAGGGCCTGCTGATGACAAAATGTGTTAAGGTAAAGTACATGCACGAGTATAAGACATATGCATCATAAGATGTTCACCAGTGATAGCTGAACGGTTAGGCTGCGAACCCCTGTGGTTCTGGTCCTTCCCGTTACCGTGGTTCCTGGTAGAGGTTAATATAGTGTCAGCATGAGAGATATAACATGAAATCATAAGAAGATGCGTAAATAGTAGGACCTGCTGTTGTTGGAGTGTCCAGCGTTGTTACGGTAATTATCATTACCGCTACGCCTTTCCACAACAGAACGGTCGTTAGTGTGACCGTTTTCCTTTGGGCTGATGAGGCTGCTGCTGAGTAGCCGGCTGAGACCGGTCCCCAGTTTTCTGCCTGGAAGATACAGTTTAAGAGATGATTATTGAACATATAATGATAGGATGCGGTTTGGTTATCGTTTGAATACGAATTGTTTACCTCTTGTCGGGTCTTTCAGCTTCCCCGAACTCATCTCGTTCCTGCAGCATCTCTAGTTTCCTTGCTGCGTCGGCCACTTGTGCTACTGTATTAAACGTAGCACACACCAGATTGTTCGCGACCGAGATGCGAAGTGCCCACCTAAAGTGGTGTGCATGGTCCTCAGGAGTACCAGCTGCTGCTCCCAGGAAACCAGCTAAGCGAAGAAAGCGCTGCATGAATTCGTTGCTATTCTCGCCCGCTCTCTGTCGTATCCCATGGTACTCTCGCTTGAGCTTGTCCTGCTCTGCCTTGGGAAAGAACTGCTCCATCACTCTCTCCTTGAATTGGGCCCATGTCAAACCAGCGACCCAATCATCACCTCCTTCCGACTGCGTCAAGGCTAGCCACCAGCTGAGTACATCGCCTTCAAACCGGTAGCATGCCAATCTCGCCTTGTATGCGGGGTCACAGCCCATAGCATTGAAAATCTTCTCGATATGAGTCAACCAGCTTTCAGCATCGCTGGGGCTATCAGTCTTTTCAAAAGCTCTAGGACGGAGCTTGTTGAATCTTTCCAGCCACACTGCTAGTGTCACTGGAGGAGGAGGAGGAGGTGCCTGATTTTGCTGCTGCTGATTGTTGGCAGCTTGGACTTCAGCACGGATGTCATTCCTCAGTTGAGGAAGCAAGGCTTGCATGGCAGCCTGAATTGCAGCATTGAGCTGCTCTTGCTCGCGTGTGAGAACCATCTGACTGTATAACATAAAACATATGATTAATAGTTCAAAACATAAAATATAAATTATATATATACATGAAAAAAAAATTTATACCAAAAATTTCACGAGAAAAATTTTATGCAAGAAAATTTTTGTATGAATGCATGATGCAGTTTTATGAAAACTTTTGATGCTCGAGAGTGAACACCTCTGGTCAGTTCACTCAGAACAAAAGACATATCGAGGGGACGCCTATGGGTCGGTCCTAAATCTAAAAGTTTCGATAAAACACATGCGACTAAATAGGGCCAGTCCTGTACCAACCATTACTTAGTCCAAAAACCCTGTAACAATGACATGTATATGTATGCTTAAAAATGATGAATGCATGAAAACAACTGTCAGTTCTAGGAAGACCGTAGTGACTACCCACTAATCACAGGTCATATTTGAGAGCCTACAGGTCGAAACCTTGGCTCTGATACCATAATTGTAACACCCCATTTTGGAAATGGAATCTTACGCATAATCATGGCGTGTCATCAAAGCATACAAGGATAAATGTCTAAGCATTATTTAACCATAAAAGGGAAATACCGGAATCAAACATAGGTAACCCCAAAGTAGAGCTCATCACACACAAACATAAATACTGTAAAAGGAAAGGACGAAACAATGTCCATTGCAAGCTGTATTAAAGTAAAGGAAATGCATAAAGTAAAGAAAGACAGTAAAGCTTCCAGTCCATATGCACGTACGTTTGAGATCTACGAGCGTCCCTGAGTACCTGCCGTTTTGGGAACATGAAAAGGAAAACGGCTGAGCAAGACGCTCAGTGCACGGATGTACAATATAGCATGAAATAGGATAAGCATGTAACATATAACAGCGGAAGACTAAGTTCTGAGTAGACTGGTTAAGTATTGAGAAAACTGATTTTATAGTTTGAAAAGCCTTATGTTTATCTTATGAAAACTGTTTTAACATATATATACCATAGTCCATATAGATCATGAAAAGGTCACGTGCATGAATACTTAGAGGGGTGACCTCATCATGCTGATTAGAGGGGATGCCTCTAATTAATATACTGGTCTGGGTAGGAGGGATCAACTCCTTGTGAAGGATGCAAGGCACACACCACATTCACCATGAAATACTGAATAAAACATGTAACTAGGATGCACCCATACGCCCCACATGATATAATAATATGGCCAAAACTGAAAGGGACGCCACGAGCAATCACTCCGCCGTGGGGAAGTCATAACATTGGTGCCTCCAATGTTATGGTTATGGTACCTCCATAACTAGGTGAAACTGGTCATGCTTGTATATGGCTATAGATTATGCTAATTAAACATAAGAAGTTCAAAACAATAAAACAAATACTGGGGAAAACAGATGGCTGCATACGAGGAAATCCTAATAAGGAAAGAATGTCCATACTGAAAGGACGGGAATCCGTACCTCAAGTCCAGTGAATGAACGGAAGAAAGACTCCTACTTCTGGATCACTAACTCTACATGAATACACACGTGTATAAGTATCGAATCACTGATTACGTACTGGGTTTTATGTCTCATCTTAGCTTACTTTGTATGTTTTAGGTCATGGTTTACTGTTTAAAGCCCTATCTGTGTTTACCTTGTACTCTGATTAATCTGATAAAGTATTACTGGTAATTCATGTATTATTATACTTACTGTGTAATAATAAGTAACTTTCCAAAAATAGCAGGTTTCCAAAAATAGAAAGTTTCCAAAACTAGAATGTTTCCAAAAATAGAAAGTTTCCAAAAATAGAAAGTTACCAAAAATAGAAAGTTTCCAAAAATAGAAAGTTTCCAAAAAAAGAAAGTTTCCAAAAATAGAAAGTTTCCTAAAATAGAAAGTTTCCAAAAATAGAATTCACTGCTTTAAATAGATCAGTTTCTAAAAATAGAAAGTATCCAAAAATAGATCAGCTGCCTTAATTAAATAAGTTTCCATATATAGAAGGTTTCCATGATTAGATTAGTTGCCTTATTTAATTAAGTTTCTATAAATAGAAGTTTCCATAATTAGAATTAAGCTGGTTGCATAAGCTAAAATATAAGTCTAAGTGTTTATAAGCTTATTTCTTAAGTCATATGATATAGTGTATAGTTTAATTATTATTTCATGCATTTTAATTAAACTATAGGTTAAGCATTTTAATTAAAGTATAACATGTTTTAATTAAAATGGAATAAATTACTTAGGTTAAAATGTATATTAATATGTATTAATAATATAACCTAAGTCATGTCTAAATTAATTAATTATAAGCATGTTTTAAATAATTAATTAATTATAACTTATAACATAAAAATACTTAGGTTAAATTAATATCATGCTAAATTAATAATTAAGAAATAACCTAAGTCATGGTTTAATTAATATCTCATGTTATTAATTAATTTATATCCTAAGTTCATAATTCATAATATTAACATGTAGCATAAATCATGATTTAACCAACGAACCATGAATCGGGCATGAACTCGACACCGTACCCCGAGCCAACTCGGGGTACTTGTGTCCCCTTGCTGCCGTGGGTCCCACATGCACCAACCAAGACCAAAATGGTCTTGGTGGTGGCGGCTAAAAGCAAACCAAACCCCCCTCGGGTTGGTTATACTAGGCGGCCAAAAACAAACACCCTCATATAACAACCTTTGATTTTAATTAACCCCAAAACATGTTAGATCTATGTTTAATTATCATGTTTTAATAAGAATAACAATAACATGTTCATGAAAATAATCAAAGATTTAAAAAGAATTAAAAAGAAAGGTTTAGAATGATATACCAATACGTAGCTTGGAAGAGGATGAACAAACACGGTTTATAGCAATGGTTTTCAAGATCAAAATCAACCAATCAACCACCTATGGTGGTCTTAGGGTGGCGGCACAAAGAGGACAAAAAGGAAGGAGAGAAAACCTTTTTAGGTTAAATGTTTATTTTGCTTGAAATGTAAAATGAAATGAAAAGTTACCATAACCCCCCCCCCCCTTTTCTTGTAAAAGTCCATGGGCTTAGCCCACCTTGTTATGTGTGCCGTGGGTATGGGGCCCCACATGGGGTACCCGTACCTTTTCTTGTGTCCCGATGTTTTGTGTTCGTTCGTGGTTAAACGTGTTCGTGTTTAAAGTGTTTCTGTTTATTTTATCATGTAGTTTATCGTATTATTTACACTCGTAATTAAGTACTTACGTAATTATTTTAGTTCGTGTTTTAAAATGGTGATCATGATTTAATTATGTTCACGTGAAATATCTATTAACTGTTTATCATGAGTTTGTACGTAATCGATACTTATCATGTCATACACGTATGCACTTGCTTGATTATTAGCACATGAATATGATCAATACTAAATAGGGTAAGTTTTAATCTAGGACGTACGATCTTAAGGGCACTATTCATGGTAAAAGCATGCGGGTTTTACAATAAGTGTAGGGGAAGTTTTTATACTTCCATGCTCTTAAACATTGAGGACAATGTTTAGCTTAAGTGTAGGGGGGTCTTCTATCGAAGTGACCTTACCTAGAACTTGTCATTGTCTTTCATGATAACATGGAAAATTGGATTTTCAAACATTTTTCAAATTTTTGATCTACTTTGGCCGCCAAAAATATGCATTCATAATTTTTGCATCAATCATTTTGCATAACACATTTGCATTGTATATATTTCTTCTTTTATTTTGCATCAAAATATATAAAAAGGAAAAAATATAATAAAAGATGGTTTAACAAGTTTAGATCTCTTTGACATATTAGGCCCGCCATGGATATTTTGACTCAACCCGAGTTTGCTTATCTTAGCACTCTCTAGCTAGTATCCTTAACCATGTAGTCCTTCATTGGTCTATTAGGCTAAGCATCCACCAATCTCATTATTTGAGATTTTAAATTTGTGGAGAATGAGAAATGATAGAGTTGAAGCAAGTGTAAAAGGGCTAGATAAACTTCATGATAATTACTTGTGGCTAAACCCTTCTTTTCTTTACCTCTATTTTCTTCGCATGTATATAATTGTTAATAAATAATCAAGAACAGTTTTAATCGGTTTGTAATCTCTTATGCTTTTTTGTCTAATCATTCATGGTTGATATAAGTACGTTTTAAGATTCTAAGTTAAAACGTTTTATGTGTACTAAAATTATGTCATGCTCAATATTTAGCGGGTGTTTTTCCTTTTATTCTTTTCAAATTTCTTAGTGAGGAATAAAGAAAAATAAGAGCGGCTTATAAAAAATGAGTGGCTAGGAAAAAAAAGAGAAAAGAAAAAGAAAAATATATATATATATATATATGCAAGACTCCCAAGAGGGGCAGTGTGGGTTAATTATAGTGACTATTGAGTTCCAATATTACCTTGACGGGTTGCGGGGATTCAATAGATTGCTCCAATCCAATATTACCTTGACGGGTTGCGGGGTTGAAGATCCAAAGTCTCAAAAAGATGGCGGATGTAAATTATTGCGTGAGTTTTATTTTTCTTTCCTTAGCGAGTGTGTAGCTACTTATGAAAGCATGACATGAGGATTTTACACATAAGGCGAATGACTTATTACTCTTGAAACGGACTTGTATTAATTGTGAGCGGTTTTTCAAGTAATGGATGAGAGGATTACTTAGGATTAAAACCGTGCTTCCTTATTTTTGGATTTTGCATTTCTTATATTTCACGCTTGAAATAATGACAAATTTGCCAAAAGCAATTTGCTCAACTAATAATCGGTTCCACATTTAATTGTCATGAATAAGTTAATGCACTTTTTACTTGTGAATGCAATGATCCCATTTTTAAGCTTGGTATGGGGAAAGTGAAACTTGAGGGTGATAAATGTCCATGGTACCCAAGCCCTAATCAAAGTCATTGAATTCTTTGTGAGTTATTTCCATCAAAACCATTTCAAGAAAAACCAAAAAGATATAGATAGAATTGTATTTTGTTCATTGCATTGTTAAAAGTCAAAATCATGCATCATGTAGTTTAGAGTAGTGTAGATGCATTCCATATGGCCAAGGTGGATTAATTATGAGGAGAATGTAAATTTGTGTTTTAAAATATATAGAATTGCATGAGGACATGACAATGTTCAAGTGTAGGGGATTTGATATGAGCTAAAACTCATATCAATTTATCAACAAATAACCCTAAAACATGAAGCAAAATACCAATTTATCTTGTAAAAACAGTATTATGTGGTATGTTTGTGTTTGTGTACACTTGTGTAGGTAAAAGGATGCATTTCCATGCAAACAAGGAATAATCAAGCTTAATTTGATGAAAAAGACAAAGAAGGATCAAAAGTGACAAGACTTTGAAGTGCAAGGACCTATCTTGACAATCTGCCAAAGATGAAGGACCAAATTATAAATATGTAAAAGTCAAGATCATAGTCAAATTTGGTCAACTCTCAAGTCAACTCAGTCAAAGGACCAATTTTATTCAAGAATGAAGTTTGAAGGACCAAATATGCCAAAGAAATGAAGTTACAAGCTCAAAAATACAATCTGCCAAAGTCAAGGGGTTAATTCTGCCTATTTTGGAAAGTTATACTAGTGTGATCTGTGTTTATAACTTTGGACCAATTAGAAGCCAGCAAAAGGAAGCCATGGATTGCCAAATCATAGCATTTAATACCCACTAGCGCCGGATTAATAAATGAGCGAATCATAACAGTTCAATCCGTGTGCATCCATTTCAGCCAATGAAGATATGACACGTGGCATTTTCAAACGAACAAATATTTCCAGGATCGATTTGGAGCTAGAGGCAATTTCATGAAAAGATATAAACATCAAAATTGCTCAAAATTACAAGACGAATCCATTGGTCATAACCAATCAACATGAAATCAACTCAGCAAAGAATCCCCAATTTGAGTTCATACCTGCAAAATCAATTAAGCAGAATTTGGACACGTGGAGACCTGGGATTGGTTCCAACACATCACCAACCCCAACTGCTCTTCTTCTCAAGTCTATAAATAGCATGCTTAGGCTTCATTTCTAGGTGTAGTTGGAAAGTGTGAAAACACACACATTTACTTTTCCTTTCACCATTTCTCCTTTTTAGCTAAACTACTCAGGAGTTTGACACACTCTTGAGTTAGTTAGTTAGTTTGTAACAACTTAACAGCCTTGTAACCAATTCTCCATTAATAAAATTCAAATTCTTACTTTCCCGCCAAATCTTCTTACCTTCTTTACTGTTCATCTCCTACTACCATTGTTACTCTTGTTGCTGTTTTGAGTTTGTTATGATCATTCTTTGATCATAACTAACTTTGAGTAAAGATTGTAGCTGTTTGATTGATTTCAGTCCAAGTTCATAGCATATTTGAAGAATTCAAGCCATTATGATGATCCTTGTTGATTTGTAGCTGTTTGATTGGTTGTAGATAGTTGAATCTAGTGCTAAGGTGGTGGTTAGCACTAGACTAGAGAGTTCAGCACTCCTCTACTGCTCAAAGGTTACTACAATAGGTGCAAACGCTTCTGATTTTTGGTTCCACTCAATTGTCAAAATGCATGCTTCATTCTTAGCTAAATATTTGTTGACTGCATGATAAAACTTGTTTAGCCTGGTTTTGATCTGATTCTAGTCAGTTTGTAGCTTAAGTGTAGCTAATCTGCTTATTGATTTGATATTTGTTCTAGTTGATAGCTTTATCCAGTCACTTTTAGCTTTGCTTTTCAATTTGAGTTCTAGTAATTTTCAGTACTTGCAAGTAGCTTTCACATATCTCATTTTGATCACTGAGTTTGGTTTACTATAGGTTTTTACTCAGCTTTGACTTGTGCTTAAAAAGTCTTCACAAATTTTCATAAAGATCAGTTTAAGAAGTGTTTGGCATTAGCTTGTGTAAAATTTTCAAGTGTTGATCTTTGGCAAATTAATGTTCATTTCCAGTCACAAAGTCATTACAAAAGGTTTTAAGTCTTTTTCAAGTCAAGACTAAGGTCAAAGAGGCAAATAGCATTGTAAAAGTTTGGGTCATTTTTCAGCCAGTTTCATTCAGAAAAGTTGTCACTTTCATTTGGCTTGCATTTGTTTGTTTCTTGATGAAATTCTACCAAACCAGTTCTCATTTTTAGGTCATATTATGAAGTTTTTGATTCCATAAGCATTTTATACAGTTTTCAGTAATCAAGTAGAAATAAGCAAAAATCTGAACCTTTGAGCAAATGCATGTTTCTGTAAAATCCAAACTGCTTTTTCATATCTCTCAATCCTATTCATAAACTTGTCAATTTTCTTTTACAAAATCACTTAGTAGGTGCTTGTGGTTGATTTTTGAGATTTTGAGCTTTTTGAAAAAAAAAGCTTGGTCAACGCTGGTCAACATAAGCCAATTTCAGCTTATTTCAAATTCCAAGCTTATTACTGGATGATTTCTGACAAGACTTGATTTCCCGTTCATGTTTTGAGTTCATTAATCAGTTTCAGTACAAAAATCCAGTTGTGCATGTCTAGATTCTTGTAGAGCTTATTTTGTGCTTATTGGAAATGCTTATCAGCTTATTAGCCATTTTCATTAGATTTCCTCTTACAAGTCTAGTTTATTTTTGATTTTAAGCATTTTGCAAGTGGTTTGAACAATTTTGGTTGAGAAATAAGCTCAAACGAGCTTATTTGTTAGCTTAACCCGTTTTTGATATAAAACTTTTCAAAATTGCACTTTAGTCCTTCTTGTATTACACTGGTTTTAAACTTGGCTAAACTTGATACTTTTTAGGGTTTTCATTAATCAGGTCCCTTAATTTTCATAATTTGTTAAAAGTTAGTTAGTTAGTTTTGGAATTGTTGAGAATTTGTTAGTAGTTTGCATTGTTTTCACTTTTAATCCTCATAGTTAACTGTTTTGACATTTTCAGTCCTTGTACTTGTTAGATTTACATTTTGAGCATTTATTTTTCATAGAATTTACAATTTCAGTCCTCTTAGTTGTAAAATTTACATTTTGAATTTTACTTGAATAAAAACTTGGTATTTGCACTATGTTTTACATATAAGTAGACAATATTTTTCAGTTTTGCAAGGCATTGTTTGAATTAGCAAATAGAATATCAAAAAAAAATATTTACAACCAAAAACAGTTAAAAACCCGATATTGTTAGGACTTTCAATTAGACAAGAACTGAGAAAAACGAACTGCATTATACACAATTTCAATGTCAATCGCAATATCCATCAAAATACCCATCGCAATGTGTGGTCACAACGCTTGATCGCAATGTGTGATCGCAACCTTTGATCGCAATGTGTGATCGCAACCCTTGATCGCAATGTGTGATCGCAACCCTTGATCGCAACTTTAGATCGCAACCCTTGATCGCAAGTTCAGATCGCAAGTTCAGATCGTAACTTTAGATCGCAACTTTAGAACGCAAGTTCAGATCGTAACTTTAGATCACAACTTTTGATCGCAAGTTCAGATCGCAACTTTTGATCGCAAGTTCAGATCGCAACTTTAGATTGCAACTTTAGATTGCAACTTTAGATTGCAACTTTAGATCGTAAGTTCAGATCGTAATATGGCTATCTGAATATTCGATCATAATGTAGAAACCCTAAGGTTTTTGCGATCGCAATATTCGGATCGGAATGTAAATCCCACTTTTCTCGGATAATACACAACAATTCGAGATTTTTAGCCTAAAAATGATCCAAGCACCCAAACTTTTCGTGATATTAACCAAAGTAACAATACCAAATCACTACCAATAGTATGTAGATGATTTGTATCAAGAATAAACCATAAAAAACACAAAAAAATTTGGTACGTGAGTGTTAGATCAAAATAGGCACGAAAAATCAAGAACACAACACACGAATCTTCAATCACCTATCAACTATAGGCTCTTGATACCAAATTTTAATCCCATATTAATCTATAACACAAGATTTAGAGTAGAAAGAGAAGAAAAGTAGAGAGAAAAACAAGAGAGATAAACTAGAAAGAATGGTTGATTGCTAGAGAGATAAAGAATGAGAACCAACACCTTCTTCCACACATGAAAGATGGTATATATACCCTTGGCATTTGGTCCGTGGGTTTAGTTTCCTTGGGCCGGGCTTGGCTTTGCTTAGGCTTACGCCCCTAACTTATACAATATTAGCTTGAAGTCCAAGCCCGGTTAACCCGACTAACCTATTATTGAAAGTCCCTAATCAATGCAAGAAACCCTAATCTTAACTTAATCAACACAAGGTATTACTTTTCAAACGTAATCTTATTATTGTATAATAAAGAATTACAAGTGTTATGAATAACACAGTTTGATGACAATGTGTTGTGCACACTTTGAACAACTATAAACCCTAACTTATGAATACAGTCGTAGTTGTTTGATTCACTAAGTTATATGCAATAATGTTATGAATATCTCAAAGTGTTAAACATTAATGCATGGATACACATCCTATTTATAGTGTTACGAGATTGACCTAAATAGTACTTGATGGTGACTACACAAGCTTTTACAAGTTCCCACATCAGTCACATGATGTCCTTCTATTCTTGGTAGTCTTCCATTATGCTTTAAGGAAACAGTTGTAAAAACAGTTTCCTTTTTCTTCATAGTCTCGAACACACAAATGGCATGTCCAAAGTGTGCTGAGTGTTAACAGGGTATTGCCACCCCTGTTAACCCTCAACCCCTTAGAGTCCCTGATACATCTTGGCTGTTATCCATCACAGCCAATGAGTATGTCTTCAAGTAATCTTTGACTTCCTTGACAATGTCTCTGACATGGACTCCTCTGAGGTTGCTCACAGAGACTTGGATCTCTGTGAGTCTTGCGAAACTTGCTTGCCTCCTAGGCACAGGCAAGGGACTATCTAACAGCCTAATTATGTTTAAATCTATGATCAGGGAATCTAACAAGTTTAGATTCCCAACAATCTCCCCCTATTTAAACATAAATATTGCTAGATCTAACTAAGTTAAGGTAAGTGAGTTAACAGCTTCTTCTTACTCATAACAGATCTAAACAAACATACCTCATGATTTTATTAATACTTAAAGAAAAATTACAAGTACATTACATAAGTAAAATAAAAGGTGAAGGTAAAAATGGGTTGTGAACATCTTCAATAGTCATCATTTTTAATCCTTTCTTCAGCTTCAGCCAAGTCTAATCTGTTATCTAGTTCATCCTGCAAAGCCTTTGCAAACTTCTTGGAATACTTTGTGTTGATCTTGAGTGACTTCTTGTGACAGATTAGCTGAATTGTTGAAGCTAAGCACAGCTCATCTTCTCTTTGAAATGCATACTGGCAAGCCCTGTTCATTAATGCCATTCCTTTTTCAGGCTCTGTGTATGTCTGACCATCAACTGGGCCAACAATACCATTAGGAAGGATCAAATCCCTGTGCATGCCATCCACTTGAACATCATCAGTAACAAAAGTTTCGTTAACAACTTGAGAAATTCTTCTTCTTTTGTTGCCAGTCTTTGGGGGTTCTTGTTCAAAAAGTTGTGGTGGGGGATCAATCTTGAGTTTGGCAGCTGTTTCTTTGATCCAGGTAAACTTGGCCTTAATAGTCTTCAGCAGAAGAAAATTAGCCTGTCCATTTCTTTTGGCAGCTAAGGCTTCAAGTTCGAACCATTCTGATAACCCAAGTGTCTTTAGCCTGAAGTTGTCAAACACATTCATATTTCCTGGTTGGTTATCCCTCCATAAGATCATCTGTGGGGTGTTTGTGGATTTATGAATAGTGTATTTGAACTTGGTTATCTTGCTAGGTGCATATCTGTTGTTAACGGAGGCATCATAGTCAGCTTTGACTTTCCTTAGTGCCTCAGCGCGTTTTGCTTCCATTTCCCTCAACCTTTGTTTTTGCTTTTCTATTTCAGGTGGTGTCATCTTCCTTAGAGTAGCTTCATTCAATTCTTTGGCTGTCTTGAGTTCATTTAATCTCTTGAATTCCTCAGCCTGTTTCTCTATTTCTTCAGGGGTTAAAGGAATCTCATTGGAAGGTGTAAAGGTTGAGAATTGGGAAAGGTCTGTGGTGGATCCTCCTGTCTCTAGCATCGCAGCTATCTTCTTGAGTTTGGTGTTTGTGTCAACCAAAACTATCTCCTTTCCTTTCTTCGAGACAGAGGACTCCACACTTATGTTTTTCAAAACATCAGCTCTTCTGATAAATGTTGTCTGAGCCTGAGTTTGAATTGCTTTGGGGAGGGAGCTAACAGTGAACTTTAGCTTCTTGGCAGCTGGTTCATCATCATCCCCAGGCTCGCTGGTGTTAACCAAAACCAGGGACTTTGATGAGTCAGCTCCATCTTGATTCTGTTGCTCCCCCTGAGTGTTATCCTCATCATCAGGTATTATAACAGGTGTGATGACTTGGAGAGGAACAGGTGTGATGACTTGGAGAGGAACAGGTGTGATGGTGTTGTCAGCTGATGATGAGCCTTGTTTAGCAGATGCAAGGTTGAGTGTTGTTTCTTTCTCCCCCTCACGTTCATCCTGGCTACGCAGACGCTTGGATGAACGTGTCTGAAAATGCCTTGCAATTTGTTCAACAGAGGCAGCCATAGCACGTTGCCTTTTCCTTGAAGCCCTGGCAATCTTCAGCAGGAGGTTGCCATTTGCATTAGTATTGGCCTGAACGCGACTGACAATAAAGTTTGCATGACGGTATTGCCTGTTGCGAACAACATCAAATTGCCTGTGCATGGTTAGCTCATGTTCATGAAACATGGCAGGGACCTCTGTGTCAATGACATCCTTCATTCTAGTAGAAAGGTGACTGAGTCCTTGGGCTACACCTTTCCTGGCACCATCCTTGATTGGCTCAGTAACCACCTCAGCCACAACATTTTGTATGATTCCAGGGAATGTAACAGTGAAGTTGTGCATTTCAGATTTGATCACATCCAGCTTCCTTGATAAACGTTCAATGTCTGACTGATGATGAACAGGCTGAAGATTCTTGATGTTGAGGCTTTGCTGAGCATAATCATCCCCCCTTGGTAAGAGATCAAAGTTAGTCTGGGCAGGATGATCAAACAAGAGAAACTCCGCTGTTGGATCATAGGCTGGACGTTGGAAAACTATTGTTGTTGAAGTAGTAGAGTTTGGAGTAACAACAGCGTCCTTGGGAGGAGGAGTCTTATCGCCAGCTGGTGTGGACACAGTTATTTCTTTGGGAGGAGAGACAGATAGCTGATCTTCCTCATCTTCTTCATCCTCCTCCTCAAACATCCCTTCAGGGATTTCATCTTCAGGCATCGATTCTAGATCAGAGACATCATCCTCCAATGTTAGCATTTCTTTATCAGTATTTAACAGAGGCTCTTCATCATTAGATTTGTCTTGAGTGATTGTATCAGCCTCCTTCTCTTTTTGTACCTGGGATTCAGTGACTGGCTGTACAGTCTCAGCCTGCAAATTGTTTTAATTAGTAACATGGAAAAAGATAAGGGGAATGGTCGCCATTTCGTTGTCCCAGAGAGGCTGAGGGTGATTACTCAGCCACTCCAAAGGATAAATCCTTGGGATTCTTTTAAGTGTGAAGAAAATATGGTTAATGATTGCCATTCGCTGCCCTAGGAAAGCTGAGTGTGATTATTCAGCCCCCCCCAAAAGGTTAAAACCTTTGGGACTCTTTTGATTGTGAAACATATGTTGTTTATGGATCGCCATTCGCTGCCCCTAGGAAAGCTGAGGGTGATCATTCAGCCCCCCCCCCCCCAAAAGGTTAAGAAACCTTTGGGACTCTTTTAAGAGTGAAACATATGTGGTTAAAGGTCGCCTGTTACGCTGCCCCTAGGAAAGCTGAGGGTGATGATTCAGTTCCCCCTGAAAGGATAAATCCTTTGGGTCTCTTTTAAGGAGGGAACCAAGAGGCTGTGTGAAGTACAGCTGATCAAGGTTGAGACATAAGTGTATTCAGGTTGTTGTTAGCCTGAATACTGTCTAGAGGGTGCAGGGTCATCGGGGTGCTTTATAAACACAAATGAATCATTCCCTGGTGCAAAGACAGGGTGTACAGAAGTCTTAAAGAATTCTAAGTGCATTGACAGACTTCTATGGGTCGAGGATTACCCTAACTTCACCACTCTCTCCTACAGACAAATGAGAGTGGCTGCTTGTGAACCTCTAAAAATGTACACTGATTACCTGTGAGATATCAGCTTGATTAGGTTGGGTTCCTGTCGTCTCAGCTGACTTTGAGACACTAGACTCCTGTTGTTGGTCAGCAGATGTATCTGATTCCACATGAGTATCTGGAACAGAGGAGGTGTCAGTCTTCTTTCCCTTGGCCTTAGTAACAGCTTTGGAGTGGGAAGAAGAGGGGATTTTCTTCTTCTTCGACTGTTGGCCAGAAGAAGCCTTGGACTTGGTAGTGTGCTGCCCAGAGGTCAAAGACATAGACTTGCCAGACACACTAGAAGTATTCACCTTCTCAGAAGAAGGGAGCAAGGGCTTCTCAGCTGTTGGTAGTATGTTGGCCACATTCATCATATGAGCGGTGACAGGGACATCTTCAGCTCCTATTTCTTTGTAGATGGCACCTGTGATGCGGTAAGGCTTTAGAGCAGTCAATGCATTGTTGTGGTAGTTGTCTCCCAGCAGACTTTCGAAGATCAGAGACAAGAAGCGCACATAGCATATATTCTTTTCCCTGACTTGATTTCTTCCCTTCAGCTGTTCTACAAGGTTGGAGAAGAGAATGCTTCCAACATCAACATCAGCTCCACAGATTAGCCCATATGCAATAGCCTGATGGTTGAAAGACATCTGGTCATGGGATCCTTGCATTCCTCCCAGAGATTTAACAATGTGGGTGAAGAGGACACGCCACATGGGAGTGAAATACTTAATCTTCAGGGGAGATTTGGAGAGAACCTCAGCTGGTGTAAGGGCATGGTTTACATCATGGCAGGGTTTGAGTGTGGCCAGGGCTTCTTTGACAGCCTTTTTATCAACGATCTTCAGGCATTCATCTCCATGTTTCAATCCAGCCACACTCGAGAAATCTTTAAGGGAGAAGGCGAAAGGGTGTTCATTGCATGAAAGGCCAAAAGTTATAGTGTCTTCTACCACTTCAGTAGAATACCAGAATTCCCTAAGGTATTCTTGGTAAAAGGTGGATGGGGATTTGGTGAAGGCTTCACTTAGGTCATAATTCTGCATGAAACTAACCAGATCTGAGTAGGTGCTATTGGGAGCCTTTATCCATTCAATGGCGTTGTTGGAGGCGAGGATGCTTTCGTTGATCTCGAAGTTAACATTTGCTGCTTTGGGAACTGAAAACGCCATGGATTTGAGGTCGAAGGTGAAAGAAAATGGAGAATGGGTAAAGAGAGAGAAGTTCTTAGAGAGAGAAGTAGATTTGAGAAATGAGAATAGTCGTGGGTGAGAAGAGAAAAAAAACAATATATATTCAAACTAAGTGAACAGTTATTTAACCGCATTAAATGCAAGGTGAGAAAATGACTGCTCAAGTGGGTCCCCTTGACCTTTCAAAACTTGTTTGTCTCCTCGTAATAAATGATTAAATATTTGAGAATGTTTTTTGCATTTACTTGGAAAGTAACTACCTAGTTTCATGTGAAAAACATTTAATATAGAATCAATCATTTAATGAACACATTTAATATCAAGCCACAGGCTTTGAGATATTGAGCATCCCTAGCTCAGCAACTAGCCTGTTGAACGAAGGTTCAGCCAAAGGCTTTGTAAAGATATCAGCTAGTTGCAGCTCTGTGGGAACAAAATGCAGCTCAATATCTCCCTACATTATATGATCCCTGATAAAATGATACCTGATATCAATGTGTTTGGTACGAGAGTGAAGAACAGGGTTGTTGGATATGGCAATGGCGTTGGTGTTGTCACAAAAGATTGGCACTTTGTCATACAAAATTTCATAGTCAGCCAATTGACTTTTCATCCAGAGCACCTGAGCACAACAGCTGGCTGCAGCGACATACTCTGCTTCAGCTGAAGACATAGCCACATAGTTTTGCTTCTTAGCGCTCCATCCAACCAATTTTCCTCCTAGGATTTGACAGTTGCCTGAAGTACTTTTCCTTTCAATACAGCATCCAACATAATCTGAATCTGAATAGGCCTTGAGATCAAAGCCTGATTCCTTTGGATACCATAGGCCTAGGGATGGTGTTCCTTTGAGATACCTGAAAATTCTCTTAAAAGCCACTAGATGGGATTCTTTTGGGTTAGCTTGGTACCTTGCACAGAGACATGTGGAGAATTGGATATCTGGACGACTAGCTGTTAGATACATGAGTGACCCAATCATGCCTCTATATAAAGTCTCATTAACAGAGACCCCTGACTCATCAGGGCCCAAGTTGTTGGGTGGAAGCATGGGGCATTTCACTGATGCACAATCAGCTAGGTCATATTTTTTAAGTAAATCCTTAACATACTTTTCTTGACAAATTAAAATTCCCTTAGGACATTGTTTAATTTCAAAGCCCAAAAAGTAAGTTAATTCACCCATCATACTCATCTCATATTTCTTGGTCATTAATTTAGCAAAACGTCTACTAAGATTGACATTTGTTGACCCAAAGATGATATCATCCACATAAATCTGCACAATGATGAAATCACTCTTATCCTTGAAGGTAAAGAGTGTTTTATCAATAGAACCCCTGACAAATTTATTTTCAGTTAAGAAATTTGAAAGAGTTTCATACCATGCTCTTGGAGCTTGTTTTAGCCCATACATGGCCTTGTGAAGTATGTACACATGGTTGGGAAACTCGCTGTTCTCAAATCCTTCAGGTTGTGCAACATACACTTCCTCAGCCAAATCACCATTGAGGAATGCACTCTTTACATCCATCTGATACACAGTGATGTTCATATAGGCAGCATAAGCAAGGAAGATTCTGATGGCTTCAAGTCTTGCAACTGGAGCAAATGTTTCATCATAATCAATTCCTTCAGTCTGAGAGAACCCCTGTGCCACCAGTCTGGCCTTGTTTTTGATGATGTTCCCAATTTCATCCATCTTATTTCTATAGATCCATCTAGTGCCTGTGATATTCTTCCCAGGTGGAGCTGGCACTAGTGTCCATACTTTGTTCCTTTTGAACTGATTGATTTCTTCTTGCATAGCAGCTACCCATCCTTCTTCTACCAGAGCCTCAGCTACCCTTTTAGGTTCAATTTGTGAGAGAAACTCAGCAAAGAGACATTCATTGGCTGAGGCAGACTCTGAGTCATGGATTCGCTGTCTATTTGTGACCCCTGCATTAGGTTCCCCAATAATGTTGACAAGAAGAATGTGTTGATCTCTTGACCACTTATTTTGAGGAGCTGGGGACTCAAGGACAGGAACACCTGAGGACACAGCTGGTACAATTTGAGTTTCATCCTGTTGACTAGGAGGGCTTTCTTTAAAGACTACTTCAGTGTCAGAGTCTTCTTCAGCCATATCAAGAGGTATAGCTTCATTATCAGCAGGAGAGTCTTCAGGTATTTGAAGAATTTGTGAGTCATCAATAGCATTTGAAGGAGAAGGACTACTAGAGGTTTGTGGTTCTTCTTCATCAAGTTCCTGAGAGGTAGGAACTTCTATGTTGTGAGTAGACAGAGTGTCAAAGGCAGGGACATAAGGAGTGAGAGTGTTGGAGTGATGATGACTGGTAGGTCTTGGTTTTGTGAACTCATCACTTGGAAAAGATACATTTTCATTAAAATCAATCTCATCACCCTCTGTTCCTATTTTCTGAATGACTTCATCATCTTCATTGAATCTAACATGGAAAGTTTCTTCTACTTCTTGTCTTCTTATGTTGAATACTCTGAAGGCTGTAGCTGTTGTAGAGTATCCCAAGAAGAAACCATCATCAGCTTTTTCATCAAACTTTCCAAGTCTATCCCTGTAGTTATAAATGAACACAGGGCATCCAAACACATGAAAATAGCTGACATCTGGAGATCTTTTTCTGAAAACTTCATAGGAAGTTTTGCCATGTCTTTTGACAATGATTGATCTGTTTTGTGTGTAGCAGGCAGTGTGAACAGCTTCTCCCCAAAATTGCTTTGGTAAGGCTGCACCATTCAACATAGTTCTGGCTGCTTCAATCAAAGTCCTGTTTCTTCTTTCAGCCACACCATTTTGTTCAGGGGTGCCAGCTGAAGAGAAGTTCTGTGAAATCCCTTTTTCATCACAAAAAGATTCAAGATGATGATTCTTGAATTCAGTACCATTATCACTTCTTAGAGCTTTGACTCTAACATCATTCATATTTTCAACCTGTCTAATGAAGGACATGATGGTTTCAGCTGCATCACTTTTCCTTCTGAGGAAGAACACCCATGTGTATCTTGAAAATTCATCAACTATGACCAAGGTGTATTTGTTGTGATTAATGGTCTGAGGTTTGACAGGCCCAAACAAATCCATGTGAAGGAGATGTAAGCACTTGTCAATAGAGAATGATTGCCTAGTCTTGAATAAAGACATGTGATGCTTTCCTTTGACACAGGCAGAACAAGTCTTGTCTTTAGAAAACATTACTGAAGGTAGACCAGCAACCAGGTTTTGTGTGGCTATCTTGTTGATGTTCTTGAAGTTGAGATGAGACAGTATTTTGTGCCACAGCCAATTGACACTTTCAGAGGCTTTAGCAAAAAAACAATTTGAGTTGTCTTCAGAGCAAACAACCATGTTGATGACAAAAACATCTCTTCTTCTAGGTGCAATAAGCACAACATCATTGTTTTTGTTGAATATGGTTCCCTGAGTCTTAGTAAACAAAACCTTATAGTCAGCATCACACAATTGGTTGATGCTAATAAGGTTGTGTTTAAGACCATTCACATATGCAACCCTGGTAAATGTAATCCCATTGCAATTTACTGAGCCATATCCTTCTGTGTCACCTGAAGAGTTATCTCCAAACACCACTTTAGGACCAGGCTCCTTTGAGTATCTGTGCAAGTATTGTTGAATCCCTGTCATGTGTCTAGAACAGCCACTATCTAGATACCATACCGATTCCTTGAGATGTTTCTGCACAGATACATAGAAACAGGTTAGTTCCTATGGTGAACCCACTTTCCAGTGGGTTCCCTGAATTGCTTATTAGCAACTCTTGTGTTCCTGAAGAACTTTTGGCGTTGGGAGGGACAGTTCACTGTTTCATGGTTATAACTTCCACAGATATCACACCCAGGGAAGTCACCACACTCGTCTGAGTGATGGTCTGTGAACCCACAGAATTTACAAGGAGGATAAGGTTTGTAATTTACTTGTTGTCTTTTGGAACTCTATGGTCTATCCCTAGAGGGTGTCTGAGCTCTTTTAGCTGCCATGTGTCTGTCATGATCTAAAGTCATATGGTGAGAGTTTTTACATACATTGCGATAAGGTTTGATTAACCTTTCCCCTTTGGGTTCACCTAGGACTGACTTAGGTTCATGTGAAGTAGAGCATTCAGCGGAAAGCTTAATGTGTTGTTTCAAGAGTTCTACTTCTTTCATAAGAGACAACAGGCGATCTTCAGTGGTAGGGTCAACCTTATTCACAGCTTTAGTAGCAACAGGCTTAAAAGCTACTTGTTTACCAATTTGTTTAGCAGGCACATGAAAAACTTTAGCTGGAGGTTTCTCAATATCTGAACTAAGTTCACCCTTAGCAGTTCGAGAGGAACTGCTAGGTTCAACTCCAGAGAGTTTGGTCAAAGGTGGTAACTCAGTCACATCTTCAGAGACAGGGTCATTAGTCAAAGTGTTATCTGACATATGAATTGTCTCTGTATATTTGAAGACAATGTCTTTGGGTTTGGTGAGAATTCTCAGCTTATTTTTCTTAGCAGATATATCCCTTTTTAAGTCAGCAGGCACTTCATCATTAAGCAATTGATCTATAGTGAACCTAGCACACAGCCATTTTTCAATAACCTTGTTTAACTCAGAGACTTGATCATTTAAAGCAATGTTTTTCAAGGTTAATCTAGCTACTTCATTTTGCAAGGATATTTTCTCTAAATTAACTCGCCTGAGAGTTTCACATTCAGCTTTAGCATTTAGCATTTCAGATTTAACAGAGTGAAACTTATCAAGTAGGTTCTTTCTTTGTTCCTCAACAAAGTGTAAATTAACAATGGTGTAATCAAGGACATGCTTACGTTCATCACTATCAGACATGGATAAAAGCCTGTGTACCTTTTTCATTGTGATGTCAACCCATTGTCCTGATCTTGCATCACCTTTTCCAACAGCTGGTTCATCCTCAGCTATCGCCATGAAAGCCCTGACTCTGGTGGTGTCTTCTTCATCTAAAGTCAGTGGCTCATCATTCCAATCATAAGCTTCAGCAACCAACCCTTTCTCTGTCTTTTTGTCACCACCATTCTTCTTGGACAGAGCTTCAAGTTTCAAGTTCATTTGTTCTAACTCAGCCTTAAGTGCCTTGTACTTGTTTTTGTAATCCTTCTTCTCAGTGTCTGATGAATTGGATTGGTGAGATGAGCTGTGATGTTGTTTGAACTTGTAGGGTTTGGATGAAGATGATGGATAAGAGGGTGAGGATGTCTTGGTGGAAGGACAGTCTTTTTGAAAATGTCCCAGCTTTCCACAGGCAAAGCAAGTTTCTTTTGATCTGTCAGTTGGTTTACTAGCTGATCCTATTCTTCCTGATCTTTTGAAGAATCTTCTTTGGTTGGCAAGTAAGGCTCTTTCATGAAACTCTGCATTAAGGTCTGTTAAGAACTTTTGGCTGCTGCGGGTGTCTTCTTCAACATCTGAATCGCTGTCATGAGGATGTGTTGCAGAGATCAGGGCTTTAGAAGATGCTCCTTGGACAACAAATCTTTCAGTCTCTGACTTGTAAATGGTATCAATCAGCCCTTCTTCATAATTATACTTTCCATAAAGCTGAGCAAGGGTATCATTTTTGATTGAGTTGTTAGCTCTCTGAGTCTGATTCATACTCAGCCACTTTCTTGGAAGGCTGTTGACAAATGTGGCATTGATCTCAGCTTGACCAATAGTGACATCATTCATAGCTAGGTCATTGAGAAGAATCTTCAGCCTTGTATAGGTTTGCTGAACCTTTTCACTGTCAAGTGACTTGAAGGCATTGAACTGAAGTCTGAGTGCCTGAATCTTTGTCTCTCTTGTTTCAGAGGGTCCTTCATGGCCAAGGATGAGGTCTGTCCACATTTGTTTGGCTGTGGGACACTGAATGACAGACTTCATGATATGTTTGGGAAGACAGGATATTATGATGCTTTTGTGACGTTTATCTTGGTTTGCCAATTTTCTATCAGCTGGAGTCCATTGTTTGAGAGGTTTGGGAAGAGGGTTTTCTTCAGTGGATGTAAGCGCCATGGGAATATAAGGGCCATTTTCTAAAATTTCTAGAAGAAAAGGTTCAAGTCCATCGAGATACACAAGAAATTGACTCTTCCAACTGGCAAAATCTTCTTCATCAAAGACTGGTACACTAGTGACGTGTGATCCACCTCTTGAGTCAAGAAGTTGGGGTAGATCATCGTCATTGGCAGGAGGGTTGAGTCTTGGTGAAGATGGGTTTGTGGAAGGTGATTGTGGTGGGTTAGAAGTTTCTGGCATGGTGGATCTTGATTATAAAACTGAGAACGATGTTTCTTGAAGGTTTTAATATCAAACCAGGCTCTGATACCAATTGAAAGTCCCTAATCAATGCAAGAAACCCTAATCTTAACTTAATCAACACAAGGTATTACTTTTCAAACGTAATCTTATTATTGTATAATAAAGAATTACAAGTGTTATGGATAACACAGTTTGATGACAATGTGTTGTGCACACTTTGAACAACTATAAACCCTAACTTATGAATACAGTCGTAGCTGTTTGATTCACTAAGTTATATGCAATAATGTTATGAATATCTCAAAGTGTTAAACATTAATGCATGGATACACATCCTATTTATAGTGTTACGAGATTGACCTAAATAGTACTTGACGGTGACTACACAAGCTTTTACAAGTTCCCACATCAGTCACATGATGTCCTTCTATTCTCGGTAGTCTTCCATTATGCTTTAAGGAAACAGTTGTAAAAACAGTTTCCTTTTTCTTCATAGTCTCGAACACACAAATGGCATGTCCAAAGTGTGCTGAGTGTTAACAGGGTATTACCACCCATGTTAACCCTCAACCCCTCAGAGTCCCTGATACATCTTGGCTGTTATCCATCACAGCCAATGAGTATGTCTTCAAGTAATCTTTGACTTCCTTGACAATGTCTCTGACATGGAATCCTCTGAGGTTGCTCACAGAGACTTGGATCTCTGTGAGTCTTGCGAAACTTGCCTGCCTCCTAGGCACAGGCAAGGGACTATCTAACAGCCTAATTATGTTTAAATCTATGATCAGGGAATCTAACAAGTTTAGATTCCCAACAATTACAATACAAGACCATTAACGACTAAGATGACCTATTACATTCTTGTTCGACTATATATAAAATATAGGGCTAACAGGTCTTTTCAATAACTTATCTTTGAATGCGCGCTCCATGGCGAGACTCTGTCCTAATAGTTGTGCAGCATCGAAAATCTCCTTAACCGCTTTATTCAGGTTGGGTAATTCCACGACACCTTTGGCGGCTAGTAGAAGGCCGTGTTTTATTAACCATTGATTCTCAGCGCGCACTGTTGTGAGATGCGGGTATAATTCCTCATCAAAATCTGTGCTCATGTACCTCAGAATTCCTGCCTTCTTAGTCATATCTTTGTAACAATTGGCAGCAAAATTATCATAATTTGAGGTAAGGCCCCTCATACCCTCCTCTAGCTTGGACATGGCTTGGCGGTTTTCCTCCTCTTGCCTTATGGACTCAGATAATGATGCCTTCTCCTCCTCTAGGTATTGGATGGATCCTGCATTAATGCTGGAAACAGCGCGCAAACGTGCGAGTTCAACCTTGGCACATAAAAGCTCGTGGTCTTTTTGCTTTGTCGCTTGTTTGATTTTCATGTCCACTTGTGCCAAGCGCTCAGACAGATATGACACCTTCTTTTTCAAATGCGAGGCTAATGTCACTTCCTGCGACGCGACTGTGTCCAACTCAGTCATTAGCATTTCGTCGGACATATTGCTTAGGAGTTGGGCGCGCCCAGGAGGGGTTATATTTTAGTGGAATTCCTTACATTCGGTCACATTACTCAGTGTTCATGAGCGCGCGCACTTCTAGGGAGGAAGGAATCTTGTGGATGTCGAGGTGTTGGCGTTCATCTTGGTCGCTGCAATATGTGGGCTGCAAGTTTGACATCCTGCAATTGTTAGAAAGGGGCTCCTTTGTTCCAAAGACCATAAGGAGCGGAATTAGGATATACCTTGATACATGGGTCTTTTGGCGCGACCTTGAAAGCATGCCCCATGAAGAGGTATCGGTGCGCGGTCTGGTGTGTAGTGTCCTGCTCCTCTTAGGAATTTGATCTTTTGGGGAGCACGGTAACCTTTTGTAATTTGGGACAGGTATGAACTCTTATGAGGGACCAGCGCGCGAGCTGTTCTCGTGATCCACTTCTTCTGACGACGACTCTATTATGCACGACACACTCCGAATGGGAGTGGCATTTAGTGCGACTGTCCCCTTTGTACTTCTGCTGGTCGTCGGGGAGGGGTACTCCAGCACTACGGTGTGTTGACCCACGCGCCATCCATTAGATAGCTCGAATGGCGTGAAGGGTCGAGCGCGCATGGTCGCGGCGCAATGATACTCGCGCTTCACAAGCTGCATATAAGTTAGCTCTACAAAAGTATGAGGAGTATCTGAGTACATACGCATACACCATTTGAATTTTAAGTCTTTATCGAATGGGATTTCTTACCATGATCAAAGTCATCAAAGTATTGAGGGAGGTGATTTGCAGGAAGAGTTGACGTATGACTCAGCCCTAGTGCATATAATAGCACCTTTGGGTATTCTTGCATTGGTATCCGGTCGGCGTTAATTATCTATGCATCTGCTTCATTATATGTGCAGCATATAGGGCGGTCATCTTTCATCATAGTGTCGGGGGTGATGAAATCATAGTCGAACAGGAATACAACCTTGTCTACCCAGAAAATTTGTCATTCCATTTCTTAAGAGAATCTACCTTGACCTTATAACATTGTAATTGGCCGGGCGTTTCGCGAAGGATATCCACCCGTTTATCCAGGAGGGTCGATAGAAGGCGCGAAACAGATTTATGGTTGGATTAATATTCTTCAGTAGGCAGTTTATCTCGAAATTTGAGATCTTCGCTGCGCCGATACAGTGCAGCTGTGAGAGGTCTATGCTGTAGTAGCTTAGCACGTCTGTCAGAAAGCAGCTTAGAGGTATGCGATTGTTGGAAAACTAAAAAAACCTGGTGTATACACCAATTTTTCCAGCAGGGAAGCTTGGTATGTGTGCTTGTGGATCTGGCACAGTCAGATGGAGATATGTAGGTATATGATACTTGGTAGCAAAACTGGAAAGTTCTTGTTCTTATATACGGGACGTCTCATCAAATAGTTGTGCCACCATTTTTCCTCTTACTTCAGTTGGGTACGAAGGAGAACTGTTTTCTGCTGTGGTGATTAGTTTCTGTTGTTTTCAACAATGGTAGAAGTTTTTTTTTGAAATGATAAGGAATAAGGTTGAAGGTCTGTCACACTGCATTTATATACACTCTCGATGTACGGGATCTTGCGACGTGTGTCCAACGAATTGCTTCATCCTACGGTGTTGGTTAGTTGGTCCTTCTGACGTGGTTAATTCCTTTCCTGGTTCCCAAAGAAAGGTAGTACTAGTGGAGTCTGATGTGGATGCCTATTCAAAACTCATTTCATGTGTGTTTTACATGCAATTTCTTTTTATATGGGATGTCTACGAGGGGGCCTTATAGATTCATAGTCTAGTAGCCGTGGTTAACACCTGCGACCACTAGATTGGGGGGACATGATGACGTATAGTCCCTAGTCGGGCTGGATAGTCCGACTCACGCGTCCTACCCGCATCCATCAGGGATGAATTGATACTTATGCGATGTGCGCACAACCCAAGAGGCTCGGTAAGTCGCTGTCGCACATACGGTTCATTGCTTAAACTGTGTCCTCGTCGAACTGCGACATGATCAAACATGAATATAATATATCATGTAGATATATTCGCCTAAGGGAAAGAGATATACACTTACCTTAGTTATGTGATAAGGATAAAAATATTTTGAGTCATTATCTCTTCCTTAGGCCGCAAGAACAGGGAGCCCAACCTGGACTCTCTCGGGTATAAAAGGAACCCCATGGTTTTACAAAGGTACGATACACACAATACCCTAAACACTATACACTCAAATCGATTACTTACTCTCACGTCGGAGTCTAATCGTGGGTCACAAACCCAAGGTAAGCCTAACGGTGCCTGTTTAGTGCGCAGGGTCCTCAAAGCAAGTTTCACTTGGTGCAAGAACCAGAGTCCACAAGAAGCCGAATTAAGCCTAATTCGGGTCAAGCTCGGTACATTCAACTTTTGTATCAACAAGCTTATTTATATGCATCCTCTAGCTTTTATTTTTTTGCAGTCACGAAAGAACATAAAGTGTGTGAATGTGTCATGGATGCAAAGCTATTAAGTTGGCTCAGAACCGTAAATTATTAAATGTAACTAAAAATCAAAATCGACAACATCCAAATCTAACTTTTTTATACAGATTTAACACTAAAAACAACTTACAGCCGTGGGGAGCCGCCACCGATAAACCGATATCATGTTTCAACCAACAAATACATAGCCTCAGTAAAGAAATCCAAACCATATTCGTGGTACAACAACATAGAGCTCATATATGTGAGGTCGGGACGGGCAGAAAGGGTACGTGACCCGCCATGGCTGCAAGCACGACAACGTGCTGCCCCGACAAGTTACGGGCCGATTCCACCATATCATCGGCAATCATACACGACATGGCTGCAACCCCGGCAGGGTGCTCCGCCGAGATACGTGCTTTCACCCGGCCTACTGCAACTCATCATAGCCCGTGTTATCGCATACCGTGGGAACCATAAACCAACACTATTAAAAAGAAGCCATTTAAATCGAGGCATACACATATGTTAGTAAACAAATCCACATGGCACACCAACCAACCGATATTTATAAATCCCATGGCTGCATCTCTAATGAGCTGCCCCGTCAAAGGGGATGAGTTGCCTCAAGTCTATCATGCTCAACCGACAGTAAAGCACCCAAATAAAAGGTGTATTGTTTAAGCACATAAATTTAGCAAGTATGAACTCATTCGGGTCAGCTTATTTAATCAACCACCAAATACCCAAACAACATTATCTATAATCACCATTGGAACCAAACTGAATACGGAACCTAATACTGCAATAACCCATGAAATAGTAAACAACCTTACCAAAAGGCCTCCATTAACATTCAAACATCAAGAAAGTCAAAAGAATACCTCAAAAAAGGACAACAACTGGTATCAAGATTGACATTGGTCAACGACAATCTTCGCCGCCTCACCACCACTGTCACCCCCATGCAACATCTAGACTCACAATCGTCACACACCGACCCACATCACCGCACATCATCGACAGCGGCACAACTCGGCATAGCTCGTATAATTGTATACCGTGGGAACCAAAGGTAACTCCTAAAAACATAATTAATGAAAAAGGCTACTTATTTGGCTAGAACTTATTAAATCGAAAAAAAAACAAAAATAAGATTTGATACCTTTTAATCCAGCGGGTATGCTGTCCCACATATCGAAGAACAAATAAAAACTCCAAACAAACAAATCACGAAGGTTTTTAGATATTAACATCTGATGGTTCGACCGCAGCACCACAACCACCCACATGAGGCATCCAACCTCGTCACACACAGACCCATATCACCTAACGCCGTCAAAGGTGGCAATGAAGAGATCGGCAACGAGGTGAAGGGTTCCCATCACACATCACAACCATTGCAATTAAACAAAAACCGAAAACCCCCAATTTTTTCGATCATAATCAGAGCTTGCACCATTGTAGACGAAACCCAGATCTAAAACCGAAATCAAAATTATTGAAGATAATGCAATTATATATATAGCAAAGAGATTACTATAGCCACTAACACAATCAGACAACCAAAAATTTAATGAGGGGCCAATTAATAAATCATCAAGGGGTAATCGTGAAAGGGCAACCCATCATTAGTTTTGTAACGGAACAAAGATGGAAAAACGGAACATTGTCAGAGAACGGTGGGTGAGATGTGTGTGTAAAGTTTGTGAGGGAGAAGCGTTTTTGTGAGGGGGGAAAGTAAATATATTATATTGTGTATGTGAGGGGAATCACTGATTCTAGGGAAGCGTGATTCCCCTTTATAATAGGAAGGTTAATATACCCGTTATTTTTGCCAACCATATCCACCCAAATTAAATGTTAACCGGGTAGGTTTAGTCCAAAACTACAAATACACCTCAAAAAATTATTTAAAACCGGTTTTTAAATCGAACCAGTCGAGTCTCTGGGTTCGAGTCAACCCGAGTTAACCCGATTTTCTAAATTTTTTATATTTTTTTCATAATTCTAATAATTAACAATTCATATATAAGAAAACCCTGAAAACTTCCGTATATATAAATTATTTACCAACAAATATAATATGTAAAAGTAAAACTATGTCTCAAATACATAATATTTATATATTTTTAGAAAAAAAACACGAAAAAATCGAAACTCGGTCAAGTCTCAAAAACCGGATCACCCAAACCCAGCGAGTCTAATTGTGTTTCGAAAATGTAAAACCTAATTCATTATGCCCCGGTTTTCAACCGAAACCGGATTAATCGTTTGACCCGATCAGGTCAACCCGGTTTGAAGATATTGCCTACAACACATCAAATAGCAAAGAGCAACAATAAATTAATGCTTTCTATATTGGAGCACAAAGAAGCCCAAAGCTCAAATCCAGCCCATGTACTTCCCCTAGGGTTAAGAAAACATGACTCATCTTCCCTATAAATAGTTATCATATGATCCAACCTAACACTCACCACAAACATTAATCGGCGCCGTATGTATATCCATCATCTCTTATAATCTAGTCGGTTAGTATCTGTTATTGCTTTCATGATTTCGATTATTTTTTGTTTTACTTTTTGTTTACCGACGATTTTATACATCTATAGTTGGGGCGAACAAATAAAATGTTTGTAAAACCCAAAACGTAAATCGTCGAAAAAAGAGCTGACTCGACTCATCAGTTGAGCCGCCTTTCGAGGCGGATCCTGTGTGGGTCGAGGCTTCCTTGTCACATCCTGTCGCCTTGGGTAGCAGATTTTCTGCGATTACCATATGGGACTGGCCGTGAGAATGACATTTATTTTTATTTTTTCAATATTTAAAGGCCAATGAGGAAATCTATTATAAAGAACACCATCTTTCGGGACTGATTATTTTTTGATGACTAATTCTGCAATTCTGAGGCCTTTTTTTTTTTATAGATCTGGTTTATATCACTTGCCTTGATTTTTAATATAAATTTATTTAAGCTTGCAAGTTTTAGTTAAGTATATATGAAATTGCCAAATGATGTTTGGGAAATTGCGCAAGGGCTTTGAGTCCCCTTTTGTGTATCGAAACGGGGCATTGAAAATAACCATATAACGGTTTATCCGTTCCCACCTGATGGCATTCGGTTTTTTTTATACAACTTTGACTATAAATAATTCCGAGGATGACAGTTATTTATGCATTGATGTTAAACGCATTTTCATTAAATATATTTTCAATCGGTTATAATATAACACAAATGATATTTATGGTCAAAGTTATAAGAAAGATAGAAAGTTAAAACTGTCCACACTTATTAGTGGACACTTATTATGAATTTTTAATAATTCTAATAATTGACAAAAGTTATATATATAATATTTAAAAATAACATAAAATTCCATAAAGTTTACATATTTTTATTAAAAAAATCTAATGAAATCGAAACCCGAGCATCAGATTAACCTGGGTCACATATTAGATTAACCGGGTCACCCAACTGCCAAAATTTGAAATATTTAATAACAGGGAACTGAACTGCGGTTGCAGAAGTTGGTATGGGGTTTGGTTCTCGGTGGGAAATCTACCTGGTCTAAAGACCTAAACCAATAGTAACTGTTACAAATGAGACGTACACGAAGGTAAAATACGTTCATGTCTTTAAATTCCGTTAGTTTTCTACTAATCTGTAGTATTTTTTAACCCATATTTGAGGGTTCTCAACCCCGTTTGTATAAAGAAACATAAGTTAGGATTGGATAGATAACCAAACATATGAAGTTTACAATTAAAAAAGCTCATGAAAAATTACAATCAATTCATCAAATAACCTGCTGTTTTAATAACTTCTTGCAATCTTTGTTCTGCATATCCTTTATAACGCCTCCCTATCTTTCATAATAAGTCCGATGTGTAAGCGGAAACAATGGTGGTATGAGTAATGTAATATCAATGCATTGAACAAACCAGGAAGAGTCATATCAACTTATACAAACAAATACGCCTTCTCCGAAACTATTGACAGGCCTAGAAAATTGCATCTCGTGTTTGATGAACTCCATTATAACATGTAATATCAATGCACTGGCGTACCAGCAATCCCATGAAGAAATTATATAAATCCCCTTCTGTTAAATACAAACACAGAGTATATTAGAATAGAAAGCAATACATTGATTGATCAATCCTGATTATACAATTCCATGCAAATATATATGAAGAAATTATCTCTAACAGAGTAGTAAACAGTTTACCTTACCTCACTCAGCTTTCTTTAATATATTTCACGATTTTACGACATTTAAAAATGGGTAAATTCGGGTATTGTTGTTGACAACTAATAGTCTAATATGTAATCAAATGATCAGTTTTGATACAACTGATGATAACTAGATTTGAAATGCAATGCCAACATCCCTTTAAATACAAGCAGAAGATATATGTAAGAAATGAAGGGAGAGAGAGGGGGCATGCCTTTAGCGTATGCTGACATTTGGGATATAGGAGAGGCTCGGCCAATACGAGCCTCTTCTACTTGTCTTTTCTTTTAATTCATCTGTGCATCCTCCTGCGATTTCCAAAACTAAAAGTGAAGGCAACAACTCTTGTGGTATATCTTTAAGCTTTGGGCAGTAACAAGTGTACAGATGTTGGAGGGAGTTGAGGTGTTGGAGTCCCACCGAAACTGATTTCAGTTGCTGAAAATTATGTAACCGGAGATGAGTAACAGATGAAGGAAGCATATGAGACAACTGACTTCCACTAGTCACGTCATCATCTTCTGCCGATTCACCCAATAGAGTTACGTAAGCAAGAGAAGGTGGGAAGTTCTGGGGGCCAAACTTTGATATGGGATTCTTCAAACCCCCTATCATTATACATTCCAATTTGGGAGGCCAGACCCCAAAGGAATCAACTTCCATACTTTTACACACCCATATTGTCAGATGTTTTAACGAGGTGAGATTCGGCAAGTCGGCTGCAGGAAATAACTCCATACTCGAACAATCTTGTAGTGTTAATTTAGTGAGGTGAATGAAACAAGTCAATTCAACCATTGACTCCATACTCGAACAATTTTCTATTTTTTTTTCAGCGAGGTGAATGAAACAAGTTAATGAGTTCATTGATTTCCAATTTTTCCAACTATTTATCCATACAACCTCAAGCATCAGTGGCATGCGTGTGTTGAGAAGCACCTCCTTTTCCAACCGTTGTTCACAAACAAAAATTGCGACTGACTTGAGCTTGTGCCCTTCTCCTGATGGGAAGGAGACGGGTGCAATTAAAGGACAACTAGAGAGAGTCAATTCCTCAATGCTGTTTGGCAATTTGCAACGCTCAAAGTTCTGACACTCAGATAAGTACAACGTCCTAAGAGATGTTAGTCGGTTGCGTCCATCCTCCTCCTCTCTCTCTCCCAAACTCGCTAATTTTGAACATTTTCCTACTACCAACTTCCTTAAATTCACAAGAACCTTACTTGCCACTGCTTCTGATTCCCACAGGTATGTTATTTCATTACACTGCCAGATACTTACCTCTTCAACTGCCCCAAGAGAGACCATAACACCTTTCCACACCTCATCAGTAACTCCTGTAATACGACTTATACTCAACTTGGTGACTGATGAAGCTGCGTGAATTAGACTTGTGAATACACCATCACCACAACCCCAGAGATCTAAAACCCTAAGCGAAGGTAGTGCTTCAAGTGAGACTTCAGCCAAATTAGGACAATCTCCTATATACAGCTCTTGAAGGCATGGAAACATGACTCCACGTACAACACCACTCTTGGTTGACCAAACCTCCCACCCCCTCATATCTCTAATTTCCAGACTTTCAAGCTTAGGAAATGCAATACCTCTCCCAAGAAACTCTGACTGCACGACTTTCACCTCATTTAGCTCTCTAATATCCAGCCACTTAAGTGATGGCAGTTCCCCAAGTGATGGTAGAAACATACAATTTCCACAATTTTCAATCTGCACAGAAGTCAAATGGAGAAATGAGGGATCACCAATCCAGTTTGGAAACGACTTACCTCCATATGACTCGATTGAAAGTTCTTTCAAGTTATCACTATGTGGCTTGAGCGCATCGAGGACTTCCTTTTCAACTTTTTCATTTCGAGAACCATCAAAGACATTACTCCATCCCATATGTAACTTACCAACCCTCTTTTGTGATAAGTTCACACCCTGTATGTCCCTCGCACTTAGCACATTTTGCAGCTCATTAATATAAATCTTCCCTTGGAGATTCTTCAAGTTCCTAAGCCCAGATTTAAAAAGGTCGTTGTTTTCAACAACAACTACTTTGTTGTTAATAGTTTGTAGGCTTTTAATCTCACCAATCTGTAACGCTATCATATTCCAAAGCAATGTATCCCGAATGTCAAAATGCCGCAAATTTTTAAGCTTTAAGAAGTTGTCAGGCAACTTAGTCAGCTGATCACATCCGAAACGATCAATGTCTGTAAATTATAAAGATTGCAGACATTTTCTGGCAAATGTGAGATGCGAGTTTGAGATAAGTTAAGATACCGCAAGTGCTTCATATTGCCGACACACTCCGGTACCTCAACTATATTTAATCTACTCAAACTTAGAACCCTCAACAATGGTAACTGGGGAAGTATGTCAACCAGAATCTTACTTGATAAGTAGAATGTCTGCCGGCTATTTAACACATCAGGCATAGCCAAAAACGTCCTCAAACTATTAGCTCTTTCAAATGCCTTGAACTTGTTGTAAGTCATATATTCCTCACAAGAAAATGACATATGACGGTACTTTTTTAAAGCTTCCTTCGTAACATTCTTCTGCGTATCTATGTCTAGCCTTGAAAAAAATTCTCCAGCAACAAATGTGGCTAAATCATTCATGAGGTCGTGCATCACAAACAATGATTCGGCATCAGGCACATGTTGAAAAAATGACCTTGACAACAACTCTTGAAAATATTCTTCACCCAAGCATTCCATTGTTTGATTTGAAGCTGAAGTGTGCAAAAACCCTTCCGCCATCCACAACAGAACTAAGTCCTTCTTTTCAAACACGTAGTCCTTTGGGATCAAGCAACAGTATGCAAACAATTGCTTCAGATTTGCAGAAAGATCCTGGTAGCTTAGTCTAAGGGCCGGAACAATACCACCTCCGTCTTTTAACATCCATACCTCATTATTCAACAGCCGCTTCCAATCCTCCTCATCTGTTTTGGTTCTAAGTAAACTTCCAAGTGCTTTTAACGCCAAAGGCAGGCCATCACATTTTTTTACGATGCCTTCACCATGTAGTCTTAGCGTTGGATACGAATCAAAGTCATTTATCCCCGCATGTCGAGCAAACAAAGACAAAGCATCCTGAGGTGACAACTTTTGTAGATTGTATGGACATTTGTGGCCCAGTTTCCTGAGCAGTTCTGTCTTTCGAGTTGTGATGATTATTTTGCTTCCATGAGCCACTTTAAAGAATGGGGCAGCTAATGTTTCCCAGTCTTCCAGCTTTTCGCTCCATATATCATCCAACACAAGGAGAAATCGTTTCCCTGTAAGTTGAATTTTAAGAGCTGCTTGAAGCAAATTCAAATCTGCAAATTCCTTATTCTCCCCACCTATAGATTGAAAGATGACTTTACTTATATTGAAGCTGTCAAAGTCATCAGAGACACAAACCCATGCCTTAAGCTCAAAGCGATCCTTCACTTGCTGATCGTCATACAAAAGTCTAGCTAAAGTCGTTTTTCCTATGCCACCCATACCAACAATGGGCACGATGCTAAAGTTTTGACTACAAGGTTCATCACCCAATAGCTTCTGGAGTAATTCCTTCTTAGCACTTTCACGCCCGACAATACTAGGTGCATCTACCAAAGCGGTCTGGTACTTTGTATTCTTGGTCTTTGGGCCGCCATCTTTCACAATCAAACCAAGATTATTTTTTTCATCTATAAGTTCTTGTAACCTGGTGGTAATACTATTTAATTTGCGGTTCATCCTAGTACTAAGTGAGAAATTTGTGCAACAAGTTGGAATGAGCTTTCTTACCCTGCTACTGATTCCTTCAGACTCGTTGGTAAACTCGTGCTGCATAGCATCCGTAGCTAAAGCATCTAGCATGTCGTCTATGTCGTAAGCCAAATGTTGGAGATCATTCAGCCAGTGTTTAACAGCTTCATTTGGTACTTCCTTCTGAGAAGCATCATTAAGCAGGGCTCGGATATGGGATAACTTCTTCTCCCATTTCTTCAGCTCGGTATGAATTTCTTTGGAGCGGGCAATCTTGTTCACGGCTACAGATGCTAGCTTCTCGAAAACGATTGGAAGCAAGGCAGAAAGAACGAGTTCAGCCATTGTTGGTATCAAAAGGGTTAGAAGAAGAGCACAGATTATAACAGTATTAGTGGAGATTTGTATGAAAAGGCTATAGTCAACTTTGGTTAACACTTAACAGTTGTACAAGTCATTGTTATATATGGTCATGTGTTTATAGAATAATTCATTACCGTATGCGAGAGGTCTTGTGTTCAAGCCTCGCTATGCGGGTTTTCCTCAAGAAGCGAAAAAGGAGTGAGGTTTATTCTCTAAGACGAAAGTTTGAGTTTTGCATACTGCTCAATTAGATATCACTCCGAACACGAATCACTAACAACTAACTTACTAAAAAGAAAAAAATAATAAAAAATCACGTGGTGACCATTACCCCCTTAATACAATAAGGGGAATTGAAAAATACCATATTAAAATACTATATAATATCTGTGAGGGGAGACATTTTTAGACATGGTATTTGCCGTTAGATCTTTTACAACGCTGTTCACCGGTATGGTCTTGCCAACCAAATCAACATCTCCACCGTATGTTGGTATTCATCCCTGTTCACCGGTATGGTCTCTACACTCACATGTTTGATAAAAAAACCTCATACCCCCCACATCTGTAAATCTTATCTTCATCTTAAACTCACATATCAAAACACACATATGAAGATCCGCCGTATGAATTTCCACCGTATGATTTTGGTAAGTTGTTTTTTTTTGTTTAATTGATGTTTTGAAGATTCTTCCAATTGTTTGGTTTGATGGTCTTAAGGGTTAATTGAATTGCTTTTATTATCAATTTTTAATAAACAGTAATAAAGTTTGTGATTTTTTTATTGCTTTGATTTTTGTTCATGACTTTATTTTCTTCTGCTAATTGAATCAATTCATGTGTTTTTTTTGTCTGAAGGCCATCAACACTCTGTTTACAGGAGTCTCATATTATTTGGTTTTATGGGGTGTTTGGTTAAGCTTATGAGTTGAGTTAGGCTTATATTATATAAGCCATTTATTGCTTATATATTATAAGCTTATAAGCTCAAATTTAGTGTTTGGCTTAGCTCATCAAAATTAATAAGTTAAATGACAAAAAAGTCCATGAGTATTAAATGATGTAGTTATTAAATGTGGGATATAAAAGTCTTTTTATATATTATTGTTATGTAAGCTCACCTTTTGTTATAAAAGCCTCACTTTTATGGCTTACCAAAACACCCACATATAAGCTTATAAGCCCACTTATATAAGCTTAACCAAACACTTGGTTTCGGCTTATAAGCTTATATAAGCTAATAAGCTTATAAGCCTACTATATAAGCTAAACCAAACACCCTCTATGTGTCACTTTGATGATGTTTTGGTTGAACTTTGCGCTACTTTTAGTGATGGTTATCCAGAATTAGTTGGTATTATACACTTGATTAAAATCCCTAACTGATTTAACATGTATTAGACCCAGATGTGCCTACTGCGGCATCTAAATGTTAAAGTTATGTTGGCTAATTTGTCGTTAGGCTGTGATGAGGTTGAACGGCCCAAGGTAAGACATGAGATTGCGTGTATCTTGGCGGGGCAACCTCTCAGGGTTGCAGCCATGGCACGTGTATCCTTTCTTCCTGATTTGTGCCCAATCTGAGCCTCATTACGAGTGTCGTACTTTTGGAATGGAAATATTTACGGCCGTCGGGTGTTTTTCATGTCCTTAGCTGCTAGCTTATGTAACCGGCTGATGGCTTAACTGATTTTGGCCGACCCTCGCTGTCACCGGTCCTTTCGTTTCCGCTATATTCCGGTAGCGAATGTGATCAGTGTCCGATGGTGTAACGATATATTGGTGATGATGAAAGCCGCCTGTATGGAACATTTTGTTAGCCTTGCTTTGGTAAAACCCGTATCTTGGCGGGGCCACCGTGTGGTCGCAGCCATGACGGGTTTTGGGTACGCCTTTTCTTTAGGCGGATCCAATTATAATTCTGATTATGTGTCTCATGGTTCTGACAATGCATTCTGCTTATGGTTTTGATGCGCTTTGCTAATGATTGTTTTCGTGATACTTGGCGATGATGATGCTTTTATATATGTGTGTTTACTATTGGTCATCGTGAGTGAAATCGACCCGTATTTTGGCGGGGCAGCACCAACGTGGTGTTTGCAGCTATGGCGGGTCGGATCCTCTTTTGCCCAACCCCGTACTCAAAATTCTGAGCCATTATTCGTTTATGTCAGTTCAACACAAATTAAGAGAATGCCATACACTTTCAAGAAAAATAATAATTGTTACCATTTATAAGACAAATTTTCTTTTGGAAGTTCTTATTAACAGGAAAGGGTTACATGTAAGTTGATTACGATGCCTTCCTTTATGTCTTAACCTCTCGTACACTTATATTAGTTATTCACGGTTTTGACAAGACATTGGCGCGGTATCTTGCAGAGATAAAACAATGGTATTTATCACTTTACAAGAGCACCAACTATATATATATATCTGTCAGATCTTTGTCAAATCGCTGTTACAAACTGCGGTAAGCAAGACGTTGTGTTCACTATAAGTTAAAGACTTTCTGCCTGTGAATATATCCTTGAAAGACGACCCGAGAAACTTCATTACACGGGTCAGTTGATGTCTCATTGCGCCGAAGTTCCAGTTAAGTTTTGCTAATCTGTTATATTGGTTAAACTGTTTTATTGGCGTTCTATCTGTTGCAAGTCCAAGTCAAATGCGGGTTAGTATATATGGAATTTGAAGGGCGTTCTGTTGGGCATTCAATTAAAGTTTCTTATTGACAGTAAAATTAAAAGAAAGTAAAAGAAAGTAAAAGAAAGTAAAAGTAAAAGACAACAACTTAACTTATGATGGTCGTGAAGACATAGATAACAAAACCTATTCCTTCTTTGTGAGTTTCTGCATTATACTCACTTTGGTATGTAATAAATGAGCAAGAGCTGTTGGAAAGGTAATAATTTTTGGTCAAGTGGAAATTCAGCATTTGTGTAGAAATGTTAAAATGGATCCGGTGGTCTAATGTGGTGGTAAATGGTGGTGGAAGCCATTGTTGGCTTAGAGAGAGAGAAAGAGAGGTTGAGAGTAAAAGTGTATGTATTCCCAAATGAACAAATGACAATCAACACCCCTCCTTGGAAGCTAAGGAGGGGTATATATAGTCACGCACACAACCTAAACTTTACAACGAGCCTAGTCTAGTCTAAATGTGCGTGACTATGATAACTAACGGGAATTCTTAAATGTCGTCACATAAAGTGAGTTTCCAACAATCTTCCCCCATGGGACGACGTGTAGAATTCCTTACAATATTCTTCCTAACAAGTACAAAATGATTAAGAATAAGAGCTTTCTTGAAGCATCCAATGCTGATGAAGTCGTCTGAGGCCTTCGTCTTCAAAACGACTCATCTTTAAAGTAACTTGTAGAAGAAATACTGTAACGGCACGAGCTAAGTAACCCATACACTTCTGGTTAAGGAGAAGCTTCTGAATTAGCTTCCCCCTAATTCATGCCACGTAAACTTGATGTAGAAGCATTTTAAATAGCTTCCCCCTAAACCAACAATCCTCGTAAGCAACTTCAAAGCTTTCAATAAAGCTTAGAATGATTAAGCGCACAGCGGAATCTAACTAGCAAATCCCATCATATAACATGATAATGTTGCTAAGAGGGATTGAAAGTTTGGGGCACACCAAGTAGATCAACAACTTTTCTTCTCACGCTTGAATAATTCTTCTGAATTTTTCTTCCCCCTGAGAGTTCAAGTTATGCATACCAGAAAGAATCAAGACACTTCTTCCCCCACAAAGTTGAAGAAGGTAAATTAATCCCAATTATGAAGCTCAAATACTGAAGTGGACACTTTATCCCATTCATGAAGTTGACATCGTAACACCAGAGTCAATTAAGTCCCGGGAATGCATATAGGATAATGATGATGTTTAATTGCAACAATCAAACAATTAAACCTCGAATCAGTAGTGTACCATTTGGAGATTGATAACGACACGAGTTAAACACTGATTTTCTCTGCGGCTATGACAAATGTCATCCCGGAAAATCTTCAAATCAAAAGAAGGTATGAAGTTCATCACGTGTACTCGTTGTGCGTTCAATGTGTCTGCTTCTTCCCCCTTGATGGTTTCGAAACTCGGAACCATCAATAAATTGTACGCACATGAACCTGAAATCTCGTGAGAATAATAAATAAGCTGAATTATATATTTTGTGAGAATCAGCTGTTGATCGAAAATCTCTTCTCATAAACTCTCCATGGCCACCTTTACCAACCCACATGAAAGCAATTTGAAGTGACCACTGAAAGAATGAACCAGATACATCAAACGTGAAGCTGAATAAAAATCCTTCGATCTTGTGACTTAAGCTTGCACTATTGTTGAATGAAGAACGGTGGAGAAATCTCTAAGTACTCAATGCATCACTGAAGAAGTCTATAAGCACAACACCTCTTGAAATTATCCACGTCGACTAAGCGCGTGACACTGAGTACAACAATGTAACCCCTTTAAGTGATAGTTATCCGAGTCATCAACCATCCACCCCGAACCCGGAAACCAGATAACCAAGTCTTCATTCTAGGATTAAGCACGAGCAAGTTATCTACTAAAAGATAAAATAAATACACGCCTTCGAAAAATCCGTCTTCAACTTCACGTAATTAATACCCGATCAAACAAAATCTGAAGCCACTAAAAAATGCCCAATTATTTCTTGGTCTCGTCAAAATAAATTCTCGTCACTTTTGTCTTGTCACGTTGTCACGGCACTTTGTCACATCACTTTTGTCTCGATAATGTCCAAATTATATCATAATACACAAAAAAATTTATTCAAAATAAATAATTTTGGAACAAAAAATCTTTTGTGTATATACGGCCCAACTCAAATTAACCAAAGCCAATGTTTATCAAAAAACGAGTGTCCAAGGCCCAATCATTTTGAATTAAAGAGTTCCATGGCCTATATCACAAACCCGGTCCAACCCTTGAGATATATATCTCCTAACCCTAAAGATTAGGTTAATCCTAATCATTCTCAACATCCGCCCCCAAAACCAGATACCCTCACACCTAAAAATCTCCGCCCCTTTCTTATCCAGTGACTCTCAACCATCAAATCCTATCATAAAACAATCTCAACCAAATCTTAGTCAAAGATAAACGCAACTCAGTCACCATCTAATTGATCATACATCTCAATAATCATCACATCCTTAAACCCACAAATCTATTTATCGCAAAACAGTCGATACCCACATGAATCCTTGACATGCAAAGCTCGAATCATAAGCTCTTCAACGAATCTTTATTATTTAATTCAAGTATTCTTGTTAAAAAAAGCTTCAAGATCGTAATAAATGGTCTCGGGTAAGATTATGTGTTTGCATGTTGGTTTTTGAGTAAACAAAATAAAGAGTTGATTGAAACACTCTTGTTATCAATCCTTCTTTCATTTTGTATATTAAAAGATGGGTAAACCTTTACACGGATCTGAGATTTTGATTAATTTTGTTCGAGTCTTGTCAGATTGATAGAGGGTTTAGGTGACGATGGGAGTAGATTAGTTTTGTAGTTGTGGAGATAAAAGGTTGGTCTGTTAAATTGTGTTCGACTCAGTGAGTTTAACTGAGTCAACTCGGTAATGACCGAGTTGACTCGGTTGAGATGGGTTCGGTTTGGTCACAAATTTGGCCCCGGGTCATGTGTTAAACGAGTCAAGTTTTCAAGACTTTGTATCGCAATAATTAAACAGTCAATCGTAAAGTCACAGTTATTTTCCATCGCAGTCCAAGAAGTCTTTCTATCGCAAAGTCAAACTGAAATAGAGTCCATCGCAATCTGAAGTCATATTACGATGGAACCCATTACGATGGTACCCATCGCAATGGTACCCATCGCAATGGTTACCAGCCATCGCAATATTGAAAACAAATGGGCAGCATGACGACGTATCTATGCCATTGCGACAGGTTTGACCACCCATCGCAATGTGACTCATCGGAATGAGTCCCATCGCAATGGGTATGTCGAACCCATCGGAATGTGACAAAAACCCTCCATCGCAATCCATGCGATCGTACCAAGAAGCAGAAATCCAAAAGTGGTCCTTGTTCCTGAAAATCCGGGACAATGAATCTGAATATGTTTTCTGGGTAAATACATCTTCATCTTCAAAAAATGTTACACAACCCAGAAAAACAGTACTTCTAAATGTGGACAAAGATATGGTTTAAACTGATAGATGAGACTGACCAGCAGACCAACAAATAAACCATCTTTTTTGGACAGATTGGACAATAAAAAATAGTATGACACATGATAACAAACTGTTTGGACAAAACAATAGCATGACGTGACAAATTTTTTTTGACAAATCAGACAAAAATGAATGTAACGAGACACAAAGAATAAAATAGACCACCAAATCGCATATATAAACACGATCCAAGGATGGAACCATGGCTCTGATGCCAAATGTAGAAATGCTAAAATGGATCCGGTGGTCTAATGTGGTGGTAAATGGTGGTGGAAGCCATTGTTGGCTTAGAGAGAGAGAAAGAGAGGTTGAGAGTAAAAGTGTGTGTATTCCCAAATGAACAAATGACAATCAACACCCCTCCTTGGAAGCTAAGGAGGGGTATATATAGTCACGCACACAACCTAAACTTTACAACGAGCCTAGTCTAGTCTAAATGTGCGTGACTATGATAACTAACGGGAATTCTTAAATGTCGTCACATAAAGTGAGTTTCCAACAATTTGAGTCCTTATTAGAGTACTGCAGGTAAGATATTATAAACTTGGTCTAATGTGATTTTGTTTCTTCTAATGTGATTTTACTTTTAGTGTTTTATTTTTAGGCGATATATGTAATTCGGTTCTCAATTGACTCCAAGCGAGCAGTGAGTGGAATGAAGGTAACAAGCATTTGATCTATACTTTTACCATCACACAAAAAGTCAAGCTGGTTTGACCCGTTACCCATTCATCGGGCAGCCATTCCGACACCTTATGTCTATATGAGCTGTAAATGAATCATCAATAATGTTTATGTTTACTTTTATTAAATCCCTGTTCTGGATTGTAGATGAGCGCAACAAATTTGATCAAGCACAATCCTTATTTTGGAGAAATGGAAGTTGAAGTTAGAGGAACAAAAGAGAGTTGCAAGTGGAAATATCAACATTGGAGTCCTAATTAGAGGACAACAGGTAAGATAATATAAACTTGGTCTAACGTGATTTTGTTTCTTCTAATGCGATTTTATTTTTAGTATTTTACTTTTAGGCGATATATGTAATTCGGTTCTCAAGTGACTCCCAGCGAGCTGTGAGTGGAATGAAGGTAATAAGCATTTGATCTATAATTTTTTGTTTATCTTTGTTTTATTATTTCAAGATACTCACCGGGACCTGCATGAAGGTAACATAAAGCATACCTTTCGAAGCAGCTGAGACGGAAACCCGTATCTTCAAATGGCAAAAAAGGTGGATGCACATTGTCGCCCAAAATTTAGAAACAAATCTAAAATATGAATTGAAGAACGACATGCCACTCTGACAGTATTAATATATGAATGAACAGATAAAAGCGTCATCGCGAATAAGCAACAGCCAAATTATTCTGAACATGGACAGTAACATGAATCAAACAATTTATAGTCCATATGAGACACAATGTGACATCAATTCTCTGCAGATCATTAACCAGGTATGACTATATTCATAGCAGTTGCAATACCATATTGGATGACGTTTATATTCATTGATTCTTTGAATAAATTTGTTTATTATCTGATAAAGGTTGAAAATGGAGGTATGGACACCCATGGAGGGTAGCGGCTCACCAGTGTATCCAGAAAAAACTCAGTATGATTACGCTAAAAGTTACTCTTTCCCTTCCTGCCACCGTAAGTATTTCATTAGCTTCATTAATTAGGTAAAAAAGTCAATCAATATGGTTGAAACTTTGATAAGCAATGGAACTATTTAAGATATCTGTTATGTGTCTATAAATTACACCAAATATGTATAATCCTTTATTTTCTTTTGCTTCCCATAAGAGCTCATATATATATATATCGATGCATATCTGCAGGTTTTAGATATCGGGATCGTTTTCTTGCCGCAACAAGAGCATTTGGAACTGATTTTAGCACTGCGAAATTCAACAAAGAAATGTTGATTTGGTGTCCAGTTTGTGCCGAGTTGGTCCGAATTATGCTCAAATAAGCTTATTAAAAGTAAACACGTTTGCTCCTCTCAAGAGAAAAAGTAAACCAGATAAGCAGTTTGACATAAGCAACTCCAAACACCCTCTAATATCTACTTTATTATGTTATTAATTGCAATTGATATGCAGGTTTTTGGGTCTTTGGGTCTTCTCAGTTCATGAGTTTGGTAGGTTTTTCATTCCATTGCATTCAGAAGACACGATGGGTATGAATTTGGAACCGGTTTGATCAATAGATCTTAAAGAATCTGATTGTATCAAGAGATGCTGCCACACGTCGGATTATAACAAGAAATATCGACATTCAACGACTAGAGTAATTTCACTCGAATTGGAGAGGGGTCCCACCTCAAATGCAACATCAATCTAGACCAAAGCAACAAGATTCGCGTGCTCTGAGTTTGAGTATCGAATACCAAGCATTAGGGTCTCCTGTTAGACAGTCAAGCGGTATGATGGTTGATTCTCAACAATCATATTTAGCTTTGCAACTCTAGAACATACAAGGTGAATCAAGTATCTAACGAGTATATTTTAATGATAGGAAGCCAGTGCAAGTGTATCTAGGGAAGATGTATTGACATTCGAGTGACTGCGGTTGTTGTGTGTAGCATTCACCCTGCACTTATTCCATCAAGGAAGTAATAAAAATAATCAATATGGTTGTGATTCATATGCTCAGATATCCAACAATCTTGACCATTTCCACCTGTTGCATGTGACAGATGCAGAGATCCAGAAACTAATATCTATGCAATTTGAAGAGTTGTTGCTCCAATGCCCATCTTTATTTGTGTTGCAGGTTAGTTCAGTTTTGAACAATTATACGAAAGGATTGTACCCTGTTGTACTTCTATCGGCTTATAAAATTTCAATATTTTATTTTCTAGAAAGATTCCAAATGCTAATTCTTTTGTTATTAGCAGTGTTTTCTCTTTCTATCTTGTAACTTCACAATCAACTGCATTTCAAACATTCGTATATTTTAATATGACAAACTTGGTTTTGAATTTCTAGGACCTGGTTGCTGGTTTTGACCAAGAAGCAGCGACTGTAGTCATGGGACGCCTAGCAGTTAGGATATTCATTGAGGCTTGAATGCTTTTTTGATACGGTAGGTTCGTGTTATTTAGAAGAATTGCATACAGATTAAAGTGATAAGTTATGCCCATAATAAGGATGTTCATGCTTTTTTATTATGTAATGGTCAAATTACAGTAAGTAAGAAGTTGTTTCTACGTCACATAAAGCCCATGTAACAACACCAGGTCACGTATATTGTAATTGTCAGCTATTTAAAGTACATCACTACTATTTTACCATGAATGTTAATGTACAGGTAAAATACTTTGTAAACTTCATCCCAAAATGCCCCGCTGCAGAGCGCGGGCATTAATCGTAGTGTGATTTACATATGAAACAACAAAGAAATACTACTATAAATCTATTTCATCCATAAACACTTGCAGTATCATTATAAAAGTTGAATATGTTTGTGTTAAATAAACTAATTTTAATACATTTGACAGTTGTAACTAATAAATACTGTAATTACATACTACTCAATATTCACTGTAAATGTTGTGTTCGATTATTTAAGTCGTCTCGTGTATAAATAAGAGGTTGTATTCGATTCAAATATACTATATGTTAAATAGTACTGTATATTATTATACTTGGACAAGACACAATCAAATACATGGTGGATATCTCATTCGGTGTTACAAATCTATCAATTATAAATTTATAATGATTGCTATAGAAAGGCAAGTTCTATTAAATGGTTTTTTTTTTGAGGTTATTCTCTTGAAAGTTTTGAGTTCGAGTCTAGCTAAGGGTTTTTTTCTCAAACAAAGCGGATTAAAAGCTAATCATAACTAAGCGAGAGCTAAAAAAAACATGATGCTCACTTGGATGACTCGACTCAATTGCTATAAAAAGGCAAGTTGCACATCTATTGAATCTTCACTTGTAGTACAAAGTTAAAACGTAAGAATCAATATAAAGAAGAAAGGTACATATATAATGTAGTTTAATCCGAAGATGCAAATGTTATTGGTTAGAGTTGTGCTTTTTTTCTTAATCCGAAGATGCAAATGTTATTGTCAAGCCCAAATAAACGGGACGTACGACTTCCACTTGATGATCCACTTGTATACAATATTACAAATGTTATTTGCACACTCTTAAAACTTATTTGCAAATTCAAAATGTTAGGTGTTTTGCCATTTATACCCTTAGGTCACTTATTGGAGAGTGTATAATTATTAAGGGTATAATTGTCACAATACACATAATTTAAGTGTGTAAATAATTATTTGGAGTGTGCAAATCAACTCCCTATTACAAAGTGTGTGTCTTTTGGTGTTAAGTACTAGGTTAGGTTTTCCTAAAACCATGGACTTGTTTTCATACAGTATTTCCCTTCTTATTGCCGACGGAGCATAGAGAAAAAAAGACGAGTTGTCATTGTGTCAGCCATTAGATCACCTGCTATTTCAATCTCAGCCGTATAAAATCATTTTTGTGCTTATCCATAACTTTTCATAGGTGATATTCACTAAACATGCGCACATGGGATAAAAGAATCCTAAGTTTCAGTAATATAGTAACAAATTGCCAACATTTTCTCGCTACTTTTGAGTTTCTTCCCGACATTTGAGTTTTAACTTAGCGCTATTTCTCGGTTTAAGTCTCTATATAACGAGTGAAACTTTGAGTCTTGTCACTACCATCTCATTACTATCACACTCAATCTCAGCTCATGCTATCACAATAAAAAACTGTTATACTAAATATTATGACAAACAATCCCATCTTATATAATCTTTCAAATAACTTTGCCAATGAAGCCACTGTTGCACTAAAGAAGCCAAATGTGATGAGGATTGAGAAATGATGATATTGATGTCCCAAAGTTGCCGAAATAGAAAATATTGTTGAAGTGAAAAGAAGAACGTATCATTTTCAAGAACGTGTTTTTGAACAACATGTATCACAAGAGAAAATTACTAACCATATACTACTTTATACGTTATTATTGTATATTCATCTTTCACATTTGTCAACTAACATCTTTCACATATGTAAAAAAGTTACTAACCTTATGTCAACTTTATACATTTAGGATATTGCTGATGAATATGAACAGGTTGTCTTTTAGTTGATTGGGTCTTCCTTTGTGGCTTTAACTGATCAGTCCAACCGATCTTACGACAAGAGGCTTGAAAATGTTTGCAAAACTAAAGCATTTGTGATTATGCTTGATATTGGATGTGATGTGATGATTGTGAAGATGTTTGAACATTTTCTGAGATCAATCTCTAAGTTGTGTTATAGCTCTATGAGTATTATACATTTATGTATTTTTAAATTATCTAATGCTAACAGTAATAAGTATGGAGTAGATTGTGCGATCATCAGTTGGGTTTTTTTGTGACAATATGCCAGTACGTTTATTTCAGGGATTATCAACGTGGAGACGTATATTCTTATATGGAAACTATAATGGTATTTATTCCGGAAGAAAGTGAAGAAGTCTTAGTTGATTTGTTCAACCTGTTGCTAGCTAGCGTCCAAAAACATAGTGAAGTAACAGGTTTGCGATAGCTTTACGAATCACGTACAATTCTCTTCGTTGCTTTCCTTAAAATATTTTGACCAATTATTTCCTCTACTTAGGGAGTCGGTAGCTCGAGAATTTGGGGAATGAGTACTTTGGATATATGCAGAAAAGCTAATTACCTTATTGTAAGTTGTGGTTGATGATGTGGTCGATTTAAGAATTTATGTATTATACAGTCATAATAGTACAATAGTACAACCAATGCGATGGATTTGTATAACATTATATCATTTTGACTTGGCTTATAGTTGAAACGAAATTATATATGGTATAAAATGTTGCATTGAAATTGCCTACGAACCTGTGAATTTTTATTGAAATTGTTTGTGAAGTTTGTAGTTAAATGAATATATATTGTTAAAGTAGTTTGTGCGATTTGACACACATATATTAAGTATTTCGTTGTTGTGTTAGTTTCAATAGTTAGACTTTGAGACACTAATATTCTTTTTACTTTTGTGATATTATGAGTTAATGGTTATATATCAAATGAAGAGATGAATAATTAGTGGATTAGTTGGCTCAAGTTTTGCTCTCAAATTTGTTTCCCAATAAGTTGCAGAAGTTAGAAGTTACTAATATAATTTTTTAATATAATTTACCATTGTACTGTATCAGTAAGTTACATAATAAAACTAATACAGTATAACCCATTTTTTTATTGTTATGCTTTATTGCCCGTATTTATACTAACAGGTCAGAAATAAACACTTTTTGTAGTTTTTAATCACTATTCTACTTGCCAATACTTCCTTGCTGTAATTCATATTTGAACAAAAAGCCACAAAACGAAACTAATCTTGAGTAACTTTAGAGTTTACAAAATGAGTCATTCTAAGTCAATTTTAAAAATGAGTTAGTTTCCAAATTGGTTTTTCAAAACAGGTTAATTTTAAAATGGGTCAGTTTCATAATTTTTCAAAATGCATAAATGTACTCAATGAATATGTCTAATTTGTTTTACTCCTAAACTAGCCCTCTTTTTAATGTTATCGTTCTTAACATCTCACATCATACATATGATAAGTATCTGGTTATCATAAATAAAATAATTTATTTTTTACGCGTGACGGTATTACACTAGTTATTATGGTGGGTAAATAATAAGAAGGTTACTAAACATTTAAAAAAACGCCTTTAAAAAAACATTTTAAAAAATGCGTTTAATTAAATTACTAAACATTCATTTTATTCATTTAGATTACTAAAGTTAAAAAACATAACTTTTGAGTTACTAACATCAATTAATTTGTAAAAATGCGACATTCATGTTACTTAACTCATCCAAAAACATGCGTTTAGGCTACTCGAATTAACACGAAATTATAATGGTGTATAATTTAGTAACTTAGATGAACAAATTAAAACATTAGTAACTTAAGTGCACTTTTTGGAAACGTTTAGTAACCTTAGCTTCTTCGTATGTATTAAGTTCGAACTTGGTTAGTATTGCTTGTTAGAAGATGTTTAGATTAATATATTGTGAATGACAATCTACAAACGATTTTTACCATTATAAAAAACGGCAAACACTAAAAAAACATAACCCATAAAAATACATTACTATAATTTAATTCATGCACACACAAACACACAAACGACCGTGGTCGTAATCTTGACTCGCATTTTCTTTTGATATCGTTCGATCGTGATCGCCACAACAAAGAAGACCGAATGCAACCTTCAAAAAACCATAGTAGACCGATACTATAATGCCTCGCCAAAAGATCAAAAATCATGATCAGCGACAAAACGAGGAGGTTCCCCGCGAGATTTTAAGACTATGGATTTTTTGATATAGTGTTAATTTTTGAAATTAAAAACATCGACTCTTTTATAATGCATGTCAAACAATGTATCCGGTTCATCAAAATATGTTTTTAAACTTGCGATTAAAATTTTTATATGCATCGATGATATTTAGTCTTGATTTCGTCCAGCCGATCATGATTACTGATTACATGCAGTTGGAAGGTATTATCGTAAACTGAAAAACACCTACATGATGTGATCGTGATAGTATAGTAATAATTAGATACGTTATAAGGTAAATTATAAAATTACCTTTAGGAAAAAGTAATAGACTAAAATTATCAAAGACGAATTCAATTAAACACGTTGATGAACCAAGTTCGTTGTACACGAAGATCGAGTGAATTTGAGACGTTTTGCTTTGATTTTGACAATTGATTCAAATTGGTTGTCGGTTTTTAAACTAATATTAATTCTACCATTTTAAGACTTATTAATCCTAAGTGCATGAATCGTTACCCCGAATTATTTTAATCTAAAAAAATCAATTACTTAGAAAGATAGAAAAATTTAAACTATAAAATTTTTTTTATCTATTTAATAAAAATTTATTTAAGTTAAATATTTTTACTCTATTATAAAAATCTATAAAAAAACTATTTTATCTAAAGTCTAAATTAATTTAAATCTAATTATTTAATTAAATTATTTAAAAACTAAATTTAAACTAATTAAAAACTATCTAAATTTCTAAAAATAATAAAATATTAATTTTTTTATACTATTAAGATAATTAATTTTACCCAAATTAAAAGAAAATTTAACTTAAACAATAAACTATTGAAATCAAAAGTAAATTAATACTTCTATAAGGAAACTGATAATTCAAAACAAAGGTATATTAAACTGAATTGACAGTTATAAACATAAACTGAGCCTAGCCCAGTTGGACAAGGCGCTGGTTGTGCAACCGAGAGGTCTCGGTTTCAAGTCCTATTGAGGATAATATTTTTTTGTTATTATTCTTTATGAACAATGGAGATTTTCAGTCACAGGAGGTGACTTCATTCTTTGACAGATATATTTTGACTGGTAAGCAACAATAGATTTAAACATCAGTTCCCAAACAGTTCATTTGGGTAACCTTCTTTTAACAGATTACTACTTCTACACTACAAAAACAAATACAATTACAGCGATATCAGATAAAGACCAGATTATGAAGGCAAACAGATAATGTAACAAAAACAAATCAGCTTAATAGACCTCAAAAAACTCAGCAGGCAAATAACTAAAGATCAGTTTTAAAACAACTAGAGGCAACAATTAATAAGCAAGCTCTCAAAATCAGTTAAGATCAATGACGAACCAGATAACAAAATCAAAATAGCACAACTTTGGTTCTTATAAACAGATCCACAGCCCATTATAAGAAGATTCAAAACACTAGCAAATTCTTACAGTAAATCTAATATTCAAACTAGGAAATGATCAATGATATCAACTTAACAAGCTATACCAAATCAATATTCAAAACCAACTCAGCAGATTCAATTCATGCTAATCAGAAACTTATATCAGCAAGCAGTCACTCTACCCAAACATTACAGATTCAGATATAACCAAATCCCTTTTTAAAATATTACTCAAAACTTTCAAACTTAGATTAAATCTTCTAAATGTAGCAGATTATTGAAATATATCACTTAAACCAAAACAGTCAACTCATTATTCTCAATTTAAAATCAGATTAAAAACATTCAGCATCAAACATAATAAGAAAAACATAAATCTAAATCATATTAAAAATCAGATTAATCATAAATCTAAAACATGTTACCACTAAATCACTCAAGCATTAAGAAAACAGATTAACAAAAAAAAACATTAAAACTAAGATAAAAAAATACACCTGGTGAAGAAATCCTTTGAGAAGTAGCGCAGCGCTGAGCAGGCTAAAAAAAACTGGTACGACTCCACCAATCACCTTTGATCGAACCACCATGACCATCATAACACTACTTTTGTAACCCTCGAACTAGATTCATTTCACGAACCATCTTACAGTAACTCGAACCACCTTTTATTTTTTTATTTTAAATCAAACCATTGGGGTTTGAATTCATTCCAAGTTTCACTTTAATTATTTAAATCAAACTATCATATTAGCTTGATTAAATAACTTTTCATGTTATAACTAAATAGATTAAATGAAGGAAAAAATTTGCAAAATCCTTTTAACAGTAATAAAAACGAGACAATTATTCAACTCAAGAGAATATTTATATTAATTAAAGAAATCTGATTACAATACTAATGAAAGAGAAATACAATTTAATTCCTAAACCTATTTTAGCATAATAACAGTAAAGTAAAAATTGGATAAAAATTACACAGAAAGATGGGGCTATTTATAGGCTAACCCAAGGCCCTGCTGATGGAGTTTGTTGAAGGGAATCTTCACTCTTGGCCCTTGATTTCGTCATCTTCTCTTTCATTCTTGATCCAACGGTGGAGATGAGCCAACTAGCACACAGATCACCAACGTGGCATCCAAGTGTGCTAGTTGTGCTAGTTTGGTGATGAGGTGTCTCCATTTAGTTGGTGAAGTGGGGGTTTTGAGGTGTTTCATCCAATAATATGCTGCCACGATGTTTTATTCTCCACCTTCTATCACCGGAAAAAGGGGGATTTAATTCCCAACTCGTGTGAATCACACGAGTGGGATAAACCAAAAAGCCCCAATTAATTTGACGGGTAATTTTTGGGATCAAGGTAAATTAGGGTTAGGGTGACTGCGTTAGTTTTTGGGAGAGAAAGAGAGGATAGATGTTTCTCGTTTGTAACGTCAAAAGGGAGTGGCGTAAACTTTTGATTATTAAACTTGTGGGGTTGTGGGTGAGCTGTTTTAAAGTGGGGATAATAAACGATATTTATTAAATGACCTCCGTCTCTTTATTTTTTTCTTCTTTTGTTTTGACCAATTCTCACTGACCGAAAGTAAACAAGATTTTTTACACCATCACACTTTGGCTTGGGCCCTTGAAATGAATTTGGACCCTTTCCTCAATCGTCACTTTTGTTGTTGATGGGCTTGGACCCAAACTAAACTTCCATCCGTCTCCTATTTGTTTATTATTGGGCTTAAATTTGGACTAATAATCCAAAAATAAATAGATGATTTCCTTAAATGGGCTTTTAGGCCCATTTACCAAAAGTGGGTCCCACAAAGCCCAAATCACTTATTTAAATATTAAATCCTCTAAATCGAACTCGATTTTGGCTTCCTAGATCTTTTTCTTCAAACTCATGTCGGTTTTTGTCGATTTTCGCGATCTTTGGTACCTACACACATGAAACGACAAACAAACATATACAAGGCATTTTCATTGATTTATATGCATTTATTCATCGTTTTTAGATATAAATGATATGAGTAAAATCACTCATATCAAACTCCCCCTAGCTAAGCAATTGTCGTGTCCTCACGCAATGATAAAATAAAACACTAACTATACTTTTATTCAACTTTTGACTTTATTTTGCAAATACATAATGTATTGCTTTCATTATTTGAAAAATAACTTTAAGGATCATAAAACTCAAATAGATTCATCGTCCTCGACTTTTCACTTTTCCATGCCAAGTGTAAAAACAAGATCATTGTCAATCATAAGCCCCAAAATTAAACCAACTCATACAAGTAATTTATGTTAAACTCCATCTCCTATTATTCCTCGTATCTCTAGATTTTATTTGTCATTCACCCAAAGGCTCATTTGACTTTATTTGATATTTATTAGTCCAAAAATGAAGGCAAGAACGGTGTAAACTCAACACTCAAAACCTAACCTCGACTTCAAAAACTGTTGTCACTAAAGAAAGCCCACATCAAGGATAACTTAGCACGATTTTAGGGATAAATCTCCGGACCCGAAATTTGGCTAATATGACTACTTAAAAGCAACAATAAAACCTCCAAAGTCAATTATGACCTTATTAATGGAGTTAGCAACAACTACATCATATCACCTTGCGGCTCTTTAAGATGCAATTGTGCTCCTTATTTAAAATCCACACCCGAAGGCTCCTTGGACAAAAACAAGGGAATTGACATCACCATCCCACCTTATGGCTCATGATGATGAGCAATTTTTATTCAACACGTCCCCTTGCCATACACCCTAAGAGTCTAATGACAAGGTTAGTGCTACATGACTCCCACCCGAAGGCTCCTAGAGAACATGTTTTTATTTATTCTTTTTATTAATATGATATATATAGTAAGCCAAATTTCCGCAATCCCATGATCAAAAGTCCATGACGCTGACACCCTTAATGTGTTCTCACTTTAATTACAAGGGAAGAAAAAGAAGGAGTTACGAGTTAAGATATCAAGCCTAAACCGCTAAAAACTTCATTTATTAAGCAATATTTATTCAAGTGTGGAAAGTAAATACGAGGAGATTAAATCAAACACAAAAATACTTGCACAAAGAAGAATTAATCTTGGAAACTTATGATTGAACTCTATCATCTCTTGTCCTCCATATTGTAAAATTTCAAAAAAATGTGAAATTAATGGATACTTAGCCTATTAAATCAAAGTTTTGGGTTTTCAAGTCATCTATAGGATCTTGCATCTTCTTATACTTTTTCAAGTTTTAGAATTTGCGTTTTAAAGTTCCCTTGATAAACGACTTTCTAGGATCAATTATAGGAACTTGCGAAAAGTTCTTGTTCTTAACCCGTATGAATTAAGACTTTCGCGTTTTAAAGCTCCCTATATAAAAGCCTAGCAAAACTTAATTCAAATACGTTAAGGAAAAGCTAAGGTAAAAACCAAGTCGAGTCAAAAACTATTTTTATTTTCACCAACGGAAAGCCTACATTTGTGTCAAAAGCACTTATTTTCTTTATTAAAACTTAAAAATAACACTAAAAATTTAAAAATTGAATGAAAAATGAGAAAAACAATTACGTTTGGACACGACAAAAGCAATTGCAAGTGATTATATCGATTGACTCCCCCATGCTAAAACCAAACATTGTCCTCAATGCTTCTTAGCTCAAGAGTAACACCCCCTTGCTAAAATACGAAGAGTCTAATGCAAAATCCTAACATGAAAAGAGCACGCAAATCTATAAGCCGTTTATTAATTATGCCTCAAAATAAAACGTTAGTCGATAAAAATCAAAGGATAGAGTGTGCCCCTTTTGGCATTCAAAGAATGGAAGATCAAGTGGACCGGCAAAAATCGAACACGAGAGTCTTCAATGATAAGGGTCAAACCTAAGATTCACAACACAACAAATCATGAACACGAGCTTGAAAGATCAAGCCTTATTAGTGTTAGAAAATAGATTGAAGATAGAATGTATGGGACTCCCCCACAAGGCACCTCGTTTTTGTTAACCGAGTCATGAGCTCGACTCGATCCCCGCATTCATTGGTCCTTAGGGAAAGTTTGAAGATCCGGAACAACCTCCGTAGGTATGTCCCCTCCAAAGTAATGTTTCATACGATGACCATTCACTTTAAAGTTAGGCCCGTCTTTTTGAGCTAGCTCAACGGTGCCATAAGGAAAAACTTGTGCAATGGTGAATGGTCCGGACCAACGGGATTTAAGCTTGCCCGAGAAAATCTTAAGTCTAGAGTTTAATAAGAGGACTTGATCACCAACATTGAAAATGCGGTTTTTGATCTTAGAGTCATGAATCCTCTTAGTATTCTCTTTATAGATCAAAGAATTTTCATAAGCTTGATCCCTTAATTCACTTAGTTCATTTAATTGAACCTTGCGATGATCACCCGCGGTCCTCAAATCAAAGTTACAATGCTTAAGAGCCCAATACGCCTTCTGTTCGAGTTCAATTGGCAAGCGGCATGCTTTTCCATAGACCAACCTAAATGGTGTGCAACCAATTGGCGTCTTGTGAGCCGTACGGAAAGCCCACAATGCATCATCCAATTTATCCGACCATGAAGTGCGATTTTCTCCAATAGAACGCTCCAAAATCCTTTTAAGAGCTCGGTTTGAAACCTCCACTTGACCACTCGTTTGAGGGTGATAAGCCGTCGAAAGGCGATGAGTGACACCATATTTCTTTAGAACTTTTTCAAATTGTCCATTACAAAAATGGGTCCCACGATCACTTATTATAGCCCGTGGAGTTCCAAACCTAGCGAAAAGTTGTTTTAAAAATTTTACCACAACTCGAGCATCATTCGTGGGCAAAGCCTTAGCTTCGACCCATTTAGACAAATAGTCCACGGCTACGAGAATATACTTATTTCCTTTCGAAGATGGAAATGGCCCCATAAAATCGATCCCTCACATGTCAAAGATTTCACAAACTTGGATAATGTTTTGAGGCATTTCATCCCTTTGTGAGTTCTTTCCTTGACGTTGACAAGCATCACAAGTCTTGATCAAGACTTGGGCATCACGATATATGGAAGGCCAAAAGAAACCGGAATCAAAGACTTTCTTCGCGGTGGCGTTGGTACCATGATGTCCCCCGGTGGGTCCTTCATGACAAGATTTAAGGATATCTTGAGCTTCTTTGCCAAAAACGCACCTACGAATCATTTGATCCGCGCACACACGAAACAAGTAGGGGTCGTCCCAAAAGTAATAGGATATATCCTTGAAAAACTTTCGTTTTTGTTGGGACGACATACCCTTGATCACAAACTTCCCCGCATGGTAATTTGCGATGTCCGCAAACCATGGGTATTATCATCACCACGAAAAGCAATCATACCAAGCGTCTCGAGAGGAAATGTTTCATTGATTTCCTTGTTCTCTCGATCGCTTTGGTGAGGATTCTCAAGTCGAGATAAATGATCGGCCGCGAGATTCTCGGCTCCTTTTTTGTCGAGAATTTTGACATTAAATTCTTGAAGGAGGAGAATCCACCGGAGCAACCTCGGCTTAACATCTTGTTTATTAAGAAGATATTTGATAGCCGAGTGGTCCGTATACAATATGGTTTGAGACAAGACGAGATATGGTCTAAACTCTTCAAAAGCATACACAACGGCAAGAAACTCCTTTTCCGTTGTAGTATACTTTGTTTGAGCATCCGTCATAGTCTTACTTGCATAATGTATAGGCAAGCAATGTTTTGACTTACGTTGCCCCAAAACCACACCTACCACGTAATCACTAGCATCACACATAATTTCAAAAGGTAGGTCCCAATCCGGAGCAACCAAGATTGGAGATTCGGTTAATTTCTTTTTAAGCATCTCAAAGGCTTGAATACACTCATCCGAAAAGATGAAAGGAGTCTCTTTTTCCAAAAGATGGGTCATAGGCCGAGCTATCTTAGAGAAGTCTTGTATAAAACGTCTATAGAAGCCGGCATGTCCGAGAAAACTCCTAACTCCCTTAACGGTGGTGGGTGGAGGTAATTTGGCAATCACGTCGATTTTAGCCCTATCAACCTCAATACCGGCCTTAGAGATCTTATGTCCTAACATAATTCCCTCTTTGCACATGAAGTGACACTTTTCATAATTAAGCACAAAATTCGTTTCCTCACAACGTTGCAACATTCTTTCAAGGTTAGAGAGACATGAAGTGAAAGAATCCCCGAAAACCGAAAAGTCATCCATGAAGACTTCCACGGTTTTCTCAATCATATCATGGAAAATGACCATCATACACCTTTGGAACGTCCCCGGAGCATTGCATAATCCAAAAGGCATGCGACGATAAGCAAATGTTCCATATGGACAAGTGAATGTGGTCTTTTCTTGATCACAAGGGTCAATGGGGATTTGGAAATAGCCGGAAAATCCATCCAAAAAGCAATAGAATTCATTTCCCGCTAGTCTCTCTAACATTTGATCCATAAAAGGTAAAGGAAAATGATCCTTCCTAGTGGCATCATTAAGCTTCCTATAGTCAATACAAACACGCCAACCGGTCACAAGTCTAGTAGGAATCAATTCATTATCCTCATTAGTAACAACCGTCATTTCTCCTTTCTTTGGAACACAATGCATGGGGCTAACCCATGGACTATCCGAGATATGGTAGATCATTCCGGCGTCTAGAAGTTTAGTGACTTCCTTTTTTATCACCTCATGAATCTTTGGATTGACCCTTCTTTGATTTTGGATAGCAGGTTTATAATCATCCTCCATTAGAATTTTTTGAGTACAAAATTTTGAATCTATACCCTTAATGTCGGAGATTTTCCATGCAATTGCCCGTTTATGTTTCTTAAGCACTTTAATAAGTTCATCCTTTTCATTTTCCTTTAATCCATTAGCAATTATCACCGGTAACTTATCCGTTCCCTCAAGAAAAGCATACTCCAAATGAGTGGGAAGTTCCTTAAGTTCTAGGTCGAGTTCTTCCTTAATAGATGTTTTCACTTTAGTCTCAATTTCATTCACAACTTTTAATTCCATGGGTGGTGATTCAAAAGGATCCATATTCAACAACTTTTCAATCAACTCAATATCTCTCTCGGAATCAAAATTCTCACTATCAAACTCACTAGGATCGAATGGTTTGCTAAGGTAATCATCAATTTCCTTATCGATTTTTGAATGACCATTATCCTTGAGCTCTTCTAGAACGAAGTCCCCTCCCTCAAATGGAGTGAGTGGAGGTTTAGCCAAAGAGACAATAGGATTCGATGAAGTGAGATTGCCACTTTTGGAAGTATCCGAAAAACCAAGCATATCTTGCGAAACTTCTTCACTAGCAACATCAATTACATCGATTTGATTGAGTGGTTCCTCGTCGTCCTCGGAAGAAGGCTTCGAGATATTACCAACATAAAGAGTGATGCTTTCATCATCAAAACGTAAAGTCAATTTCCCCACTTGCATGTCAACTAAAGAACCAGCCGTATTTAAAAACGGTCTTCCCAAAATAAGAGGCACACGAGAATTTTCCGGATAATCACAAATTAAAAAATCCGCTGGGAAGATGAGCTTTCCTACTTTGACTAACACGTCCTCGGCTATACCTTTTGGAAGGGGGGTCGATCGATCCGCTAGCTCGATAGTCATCTTAGTAGGTGTAAGCTCGGAAAGTGATAACCTTTTCCACACGGAAAGAGGCATCAAATTAATGCTAGCGCCAAGATCGGCTAATGCTAAGCATTCTTTCATATTAGGGAAATCACATGGTATCAAAAATTGACCGGGGTCTCCAAGCTTTTTGGGAAACTTTTTAGAGAGAACCGCGGAACAACTTTCATTTAAGGATGTCGATACTTCAACCAATTTCTCCTTATCGTTCATCAACTTTTTTATTGTTGAAGCAAACTTAGGCATGTTAAGCAATGCATCCGCGAAACTAAGATTAATATACATTTTCTTAAACACGTCAAGAAACGTAGACACTTGAGCATTGGTCTTTTCACGGAGCTTCTCTTTGTTAAGTCTCGAAGGGTAGGGTAGTGTGGGTTTAGTCTTCCGAAGCTCGGGTTCCGGAATAGGCAATTGGTCTACCTTTGGTGGAATGGGAATTTCCTTTTCTTTAACCACCTCGGGTTCTGCTCCACTTCCCTCACCGGAGAGGTACTCACATATGGAAGAAAAGGTCCGTCTAAAGCTTTCCCACTACGTGTGGTTATAGCTTTCATCTCACCCTTCGGGTTTGGAATGGTGTTACTAGGTAAGCAACCCGAAGAAGAGGAGGGTTTGCTCATAAAAGACTCAAACATCGAAAGCAATTTGTTTTGACCTTGTTCCATACTTTGTTGCATACGATTTTGACTTTGCTCTAGCATTTGCTCAAATCTTTGTTCAATTCTTTGTTGGTTAAGCTCAATCTTATTATTTTGCCCTTTAATCGTATTTTGAAACTCATTTTTCAAAGTTGCCATTTGTCCTTACATATTATTTTGAAAAGCCTTCAAATTTGCCTCATTCGTTTTAATGTAGCTTGACAAATCATTTTGGTTATTGTAAAAACCTTGATTGTTTTGATTAGCATTAAACCCATTTCCTTGATTATAATTCCCTTGGTTACCACGGTTAAAATTATTCCCATTGTTTCCATTATTGTACCTATTTTGAACCGGTGGAGCAACATGATTTTGACGAGGAACTTGACCGTTGGAGCCATAAGTTCCCGTCGCGGCAAAAGCATTAGCTTGATCAAACCCCGTGGTTGAACAAGCATAATTAGGATGTGCTCCACCACATGATACACAAAAATTCTCAACCATATTAATCGATCCATGAGGATTCCTCCTAAGATCATTCAAAAGCGTGTCAATCTTAGAGTCCAATATAGCAATCTCAGTATTAGACGAATTCACATTGGAAACACTCGGTGTGTTTCGTGAATATTGCACTCTAGATTTATTCTCAATTATACCCCACGCGTCTCTCGGAGTTTTTCTTAAAAGATTACCACCCGCGGCGGCATTTAAAGAATCTTGTTCAATCATATTAAGCCCATTATAAAAATTATTTATTTTGTGCAATTCCGAGAAACCGTGGTGTGGACATTGTCTCAACATATCTTTAAACCTTTCCCAAGCAACCCTAAACGATTCATGCACTTTTTGTTCAAATCTAGTGATCTCGTTCTTAAAGTGTGTTGTTTTGGATGGTGGAAAGAAATAATTCATGAACTTAGATACTAAATCATCCCATGTTAAGATCGAACCCGGTGGTTCTTTCTCATACCAAATCTTAGCATTACCCTCGAGCGAGTACGGAAAAAGCATGAGCTTAATCGCGTCATTCGGCACATCTATAAACTTGAGAGTCGAGGTAATTCGATGAAAACTCCGAATGTGAGAATGCGGGCTATCGGTCTCATTGCCATGAAATTGGTCGGCACGAATGAGCGAAAAAGACCCGACTTAATCTCAAAATGATCCGCCAAAATAGCCGACACAACGATTGCTTCCCCATACCCTTCGGTGGGTGCACGGAGCAATTCCTCCCTTGTTCGGTTATCGGTCATCTCTACAACAATAGGTGGAAGCTCGGGTTCCACTATTCGTTGTTGATCGAGTGAATTTGAGACGTTTTGCTTTGATTTGGACAATTGATTCGAATTGGTTGTCGGTTTTTAAACTAATATTAATTCTACCATTTTAAGACTTATTAAACCTAAATGCATGAATCGTTACCCCGAATTATTTTAATCTAAAAAAAATCAATTACTTAGAAAGATATAAAATTTAAACTATAAATTTTTTTTATCTATTTAATAAAAATTTATTTAATTTAAATATTTTTACTTTATTTTAAAAATCTATAAAAAACTATTTTATTTAAAGTCTAAATTAATTTAAATCTAATTATTTAATTAAATTATTTAAAAACTAAATTTAAACTAATTAAAAACTATTTAAATTTCTAAAAATAATAAAATATTACTTTTTTTTATACTATTAAGATAATTAATTTTACCCAAATTAAAAGAAAATTTAACTTAAACAATAAACTATTGAAATCAAAAGTAAATTAATACGTCTATAAGGAAACTGATAATTCAAAACAAAGGTATATTAAACTGAATTGACAGTTATAAACATAAACTGAGCCTAGCCCAGTTGGACAAGGCGCTGGTTGTGCAACCGAGAGGTCTCGGGTTCAAGTCCTATTGAGGACAATATTTTTTTGTTATTATTCTTTATGAACAATGGAGATTTTCAGTCACAGGAGGTGACTTCATTCTTTGACAGATATATTTTGACTGGTAAGTAACAATAGATTTAAACATCAGTTCCCAAACAGTTCATTCCGGTAACCTTCTTTTAACAGATTACTACTTCTACACTACAAAAACAAATACAATTACAACGATATCAGATAAAGACCAGATTATGAAGGCAAACAGATAATGCAACAAAAACAAATCAGCTTAATAGACCTCAAAAAACTCAGTAGGCAAATAACTAAGGATCAATTTTAAAACAACTAGAGGCAACAATTAACAAGCAGACTCTCAAAATCAGTTAAGATCAATGACGAACCAGATAACAAAATCAAAATAGCACAACTTTGGTTCTTATAAACAGATCCACAACCCATGATAAGCAGATTCAAAACACTAGCAAATTATTACAGTAAATCTAATATTCAAACTAGGAAATAATCAATGATATCAACTTAACAAGCTATACCAAATCAATATTCAAAACCAACTCAGCAGATTCAATTCATGCTAATCAAAAACTTATATCAGCAAGCAGTCACTCTACCCAAACATTACAGATTCAGATATAACCAAATCTCTTTTTAAAATATTACTCAAAACTTTCAAACTTAGATTAAATCTTCTAAATGTAGCAGATTATTGAAATATATCACTTAAACCAAAACAGTCAACTCATTATTCTCAATTTAAAATCAGATTAAAAACATTCAGCATCAAACATAATAAGAAAAACATAAATCTAAATCATATTAAAAATCAGATTAATCATAAATCTTAAACATGTTACCACTAAATCACTCAAGCATTAAGAAAACAGATTAACAAAAAAAACATTAAAACTAAGATAAAAAAAATACACCTGGTGAAGAAACCCTTTGAGAAGTAGCGCAGCCTGAGCTGGCTAAAAAAACTGGTACGACTCCACCAATCACCTTTGATCGAACCACCATGACCATCATAACACTACTTTTGTAACCCTCGAACTAGATACATTTCACGAACCATCTTACAGTAACTCGAACCACCTTTTATTTTTTTATTTTAAATCAAACCATTGGGGTTTGATTTCATTCCAAGTTCCACTTTAATTATTTAAATCAAACTATCATATTAGCTTGAATAAAAACGAGACAATTATTCAACTCAAGGGAAACTTTATATTAATTAAAGAAATCTGATTACAATACTAATGAAAGAGAAATACAATTTAATTCCTAAACCTATTTTAGCATAATAACAGTAAAGTAAAAATTGGATAAAAATTACACAGAAAGATGGGGCTATTTATAGGCTAACCCAAGGCCTTGCTGATGGAGTTTGTTGAAGGGAATCTTCACTCTTGGCCCTTGATTTCGTCATCTTCTCTTTCATTCTTGATCTAACGGTGGAGAGGAGCCAACTAGCACACGGATCGCCAACGTGGCATCCAAGTGTGCTAGTTGTGCTAGTTTGGTGATGAGGTGTCTCCATTTAATTGGTGAAGTGGGGGTTTTGAGGTGTTTCATCCAATAATATGCTGCCACGATGCTTTATTCTCCACCTTCTATCACCGGAAAAGGGGGGATTTAATTCCCAACTCGTGTGAATCACACGAGTGGGATAAACCAAAAAGCCCCAATTAATTTGATGGGTAATTTTTGGGATCAAGGTAAATTAGGGTTAGGGTGACTGCGTTAGTTTTTGGGAGAGAAAGAGAGGATAGATGTTTCTCGTTTGTAACGTCAAAAGGGAGTGGGGTAAACTTTTGATTATTAAACGTGTGGGGTTGTGGGTGAGCTATTTTAAAGTGGGGATAATAAACGATATTTATTAAATGACCTCCGTCTCTTTATTTTTTTCTTCTTTTGTTTTTACCAATTCTCATTGACCGAAAGTAAATAAGATTTTTTACACCATCACACTTTGGCTTGGGCCCTTGAAATGAATTTGACCCTTTCCTCAATCGTCACTTTTGTTATTGATGGGCTTGGACCCAAACTAAACTTCCATCCGTCTCCTATTTGTTTATTATTGGGCTTTAGTTTAGACTAATAATCCAAAAATAAATAGATGATTTCCTTAAATGGGCTTTTAGGCCCATTTACCAAAAGTGGGTCCCACAAAGCCCAAATCACTTATTTAAATATTAAATCCTCTAACTCGAACTCGATTTTGGTTTCCTCGATCTTTTTCTTCAAATTCGTGTCGGTTTTTGTCGATTTTCGCGATCTTAGGTACCTACACACATGAAACGACAAACAAACATATACAAAGCATTTTCATTGATTTATATGCATTTATTCATCGTTTTTAGATATAAATGATATGAGTAAAATCACTCATATCACCTGCTTTAACGTTTTCTTCATTTTAAAACAACCTAAAAAAACACAAGAACAATAAGAACATGTGTGGTGGTGCAATACTGTCAGATATCATAGCCCCTTCCCGCTCCCGACGTCTAACAACTGTTGATCTTCTATGGAACAACAACAACACTTATTTTTCAAAGGCTTCTGCTAAAAGATCTCATGATGATGATGAAGTTGTTAACGATGAAGAGGATGATTTCGAAGCTGACTTTCAGGGTTTTAAAAATCATCATCATGATGACGTCACCAACAACAACAAATCATCTTGATACGTGCAAAGACCGAAAGACGAGTTGAATAATTCTAATAGCTACGTTGTTTTTAGTAACTGTTATTATGCACTATTTAGGAGTCACCATTAGCATTTTTTTGCATGCATGTTTAGTTATCCATGTTCATCCATGTTCCCATGTTTACTGATTTAGTTCCTAATATAGCATGAGTTATTTACTTTACTATTTAAGTGTACTTGTTTATGAAACCAGATAGGTATGAATGAAGAATCAAAGTCTAGTTTCTCTCTTGTTTCTTTGGAGTCTTGCCCGCTCTTAGGGCCTTATCCTTCCGTCCCTTTAATCTAATTCTTAAGAGATTGATTGTCTATAATCGGTCTTTAACACATCCTTTGCTTTCTCTGCTACTGCTCATCCTAGTGGTAATAAACTTTTTCATCTTTTTTCTAAGTATTGTTTTTCGACTTTTTGACCAATTAATCCGCTCGGTAATCCATGTAAAGCTCTTCTTTTTCAAAAGGTTAGAGGTTTAGCATTTTTTGTTTTTTATTAATTTATATACATGTGTTTTGCAATAATTTCAATTTAGAAACAATCATTTTCTTTCAATTTTAATTTTAAATTTTTCGTTGCGGTTATATTATATTTGATGAAAATTGTATCAATGAAAATATTATTTGAAAATCAATCAATTAATTTATTAAGTATTATATAATATAATTAAAATATTTAGGATCAAAGTTAGTATAAATTGGGAAAAAAATAATAGGGACAATAATTTTAGAACCTAATAAAGTAATAGTCTCATTAAATAAAGTAATGGTATCATTTTTATGGATCATTTTTAAGATCGAGATCGGATAGATACCTAACAAAAGATGCTATGAAAAGTATACAAACGTATAAAAGGGGTTTAATTTGGTGGCTGAACAAGTTGAACCGGTCACTCGACTAGGTTAGTTAGAAACCGGAATTCAAAAGATAGTATCTGGCTTCTCACTAACTTTTGTAAACTTTATTATTCTAATAAAGTTCTGTTATAATAATAATAATTATTATTATTATTATTATTATTAAAATTTATTATTATTAAAATTGTTATTATTTATTAATGAAATATTATTATTATATCAATAAAATATTTATATCATAACCTTATTAAAATAGTTATTCTTATATTAATATATAATATTAATAAAATAATTATTTGAATATCTATAATATTAAATAAATAAATAAATAAATAATTGATAATTATTTACTAATATAATATTTTTTTAAATGATTTATATATAAAAACTACTATTAAAAATATATTAATATTAATATTACATTATCAAATTATTAAAATAATAATAATAAAAAAATATAAATTAAATAATTTTTAGTAAAATAATTATCATAAAAAATTAACAAATTAACAAATAAATAATTAAATTATTATCATTAAAATTATTACTATTAATAAAAACGAGATTTTACGTTATTAATATTTTAATATAATAATTACTGACAAAATAATTTATATAAAAAATATTAATTATTATTTTATTGTCATAAATTAATTATTATTCAAAAATATTAAAAACATATAAATAAATATTACTTTTATTATTTTTTTACCATTATATTATTTACATATTACTATTGTTTATTACTTATTATTAATATTTGTGATTAACATTTATTATTTATTATTATTATTATTATTTATTTTTAAATATTATTTTTAAATATTATTAAATGTTATAATAAAAAATTTATTTACTTATTGTTATTGTTATTCAAGTAATCAGTTAATTATAATTATTGTTTTTAATATTATTACTTATTATATTTATTATTTATGATTATTATTATATATTTGTATTATTTTTATTATTAATATTTTATTTTTATTTATTGTTTAACTATTATTATTATTTTTTATTTTTTATAAATATTAGTAATTTAAGTTTAAAAAATAAATAAATTACATTACGTTGGTAACGAGTCAAACAAATTATAGAATATATTAATTATAGTTCCAATACATTACAACTACGACACATTCATTCCTTTTCAATTACAATTCATTCAAATTACAATTGGTGAACGGAATTGTAATTTGAATGAATTGTAGTTGAAAAAGATATAATGTGTTGTAATTGTAATGTGTTGTAATTATAATTGATATTTTCTGTCATTTTGTTTGGTAGGTTACCAATGTAATGCAATTTAATTTTTTTCAAAAGAACTTAAAATAATAATAATTAAATATAATAATAATGAATAAAAAAATTGTAATAAAATAATACATAAAAATAAAATACTATTAATAATACAAAAAATAAAAAATATAATAAATAATAATAGTAAATAATAAATAACAAATAATAATAATTAAATAATTAAAATTTTGAATAAAATAATAATAATTATAATATTATTAATAATAAATAATAGAATTAAATTTTTTATTTTAATAAAATTATTATTATAATATTTATAATATTAGCTTTATAATATTTAGTAATATTATAATAATAAAAATAATAAATAACAATAAATATTATATATTAATATTTAATAATAAATCATTTTGTATTTTAATATTAATCTTTTTATTTTAGTAGAATTATTATTATAAAATTTAATAATATTATTAATAATATTTAATAATATTTAATAAATTAAAAAAATTATTATTATATTAATAAGATATTTGATATATTTATATAAAAATACTATATTTATTTTATTATAAAATTATTTTTTTATTTTTCTAGTTGTATTTTTTTAATTATAATTAATTGTTTATAATAATTATATTAACAAAAAATTGCTTATTTATTTAATATATAATTTAAAATTACTATTTTATCAATATTATTAGTATTATTTATTATTTATTATTTTAATAATTTTATATATAAATATTTTAATAATAATATTGATACATGAGTTTTGTGTGGGTTCAGAATTCTCGGTATCCTCTCGAATTGATCTCAGTTAAAAGTAGAATGATTTGTTCTTGGTGACAAAAAGTGGATTTGGTTTTCTAATCTACTAAACAGGCAAGTGAATAAATGGTAATGAAGTAAACTTAAAACAAGCAACAAGTAATAAGCAAAACTGGAAAAATACCCCTATTCGGAAAGTTGGCTTATGCGGAAAATTTGCTTCATTCGGAATATTGACGTCATGCGGAAAATAATGTCTTATGCGGAAAATACTCTCATTCGGAACATGCCTATTCGGAAAGATTACTCTACTGGGAAAAATGATGATATTCGGAAAGTCTTCCCTATGCGGAAAATATGACCATTCGGAAAAATCTTGTCTATGCGGAAAAAGAAGCTATTCGGAATATGACGGCTATTCGGAAAAAAGTTCCGAATAAGGCAACTGAAAAATGTCTATTCGGAATGTGAGAAAAGTTCCGAATAGGAAAACTGAAACAGTCCTATTCGGAATATATGGAAAGTTCCGAATAAGGAAATAAAGAAACGGCTATGCGGAATACTGAAATATTCCGAGTAACAGAAATGAACACACCCCTATTCGGAATATTGAAAGATTCCGAATAAGGGAAACACAAAATGGGCTATTCGGAATTTTCTGGGCAGATGAAGAACAGTAACAGCAGCAAGTAAAGCAGGGGACACGATTTTTAATCCAAAACGACTTAAATACTCAAAAAGGTTTCACCAAATTAAACACAAATCATTAACACACCATAAGGAACAAATCCCACTAATAAAAACACTAAATCAACAACTTTTTGAGATCAAACTAAAATCAAATAAAAGCTTAAGAACTTGCAACAAAAATGATGAAGAACAAGATGAATAGAAGGATGGAATAGATTGATTAAGGGAAAAGTAACAAGAGTATTGATTAAAGATTACAAGATGAAAAGAAAAAGATGAAAATCACCAAACTCCCTAATGGAGTTTGTGATGAGACGAACTACAAAGCCTGGCAAAAAGGAAAATAAAAACTAACTCCTTTCAATGTGAAGGGAGTGATCTATTTATAGTCCTAATGGTTGGTTGGTGAGTGGGCTTTCTCCTTTTCTTCTTGTCTTCTCGTCTTTTCAGAAAAGTTGACGTTTTCGATTATGATTCGGGATTTGTTGTCGATTAAATCCAACTCGTCTTTTAATTTCTTCGTTAAATAGACTCGAGTTTCTTCGACTTATGACAATCTTCCGTCTTTAGTCCTTTTCTTCGATAAATCTTCGAATAGGCCTAGTGACTTCAAATCTTTTGCACGTCTTGGACAATAGACTTTATCTTGAGTCTTTTTCCTTGATGAAACCCGTGCAATCCCATGTTTTCTTTAATATTCATCCGGTTAGCTCTGAAAACACAATAAACACAAAAACCACGCATAATTCCAAACAAATGATATTAATTACGTGTTTTGGTCTTGTTTTAGCCAGAATTAAGTGGTAAAAGGATGGGTGTTTACACACCTATCAAATCCCCTACACTTAACCATTGCCATGCCCTCATGCAATGCTTAGTGATAAAGCAATTTTACATTTTTCTCATAATTAATCAACCTTGGCCTTATTTAAATTCTACTAAACAACAATTAAAATACTAAGAGAACTTAAAACTTTAAAGTAAGCAGAAGAATGGAAATAACTTGTAAAGAAATCAAGGACTTACATTAGGGCTTTGGTGTTGCGAAGATTTATCCCCCTCAAGTTTCACGTTCCCCACACTAAGCTTAAAAACGAGATCATTGTTATTATAAGTTAGTGAATCAAACTCTTACACACATGGCTTAATTAAATGCTTAAACTCCCTTATTCCTAATTGTATCTCTTATATTTTATTTTTGTCTTAGAATGATCATGAAGATGCATTTTTGGACTTATTTCGATAGTTTATTAGGGCTGAAAGCAAAGTAGGACGATTTGATCAATAGTTAGCTAAAGGACAAAATCTCTTAAAACTGCTTCTCGGGATATCAAAAAGTTCATATCTTGGCATAACTTGGTTCACGATTTGAGACCTTTCTCGGGCCGATATTTGGCATGTACTTCATACTTCATATCTTCGAGAGACGTTCTTGAGATAATGGTCTTCTCATCATAATAGAGTTTCTTCACTTGGAGACTTTTGAGGGGTACTCCAACTTTGTTGACCACGACTTCATGATTATTTCTTCAATCTCTATTTGGGATTTTGAGATACAACGATCCGCCTCCTTTTCGGACTTGGATCTATTTATCCTCATACCTTGTTAGGGTCTTTTCGGATAGACTTCTCCATGATCTTTATGGGAGTTGATTGCTTTTCGTCGTGAGTCTTGATCCTTCATATTGACTTTAGGAATAATGCTTTTCACATCACTTTGGATCTTCAGCAATAAAATTGAATCCTCATGCCTTGTTAGGGCCTTTTCGGACTCGCCAATCTTCGCGCCCCGCTTCATAAGTTATGCCTTGGCTATGAACTCTTATCATTACCGAGCAACTTTTAAACGATATTGGGCTAGAAGCTAAGTAACTTTTCAAATCGTAAGACCTTACTTATTGCAGATAAATTATTAGCAAGTGATGGGAGAATAGGCGAATAATTACACCAAGTGAGCTTGCGCAAGATTACCGACTTATAATTGACTCTATCATTTCTCGTCCTCCACAATTTAAAATCTCAAATAATGAGACTCGTGGATACTTAGCCTAATAAACCAATTAAGGTCTATATGGTTAAGGATACAAGCTAGAATAAACTTGGATAAGTCTATTCGGGTTGAGTCAAAATAAACGCAACGGGCCTAATATGTCAAAGACTTCTAAACTAGCTACACCACTTTATTAAAATTTTTGACTTTAATGTGGAATATATACATATGAAAGCAACGATAAAAATTTTAAAAATTACGACTAAATGGCCAAAGTTAATTAAAAATTTGAAAAATGTTGAAAAAGATGATTTTCCGGTTAATTGAAGGCATTTTCATGGAAAAGTCCACTTAAAACTTCGATAGAAGTCTCCCCTACACTTAAGATAAACATTGTCCTCAATGTTTAAGCATGTGGGAAGAGTCTCCCCTACACTTATGACATTGTGCACGTTTGGTTAACTCAAGTTAAGGAAGAGACGACTAAAGTGATCAATTTCAAATGTGAGTATGAAGAAAATTGAATCACGATAGTTGAGAGATAGAACCGGATTTCGGATAACACGGGAGCACGGTTCTTCAAAGATTTCCAAGATTGCAGTAATCCCTGTAAGCACATCACCACACAAACACAAATGACCAAAATAGGTCCTCCCCTACACTTAGGGGGTTAAAGGGATAGATACTCGGGCTGCCTCCCGAGGAGCGCTTGTTTTTGATAACCGAGTCACGAGCCTGACTCGACCCAAATTCAGTTCATGGGGAACGTGGTGAGGGATGGAATCACCTCCTGAGAGGTGTCCTCACCAAAGTACAACTTCACTCGTTGGCCATTCACCTTAAAATTTGGTCCATTAGGTTGAGCGAGCTCGAGAGTACCATATGGAAAAATTTGGGCGATGGTGAATGGGCCGGACCAACGAGATTTAAGCTTGCCCGAAAAGATTTTCAACCGAGAGTTAAAAAGTAAGACTTTGTCTCCAACATGGAACTCTCGGTTTTTGATCTTGGAGTCGTGAATGAGCTTAGTTCGTTCCTTATAGATCAAAGAATTTTCATAAGCCTCACTCCGAAGTTCATTCAGCTCATTGAGTTGGATTTTGCGTAGGTCACCGGCTTTGTTTATATCAAAATTAGCCCACTTCAAGGCCCAATAGGCCTTGTGCTCCAACTCAATGGGGAGGTGGCACGCTTTCCCGTACACAAGACGATAAGGCGTACAGCCGATCGGGGTCTTGTAAGCAGTACGGAAAGCCCACAAAGCATCATCGAGTTTATCAGCCCATGCGGCACGATGCTCTCCCACGGTTCTTTCCAAAATTCGCTTCAATCCTCGGTTGGATATTTCGGCCTGGCCATTAGTTTGTGGGTGGTAGGCTGTGGAAAGACGATGATTTACACCGTACTTAGCCATGACTCTAGCAAATTGGTCATTGCAGAAATGAGTCCCACGATCACTAATAATGGCGCGAGGCACACCGAAGCGAGCGAATAGAGCTTTCAAAAAGTTACAAACCACCCTTGCGTCATTAGTAGGCAAAGCTTTGGCTTCAACCCACTTTGAAACGTAGTCAACTGCCACAAGGATGTATTTGTTTCCTTTAGATGAAGGAAATGGCCCCATAAAGTCGATACCCCAAACATCAAAAATTTCACACTCTTGAATGAAATTCTGAGGCATCTCGTCTTTATGTGTGATTTTGCCTTGCTTTTGGCAAACATCACATCGCTTAACCATATTGTGAGCATCACGATATATGGAGGGCCAATAAAATCCCGAGTCAAACACTTTCTTTGCGGTGTAGTTGGGACCAAAGTGACCACCGGTGGGTCCTTTGTGGCAAGCATCAAGGATGTCCGACGCTGCCGGTCCATCAACACATCGGCGAATTATCAAATCAGCACATTGTTTGAATAGGTAAGGGTCGTCCCAAAAGTAAGTCTTGATGTCGGTAAAGAACTTCTTCTTTTGCTGGGACGTCAACCCTTCCTTGAGAATTCCACCCGCCAAGTAGTTTGCAAAGTCCGCAAACCACGGGGTTTCATTCGGCTTCGAGTTTATAGACATTAAGGTCTCCAAGGGAAAAGAATCATTGATTTCTTTGGTCGGATGATCCCCTTGGTATGGATCCTCAAGTCTACTAAGATGGTCCGCGGCTAGGTTTTCTGCTCCTTTTTTATCGCGGATGTCGATTTTAAATTCCTGGAGCAGCAAAACCCAGCGAAGAAGTCTTGGTTTGGAATCTTGCTTTGTCAACAAGTACTTCAACGCGGAATGATCGGTGTACACAATGGTGGTGGAAAGGACAAGATAGGGGCGAAACTTTTCAAAAGCATAGACAACGGCTAAAAGCTCTTTCTCAGTTGTCGTATAATGCAATTGTGCCCCTGTCATTGTCTTGCTAGCGTAATGGATTGGTTGGAAGTGTTTGTTCACTCTTTGTCCAAGAACCGCTCCAATAGCAAAATCGCTAGCATCGCACATCAACTCAAAGGGAAGCTCCCAATTAGGGGTAACCAAGACGGGTGCCTTAGTTAGCTTATCCTTAAGTGAGTTGAAGGCTTCAAGGCACTCTTTGGAAAAGATAAAAGGAGTATCTTTTTCCAAGAGGTGGGTCATCGGGCGAGCGATTTGAGAAAAGTCTTTGATAAATCGGCGGTAGAAGCCCGCATGACCCAAGAAACTTCTCACACCCTTCACAGTGGAAGGTGGAGGCAACTTTGCTATAACATCAACTTTAGCACGGTCTACTTCAAGACCGGCTTTCGAGATCTTATGTCCAAGCACGACGCCTTCTTTTACCATGAAATGGCATTTTTCCCAATTTAGAACAAGGCGAGTGTCTTCGCACCGCTTTAGCATACGTTCTAAATTGGCAAGGCAAGATGAGAAGGAATCCCCGAAGACCGAGAAATCATCCATGAAGACTTCCATGGTTTGTTCAACCATGTCATGGAAGATAGCTAACATACACCTTTGGAACGTCCCTGGCGCATTACATAAGCCAAAAGGCATTCTATTGTAAGCGAAAGTGCCATAGGGACAAGTGAATGTAGTCTTCTCTTGATCTTGGGGATCGATGGGTATTTGAAAATAACCCGAGAAACCATCCAAAAAGCAGTAATATTCATTACCGGCTAAGCGTTCAAGCATTTGGTCCATAAAAGGTAGAGGGAAATGATCCTTTCTCGTGGCATCATTGAGTTTGCGGTAGTCTATACAAACTCTCCACCCAGTAACGAGACGAGTGGGAATCAACTCGTTGTGTTCATTGTGAACAACGGTTATTCCGCCCTTCTTGGGCACACAATGGATTGGACTAACCCATGGGGAATCCGAAATAGGGTAAATCATACCCGCATCAAGAAGTTTGATAACCTCTGTTTTGATGACTTCATGTATTTTTGGATTCACCCTTCGCTGGCTTTGAATAGTGGGCTTATAGTCGTCCTCCATGAGAATTTTGTGCGTGCAGAAGTGAGGATCAATTCCACGAATATCCGAGATTTTCCATGCAATAACCTTCTTGTGAGCTTTCAATACAGCAACGAGGCGAGTCTTCTCTTGATCTTTCAAATCCTTGGCAATAATGACGGGCGACTTCTTGTTGTCGTCAAGAAACACGTACTCGAGATGTGGCGGCAACTCCTTTAGTTCCAAATCCGGAGGATTTTCGACGGGAGGCGTTTTCAACGTCGGAGTATCGATAGCAATGACCGTGGGAGATGGAGGCGAAGGATTGTCTTCGGTGAGAAGATTGTCAAAGAAACTCATATCTTCATCCCCCTCGGTGGGAGAATCATTAGTGGCTAAATTCGCATCTCCCATGGTAGCTTCAAGATTGTTCCAGAATGAATCACTATCTCCAAATAGAGACAACGATGAATCAATAGAGGACACGGTCTCAACAGTGGGAAGAGAGGTAGGAATACTTTTGCAAGCATCATTAAAGTGTGCTTCACAAGCCTCATCAAGAACGTCAATACAATTAACGCTCTCATATGAATAAGGTTGTTTGGACAACTTTCCCATGTTGAAGACTACTTTGTCGTCACCCACTCTCATGATAAGCTCTCCGGCTTCAACATCAATAAGAGTGCGACCGGTCCTAAGGAATGGACGACCAACAATAAGTGGCACACGGGGGTCCATTTCGTAGTCGACGACAACAAAATCAGCAGGAAAGGTGAATTTGTCGACTCCTACAATAACATCTTCGGCTATCCCCACTGGATAAGCAACCGTACGGTTGGCCAATTCCAAAGTCATTTTAGTGGGGACTAGCTCGGGGAGAGATAATTGCTTCCAAACACTTAGAGGCATGAGATTAATACTGGCACCTAGATCGGCTAGGGCCATGCAATTCTCTACTCCCGGGAAATTGCAAGGGATAAGAAAACGACCCGGATCACCAAGCTTGGTTGGCAATTTCCTTAAGAGCACTGCAGAGCAGTTCTCATTAAGTTGGGTGTTGGCAATGTCGAGGAGCTTTTCCTTGTCGCTCAGAAGGTCTTTAAACATTTTAGCATACTTGGGCATGTGAGCGAGAGCCTCAGCGAAGGAGATATTGAAATTCAATTGTTTAAACATTTTAAGAAAGTTAGAAACCTGAATATCATCCTTGCTCTTTTGCTTCTCTTTCCTCAACCTTGAAGGATAAGGTATATTGGAAGAAGAGGAAGGCTGTAGAGGAATAGGGTCACTCACAACCACGGGTGGAGGAGGGGTAGAAAGAGGTGGAGAAATTGGGGAAGGAGAAAGAGGAGGAATAGGAGCAGGCGACTCGTTTTCCTTAGTCACAACCACCGGTGGGGGTATAGGAAGCTCGGGTTCCTTTGTACCTTTACCACTGCGAGTGGTGATTGCTTTCATCTCCCCTCTTGGGTTTGCAACGGTGTTACTCGGAAGAGTACCCGAAGAAGAGGGTTGACTACTTTGGAAGAAACTAGCCATCATGTTCCTCAAGTCATTCGTCTGACTATCCAGCGTGTTTCGCATATCGGCTCTCAAATCATTTCCTTGCTTTACCAAATCGGCTTTCAGGTTGAGCACTTCTCTCTGAAGATTTCCCACTATCGCATCGTTAGTCCTCATATAAGTTTCCACTTCTTGGTGAAGAGCGGTGGGTTGGTTGGGAGGAGCATTGTATGCAGGTGGTTGGTAAGCAGGTTGTTGGTAGACTTGATTGTTTCTTTGAGGTGGTTGTTGCTGCTTATGAGGTGGGATGTATGGTTGTCGAGGTGGTTGTTGTTGTTGAGGAGGGCGATTAAGGTGTTGTTGTTGGTTTGGGTTGGAAGGAGGAAAGCCAGGTGGTGAAAGATAGTTGTTGCTGCGATAGCTAAGCAAGTTACGGTCACCTTGGGGTTTTGCTTGATAAGCGGGTTGTTGGTAGGTGCCATATGCCGCATTCACATTCTCAGCAGGGTAATCTTGGGTGGCGGTACAAGTTGTATAAGAATGGGGACCACCGCATATCTCACAAGGTTGGCTGACAGCGTTCACTTGTGCGTTTTTGGCGTTGTTGCTGTTGTTGTTGCTGACGGTGTGTGTGACAAGCGATTCAAGAAGCGTGGTGATTTTGTCTAATCGCTTGTCGCTGTCATTAGTGCTAGCACTAGCAACATTGGTCCGAACGCTCTTGGTTTGCACACGAGACTTGTTCTCAATGATATCCCAAGCAGCATTGGAAGTCTTAGCCAATAAATTACCCCCTGAGGCACTATTCAGTGAATCTTGGTCACTCATGCTTAAACCATTGTAAAAAGTATTTATTTGATGTACTTTGGTAAAACCATGTTGTGGGCATTTTCTTAAAAGATCTTTGAAACGATCCCAAGATTCACTGAATGACTCATCGTACTTTTGTTCAAAGTTTATAATCTCATTCCGCAAAGCGGTAGTACGAGAGGGTGGAAAAAAGTAATTGATGAACTTTGTTTCCAAATCCGTCCACGAGAGAATACTCTGTGGCGGTTCCTTAGCAAGCCAATGCCGGGCTTGTCCCTCTAAAGAAAAGGGAAAAAGTTGTAACCTTATAACCTCCTGTGGAACTCTATTGAATTTGACCGTGTTGGTGAGTTGTAGAAATCTCTTGATATGGTCATGTGGGTCATCAATGGTGCGTCCCAAGAATGGCTGAGCGGAGACCATCTGGATAAAGCCTGACTTGAGCTCGAAATTGTTGGCGGCAATTGGTGGTATAACAATTGGATCCGTGTTGCCATCAACATGAGCTTGCAGCAATTCAATCATTGGGCGATTATCCGGAAGGGGCTCATTGTTGTTGTTATTCATGTTGTTGAAAGGTGGGTTGTTGTTGTTATTATTGTTGTTCGGAGGTGGTATGTTATTGTTGTTTTGAACACCAGCCATGTCTAAGTGATCGAGAGGCTCGGGCTCTTGATAGGACGTGGATCGAGTGCGCATACACCTGCAAAAGAACGAACAAAGAAAAACAAGGCAAAAATATTTTTGGTTTTTATTGTTTTTTACTTTTTAGGATTTTTGAAATTTTTATATTTTTTAGTTGTTTTTGAAAAATGTTGAAAAAGTAACGTTCACGGGGAACGGATCCCAAAATCCAAGTTCTACAAAAAACTTTTGATCTTAACGAGAGGAGCCGGCAGCGGCGCCATTTGATACATGAGTTTTGTGTGGGTTCAGAATTCTCGGTATCCTCTCGAATTGATCTCAGTTAAAAGTAGAATGATTTGTTCTTGGTGACAAAAAGTGGATTTGGTTTTCTAATCTACTAAACAGGCAAGTGAATAAATGGTAATGAAGTAAACTTAAAACAAGCAACAAGTAATAAGCAAAACTGGAAAAATACCCCTATTCGGAAAGTTGGCTTATGCGGAAAATTTGCTTCATTCGGAATATTGACGTCATGCGGAAAATAATGTCTTATGCGGAAAATACTCTCATTCGGAACATGCCTATTCGGAAAGATTACTCTACTGGGAAAAATGATGATATTCGGAAAGTCTTCCCTATGCGGAAAATATGACCATTCGGAAAAATCTTGTCTATGCGGAAAAAGAAGCTATTCGGAATATGACGGCTATTCGGAAAAAAGTTCCGAATAAGGCAACTGAAAAATGTCTATTCGGAATGTGAGAAAAGTTCCGAATAGGAAAACTGAAACAGTCCTATTCGGAATATATGGAAAGTTCCGAATAAGGAAATAAAGAAACGGCTATGCGGAATACTGAAATATTCCGAGTAACAGAAATGAACACACCCCTATTCGGAATATTGAAAGATTCCGAATAAGGGAAACACAAAATGGGCTATTCGGAATTTTCTGGGCAGATGAAGAACAGTAACAGCAGCAAGTAAAGCAGGGGACACGATTTTTAATCCAAAACGACTTAAATACTCAAAAAGGTTTCACCAAATTAAACACAAATCATTAACACACCATAAGGAACAAATCCCACTAATAAAAACACTAAATCAACAACTTTTTGAGATCAAACTAAAATCAAATAAAAGCTTAAGAACTTGCAACAAAAATGATGAAGAACAAGATGAATAGAAGGATGGAATAGATTGATTAAGGGAAAAGTAACAAGAGTATTGATTAAAGATTACAAGATGAAAAGAAAAAGATGAAAATCACCAAACTCCCTAATGGAGTTTGTGATGAGACGAACTACAAAGCCTGGCAAAAAGGAAAATAAAAACTAACTCCTTTCAATGTGAAGGGAGTGATCTATTTATAGTCCTAATGGTTGGTTGGTGAGTGGGCTTTCTCCTTTTCTTCTTGTCTTCTCGTCTTTTCAGAAAAGTTGACGTTTTCGATTATGATTCGGGATTTGTTGTCGATTAAATCCAACTCGTCTTTTAATTTCTTCGTTAAATAGACTCGAGTTTCTTCGACTTATGACAATCTTCCGTCTTTAGTCCTTTTCTTCGATAAATCTTCGAATAGGCCTAGTGACTTCAAATCTTTTGCACGTCTTGGACAATAGACTTTATCTTGAGTCTTTTTCCTTGATGAAACCCGTGCAATCCCATGTTTTCTTTAATATTCATCCGGTTAGCTCTGAAAACACAATAAACACAAAAACCACGCATAATTCCAAACAAATGATATTAATTACGTGTTTTGGTCTTGTTTTAGCCAGAATTAAGTGGTAAATGGATGGGTGTTTACACACCTATCAAATATAATAACTATTTTATTAATAATTATTAATAATATTTTTTTATTAATAATAATTTGTAATAATAATAATAATCATTATTTTAGTATTTTTTTTAATATTATAACATCACTTTATTAGAATAATAGAATTTAGAAAAAGTTAGTAGATAGTTGAGATACTATCTGAGCTCCCACTTCTTTGGTTATAGCAAAACCAATTCTATTAAAGATGTGAACACCCGCACGCGCTCCAATATCTTAAGTCATGGAGAATTTCCAGATCCGCTTGAGCAAAGTAGTCACATCACCTTCTAATTCCCCAAATAAGAGAATGAAAAAGGAAGAAAACCATATCCAATAGCTGCACACTTAGCCCCAATGCCTCATACTTTACATGTTTGCGCTGTGCCGCACAACCACTGCACAATCAGGCATTAAATCATCCAACCCAGATTGCGTCAAGGGTGAAGACCCAGTCAAATCCACACACACATCAAGTCCTCTATCCCATGAGTAAAGTAACATATATGCTGAACGTAAGGGTTTATTACGCCCCCATCCAACCCAATATCAACCTCCAGACCGGCTGAAATACCCGAGCGACAACATATATCAACAAGGGTATCACGCACCATATTATGACAGTGCTTGATACCAATAATACCAACACATGATACAACATGATCTCCATAAATATCTCCATTAAACACCATGGAATAAGCTGAACAAGGCTTCGATACAGAAAATAAAGGGATACCTAAACGATAACATAACACACTATGGTAAGTCTTACCGTTCACAGTCTGTCCCAAACCAGAAAATCGGAACTTCCCTAAGCCAGTTAGAAGTGTTTTCTTCCATTTAGTTATTATTATTATTATTATTATTATTATATAAAAACTCCACTTTATTAAAAAAACCAGAATATTTACAAAAGGTTAATGGGAAGCCGAGATACTATTACTATTATTATTATTATTATTATTATTATTATATTTTTTAAAGCTTTATTTATTAATCACACAAAATTAGAAGGGAGTCGAGAAACAAGTTGCGCTCTCACCCTTTTCTGGATACAAAAACCAAGTCTAGAAAATAGAAAAATACTACTCCTAACATCATTAGAATGACAAACATATAAGCGCTTGAGGCACGAAAGAGTAACCAATGTTTCCACGTCCAGCTCCCCAAAAGTAGAGACTTGGTGTTGTTATTATTATTATTATTACCGTTATTATTTTTTTATTTTTTTTTATTTTTTTATTTTTATTATTTATTTTTATTTTATTATTATTATTGTTATTATTATTATTTTTATTATTAGTAGTAGTATTATTATTATTTAATTATTTAATTATTATTATTATTATTATTATTATTATTGTTATATTTATTATTTATAAATACTAACGTATTAAAGTATAAAAATATTGAATTATAACGTAATTCAAAACTTTCCATCCAACTTTCTATGTAATCCGAATTTCTTCAATGGATGTAATTGTAATGTCTAAATTACAATCACAAAGCAAACCAAACAACCTAGTAATTTGAATTACAATTACCTTCATTATGCAAACCAAACGACCTATGTAATGTAATCGAATTACAATTATATCCAATTATGTCGAATTACGATGAATCAAATAGGACCATACTTTTACCAATTATAATTCCTTTCAAAACATAATGTGAAGCAAACGACTCCTTAGAGGAATTACCCGAATTAAATGTTGCAACACAAAAGAAGGCCAAAGAAGCCTGAATAAATGAACACTTTGATACTAGTAGCACAAAGAAGCCCAAATCCAGCCCATTTAATTTCCCTAGGGTTACGAAAACACAACCCATCTTCCTTATATATAGTCATCATATGATCCAAACCTAATACTCACCACATACATTAACCAGCACCGTACATATATCATCTCTTCTATATTCTAGTATGTTATTGCTTTCATGACTTAGATTTTTTTTATTTTTTGACGACGATTTATACATATATATTTGGGGCGAACAAATAAAATGTTTGTAAAACCCAATACATAAATCGTCGAAAAAAGAGCTGACTCGACCCATCGGTTGAGCCGCCTTTCGAGGCGGATCCTGTGTAGGTCGAGACTTCCTTGTCACATCCTATCGCCTTGGGTAGCAGATTTTCTGCGATTACCATTTGGGACTGGCCATGAGAATGACATTTTTATTTTATTTTATAAAGGCCAATGAGGAAATCTATTATAAAGAACACCATCTTTCGGGACTGATTCTTTTTTTATGACTAATTATGCAATTCTTAGGCCTTTTTATACTTATAAATCTGAATTATTTAACTTGTTTTGTTTGTTTTTTTGTGTTTTTATTAAATGGTTCACTTGCATTAATTTTAAGGATTATATTTTATACAAACTTATTAAATTAATATTAACTTATATAAGCTTGCGAGTTTCAGATAAGCATATATGAAATTGCCAAATGATGTTTGGGAAATTGCGCAAGGGCTTTGAGTCCTGTGTTGTGTATCGAAAAAGGGACCTTGAAAATAACTTTTTAACGTTATATCCGTTCCCACCTGATGGCGTCTTTTTTAACTCTTTATTTTTATTTATTTTTAATAAATTTTATAACTGTACAATGACTTTAAAACTGGTCGAGTTTAAAAGTATAATGTTGCAGATCTTAAAACTTATGTAAGCCTGAAAAGGTCCAAAATAAGCCAAATAAAATAATCTTAAGCCCAAAACCAGCAATAACACTGCTATATAAGTTTATACAAAGTTACAAACAACCCGGGTTGTTTGTTTCAGCTTATACTACGAGCTTAAATTCGATTCATCAACGGGGACACCTTGTAGATCCATCCAAATTATACTTCTCTAGACTTTCCAAAGTGTATTTCGACTATAAAGATGGGTAATTCACGTATCCTATCTGCCCTACTTGTTCACGCAGACATTCTGGTATCCAACACATTCCGAAAATGCTACACAATTGTCAAATGTAATAAATTATATCAGAAAAGGCATTTCATCTCCATACCTGATCTTTTAACTAAACCTTTTGATGTTGGGAGGTTCCAGTACAGGTAACAAGTATTAGAATGATCAATCTGATCTAAATGTGTTTTTAAAGTCATTGTATAGTTTGTACAGGATGTGTACTGTTATTTGTCTTTGTAAAGAATTAGGTTTTCCATTATATTTTTCTAACACTGACAAAGGTTATTTGAACGCTGACAAGTGTTAAAATGGCCGTTGACAGTAATATGTTAGTTTTGTGGTTTTTGATCTAATCATGCAGGAAATGGCACTTGAACAAAGCAGTTTAAGTCCCGATCCACAAAGACGAAAGACTTCTGTGCACAATCGCAAAAAAATCACATGTGATTTATTACATTAAAAATCACACTTTAATTTATAAAATCACATGCGATTTATGGGATTTATGAAATCACATGTGATTTGTTATTTTCAATATCGCATGTGAATTTATGAAGTCACGCATGAATTTTAAAACAGAAAATCAAAGATGATTTTACAAATCACGTGTAAAACATGACTTAATTAAATTTGTATAACTTATAGTTTATTAATTACTCATGATATGTTATTAATTAATAAAACATGTACTATCATTATTAATTAATAATCATACATAACCTATAGTATTTAATTAATAAACTATGCTATTAATTCAATGACTTATAACTTTTAATCAGTAAACATTAGCTTATATTATTAGCTTATTAATCCAACGTTTTAAATTTTTTGATAAGTATGCTAGTAAAGGGTTGTATGTATACACACATGGCAAATGCTAATTAAGGTGTTGCTGAAGAAGACATGGCGTGTAGAACTTTAATTCCAGCCAATGAGGTAATTCTTATGTCTGAATCTGAAGTTAGAGAATATAATGCTAAACTAAAGAATAAAATGCATGTTTATAATAACTGCGATTTGGTAATTAATTGTGTAAAAACATATGAACATAAATATTTAGAACTCCTAGCTCATGTCCTTGCCAGAAGTTCAAAATGATGCAGAGTTGATCAATCCTTGATGTTGATGATGCTTTGATGAGTTTTGGTAGTTGATAGTTGGTGTTTGTGCTGGTAGACTTGAAGACTTTAAAATAACTTTATTTCACCACATTGATATCTCAATTTTACAATTATAATTGTACAAGTAACATGTCATCTTCATGTCGTCGTACCTTTTGTGAAACGATTTTCGATTAAAGAATGAGGATAATTTGTCATACCAGACTCATGGAGCTTGTTTAAGACTATAGATAGTTTTCCTTAGTCTGTAGACGTGGTTAGAAAAGTTCTTGTCGACAAATCAATCTGGCTGACTTGCATAAACTTCCTCCTTTAACGGTCCGTTCTTGTAATGTAGATACTCGAAGTACAACTATTTCGTAGTAAATTTACTTACCTATTTTATGGGTTATCATTCAAGTTTAAAAATTGGGCATAGATTCAATAAGTTGCATTGCATAAAGTAGCAATAATATAATGTTCGCATACAATATGTGTTGCAAGCTTTGACTTCAAAAAGGAATGTGAAAATTGGTCCATCTCAAAACAATATATACTACCCAATGTCATAGACAATATTTTTGTAACATAAATCGAGACTAATGAACTTAAGCATATGCTTCTTGGACCTCCTCATTATTCTCTTTTTTCTTGCTTTTGTAGTACATTGTTATAAAGTTCCCCACGACTTTATACTTTGTCGGAACCGTTTCATAGAGCTCGCCATCCAACATTTTTCAGAAGCCTCTTTCACCAAGTTAACTGACAACAAATTATGTTTGAAACATTTTTTATTACTCATCGCTCCATTCGATAATGGAAGTGCTATAAAATAAGCTATTTTCAATTGCAGCTGTTGCATTTCATGTTGTTAATTTTGAGTAAATTTAACATATAAACAGTATTTTCATACGTGTGTTAATTAGGGATGTAGCGAATTAAACGTTCAGTGAAATATTTCATGAACCGTTCGGTAAAAAGTACGTTTATGTTCGTTTATTTATTAAATGTACAGACATGAATATTATATTACGTTCATTTAGTTAAATGAACGAACATGAACACAAATTATATTCGTTCGTATATGTTCGTGAACGTCCGATTAAGCGTTTATTAACTTCGTTAATTTCATTTATTTGTTTATGCTTGTATATCATATCTTTTAATTTTATACTTTGAAATATAAGAAAACTTATAAAACATATTATTATCCATAATTTGATAATATTTTATTAACTTTTTCTACACTCATTTATGTTTGACCGTTTAAGGTTCGTTTAGTTTCTTAATTAACGAACATGAACAACTCAATTTCTTAATACACAAACATGAACAAGAAAATTCGTCTGTTTAAGCGTCCGTGTTCATTTATTTGTCCGGTTAAAATAGAACAAATTAACAGAAAATTGATGTGGTTTTATTTGTCCAAACTTTGGTTATAACACTCAAGCGTTATGTGAATAACTTTCATTTTTTTTAGTTTCTTTTTTTATATATTTTTTACACATCTATACATAATTTTACTTTCAAAACATATGAAATCGATTTTTTTTAAATTTTGACCATATAAAAAATATTTAGAGTTTTTAATTAAACTTAATTAAAAAATTAGATTAAATAAATAGATTATTATTTAATAAAAAATTAACTTTTTGAACGAATGAAATCTCAATAAACATTTTGCTTTATTAAGTAAAAAATATGTCATATTTATAGAAAAACAAAACTTAAGAAAAAATGAACTAATTATTACACTCGTATGGATTAATTACAGAGTAATTAGCAGGGTACCCGTGCGATGCGGCGGCGGGTATCCTGTGATTAATCAGTGAAAGGTAAAAAAAATGACCCCGGTCAGGCATAGTTCGCTCATTTGCATAGGTTTTAGCCGGTTTTTGATTAAACGCGTTGACCTGGTCCGATTTTAAAATCATATGTGCACCAACTTGTAAGTTATATGAAGTTTTTTTTTAATAATTCTACAATATGTATAATAAGATGTATTATTCATTTTAGGGGTATTTTAAAAGTATTATTAATTAGGGTGTTTAATATATTAATTAATGTATACTTGTATCATATGTTTTATAACATGTATTAACTAAAATTAATTTTATAAAACTAATGGTAATGCTTAATTGACTTGTATAATATGTTTTAAAATTTGTATTACTTAGAAATTTATTGATAAGAGAGTGCATAAGATGGTTTATAAACGATGCTTAAATGACTTGAATTCAAATTTGTATTACTTAAAAATTTAATGAATAGAGAGTGTATAAAATGATTTATATGTAGTTGAAGAACAAATATTTATATGTTTGACATATACGGTAGATTAAATATCCTAAGGTTGGTGGTAGTGGTGTGAAAAAACCCACCGTTACCTCAACGCCACCTCAGCTTTCTAACTCCTCTCACTAACTCACAAAAAACCCACCTTTCAAGGGTACTAAAGAAAAAAAAACTCATCTCCACCCCACCTCCACCTCACCTTTTTCATTATCACTTTATTTTATTTATTCATAGACTAAAACTTAAATTTTATAAAATAAAATACGATACACGGGTAATTAAAACTTAAACGGACGAAATTAAAAACGATACACAGTAAATAAAAAAACCAAAAATTCAAATTATGACGCTCCTTGATTTCCGCCCGGAGTGACAAATGCTATGCTAGTGCTGCCCCGTCCAAGTGATCATAGGAAGCCATATAGAATGCCATTTCTTCACGTCTTGATATGGGTTGGGTTGTCGATATGGTTGGTTTGGTGATGGGTTGTTAAGATCAAAGGTTTCGATAGGTGTCAATGGAGAGACGGTGGTATTTCTTCGTTGGCGGCGTTTGCTAGATTGTGGGGTTTGGTGGCCGGACATTGTTGGTATGTGATGGAAGAATATGATTTATGTGTTTGAGGAAGAAGATGTGAAAATATTATATGTAAAATGGAGATTTTATAAGAAAAAATAGGGAGAAGAAAAATTAAATTCAAGTGGATGAAAAAGGATGGGGCCGAGTGTTCAGGGACGGAGCCAGTGGGGGGGCTGGAGGGTGCTTGCGCCCCCCCCCCCCCCCCCCTAACTGGACCAACTAGGCCACCTTTATTGGCGAAAAGCAGTTTTCTTAATGGTTTTTTTGGTCGAAAAAAATGGTGTTTTTGTTTAAAAACTATGGAAGAAATTAGATTATGGGGAACTGTGTGAATATTTTATAGTAAGTAGAAGACAACAAAGAAGTGGCAACTGGCAAGGATATAAATGAGTGGTCAGTAACTCGGTAGTTAACCAAAGGTTACTATAGTGTACTTTATTTGTCAACTATAGTTAATTTTTTATTTATCCTTTTAAAATCTAGTTTTTTTAGCGAATACGCACAAAAGCAATTCATGGCCTATATTGTATAGAAAAATAGTACTAGTAATTGATTTCGCACACTAAGCAAGCCTAAAGTAGAACAAACCACCGTATGTTATGATCGGGAAATTTTTTTTGAGCCCCTCTCAATACGAATTCCTGGCTCCGTCTCTGCGAGTGTTTGTGTATATCGAGTGATGAGTTTCTCACCAGTAGTGAGATTTTTTTTCTTCTGAAATACATAGCCTACGCGTGAATTTTTTATAAACTTAAGGTGAGGTTTTTAATACCACACGCATAAATTTTTGTCAACTCAACCCCATGAGTAAGTTTTTCTCCCCGCTCCCCGCCTAATATGATACTACTAGTTTGTAAGTAACACAAAGAAGCTGAAAGCCCAAATCCAGCCCATGTACATTCCACTAGGGTTAAGAAAACACATTATCCATCTACCCTATAAATAGTCATCATAACACCAAACCTTAAACTCATCTCAAACATTCATTCATCAAACGCCGTTTTCTTCTTATCTATTGTTCATTCTCTCAAATAGTTATTCTAACTGTTTTCATGTTTTTCAAAAGATTATTGTTTTATTTACCGACGATTTAATCTACACTTGGGGCGAACAAATAAAATGTTTGTAAAACCCAAAACGTTAATCGTCGAAAAAAGAGCTGATTCGACCCATCAGTTGAGCCGCCTTTTGAGGCGGATCCTGTTTGGGTCGAGACTTCCTTGTCACATCCTATCGCCTTGGGTAGCAGATTTTCTGCGATTACCATTTGGGACTGGCCGTGAGAATGACATTTTTATTTTTTAATATTTAAAGGCCAATGAGGAAATCTATTTATAAAGAACACCATCTTTCGGGACTGATTCTTTTTGATGACTAATTCTGCAATTCTGAGGCCTTTTTTATTATTAAAGATTTGATTTATTTATCTTGTTTTTTTTTTTTAATTTTTTATTAAATGGTTCACTTGCCTTATTTTTCCGGATTATATTTTATACAAATTTATTAAATTAATATTAACTTATATAAGCTTGCAAGTTTCAGATAAGCATATATGAAATTGCCAAATGATGTTTGGGAAATTGCGCAAGGGCTTTGAGTCCTCGAAACGGGACCTTGAAAATAACTATTTAACGGTATATCTGTTACCACCTGATGGAATCAAAACTCTTTATTTTACCTTTTTAATAAATTTTATAGACTGTTTTAAGGATACAGATTAATATAATTTTGAACTCTACAATGACTCTAAAACTAGCTAGAGTTTAATGGTATAATGTTGTCGAACTTTTCATTTGTGTCTTATTTTGGAACTTTCTTGCTTATATAAGCTTATCATGTCATAAAAAACTTATCTAAGCGGGGGCTTATTTTGGACATGATAAGCTTATATGCATATATCAGGAAAAGTTTCAAAATAAGCCAAATAAAATAATCTAAGCCCAAAACCAAATAACGAATAAGCCCTTTATATAAGTTTATACAGACATACCGCTATATAAATTAAAGAGTTGGTTTGGATAATGAGAGTGATGAAAACTTTTTAAATGGGCTTCATAAGTGGGCACTAATAAACCTATTACACTTGCAGTAGCTCTGCTAGTTTTAGATACTGGTCTACTTTTGCAGAATGATTTTCAATCTAATATATAACCCAGTTGAACTTGACAGTTTTGGCACAATCACAGCCCAAAAATCCACACACGCATATAAAGTGAAAACTGACACTATTTACCTAAAAACAACCTTGCAGGAAGAAACCAGGAAAAGGCATAGACAATTGCATCTCTTGTTTGATGAACTCCATGAAGAAAATTCTATAAATCCTTAAATAAAATAGGAACCAATACATTGACTGATCAAGTTGAAGATATTATCTTGATTATACACGTTGGTTCACTTATGAGTCATAGCACTCGCGTACGGGGAACCAATACATTGATTGATCAAGTTTAAGATATATATATTCATTATGAACTGTAATTTTATCTATTAGTTTTCTAGTACTAATGTTGGGATTCTTTTTCTTCGTTCATACTGTATATATATGTTCAACTCTTGAATCAGCAAGTCAATATCAACAATTTCTGAGCTTTCATTGCATTTTTTCATAAGCTTTATGATTCTCGAGCCTTAATTTTTTGAGCTTATGTTGCATTAAAGCCACAGATTGAGTTGATTGAAATCAGTCTCAATTTAAACTTTGTGTATGTAGTTTGATGCAAAGAAACAGTGGTTAGAAAACCACATATCCTTTTATAACGTCATCAGTATATGATTTCTTAAACAAGTATGTTATCGGGTCTATTGGGTTGACCCGATAACCCGATTAAAAATTAACTAAAACACTAACCCGACCCTATTAGATTATCAGGTCTATCGGGTTAACCCGATAAGCTAAGTTGACCCGATAAAACCCGACCTTATAAGGTCTTATCGGGTTTGAGTCGGATCGGGTCAACCCATTTAACACCACTAATTGGGATATAGGAGCGGCTGGGCCAATATGAGCCTCTTTTACTTCTTTTTTCTTTCAATTCATCTGTGCATCCTCCGGTGATTTCCAAAACTAAAAGTGAAGGCAACAAACTCTTGTGGTACATCTTTAAGCTTTGCGCAGTACAAATGTTGGAGGGAGGTGAGGTTTTGGGAGTCTCACTGAAACTGTAAAACCCGCTTTAAAATCCCTAAGATCATTAAATGAATGAATTTACGGTTAAGTTTAAACTTGTCAGTTAATTAATATACGACATGAATCACGAACATTTAATACGAACGTTACATATATTAATTAATTATTATAAGTATTACGTATGTTAACATGAATATTAATACACGATAATATTTACGTATAATACTTAAACCGTACAAGAAATAAAACACGAACATAAAATACTTACACACACGATAAATATTTACACACGAAAAATAAACGAAAAGTGTAAGTGTGTGTTGTGTGTGTGGCGTCCAAAACCAAGAGGAAGGAAGGGTTATGACCCAACCGATTTAAAATCTAAGTATTAACCAAACAAGGACTCCACGGATTTTTCATAAAAACAAAACACAAGAAAATAATAAAACCCTAAACTCCTCCTCCCATTTCTACTTTGGCCGCGACACACAAGCACACCACAAGGAGGATTCGTTGCTCTTTGTTCTTTTATTTTTAGGGTAACGTGTTCTTGTTTAAAACCTTATTAATCAAACGTATATGGTATCCTCGAATCCTTTTTATTTTTAATTATTATGTTATGATTATAGATCTTTAAAAACAAATGAATAAAACATAAATCATAGAAGATTTAACAAGATTAAGGGATTCGGGTGTGGGTTTGTTCGGTTTGCACGCAAACCGAGACCCTCAGGGGTCTCGATGGTGTTTTTTTCCCCACCAACCGCAACCAAGGTGGTGCGGTGGTGGTTTTGTATTGCCAGCCGCAACTCCAACTGCCAGAGCAGTGGGTGCGCCGACTTATCAGTGACAAACCGAGACCTTTATTGGTCTCGGTGGTAAACAGTGGGCAGCAGGGGAACGCAACAGCCAGTAGCAGCAACCCTGTCTTAGCCAGGGGCTGCATGGCAGCAGCAGTGGCGCCGACGTGTAGCCCGGTGGCTGCTGTGGTGGTCGGCCGCAAGCCACAACCGAAGGGATGTGGTGTGTGTTGTGTTCGAGGCTACACTGAGAGCTCCATGGTCTGGGTAGGGGGTCCTGAGGGGTTCGGTTACAAGCAAACACACAAGGGGGTGTTTGGTAAATTTTTATGAGCATGTATTTAATCATTTATTAAATAGTTTAATTTGAAAACATGTAAAATTAAATTAATTAATAAACATGACTTAGGATATAATTTTATTTAAATAAAAATCATGATTTATGTATGTTCATCTTATTTAAATAAAACTTAGGATAAGATAATTAATTTCTTAATTATTCATGTACATTTAAATTAATTAAAACTTAGCTTAATTAATTAATATCATTTTAAGGTAAAGTTTAATTATTTAATCATGTAATATTATTAATTAATAATAACTTATGATAACATGTAATATCATTATTAATTAATAATTATAAGTTAAGACTAAGTATTTAATCATTATTAAACTTTACAATGTAATTAAACACGACATATTATATAATTATTAAACTATATGTTATATCGTTTTATTTATTAATAATCCTATTATTAATTATGGAAATACATTAAATATGGAAACATGTTAATTATGGAAATATACTAGTTATGGTAATATGCTATCTATGGAAACGTACTAAACATGGTAACATGATATTTATGGAAACATAATAGATATGGAAACTTTCTATTTTTTTAAACTTACTAATTATGGAAACTTTCTATTTTTGGAAACTTACTATTTAAGGAAACTTGTTTTTTTTGGAAAGTTACTATATATGGAAACCTGCTATTTTTGTAAAGTTACTATATATAGAAGCCTGCTATTTTTAGAAAGTTGTTCATTATGCTATAACAAGTATTATAACACTTAAAACATGAATTACACTAATCTAAAACACATGAAACATTAAGAATCACATGATTAAACAAGAACAAGTATAATAAGTAAGAACATGTCAATTATACTAAATAACCAGTATGTATTAGTAAAACAGACACTTATTCATGTCCCTTTATTATGTAGCTATCGTGAAGTCGGAGTGATCTTACGCGTTCGTTTTCGTCTTCATTTACTAGACATAAGGTACGGATATTCTGTCATTCAGTAAGGAAACTTCTTTCCTATATTAGGATCCCCGTTTGCAGCCATCTATTTTCCCTAGTAGTTTACGTGTCTTAAACACTTTCAGTATATGTTATGTTTATTTTAGATTGCCTGAGCTATATACATGCATGCCAGTTTCACCTAGTTATGGGGGTACCATAACCATAGCACTGGAGGCACCGGTGTTATGACTCTTCTACGATGAGAGTGATTGCTCGCAGCGTCCCTTACAGTTTTTTTTGGCCTATGTTATTATTATCATGTGGGGCGAATGGGTGCATCCTAGGAAAATTTTAGTAAGATTACATGGTAACTGCGGTGTGTGCCTTGCATCCGTTACAAGAGCCGATCCCTCCATTCAGACTATAATAATTAGAGGCAACCCCTCTACTTGCATGATGAGGTCACCCCTCTAAGTATTCATGCACGTTGATATAACATGACCTATATGGGATCCGGGCATATTTAAAATACAGTTTCCAGTATAAATTAAACATAAGTCTTTTCAGAAGTATAAAACTAGTTTCATAAACTTAAACCAGGTTTTCCAGGACATACACTTATTCCGCTGTACTTCATTTTATTTCATTATTTGCTTATGTTTATGCTTTACATTCATTTTCATATATCCAGACATTGAGCGTATTTCTTAGCCATATTTCTTTCTATGTCCCAATAGGACAGGTACTAAAGGGAAAAGCTAGGATTCAAGAGTACGTGCATGGGATGGAGGCGCCCAGTCTTCTTTCTCTTTTAATGCATTTACATACTTTTGCTTTGCTGGACATTGTTTAGTCATTTCCTTACATTCTATACTTATGCATTTGTGTGTGGAGCTTATGTTAGAACTAATGTTTGTTTCCGGTTTCATTTATGGTCATCTAAAGTTTTAGACATTTACCTTTCATGCTTTGATGACACGCCATAATTACTACGTAACGGTCCATTTATCCAAATGGGGTGTTATAATTATGCTATCAGATCCACGGTTTCGACCTGTAAGCTCTTAAAATTGACCTGTGACTAGTGGGTAATGACCAGTGTCTTCCTAAAACTGACAGTAAATTTTATTCACGCATTATTGTTTTATGTTAAGTTTTTGACTAAGTAATGGTTGGTACAGGACTGACCATATTTAGTCGCATGTGCTTTTCATTCAAATTTTATTTTGTGAACCGACCCATAGGTGTTCACCTTTGCTCATGTCAATTTTGTTTTGTGGACCTACCCATTGGCGTCCACCGCCAATGACTGTTTTCGTTGGCTATGCCTTCATAAACTCTTCATGCATTCCTTATGTTTATCCTATGTTCTAACCAGCTTAATCATTTCATTCCCTATTTTAAACTGTTAGATGGTCAACACACGCACTAATGAGGAACTGGCTACAGCTGTCCAAGCAACTCTACAAGCTATGCTTCCACATATCAGGAATCAGATCCGGGCTGATTATCAGGCTATCCCGAATCATAACAACAATCCTCCTCCTCCTCCATCGGTTACTCTACACACTTGGCTTGAGAGGTTCAATAAGCAGAAACCTCGATCTTTTGAGAGGGCTCAGTTATCATTTGATGCGGAAAACTGGGTTTCGCACATGGAGAAATTTTTTGATGCTATGGGATGTGATGGAATTTACAAGGCAAGGTTGGCTTTCTATAAGTTCGAAGGAGATGCATTATATTGGTGGAGGGCATACAAACTGGCAAATGGAGGTGATGTTTGGTTAGCTGCTTTGACTTGGGATCAATTCAATACTCTGTTCTACGATCAGTTCTTTCCGACAGCTGAGCAGGAAAGGCTTAAGAGGGACTATCATTCCATTCCTCAAAGAATTGGAGAGAAAAACACTGAGTTTATGCAGAGGTTTTATAGGTTGGCTGGAATTCTGGGCGCTGCTGCGGGTACTAGTAAGGAGCAAGCGAAGCACTTTCGTTGGGGTCTTCATTCCAGGGGACTGCAGATCGGCTACTTAGTGGCACTTTCACCAATGTGGCACAAGTGGCAGACGCAACACGTAGCTTGGAAATGCTGCATGAGCGAGATGACTACAAGGAGCCAGCTCGTCCAGAGAAGAGGTATAAATTTCAGTCATTAAGCGTTATCATTTTATTCCAATTTGTATGCTCATTTTTATATCTTTTCCTATCCAATTGTATCTTTTAGACAGAAGGGTGGATACCGGTCCCAACCGGCCACTCAGCAGACAAATAACAAGGGGCACAGTCGATCTAATGACCGATACAGATCAGACAGGCGGAACGGTAATGACAATTATCGTAACAATGCCAGCCAGTCGAACAACAACAGGTCCCTAAACTCATAAACTCTTCTATGTTAAGTTGTTGTATGTCAGACATATTAACATCTCAGCATCATAAACAGGAACTCTGCAAGTGGGCGTGACCAGAAGGCTAAGGGTCATAAACCTAACAACTCGTCTTCATCTGGTAATTCTCATTTAAACTTTCAGTGTAGTCATGTTTATGCCCAAATAATCATGTCTCACGTATACTTCTTTAACAGGCTCTCAGGTAGCGAGGGTACCTCCAAGAGGTTATACCTATCCTATCTGCACGACTTGTAGTCGTAGACATCCCAGACCATGCCGTAAGGCTGCTGGAGTTTGTTTCAAGTGTGGACAATCAGGACACATGTTGAACTGCAAGAAGGGAGATACTGCTAGTACTTCTGGTTCTGTTCCTCCCAAGCCACCAGCTTCAGGTCGTGTCTACACTATCACCAGAGACCAGGCGAATAAGTCTTCAGGTACTATCACTGGTATCCTCTTTATGAACGGTCATGCTGCTTGCGTTTTATTCGATACTGGTGCAACTCATTCAGTCATATCCACTACGTATGCTACTAGTATTAATAAAATCCCTATGCCACTAGAGAACATATTGAGTATATCTACGCCTATGCGAGACTCTGTACGCATCACCTAGGTGTACAGAGATCTTCCCCTAGAATCTGAGGATAAATTCCGCCCAGTAGACGCACTTCCTTTGGATATGTGCGACTTTGATCTAATCTTAGGCATGGATTGGTTATCTAAGCACCATGCCACCATTGATTGTCATACTTATCGGGTGATCTTCGGCAATTTTCAAGATCCATAGCACATTCATAATGGTTTCATACCAGGCAAGTCTGTGCAAATCATTTCCGCTTTACAAGCCCGTGCTTTACTAGCTCATGGTTGCGAAAGCTTCTTAGCTACCATTCAGGGTATTACTGCCGAAGCTCCGTCGATCCAAGATCAACCAGTTGTTTCTGAATTTCCCGATGTATTTACAAAAGAACTTCCGGGTATACCACCTATCCGCGAAGTAGAGTTTGGCATTGAGCTCGTCCCAGGAGCTCAACCTATCTCTAAGGCTCCTTATCGCATGGCTCCCATAGAGATTAAGGAGTTAAAAGATCAGCTGTAGGAGTTTCTGAAGTGAGGTTTCATCCGTCCGAGTGTATCATCATGGGGTGCACCGGTACTTTTCGTCAAGAAGAAGGATGGCAGCATGAGTTTATGCATTGACTATCGTGAGCTGAATAAGATCACGATTAGGAACCGTTATCCATTACCGTGTATCAATGATCTGTTTGACCAACTGCAAGGTGCCAATCACTTCTCCAAGATTGATCTTTGATCCAGCTATCATCAGCTGCGAGTGAAAGAGCAGGATATTCATAAGACTGCTTTTCGCACAAGATATGGCCATTATGAGTTTGTAGTCATGCCTTTCAGACTCACTAATGCTCCAGCGGTATTCATGGACTTAATGAACCGCGTCTTCCATGAGTTTCTAGATAAATTTATCATCGTGTTCATCGACGACATCCTTATCTTCTCTAAATCCAAGGAAGAACATGAAGAACATCTTCGCACTGTGCTACAGATTTTTCGATAGAAGCAATTATATGCCAAGTTTTCTAAGTGTGAATTCTGGTTGAGTAAGGTGACATTTCTGGGCCACATTGTCTCCGCAGAAGGGATTACTATGGATCCTGCGAAGGTTGAAGCTATCACTAAATGGCCGAGACCGACGTCTGCAACTGAGGTTCGTAGTTTTCTGGGCTTAGCTGGTTATTATCGCAGATTCGTGGAGAAATTTTCAAGACTAGCCTTACCTTTGACCAAGTTGATGCGTAAAGGAGAGAAATTCGTTTAGACTGATGAGCGGGAGAAGAGCTTTGAATTATTTAAGTAGCGGTTAGTATCTTCACCTATTCTTACTATGTTAGCCTCAAAATATTGAGTCAAATAAGAATGTTCGGTCATAGGTTTTTATTGTAATATTTATTAGAACGTTGTAATAGTTAGTTAGATTAGTCGTGTTTTACGGGCTTAACTTTAAGCTAAAGTTCATTAATAAGTAACTAAAGCCTAAAAGGAAAGCCCGACCCATTAAACAATATAGTCCATTAAGGCTACATGTATGAGCCCGACTATATAAGCCCTTCCTAGCATGTTAGGAAGGGTTGGTGATTTCATTTTCTTAATCTAATATTCTCCTAGTTTCTCCACCTTCTCTCTACTTTCTCTCACTACTTTCTCTCTCTATAAATCATCTATCTTTCTTCTTTAATTCATAAAATCAACCATGGTGAAGTGGTTAAATTAGGGAACATCAATTGGTATCAATCGCCACAGGGTAGATATGTGATTGATTGTTTGGTTTATTATTTGGTTTAGTTGATTTAATTAAAAATCATCTCGAATTAAATTTTTTTAGTGTTTTCGGGCTCTAAGTCTTGATATAAATCTACTACATAGTAGGGGTAGGGATTTGGTTAAGTTTTTTGTGGTTAAAATCACAAGTTTTTGAGGTGTTTGGATTGTTTTTGGGGTTAGATTCGAAGAACAGTGGGTTTTGTCGGACAAAAGCAATTTTCGGAAAAGGGTTTATAATTCCGAAAAGTGAGGTTTCGGAAAAGGGTTTTATATTTCGAAGATTTCAGTTTATCCGAAGGTGAGAGATTTGATTTATCTGGAAATCAAGTTTTGGTGCAACTTATCCGAAGATAAGTAGTTATTCCGAAGGTAAGTTCTTACATTTATCCGAAAATAGTACTTTTATCCGAAGAAACTGTTTTATCCGAATTTGCTATTTATCCGAAAAGGATATTTATCCGAAATAGTGCTTTTATCCGAATTCAAGTTTTTCCGAAAACAGTGATTTATCCGAAACACATCCACTATTCCGAAAAAAACTGAATTATTCCGAAAAAATTGATTATTCCGAAAATTTCATTTATTCCGAAAACTTTCAGTTTTTCCGAAAAAGCCACATTATTCCGAATATACACCATTTATCCGAAAAAGCCACATTTTTCCGAAGATCACCATTAATCCGAAGATCACCATTTATACGAAATTCACCATTTATCTGAAAATCTCAAGTTATCCGAAAATCTGCACTTATTCCGAAAATCACCATTATTTTGAAAATCACGAATATTCCGAAAATGGAAATTTTTTACAAAAGTAAAAATTTTTAACAAATCTTGTGATTTTTCGCCTTTGAATTTTTGGTTTATTGAAAAGATATTTTTAGGGGATTTTAACATTTTTTTCATCGACAACAACAATCACAACACATCTACTTAAGATCCGTTTTCACTTCATCAATTTCAAGTTTCTAGATATGGATTATACTCAAGAGTATCGTGTCCCAAACAACAACATCATGGTGGCAGGTAACAAAGAGAGACCTCCAATGCTTGTGTTGGGTCAAATATGATCAATGGCAATCCCGTTTTCTACGTTATCTTGACACAAAACCTAACGGTGATGCTTTAAGGCAATGTATTTTTGATGGACCCTATAAATTCTCAAGGATAAAAGTTCCTACAGTACCAGCCACAAACACAACTGATGAGATACCAGCTTATGAACGTGATGAAAAGAGAAATGATCTCACACCAGAGAACCGTGCTTGGTTTGATGCAGAGAAAGAAGCAATCTACTTGAGAACCATGCTTGGTTTGATGCAGAGAAGGAAGCAATCTACTTAATTCTCAGTGGCATAGGAGATGTTATTCCACGGTTGATGCATGCCCTACTGCTAAAGAAATATGGACGGCTATTGAAAGATTTCAACAAGGTGAATCACTTAACAAACAAGACATGAAAACTAAGATGTTTTGGAACTTTGGCAAGTTTACATCAAAGGATGGGGAATCAATTGATTCTTATTACTCCCGATTCTAAAAAATGATGAATGACATGACCCGAAACAACTTGCAACTTTCCATCATGCAAGTCAATGTCCAATTTCTATAGCAACTTCAACCAGAGTGGACACGGTTTGTCACCTTGGTGAAACAACAACAAATGTTAGACGAAGTTTCATATCACACGCTCTTTGACATTTTGAAAAAAATTCAAAATGAGGCAACTGAAATTCGAGCTGAATGTGCTGCAAAGGTTTTAAATCCACTTGCTTTGGTGTCTACCATTCAACATTACCCAGATTATCGCTCTCGTACTCCAAAGACCTACTCTACTCAATCATCATCACTACGATCATCCACTGTCCCTAAGTCACATGCTCCAACAAGATCCCGAGGCAAAGAAGTTGCAAGAGCACCATCACCCACACCTGAGCAATCATCCGAAGAAGACAATGATGAAGAACTATCTCAAAAGGATAGGGAATTCAAGCAACAAATGGCTTTCATTATGAAGCAATACAGGAAAATCTACAAACCCACCAACAACAACCTCAGAACATCATCTAACTCGAGGAACAACTATGCTCAGAGTCCTCCAAGGACTGACACACGAAGGCGTGCTGAGAGTCCTCCAAAGTATGATCGACAACCCGCGAAGTATGATAATCAGAGGGTTGCTACTGTTGTTGGAAATAGGGACACTGTTGGTACTCAAGTTGTGCAACAAAGTGGGATTCAGTGTTTTAACTGCCGAGGTTATGGACATTTGGCTAGGGAATGCATGCAGCCAAAGAGGGTTAAATATTATGGTTATCATAAGGAAAATATGTTGTTGTGCAAGAAAATGGAAGCTGGGATCAAGTTATCAGCTGAGGAAGGAGAAATGCTTGACGACACAGATGATGAACTATCCGACCAAGAACTCGAGGCACATTATTCATACATGGCAAAGATTCATGAGGTCCTTAACGTCACTGAAGATGACAATGGTCCTATCTTTGATACCGAGCCAATTGATAAGGTACAACATGATGATGAATATAATGTGTTTGGTGATACACATGAGCATAGTGATCTACCAACAACAATTACTGACACACGTGTATGATGGAAACGGTTGATAGCAATACCACACCCGATTCATCAGACATGTGCAATAATAAGTTTGAGGATGATAACATGCAAATGAGTATGATGGCGAGGAGCGTGTCGCGCTTGCTAATTTAATTGCTAGTGTACAAAAAGATGTCAATGAAAATAGAAAGAGTCAAAAGCAATTAAAGAAGGCAAACGCAGCGCTCACTCAAAACTTTGAAGAAAGCAAAGCCGCTCTTATAAAATATAGTGAGACAATTGATAGTTATAGGGCTGAGCTTCTTCAAAAGACCAAAGAGCTTGAGGGGTACAAAAGTCGTGTTATTAACGTTAAAAAGGACGCTTTTGAAAATAAATACAACGAAAGCTCTTGCTTTGTTAACTAAAAAAAACGTCAATTTAATGTTTTATTAAGTAATGAACGTCAAAAAACGTACCTTGCCACAACTAATGTTAATGAACTTGAACAGAGGCTTTCTATGAATACCACTGATTCTGCTAAAATTATTGACGAAAAGAAACAAGAGGTTGAAAAATTAAAACAAGATTTCAAAAATAGACAAGGCAAAGATACTGAAAAAGTAAAGGATCTCGAAGAACAAGTCGATTTTTTGAAAAAAGTTGTTTATAAAACGCATGAATCTATTCAAACCGTTAGAATGATAGCACCTCGGTCGTTTTTCAAGGGTCAACCTAGTTTTTTAAGCCCCAAGTACCTCGAACAAGCTCAAGCTGCTAACCCTCACTTATATCTTGATGAGTCCGAATGGACCGATCATGATTGCCTAGTAGTTAACCTCGATAGTGAAGAGACGTCCCTTTGGGATGAGGAGAGTAGATCACAGGTCAATAAAGATTTTGTGAAACCATATAATTATGCTTCTGAAAAACAGTCTTTATGGTCTTTTCACTCTATAAAAACAAGAGTCTCATGAGGAATTGTTTCTTGAATGCAAACAACGAAGATTCAATGGAAGAAAATTTTTGCCACTAAGAAATCAAATGTTTTTAAATATATTAACTATTTGCCTCTTGATGCTTCTAAAAGCAAAAGTCAAAAAACACTTGGTATTCTTAAACATCACATTGATAATGTTCAATCAGTTGTTGAAAGCGATTGGGAGAAACGTCAAAAGGATAAGTGGAAAACAGAGATTCCTCATGACATAACTGTGCTTGTGAAAGAACTTTTAATACCAAATACGAAGATAATCAAAGAAAATGTTCTTGAGTTCGAAAATTTGATTCGTTCTAAAATGTATTATGATTTGAAATATGTTGAGTCTCTTGAAAAAGCAATTGATGAACGTCAAAATGACAAATTAGATTTTTCAAACGAATATGATCTACTCTTAGAAGAATGTCTCTCCAAAGATATTTTGTGTGTTACTCTTCAATCTTGTGTTGATATCGATGAATATTCTGATGTTGCATGCAAATATCTTGATAAGATCAAAGAGTGTGAGCGTCTTGAACTTGAGCTTTCGAAACGTAAAGAAAATGTTGATAAAAAGGCTTTTGAGTTACTTCAACATAAAACTGATTTCCTTCAAAAACATTGTCATTCTGTTGAACTTGCTTTGCAAAAAGACATCAGAATTTTTCCACATGATAATAAATTGCAAGAAAAACTTTCCCAAATGTGTCGAGAAATGAATGAAAAGAGTTTGGAAATTAAAGAATTGAAAGCCCAGTTACAAGAAAAAGACATAGCAATAGCAGAGTTGAAGAAACTCGTTGCTAAGATCGATGGGAAAGTTGTGGAACCTAGCGTTAAGAAACCTGTTGTTAGACAACCCAATGCCTTTAAAGTGAATAGATCCTCTATCTTGGGAAAACCACCCGCTTTCTCAAATTCCTCGTTTGCAAAACCTGTGTTTGCCCCCAAGATGGATGGAAGGAAAGGTTACCACCTACTCAACCCCTAAGGAATACAGTAGCACCAAGCGTTAAGCACAATAATGTGATTAAACCAGGAATGCATAGAATGACCACTAAACCCACAAACAAAGTTAGTCAATCGCCTCAGACTTCTAGCAACACTAATACTCGTGTGTCTTCTACAACAGGAGTAGTCTCCACTGCTAGTGTTAGCCGGCCTCAGCTTAAGCGCACTCAAGTGAATGATAAGGTCTGGAAACACAAGAGTCAAGGGAAGATGAAGGAAGTAAAAGAACACCCTAGGAATTTGAATGTTTTAAAGAATAAAAAGTCTGTAATCGCGTGTAATGACGATTTGAATGCTTTGAATGATTTGGAATGCTTTGAATGTTAATTTTGTTTATGTCAAATGTGGAAAATGTGCTAATGCTAATCATTCTATGTGTGCAATGTCAAAGGCGTTGATACTAGAACTAAGAAGCAAGTTGCGATGCCTATTAGTGCTAGTAAACCCAAACGCAAAGTGAACCATTCTGGTGCAACCCCCACTAAGAAAAGTATTGCATCAGACTCCACCACTAAGAACCCTAGAAGCAGAATTAGGGAATTATATGAGTCTGCTAGCAAGTCTTGGAAATGGTGGTTTGCTAATCAATGTCCTCTAGGATATGAATGGATGCCTAAGGTTAGGAACGAAAATGTGAAAACGAGCATTAGTGAGCCTTTAAGTGTTGCAACTAAGGAAACTAGTGATTCTGAAATCACAACTAACATGGAATCTAATTTAGCAAATGCTCCATCATGTTCTAATTCTTCTGCAGGTGATCGAGATAATTCTCTTCATACTGGACTCCGGGTGCACCAAGCACATGATGTGGAATCTCAAGCTTCTAATTAACTTCGTGGAGAAGTTCCTGGGTACGGTCCGATTCGGAAATGATCAATTTGCACCGATCCTAGGATATAGAGATCTGGTTCAGGGGAATATCACAATCAAACGCGTATACTACGTCGAAGGGATCAATCACAATCTTTTCTCGGTTGGTCAATTCTATGATGCGGATTTGGAGGTTGCTTTTAGAAAGAAGACATGTTTTGTTCGTGATTATGATGGGAATGACTTACTTACCGGTTCACGGGGTACTGATCTATACACTATTTCACTTCAAGACTCCACTTCTTCAACACCAATCTGTTTCATGGCTAAAGCTTCAACGACTCAAGCTTGGTTATGGCATCAACGATTATCTCATCTTAACTTTGATACCATCAACTTGCTTTCCAAGAAAGATATTGTGCGAGGCCTTCTAAACTTGAAATTCATCAAGGATCATCTTTGCTCTTCTTGTGAGCTTTGTAAAGCTAAACGTAGTAGCTTCAAGACAAAGACTACACCAAGCTCTAAAGGACGGTTAGATCTTATTCATATCGATTTGTGTGGCCCCATGCGTGTTCAAAGCATCAATGGGAAGAAATATGTTATCGTAATTGTCGATGACTACTCAAGGTACACGTGGACTCATTTCTTGAGGTCCAAGGATGAAACACCCAACGTTCTCAATAACTTCCTTAAACTGATACAACTTGGTCTTCAAGCTCAAGTAAAAGTGGTACGTACTGACAGAGGCACAAAATTCTTAAATTCAACTCTGACGAATTATTTTGAAGCTGAAGGGATTAAACACGAAACATCTATTGCTAGAAAACTTGAACAAAACGGCGTTGTTGAAAGACGAAACCATACTTTAGTTGAGGCTGCTCGAACATTATTATCTGCTTCAAAACTACCATTATTCTTTTGGGCCGAAGCCGTATCAACCACATGTTATACACAAAACCGTTCCTTAATTATCTCAAGACACGAAAAGACACCATATCACGTAATTAATGATCGCAAACCTCCAATCAAACACCTTCATGTGTTTTGTATGTACATGTTACATTATTCGAGATGGTGAAAATTTGGATAAAATGAAAGAGAAAGGTGATGCATGTATTCTAGGGGGGTATGCAACTCAGTCTAAGGGATATAGAGTTTACAACAAGAGAACAAAATTGATAGTCGAGACTATTCATATCAGATTTGATGAATTACAAGAAATGGCACTTGAACAAAACAGTTTAAGTCCCGATCCACAACGACAAACGAATTCCGTTTACAACCGCATGGAACTCAGAACTCAAGACAACAGCAATGAACAGTCAAGTTCAAAGCTGGTTCAAGGAATTGTTCCAAGAGCAGACATGACAGTTAACACGACAATTGAAGAGTTGGAAATGTTATATGGACCAATGTATGATGAATATTTCACGGGGGAGAAACATGTTGTATCAAAGTCTTCCGCTATCACTCATGATAAGAAGGATGATACTGATCATCGTCAACAAAAGGATACAACTTTATCTACTTCAACACGGGTTGCTGTAGATTTATCTCCTCAGAATATCACTTCAACAACCGCTCCCACAACATCAACAACTACTGTCAATGCTCCAGAGAACACAAATCAAGCAGACAATGCATTATTTGACGAAGACGAATTTATCAACCCATTCGGTACACCGGTACACGAAACTGGAAAGTCTTCTACTCGCCATGTTGATCCGTCAAATGCATACGTTCTACCAACGACATCCTTCAACACATCATTGGACCCGAGATCATCCTTTGGTTCACGTAATTGGAAACCCTTCACAGCCTGTTCGTACAAGACGACAACTAGCCACCGATGGCGATGTTTGTATGTTCGCACTCGCCGTGAGTACAGCTGAAACGAAAAACATTAAAGAAGCCATGGCTGATCATGCTTGGATTGAATCGATGACGGATGAACTTCAACAATTTGAAAGACTTAAAGTCTGGGAACTTGTTGATAGACCATACGATGTGATTCCATTAAATCTTCGTTGGATCTGGAAAAACAAGATGGATGAAGAAAACACGATAATCAAGAACAAAGCTACGCTAGTGGCTAAGGGGTATAGCCAGAAAGAGGGAATTGATTTTGACGAATCATTTGCACCAGTTGCTCGTATGGAAGCGGTCAGGATTTTCCTTGCTTATGATGCACATAAGGGATTCACTGTTTATCAAATGGACGTAAAGACAACATTTCTTAACGGTCCTTTGAAGGAAGAAGTCTATGTCACGCAGCCGGAAGGATTCGTCAATCCTCATTATCCTGACAAAGTGTATCGTCTCCACAAAGCACTTTATGGACTTAAGCAAGCTCCAAGAGTGTGGTACGGTGAGCTCTCGAAATTTCTGGTATCCAAAGGTTTCTCAAAAGGTTCCATTGATCTAACTCTGTTCACTTATAAATATGGGGATGACATTTTTCTCGTGCAGATTTATGTTGATGACATTATTTTCGGGTCTAGAAACCCAAAACTTTCAAAATGGTTTAAAAAAGTCACGCACAACAAATTTGAAATGTCTATGATGGGCGAAGTAAAATTCTTTCTTGGAATTCAAGTTCACCAATCCCCAAGTGGTATCTTTATAAACCAAGCTAAGTATTGTCAAGAGATAATCAAAAAGCATGGTATGACTTCATGTGACCCCGTTGGGACACCATTATCAACCACATCGCTAGATGCTGACTTGGAGGGAAATGCCATAGATCAAACGAGATATCGTTCCATGATCGGCTCCCTCATGTACTTGACAGCAAGCATACTCGATATATCACATGCTACGTGTTATTGTGCACGATATCAAGCACGACCCACTGAAAAGCACCTCAAGGAGGTTAAACGAATCTTTCGGTACCTCAAGAATACCATTCATTTGGGACTCTGGTATCCGAGGGAAACCGGTTTCTTTCTAACGGCCTATTCAGATTCTGATCATGAAGGGTGTCTTGATACACGAAAAAGTACTTCTGGTGGTGCACAATTTCTAGGTCAAGATAAGCTTGTGGGATGGTCTTCCAAGAAGCAGGATTGCACGTCACTTTCATCAGCTGAAGCGGAGTATGTGTCTCTATCTGCGTGTTGTGCTCAAGTTCTTTGGATGAGAACACAACTAACGGATTATGGCTTTCACTTTGATAAAGTACCTATGAACTGTGACTCAAAGTCGGCCATAGCCATCTCCTGCAATCCAGGACAGCATTCCCGCACGAAGCACATTGATGTCAGATACCACTTCATAAAGGAACAAGTTGAAAGAGGTATCGTTGAACTATACTTTGTTGGAACGGATTACCAATTACCCGACTTGTTTACGCAAGCTCTGTCGGAAAATAGGTTTGAGTACCTAGTTAGGCAAATTGGTATGAGATGTTTGACTCCAGCAGACCTGGAGATTCTGGCAAAGGTTCCTGCTTGATTTATCTATCAAACATCTACTTGTAAATATCATTGGAAAAGCAAAATACAAAAATATAAAACATATAAAAACAAAACACAAAATTAAAAATCTTATAAAATCCAAAAATATTATTCTCGACATGTCTTTCAGTATCGATAATATGGACATGCCTAGAAATGTCGCTCAATAACGACACGGGTGTGTACATAAAGCTCGAATGAAAGTTGTAAATATTTTTCAAAGCATGTCATTTCTTCTTTTAATAAAGGAAATTGTCTATTTTGGACAATATTTCCAAACAACGGGTAGAGCAATCTATCTTGGGTTGAGCTTTTCACAAAACATTCAACGTTTTGAGCTCAACACAATGGCTTGTAATCACTTTCAGATTGCAACCCGGATCGATATTCACGGGGGAGTGTACGATTTAGTGCGCTTACCCTCTGCAAAAGAAGTTAAATCTTCTTACACTTGAGTGGATTTGTCAAGACATTCAAAGTCTATGAACTCAAGTTTATGATTTAGAAAACCTCTTCGCCAAAAATAAATTGAGTTTTTCGAAAAGCGTTGAACATAATTTTTTTAAGAATTTTTCAATGATTATTCAAAATCTTTCAAAAATTGTGTGTTCAACAACTCCCATCCTCAAAAAGCGAAATGTGGATCATATCCTAACAACGACAATTCAATTGGATCAATTTTTGAGGGGGAGCGTTCCAAACAATTTCATGCTAGTTTGACACATTCTTCTCCTGAAGATTTTCCGGACTATTTTTCAAAATATATTTTAATCAAATTTGGTATCTCTAATATCAAACGATTTTATATATTAGAGACAGAGGAGAAAATGTGATTAAAATGTGATCTAAAGACTCAAGCACTCATGGTTACGATCAAATACCCACAACATCTTTAATTCATAACGTTATTGGTGTCAAAAGGGTGGTTAGGTTAAGTCCTATGATCCAACCAGAACCGGAGGGATCTTCCCAGGGAAAATCCAAAAGATTATTAGAAGTCCTTAGGAAAGATGGAGTAGAATGTGAACGAAGCTGAATGTCGACTAAGTATTGATGCTAGCACTAGAACAATCACAACAAGGTGCTAGTAATGATGTCTTGGTAAGCATTGAAGGGGTTGAAGAATAAAAAAGAAATGTAAGGATAAAGGGTGTAAAGAAAGAAGCCCTCCATACAACTTAGGCAGAAACCAGGTCACACATCATGAAGACTACACATCATGGACCCAATGATGTAATGCAAAAACCTTACCCAGTTACTCAGGCTTCTCTCAAAAGAAGTTTGTTTTATTGTCACGAAGAATAACATGACTTCTATTAGCTTTCTCACTCCGAGTTAGTTGATATTGAATAGGTGGCATCTGCTCCAGCCTCCGACCACTAAAAGTGCACAAATCGAGTCTAGAGCCAAGAGATCAATCAAATCTCGTTAGGACACACGGATGACGAACAAGATAGTCCTACACTATATCCTTGCGATATTTCTAGAACACTCAGAGTGATACTACACAACATTCACAATGATGAGTGGAAATCCTTTTAGTGTTAACATCAAACAGTACTTCGGTAGGTCATGTGTAAGATTCTTTTAGAATTGAACACATGTAAACTGAAAAGCAACAGTGGTTTGATTCTGAATTGATTCAAACACGTTTCAGGTTTCTACGCAATATCTTTATGGTCTTGCCAGAACATTCAGAGTGATATTCATTAATATTCACTGTGACGAATGGAAATCCTTCTAGCGTCAACCTCAAACAGCGCTATGGTAGGTGACTTGTGAGATTCTTATGAATCAAGCTTGTGTCAACTGGAAAGCAACAATGGTAAGATTCTTTATGAATCACAGTTATTCCAGGAATTTGAATTGACGACTTTAATCAAGCAGATATATATCCAGTTGATTCCCTCTTTATGCTCGCAGTCTTGCTTTAAGACGGTCGAGTAAAGAGAATGGCTAGTACAGCCGCGAAACCCTGTCAAGGAGATTCTTAATTGAATCTACCTATCACATGTACGGTATTTAATATCGTATAACGGTCTTCACCAGCCGGAGGTAAAATGCTACCGATTTTAGGACGAATGTCAAAGCCATTCAGTCCGTGTCTATGTTTCGTCTCGAGAAGGTGGCGTCACGGTAGCAAAGTCAAAGATTCAAAACCACATACTCATGCCTAAAGACATATTCAACAATTAATAGTGTGAGCATGCGGATGAAGACACAAGATCGCAAGATGGCAAAGACAAGCCAAGGATGATTTGAAGATCTCAAGATCAAAAGACAAAGTTGAAAGACAACGACAAAGGCTCAGAGATCACATCATGAAGGAACAAGACTACTATTACACGTTCAAGACTCATTTATGACAAAATTCGTAATCTCCATTGAACTCCAAATATCAAAGAAGAATGACCTTACATTGGGGGAGATTGTTAGCCTCAAAATATTGAGTCAAACAAGAATGTTCGGTCATAGGTTTTTATTGTAATATTTATTAGAACGTTGTAATAGTTACTTAGATTAGTCGTGTTTTATGGGCTTACTGTAAGCTAAAGTTCATTAATAAGTAACTAAAGCCTAAAAGGAAATCCAGGCCCATTAAATAATATAGTCCATTAAGGCTACATGTATGAGCCTGACTATATAAGCCCTTCCTAGCATGTTAGGAAGGGTTGGTGATTTCATTTTCTTAATCTAATATTCTCCTAGTTTCTCCACCTTCTCTCTACTTTCTCTCTCTAGAAGTCATCTATCTTTCTTCTTTAATTCATAAAATCAACCATGGTGAAGTGATTAAATTAGGGAACAACATACTCTCCCATTTGACACGGGTGGATTTCAGATCTACAACGATGCTTCGGGTAAAGGACTAGACTGTGTACTCATGAAACATGGGAAAGTGATTGCATATGCATCACGTCAACTAAAGCCTTATGAGGAGAATTATCATACCCATGATCTGGAGCTAGCAGCAGTAGTCTTTGCACTTAAATCTGGAGACACTATCTATATGGTGAATCATGTGACATCTTCACTGATCACAAGAGTCTCAAGTACATTTTCACTCAACGAGAGCTTAATATGAGGCAAAGAAGATGGTTGGAACTACTCAAGGACTATGACATCAATCTTCAGTACCATCCCGGTAAGGCGAGTATAGTGGCGGATGCTCTCAGCAGGAAGTCGAGCATGATAAACGGCATCAAGATAGAAGAAGAAAGAATACGTGACCTAGAGCGATTAGACATTGAGTTCTTAGTACGTGGACAACATGTTTACTGGGCTAATCTAAGAATTGAGCCAGACTTAATTTCTTGGATCAAGGCAGATCAGAAAGATGATGAGATTTGGGCTATTATTCAGAATCTTGATCGACTGACAGAATTTCGTGTAGACGAAGAAGGCATTGTATGGCAAGGAACTAAGCTATGTGTTCCGAATGATCAAAACTCCGAGAAGCTTTACTTAGAAAAGCTCACAGCTCTCCATTCTCTATTCATCCAGGATCCACCAAAATGTACCATGATATTAAACAACATTTCTAGTGGAGTGGCATGAAACAAGATGTTGCTACTTTCGTTTCCAAATGTCTAACCTGCCAGCAGGTTAAGATCGAGCATCAACGGGCTAGTGGTTTACTGCAACCGTTAGATATTCCCGAATGGAAGTGGGACAAAATCTCCATGGATTTCGTCACCGGACTTCCACTGACTCAGAGAAAGCATGATGCTATATGGGTTATAGTCGATCGTTTAACCAAGTGAGCTTATTTTCTTCCAATTCGCAAAGATTTCTTAGTTAGCAAATTGGCATATATATTTCTTCAGGAGATCATGCGACTACATGGTACTCCATCAGATATCATATCCGACAGAGATCCTCGTTTCACGTCTAAGTTCTAGAAAGGTTTGCAGAAAGCTTGGGGCACCAGACTTAAGCTTAAAACAACCTTTCATCCTCAGACCGATGGTCAATCAGAACGTACCATTTAGACCTTAGAAGACATGCTGCGAGCTTGTGCATTTGAATGGACAGGAAGTTGGGACGACTACATTTATTTGGTTAAGTTTGCCTACAACAACAATTGGCACACAAGTATTAAGTGTGCATATTTCGAGATGCTTTATGGCAGAAAGTGTCGTGCTCCATTTGTTGGGATCAAGTTCGAGAACGAATCCTTGAAGGACCAGAAATGATAGAGGTAACCAATGAGAAGGTTTCCATCGCAAAGGCGTAACTACATGAAGCTCGTGCTCGACAGAAGAACTATGCTGATAAACATCATAGAGATCTAGAATTTAAGATCGGTGATCATGTTTTCCATAAGGTATCACCAGGACGTGGCGTCAAGCGTTTTAGACTCAAGGGCAAGCTTAGTCCTCGTTTCGTCGGACCGCTTGAAATCCTTGAACGTGTCGGTGAAGTATCATATCGTCTAGCATTACCTCCTCAGTTATCTCATGTGCATGATGTATTCCATGTATCCTTACTCATAGGTTACAATTACCATCCTTTGTATACAATTTCGTATCTATTTGAGCATATTTGAGAGGATCTATCATACATTGAGGAACCCGAGAAAGTTCCGACCGTCAAGAACGAGTCATGAGGAGAAAGACGATTCCATTCGTCAAAATCCTTTGGAGGGACCATTCCGAGCAGGAAGCCACTTAGGAAACGGAGGAGTGTATCCGTACTTCTTACCCTCGTTTCCAGCTATGATTCGGGTATGTCATTTTCAGCTTATCGTATCTCTAATTCGAGGAAAAATTATACTTTTAGAGAGGAAGAGTTGTAAAACCCGCTTTAAAATCCCTAAGATCATTAAATGCATGAATTTACGGTTAAATTTAAACTTTTCAGTTAATTAATATACGACATGAATCACGAACATTTAATACGAACGTTACGTATATTAACTAATTATTATAAGTATTACGTATGTTAACATGAATATTAATGCACGATAAGTATTTACGTATAATACTTAAACCGTACAAGAAATAAGACACGAACATAAAAAACGAACACACATGATAAATATTTAGACATGAAAAATAAATGAAAAGTGTAAGTGTGTGTTGTGTGTGTGGCGTCCAAAATATCATAGCCACTCCTGAGCCGTTCGGGATGGTGCGGCAAACCTCATCGAGGATGATGAGTCCCGAAGGGGGGGGGGGGTGATTGTGACACCCTAGGCAAATCCCACATCGGCTGTGGCCAGGAGAGATCCATGGTTCATAAGATGACAGTCGCCTTCTCATGACACAACACTTTTTGTGGTCTACTGCAAGTGGGGTTCTCAGGAACTGGCAGTTAAGCGTGCTCATATCAGAATAGTAAAAGGTTGGGTGACCAACCGGGAAGTACTTACAAGAGGGCCACAAATCAAAGCCGTGAGCCTACGGGCAAAGCTGACAATATTTTAGTCTGAGTAGGCGGCATATTACAAGAGGAAGAAGGGCTTTGACCCAACCCATTTGAAATCGAAGTATTAACCAAATAAGGACTCTAGGGATTTTTTATAAAAACAAAACACAGGAAAATAATAAAACCCTAAAAATCCTCCTCTTTTTTTTCTTTGGCTGCGACACACAAGCACACCGTAAGGACGATTCGATGCTCTTTGATCTTTGATTTTTACGATATCGTGTTCGTGTTTAAAACCTTATTAATCACACCTATACGGTATCCTCGAGTCCTTTTTCCTTTTAATTATTATGTTATGATTATAGATCTTTAAAAACAAATGAATAAAACATGAAATCATAGAAGATTTAACAAGATTAAGGGATTCGGGTGTGTGTTTGTTCGGTTTGCATGCAAACCGAGACCCTTAGGGGTCTCGATGGTGTTGTTTTCCCCACCAGCTACAACCAAGGTGGTGCGGTGGTGGTTTTGTGTTGCCAGCCGCAACCCCAACTGCCACAGCAGTAGGGTGCGCCGGCTTATCAGTGGCAAAACCGAGACCTTTATTGGTCTCGATGGTAAACAGTGAGCATCAGAGGGAACGTAGAATCTATCAACGGCAACCCTGGCTTAGCCAGGGGCTGCGTGGCAGCAACAATGGCGCCGGCGTGTAGCCTGGTGGCTGCTGTGGTGGTCGGCCGCAAGCCACAGCCGAAGGGCTGTGGTGTGCGTTATGTTCGAGGCTACACCGAGACCTCCATGGTCTCAGTGGGGGTCTTGAGGGGTTCGGTTACAACCAAACACACAAGAGGGTTTTTGGTAAATTTTTATAAACATGTGTTTAATCATTTATTAGTTAATTTAATTTAAAATTATGTAAAATTAAATTAATTAATAAACATGACTTAGGATATAATTTTATTTAAATAAAAACCATGATTTATGTATGTTCATTTTATTTAAATAAAACTTAGGATAAAATAATTAATTACTTAATTATTCATGTACACTTAAATTAATTAAAACTTAGCTTAATTAATTAATATCATATTAACGCAAAGTTTTATTATTTAATCATGTAATATTATTAATTAATAATAACTTATGATAACATGTAATATCATTATCAATTAATAATTATAAGTTAAGACTAAGTATTTAATCATTATTTAACTTTACAATATAATTAAACATGACATATATATGCTTATTAAACTATATGTTATATTGTTTTATTTATTTAATAAGCCTATTATTAATTATGGAAATACATTAAATATGGAAACATGTTAATTATGGAAATATACTAATTATGGTAATATGCTATTTATAGAACCGTACTAAACATGTTATTTATAGAAACATACTAAATATGGAAACTTTTTTTTTTTGAAACATACTAATTATGGAAACTTTCTATTTTTGGAAATTTACTATTTAAGGAAACTTGCTATTTTTGGAAAGTTACTATATATGGAAACCTGCTATTTGTAGAAAGTTACTATATCTAGAAACATGCTATTTTTAGAAAGTTACTCATTATGTTATAACAAGTATTATAACACTTAAAACATGAATTATACTAATCTAAAACACATGAAACATTAAGAATCACATGATTAGACAAGAACAAGTATAATAAGTAAAAACATGTCAAGTAAACTAAATAGCCAGTATGTATAAGTAAAAAAGACACTTATTCATGTACCTTTATTATGTAGCTATCGTGAAGTCAGAGTGATCTTCCGCGTTCATTTTCGTCTTCATTTACTGGACATAAGGTACGGATATTCCGTCCTCCAGTAAGGACACTTCTTTCCTATATTAGGATTCCCCGTTTACAGCCATCTGTTTTCCCTAGTAGTTTACGTGTCTTAAACACTTTCAGTATATGTTATGTTTACTTTAGATTGCCTGAGCTATATACATGCATGCCAGTTTCATCTAGTTATAGGGGTACCATAACTATAGCACTGGAGGCACCAGTGTTATGACTCTTCTGCGGTGAGATGATTGCTCGCAGCTTCCCTAACAGTTTTTTTGGCCTATGTTATTATTATCATGTGGGGCGAGTGTGTGGAGTCCATTGATCGTTAGACTCAATGGTTATGAACCATTATATCTAGGTTGATCATCATTCATATGATAACATAGCGGAATAAGAACAATGATCATAACAAGGTGTTTGGACACAAAACACATAAATTACTCAACGATTGTTCATTATATTAATAACAAACAACCACTAGACGTGTATACATTGAATCCCACGTCTAGTGCGACACACACTTTAGGTTTACATTGTGAATGAATTGAATGAATAAAAACCTAAGACTCTTGTTCCTTTTATAGTGGAAGGAACAGAATCTACAAGAGATAAAATCAAATAAACATCTAAATCTTCTATTTCTATAGATATATACTGAATATATTATTTAGAATATATCCAATATATTCCGTAAATAGAAATTCCATCAGCGCCGTAGACTTCTGTCAGCGTCCAAACATGGCGTGTCAGCGTCTAGCATGTTTTCTTCGTTTTGGAGTTTCTGCCACATCAACTCATATTAATTTTGACCCAACAATCTTCCCCTAGTTGATGTCGGAAAAACTCTTTGTATATCTCTTGTAAGTTGTACACGATCTTCAAATTGCTTCCCCTCAAGTGTAGCATGCGTATCTTCCCCTTTTTGTCACATCAACAGGGAGGTAAACAATGTATGCAATCTTTGAAGATTCTCCAAAAGTAGGCTCTGTGTAATGATCCTGAAGAAAAATAAACAAAGTATTCTTGATGTAGAAGTAGAATAACCCAATCTTATGTTCCATGTCTTGTTTATCCATGTGATGAAGAACTTATACTCATGTTACAAAGTATAAGTAGACCTCGATCCATTTGTCAAAATCCTCATCCTTTGTGAGACACTGAGCACGATAATGTAACTCCTTCAAGTGATAGCAATTGGTTTGCTAGATATGACAAGTCTTCATCACCAACCATGTAAGTACGAACAAGTTACCTTGAAAGTTAGTTGTCATGCTAATTACTTTCAAGATATGATAGAACACAAACTCGCGAAAATCTTCTTCAATCATCAAACTTACCATAAGAATTCTTCCCCTTAAGCTAACACCTCTTCATGACAAGTCAATATCTTCATATGTAAAAGCTGTTAACGAATAACTCTTTCACAAGGCTATCCCGATTACATAATCCAATAAAATTCTTCATGAATGGTTGCTAACTCGCCTTAAAATCATTAATTCCTTTCAAAATATCCGAGCCATTAATATCATCATGATATTCTATATTAAAACGGAGATTCCATGTACCTTTGTGTGTATAATCCTCCTTTTTGTGTGCTTAAAACGTACCAATTTTCTCTAACAGCAGCAATCCTTGTGTTATCCAAGATCCTCCTTTATCCGATATCTTTCCATGTGTATTGCCCGATATCGGACAACACGTATCAGCGTTTGAAACACATATCTCGGACAACACTGTCAACCTGTCAGCGTTGACTTATTCTCGTCAGCGTCAAAACACTTCCTGTCAGCGTCAACATTACTCTTGTCAGCGCCAACCATAAACCTTGTCAGCGTCCATTCTTATCAGCATCAAAACATAACCTGTCAACGTTGCACTCATTCTTTCTTGTCAACGTTGCTTCAAAACTTTGTCAACGTCAAAATACATTTGTCAACATTGCTTAACTGTGTGAATGCTAACTTATATTCGCTTCATAATAAATATATCCTTACTCCAATTAGAAGCTTGTAACCGTGTGAATGCAAAAGATTTAGACCAATCAAAATTGATGCACCGTGTGAACACACAATGTTAACCTTACGTCACTTTGTACTTCCTTGATCGTGTGAACACATTGTAACATCTCTACGTTTTGTTCCTTTGACCGTGTGAATACACAACTTCTTAACCAATCAAAGAGCTTCCACCGTGTGAACACAAAGCTTATTCCCTTTTTGGTCGTGTGAATGCACCATTGTTTCGAATGATATAACCAGAGAATGATATAACAATGATCGACCAATAAGAAGGCTTACACCATGTGAATGGAATCTGTGTGAATGGCAGGATCGTGTAAACACAAACTGAGACCTCGTAACTAGCAGCTTTTGTATATCATGAATAGCAAAAACACTTTCCTTCACGTCTTCTAGTTAAACGATGAGATCCCAACATTAAATCATAGCCAAAACACAGCGATCTAGGGTTTGGAAATTCGAGCATTGAAACCCTAATTAGGGTTTGTAAATAACCTTAGATCATGTATCTTCACACGTTTTAACAGCCATGAACAACATAACATTCTGCTTTCTAGGTAGATCTAGGGTTTGAGAAACCCTAGGTCATGATTTCATGTGAAAAAGCAAGAACATCATTACCTTAATCAGTGAACTTCGACCTAGAATAACTTCTTCCTTAGGGCTCAGATCGAAGATCGCTCCGGTGAGATTCAAGACACGAGTACCAAGAATCTACAGTTCAAAAATCACGAAGATCCAACGGTTAACGAAGGAGAGATCGTGTTTTGAACATGGCTGTCCACAGAAAACTGCATTCACTCCCTGCTGACTTTGACGCTTAATAACTTTTGCCTGGGGATAAAACTCGACAATCCCTCCGGTGGATGTTTAGATCTATGTATGTAGAACACACATATAAAATTTCGTGACGATCCAACGGTTCAATCAAAAGTTATGACCTTCTGAATACTGCTGCGCACACAAAAACGTCCAGAAAAATCCATACGAATTTTTCTTTTCTTCACCATACACGAATACCTCGTCGGACCTAGATATCAAGAGCCTTAGGCTCTGATACCAATTGTGGAGTCCATTGATCGTTAGACTCAATGGTTATGAACCATTATATCTAGGTTGATCATCATTCATATGATAACATAGCGGAATAAGAACAATGATCATAACAAGGTGTTTGGACACAAAACACATAAATTACTCAACGATTGTTCATTATATTAATAACAAACAACCACTAGACGTGTATACATTGAATCCCACGTCTAGTGCGACACACACTTTAGGTTTACATTGTGAATGAATTGAATGAATAAAAGCCTAAGACTCTTGTTCCTTTTATAGTGGAAGGAACAGAATCTACAAGAGATAAAATCAAATAAACATCTAAATCTTCTATTTCTATAGATATATACTGAATATATTATTTAGAATATATCCAATATATTCCGTAAATAGAAATTCCATCAGCGCCGTAGACTTCTGTCAGCGTCCAAACATGGCGTGTCAGCGTCTAGCATGTTTTCTTCGTTTTGGAGTTTCTGCCACATCAACTCATATTAATTTTGACCCAACAGAGTGGGTCCATCCTAGGACAAGTTTAGTAAGATTACATGGTAACTGCGGTGTGTGCCTTGCATCTGTTACAGAAGCTGATCCCTCCACTCAGACTATAATAATTAGAGGCAACCCCTCTAATTGCATGATGAGGTCACCCCTCTAATATTCATGCACGTTGATATAACATGACCTATATGGGTTCCAGGCATATTTAAAATACAATTTCCAGTATAAACTAAACATAAGTCTTTTGAGAAGTAAAAAACCAGTTTCATAAATTTAAACCAGGTTATCCAGGACATACACTTATTCCGTTGTACTTCATTTTATTTCATTACTTGCTTATGTTTATGCTTTACATTCATTGTCATATATCCGCAAACTGAGCGTATTGCTCAGCCGTATTTCTTTCTGTGTCCCAATACGGCAGGTACTAAAGGGCAAAGCTAGGATTCAAGAGTATGTGCATGGGACGGAGGCGCCTAGTCTTCTTTCTCTTTTAATGCATTTACATACTTTTGATTTGCTGGACATTGTTTAGTCCTATCCTTATATTCTATACTTATGCATTTGTGTGTGGAGCTTATGTTGGAACCAATGTTTGTTTCCGATTTCATTTATGGTCATTTAATGTTTTAGATATTTACCTTGCATGCTTTGATGACACGTCATAATTACTACGTAACGGTCTATTTATCCAAATGGGGTGTTACAAAAACTGATTTCAATTGATGAAAATTATGTAACCGAACATGAGTAAGAGATGAAGGAAGCATATGAGACAACTGACTTCCACTAGTCACATCATCATCTTCTGCAGATTCACCCAATAGCGTTACTTAAGCAAGAGAAGGTGGGAAGTTCTGGGGGCCAAACTTTGATATGGGATTTTTCAAACCCCCTATGATTATACATTCCAATTTGGGAGGCCAAACCCCAAAGGAATCAACTTCCATACTTTTACACACCCTTATTGTCAGACGTTTTAATGAGGTAAGATTCGGCAAGTCGGCTGCAGGAAATATCTCTATACTCGAAAAATCTTGTAGTGTTAATTCAGTGAAGTGAATGAAACAAGTCAATTCAACCATTGACTTAATATTCGAACAATTTTGTACTTTTATTTCAGTGAGGTGAATGAAACAAGTCAATGAATTCATTGATTTCCAATTTTTCCAATTATTAATCCATACAACCTCAAGCATCAGTGGCATGCTTGTGTTGAGAAGGACCTCTGTGACAATCTAACATTTTCAGGTAGTAAATTATTTTCTCGTACATTATTTTGAAACTTACTTTTGTGTTGGTTGATGAACTCACAATTTACGGGTTGAAATTTGGGCTTACGTGCATAAATTAACGTCCTTTACAACTAAACCGGAAACCCTAGGATTACGTATTTACGTTTTTGAACTCCGTTTTTTATGAGACAATTTTTATAAGATTTGTTTTGTGCCGTTGATTCATAATTTATTAAAACGTTTTTTATAAAACGACCCGAGGGAACGCAAATCGAGGATACTAGAATCGAGGAGTACCCGTAAATAAATGGGGATGAGACAAGATAAATCTCGCCCCACCCCCACAACGGGACGGCCAAAACTACTACAACACATCAAAGATGTGTCTACTTCTAGTTAAAACTAGGACACATGTCCTAGTTTTGCACCAAACCATTTACTTAACAAAACCACCTAAAACTAGACAAGCTACTCATTTTTTCTACATGCAAACTCTCTCAATTCTCTCACTCTCTCCCTCCCTTGCCGTCCACTTTACACCATAAACACCCCCATTTGATCAAAATGCAACCATAAATCTTATGTTAAACTTGCATAAGATGATGTCCTCTTGAAGTCTTGTTGATTGGAGGTGATCATAACATCTACAAAGGAGTTTCCTTGGTGTCAAGGGCTGATTTTCGACAAGGTGTTCATATAGTTGGGTAATCTTGAAGTTGATCTTGGTTTATCACAAGATTTGTCATCAAAAACCAAGCCTTGATCATAACTTTCACTATCTTGGTTGGTAACAAGATCATTCTTTTCATTACCTTGTTATTTTGTAAATGTAATTTTGTATTTTCTTTCTAAATGTATATGTATATGATGATATATGATGATCAAAGTATTATGTGGGGATCTTGTGTTGATAAATTTGGTTAAAATGATTAAAAGCTACATGAAAAGATGTTAAAATCACGACTAAAATTATAGGCTGTATAAAACAGTAAAGAACCATATGATAACTTGTTAAAATGACTTGGATTATTTAATATACACTAAGGTGTATGAATTTTACATATGTGACAGTTGGCCACTCAATGGAATCCATAAAATGAGTAAGATATGATCAAATCATTATTAAAGTTCAAATCTGTATAGTCTGTTTTGGACGAATTATTAGAGACACTTAGAGGATGAATGAGCAGTAGCTAAAATAGAGCTAATTGTAGCACATATTATGTAGTTTGTGCTGCCCAAAATGGAGCTTCTATCTCCTTGTAGAACTGAAGATATGGTAAAAATGGTGAAAGTGAGTTTCATAATCAGATTTGGAAAATAAAAGTATATATTATAAAATAAGCACTCAAGTAAAACTAATATAAAATACATACCTAAAACCCACTAACTTATATAATACTTATAAATAAGTTATATACTTTGATAAGTAAATGTGACATTTTATAAAATTGCAAATTGATATGTTTTATAAGTTATAAAACTATAAATATAAGTTTTACGTTTTTCGGCTAAAACCAAAAGATTAACGTTTTCGTTAAATAAAACTTAGACGGTCGGACGCGTCTAATGTAAACTTTTTATAACTCATCTACTGATTTATAAGTACATTTTACAAGTAAAAACCGATAAAACCCAAGCTTTATAACATATGGACATTAACGGGCCAAAGTAGCCTTATTGGACTATTAACCCAACTAATTTGGCTAAACACTAATGGACTTACTCATTGGGCTTAACCCACTTGGGCCCAACATGTGAGTATAGGCCTGATAATAAAAGTACAATTGGGCTAATGTAATGTATTTGTCTTATAATGGGCTTATTGGACCTCAATGTATAAACAAGTTAAAACTAGTGTAACTAGTCTAAAAATTTACCAACACATAACACTATAATGAGTAAATAAAGATATAAAATCCCACTTGATCATCATCATACTTATAAAATCATCATATATATACATAGCCACTATTTTTATAAGTCATAGGACAAGAGACTAAGACCGAGTATTATTTATATAGGTTTCCGTGATTGAAGCACGTCTGTCGCTGATAACCCGCCTTTCTTAATCAACGTGAGTTCATAGCCTCGCACTCTTTTAAATGTATTATAAAATGTTTTGTAAACCCGCGAGGGCGATAACATGCTAGTTTTGATAAAAATAGAACACAAGTAGTCCCGATGGTATGCTTATTGATATGGACCCGAATGATGCAATGACCCAATAAATGAGATGTAAAGGATTATTATAGTTAGGTTATGTCACTTAAAGTCCCATTAGCATGAATTGTGAACTACCGGGATTTGGTAGACGCTTATGCGTATGATAGTACTATTTTGGGGAAGATCACTAATGTAGGGATTTTGCTAGGTTCAATTGTTCGTTTTCTCGGTATCTTAACGAATTGATTTCTGGTTCAAAGTACGACTCTATTGTTTTTGGTGAAACAAATATTTTTGGTGTTTTTAAAATAAAAGTGCAAAACTTTAAATGTAAAATGACTTTAAAGTAAATCTAAAACTAATTTAAAATAAATGTGCAAGAATTTAAAAGCGTGACGGAAATTAAAAGGCACTAAAAGTAAATAACGCAAACTTAAAACTATCTAAGGCAAACTTAAAACGCGACTAAAACTTAAACTAAGGCAAGGCTAAAATAAATCTAAGGCAAATAAACTTAAAGTGCAACTAAATAAAAAGGCGGGAAAAATAAAGCTTGAAAATTAAAAGTAGAAAGTTAAAAACTGAAATTAAAAGAACCTGAAAAATAGTTCATCCGGAATAAACCTTCGTTCGGAATAATCACTCATCCGGAATGTCACCTTCGTTCGAAATGATTCTTCTTTACTCGGAATATTCACCAAATCCCTTGATCCGGAACAAATCCTTTATCCGGAATATGTCACTTATCCGGAATAAAGTCTTAATTCGGAATGTTGGTCCTTGATCCAAAATAATATTCCGAATAGAACTCCTTGATCCGGAATATGTCACTTATTCCGGATGGAAGCCCTTGATCCGGAATATCTCCTTGATCCGGAATGTTAGTTTGATTCAGAATGTCTGATATTCCGGATGAACCGTTTGATCCGGAATAATAAATTATTCCGAATAAACTAATTGATCCGGAATGTTCTTGCTGATCCGGAATAACTTCCTTGATCCGGAATATTGGATATTCCGGATGAAACACCTTGGCTAAACCTCTGATTCGAAATGTTTTAATATTCCGAATAAAGCACTTTGATCCGGAATAATAAATTATTCCGGATGAACGACTTTGATACGGAACTTTTTAAGCAAACACCTTCACTCGGAATAACTTTTGGCCTATGATCCGGAATGTTTCCTGGGAACAGTAAGCAGACAAGCGAAGAACAAGGGATACAAGGATAATACGGATCTAATAAAAACTTAACAAAATCAACCATAAGATTAAATCAAACTAATCAAATAACATCTATTAATCATAAACAAACAATCTAAAACAATAAAACTAACAAAACTAATCAAAATAATCAAAACCCACTTTAATCAAATCAACAAAAATAAGAACATGAACATGAACAAATAAACATAAAGATCAAAGATTAAAGAAAGGTAGAATGAGAGATAAACAATAAAAATAAAGATTGACAAGAATTAAAAGAAAACTTACTTGAAATTAAATATATTTAAGGTGCAAGACAAGGTATTTAAATGGACATGAAATTAAATGACAAGGTAATTAAAAGTGGAAGAAATAGTTTGTCAAGCTATCCAACAAAATCTAGTGAAATGAAATCCTAAACTATATATAGGATAGGATTAGGGAGTGCTTAGGAAGCTTCCTCCCCTCTTTCATTTTTCCTTAATTTCATGCTTAGTCCTTAATCTCCAAATCTTCTTAAATCTTGGACTTTAATGACTTTGTCTTGGGATTTCTTTGAACTCGTCTTGTAATTCTTCAATAAATTAAACTTGAGTTCTTCGGCTTTTAGTAAACTTCCGTCTTTTGACTTTTTCTTCGATAAATCTTCAGAATTGGTCTTGGACTTCCGTTCTTTTTGCACTCTTGACTTCTTGACTTCGTCTTTCGTCTTTTTCTTCGATAAAAGCCCGTAAATGACCGTGTTTTCTCCCCTTTTCACATTTTCGTCCTAAATCACAACAAAAACACAAACCACGCATAATTCCGACATAAATGACATAAAATACAAGTTTTGGCTCGGTTATTATTGTAATTAAGTGGTAAAAAGGATGGGTGTTTACACACCTATCAATCACCCCAGTTCGCGCCTTGACGGTTGATCCCCGTCGTGCCACATTGATTGGTAAGCGAATTTATGTATGAGAAGATTTACATAGCGTGATTTTTGTGACGACACGCTAATTTAGATGGTCTAATTGTTTGTCGGGTTCGCGGCCCGTTGTTTGTTATAGTAAGGTAACAATGTCACGCGGCTAGTAATAATCCAACAATATAATCCAATGTAATCCAAATAATGCGATGTATATAACGATAATATTGAAACTACGGTTTCATGGACGGTTTGAGATGTATGATTTGATTTATATATTGCCTGACTAGCAATACGAGGACTTACTTATGATATTATACTTGTGTTATGATTTCTATGACTGTTTTTATGTAACGGTTTTATTAAACTCTATGAATTCACTCGGCATTCGCTGATAAAATTTTTGCATGTTTTATCTCAGGTGCTAGAAGGTAATTTGGATGGAGATCGACTCTGATGGCCCACATAATAAAAATTACTCATTCGATCTATGTTTTGTAAACTTTATGACTGTGTAATTTGGGGACCTGCTGTAAACTTAAAACTTTTGTTCGAATGAATGTATGTTAAACCTTGTACAACCATTTTTATGTGTTGTCTATGATTGGAGTTATTGTGCTATCCCTTAACACTCTATTGACTCTTCCGCTGACCCGATACGAAATTTGAGAGTGTTACAGTTTGGTACCAGAGCTCTCGTTATAGAGAACGAAAGATTTTAAAAAACCAAGGTTTTGAATAAAACATTTCAAAATCTTTTAACCATAAACATTTTCTTAAAATGTTTGAAAAAACTTTTGACTATAACGATGCCAAAGACCTCCGACGTTACCAACAACCCTTATTGAGAAGATATATATTTTGATATATATATAATTTAATTTATATATATGTATATATCGTGAATTCAGTATGTAAGTGTTTAATAATTATTTTTATGCTAATACGAGATATGTTATAAATGTAGATTGTCATGGCAGACCCTAATATTCCTGTAGAGAACCATGCTATTCCCGAACCTAATGTGGATGAGAACCCTTATTTAGACTTAGTGGATTATAATGTAGACGAGGATATGGATGATGAAGAGGAGGAACCATTTGAGGATCCCGAGCCCGAGATAGGACTAAGAGATCATATTGCCCCTCAGGTTGATGTTGTAGAGAATGATAATGATAATGTTGGTATTGAGGATGATGATGAGATTGGGATAGATAATGTAGGTAATGAGGATGACGACGAGGATGTCGAGGAGGAGATAGGTATAGATGAAGAGGGTGATGATGATGATGAGGCTGAGCTTATTTTCCCTTATGATGTAGCGGAGGGTGAGCCCTTACCTCCTACAGTTGATTGGTCTGATTCTGAGTTTGAGTTACTAGATATGAATTGTCTGAATCGTCTGAATTTGATTTTGAATCAGAGGATGATGAGGATGATGATGCACCTGATGGTACCGATGGGATTGCTACTCATAGGCATGTGATAGGAGAGTCGTCTAGGGTTAGAGAGGCTACTCATATTGATGGACTTGCACCTTGGGCCTTGAGACGTGACTTAGATGCTTCCCGTGTTCGAGGCAGTATGACAGAGGTTGGTTTAGGTGTTGTTTAGACTCAAGTTGCTTATTTGGAGTCGAAGACTAAGATTGGTGAGAAAGAGCGAGAGTTGCTTAATTTGGATTTGACTAATGTGACGCGTTGTTTGAATGAGGCGTTTAGGAGATTATCTGTGTTAGAAAGTGGTGAGTATGCTGAAATGAAAAAAAAGGTGAATACTATGGAGATTCAGTTGAGTGTAGCTCGTGTGATGTGTGAGAAGGCTAAGAAAGAGTTGAATATATCTGTTGGTTGGAACAGTAGGTTTTATACTGAGATGGTTGAGAAAGGCGTGATTCGTAAGCGCCCAACTGAAGATGTGTCTTGTGATCGTCCGAAGAAGATACCGAAGACGATGGATGATGGACCATCTAGCAGTTCTCAGTAGACCAGTCTCTCTTTAGTAGTTATCTTTTGTATCTTTTGTAACTTTGACTGAACTGACTTATTAGTTAGTAGATCTGGCACGAATTTTGGGCCTGTTTAGTGCTAGAAGCTTTGATGTGGAATGTAATTAAGACAATGTGGTTGTTTCTAATCCAATGAAATATGTATCTTTGTCTTGAATTCTATATCGTGCCTTATTTGTATCTTGATTATGAATTCAATCCGTCTTCTATGAATTCCTTGTTAGGTGAATGTTTAATATACTTTGAAATTGTGAAATTATAGAACCATGCCGTCCAAGAAATCTGTGACTGAGGATGATGTACGTAGGATCATTGCAGAGTAAGTTGCCGCATTTATGACTGAATTTATGGCAAATGCTAGAAATGGAGCTGGAAGTAGTGGAGCTGGCGGTAGTGGAGCTGGCGGTAGTGGAATTGGTGGTACTAATGTGAATGTGAATGCTAATAATGTGAATGCTAATGCTAGAGGAAATGTAGGAGGACTTAGACCTAATGCGCCTGAAGTTGGTGGTTGTACTTATCTGACGTTCATGAAGTGTGAACCTCTACCTTTTAATGGAACTGAAGGTGCTGTAGGATTAAGCCAGTGGATTGAGTCGGTGTTTCGGATTAGTAAGTGTAAAGAGGAAGATAAGGTGACTTTTGCTATGGCTACTCTTAAAGGTCATGCGTTGACTTGGTGGAATGGGAGAATTACTTTTATGGGTATTGATGTTGCTAATGCTACTCCTTGGGCTGAAATTAAAAAGTGGATGACTCTGGAGTTCTGTCCCCGTAGTGTGATTATACGGTTGGAACAAGAGTTGATTCACTTGAGAATGAAAGGTGTGGACATCGATAGCTACACAAACCGATTCCATGAGTTGGCTTTGCTGTGTCCTCAATTGGTGGAACCCGAAGAGATCCGAATTAAACAATACATTAAAGGGTTTACCAAGAATATCCGAGGGGATGTGACATCATCAAAAGAATTAACCATTCATGATGCTGTTCGAATGGCTTACCAACTCATTGGGCAAATAATTCAGGATAGGGAGGATGAAACACATGCTGGTGAGAAAAGAAAGGGTGATGGCGATCGTGGAGGTCGAGGTGATAATAGGCAGAATTTCAATCGCCGTCAAAACCAAAGAAGGGGAATGCAAATGCTCTTACCAACAACACACTGCACAATGATGAAAAGTGTCCTAAGTGTGGTAATAAGAGGCATGATGGCGACTGCTGGAAGTGCCAAAATTCGGAAAGCTTGGACACAAAGTGGAAAGTGTAAGAGGGGAATCATTTGCTTCAACTGTAATGAAGAAGGCCATAAGAAATCGGATTGCCCTAAGTTTAAAGCGATTGGACCTGGAAGAAACCCCCAGGGTGGTGCTTATCAACTTGGAACGGTTGAGGTTAAGAAAGAGGATCCAAATGTCGTTACTGGTACGTTTTTACTCAACAATCATTATGTTGTTGCTTTATTTGATTCGGGTGCTGATAGGAGCTTTGTATCCACTAAATTTAGTGCCCTTATTGACATTGAACCTGTTGAGATAAATACCAGTTACGAAGTGGAATTGGCTGATGGTAAATTAGTGAAAACTAATAAGCTGTTAAAAGGATGCTCTCTATATCTCTTAAAACATTCCTTTCCGATTGATTTGATGTTGATAGAACTAGGTAGTTTTGATATTATTATTGGTATGGATTGGTTATCGTTGAATAATGCTACTATTTTATGTGGAGAATAGAAGGTTAAGATTCCTCTTAGGAATAGGACGTTAGTAATTGATGGTAATCGAGGTGAATCTCGTTTGAAAATCGTTTCATGTATTAAAGTCCAAAAGTATATCAGGAACGGTTGCGAGCTATTCTTAGCTCAAGTGACCGGGAATGAGTCTAAGGAAAAACGATTAGAATATGTACCTATTATCTGTGAATTTCCTGAGGTATTTCCCAATGAATTACCCGGACTTCCGCCGATAAGGCAAGTCGAGTTTCGAATCGATCTAATTCCTGGTGCTGCACCGGTGGCACGTGCGCCTTACCGATTAGCACCTTCTGAATTAAAGGAATTATCCGAACAACTTAAGGAGTTGTCTGATAAAGGTTTTATTCGATCGAGCTCGTCGCCTTCGGGAGCTCCAGTCTTGTTCGTTAAGAAGAAGGATGGATCTTTCCGTATGTGCATTGATTACCGGGAACTGAATAAGTTGACGATTAAAAATCGATATCCTTTACCAAGGATTGATGATTTGTTTGATCAACTACAAGGATCTATTGTGTATTCTAAGATAGATTTGCGGTCTGGATATCACCAACTTCGCGCCCGTGAAGAAGACATTCCAATAACTGCATTTAGAACTCGTTATGGACACTATGAATTTCAAGTGATGCCATTTGGGTTAACAAACGCACCTGCGGTCTTCATGGATCTAATGAACCGAGTGTGCAAACCCTACTTGGACAAATTTGTGATCGTGTTTATTGACGACATTCTAATCTTTTCTAAGAATAAAGAGGAACATGGAGAACACTTAAGGATTATCTTGAGTTTGTTAAAGGATGAAAAGTTGTATGCTAAGTTTTTGAAATGTGATTTTTGGTTTGACTCTGTGCAATTTCTTGGTCATGTGATTAACAAAGATGGAATTCATGTTGATCCTGCAAAGGTTGAAGCCATTAAGAGTTGGTCTGCACCGACAACGCCAACGGAGGTGCGAAAATTTTTAGGATTGGCTGGCTATTATAGGCGATTCATTAAAGAATTTTCTTTAATAGCTAAACCCCTGACCAAGCTAACTCAGAAAAATAAACCTTTCGTTTGGGGAAGTGAAGAAGATGGAGCATTTCAGATATTGAAGCAAAAATTATGTAGTGCGCCAATTCTATCATTACCCGACGAAAGTGAAGATTTTGTGGTATATTGTGATGCATCTCTTAGAGGTTATGGAGCTGTCTTGATGCAGCGAGAAAAGGTGATAGCTTAGGCTTCTAGGCAATTAAGGAAGAATGAGGAGAATTATACTACTCATGATCTTGAGTTAGGAGCTGTAGTCTTTGCTCTTAGGTTGTGGAGACATTATTTGTATGGCACCAAGTGTACGGTATTCACCGATCATAAAAGCCTACAGTATATTCTCGATCAAAAGGAATTAAACATGAGGCAACAAAGATGGATAGAACTATTAAGTGATTATGATTGTGAATTAAAATATCACACGGGAAAAGCAAATGTTATTGCCGATGCATTAAGTAGAAAAGATAGAGAGCCTATCAGGGTACGTTCTCTAGTCTTGACCGTGCATAATAATTTGCCTGAGAAAATTAGAAATGCGCAAATAGAAGCCTGTAAGAAAGAAAATTTTGTTAATGAAGGGTTTCGAGGAGAAGGAGATCCTTCAGAGGTTAGAGCTGATGGACTGAAATGCTTAAGAGGTCGTATGTGGATACCTAAGTTTGGAGGCTTAAGAGATTTAATTATGTTGGAATCCTATAAATCTAAATATTCCATTCATCCTGGATCTGATAAAATGTATCATGATTTGAAGAAGTTGTACTGGTGGCCGAATATGAAAAGTTGATATTGCTATGTATGTTCTTCAATGTTTGACTTGTGCAGGAGTCAAAGCTGAACATCAAAAGCCGTCAGGACTACTTCAACAACGAAAGATTCCTGAATGGAAGTGGGAGCGAATTACAATGGACTTTATCACAAGCTTCCTAGAACATCATCTGAAAATAACTCGATTTGGGTCATTGTCGACAGACTGACCAAATCAACACACTTCATTCCGGTTAAAGAGCAGTTCTCACTGGAGAAGCCGACTCGTATTTATCTTGAGAATGTTGTATGCAAGCATGGAGTGCCTGTGTCGATCATTTCAGATCGAGATCCTAGATTCGCATCGAATTTTTGGAAATCCCTCCAAAGGTCTTCGGGAACGAATCTCGACATGAGCACTGCTTATCACCCCCAAACTGATGGGCAGAGTGACAGAACGATACAAACACTGGAAGATATGTTGAGAGCTTATGTGATAGATTTTGATAAGAATTGGGATAAACATTTGCCTTTAGCAGAGTTTTCATATAACAATAGTTACCATGCTAGTATTAAGGCTGCATCGTTTGAAGCTTTGTATGGTAGGAAGTGTAGATCTCTTGTATGTTGGAGTGAAGTTGGGGATACCCAGCTCACAGGACCGGAATTGATCCGGGAGACTACGGAGATGATAGTTCAGATTAAGAATCGGTTGTTGACTGCCCGAAGTAGACAGAAAAGTTACGCGGATGTGCGGCAGAAACCGATGGAGTTTGAAGTGGGTGACCGAGTAATGTTGAAAGTATCGCCATGGAAAGGCGTCATAAGATTTGGAAAGCGAGGGAAATTGAATCCCCGCTATATTGGACCCTTTAAGATTTTATCTAGAGTAGGTCCGTTGGCTTACAATCTAGAGTTACCCCAAGAACTTCATGGTGTTCACAACACATTCCATGTATCTAATCTGAAAAAATGTTTAGTAGGGTGTGATGAGAAAATCTCGTTGGATAAGTTTCGAATTGATGAGAAGTTACATTTTATCGAAGAAACCATAGAGGTTATGGATCGTGAGGTAAAGCAACTTAAACAAAGTCAGATACCTATCGTCAAGATCCGATAGAATTCAAAGCATGGACTAGAATTTACTTGGGAACGAGAGGATGAAATGTGGAAGAAATACCCACACCTCTTTGATTTCAATAAAAAACGGACATCAAAATGAAATGGATCTCGAGGACGTTGATCCCTTTTAGGAGGAAATGCTGTGATAATCTAACATTTCCAGGTAGTAAATTATTTTCTCGTATATTATTTTGAAACTTACTTTTGTGTTGGTTGATGAACTCACAATTTACGGGTTGAAATTTGGGCTTACTTGCATAATTTAACGTCCTTTACGACTAAACCGGAAACCCTAGGATTACGTATTTACGTTTTTGAACTCCGTTTTTTATGAGACAATTTTTATTAGATTCGTTTTGTGTCGTTGATTCATAATTTATAAAAATGTTTATCGTAAAACGACCCGACAGCACGCAAATCGAGGATACTATAATCGAGGAGTACCCGTAAATAAATGGGGATGAGACAAGATAACTCTTGCCCCACCCCCACAATGGGACGGCCAAAACTACTACAACACATCAAAGATGTGTCCACTTCTAGCTAAAACTAGGACACATGTCCTAGTTTTGCACAAAACCATTTACTTAACAAAACCACCTAAAACTAAACAAGCTACCCATTTTTTTCTACATGCAAACTCTCTCAATTCTCTCACTCTCTCCCTCCCTTACCGTCCACTTTACACCATAAACACCCCCATTTAATCTAAATGCAACCATAAATCTTATGTTAAACTTGCATAAGATGATGTCCTCTTGAAGTCTTGTTGATTGGAGGTGATCATAGCATCCACAAAGGAGTTTCCTTGGTGTCTAGGTTTGATTTTTCACAAGGTGTTCATATAGTTGGGTAATCTTGAAGTTGATCTTGGTTTATCACAAGATTTGTCATCAAAAACAAAGCCTTGATCATAACTTTCACTATCTTGGTTGGTAACAAGATCATTCTTTTCATTACCCTGTTATTTTGTAAATGTAATTTTGTATTTTCTTTCTAAATGTATATGTATATGATGATATATGATGATCAAAGTATTATGTGGAGATCTTGTGTTGATAAATTTGGTTAAAATGATTAAAAGCTACATGAAAAGATGTTAAATCATGACTAAAATTGTAGGCTATATAAAATAGTAAAGAACCATATGATAACTTGTTAAAATGACTTAGATTATTTAATATACAGTAAGGTATATGACTTTTACATATGTGAGAGTTGGCCACTCAATGGAATCCATAAAATGAGTAAGATATGATCAAAACATTATTAAGGTTCAAATCTTTATAGTCTGTTTTGGACGAATTATTAGAGACACTTAGAGGATGAATGAGCAGTAGCTAAAATGGAGCTAATTGTAGCACATATTATGTAGTTTGTGCTGCCAAAAATTGATCTTCTATCTCCTTGTAGACTTCAAGATATGGTAAAAATGGTGAAAGTGAGTTTCATAATCAGATTTGGAAAATAAAAGTATATATTATAAAATAATCACTCAAGTAAAACTAATATAAAATACAAAAATAAAACCCACTAACTTATATAATACTTATAAATAAGTTATATACTTTGATAAGTAAATGTGGCATTTTATAAAATTGCAAATTGATATGTTTTATAAGTTATAAAACTATACATATAAGTTTTACGTCTTTTCGGCTAAAACCAAAAGATTAACGTTTTCGTTAAATAAAACTTAGACGGTCGGACCCGTCTAATGTAAACTTTTATAACTCATCTACTGATTTATAAGTACATTTTACAAGTAAAAACCGATAAAACCCGAGCTTTATAACATATGGACATTAACGGGCCAAAGTAGCCTTATTGGACTATTAACCCAACTAATTTTGCTAAACACTAATGGACTTACTCATTGGGCTTAACCCACTTGGGCTCAACATGTGAGTATAGGCCTGATCATAAAAGTACAATTGGGCTAATGTAATGTATTTGGCTTATAATGGGCTTATTGGGCCTCAATGTATAAACAAGTTAAAACTAGTGTAACTAGTCTAAAAATTTACCAACACACAACACTATAATGAGTTAATAAAGATATAAAATCCCACTTGATCATCATCATACTTATAAAATCATCATATATATACATATCCATTATTTTTATAAGTCATTGGACAAGAGTATAAGACCGAGTATTATTTATATAGGTTTTTGTGATTGAAGCACGCCCGTCGCCGATAACACGCCTTTCTTAATCAACGCGAGTTCATAGCCTCGCACTCTTTTAAATGTTTTATAAAATGTTTTGTAAACCCGTGAGGTAGATAACATGCTAGTTTTGATAAAAATAGAACACAAGTAGTCCCGATGGTATGCTTATTGATATGGACCCGAATGATGCTATGGCCCAATAAATGAGATGTAAAGGATTATTATAGTTAGGTTATGTCACTTAAAGTCCCATTAGCATGAATTGTGAACTACCGGGATTTGGTAGACGCTTATGCATATGATAGTACTATTTGGAGAAGATCACCCCAGTTCGCGCCTTGACGATTGATCCCCGTCGTGCCACATTGATTGGTAAGCGAATTTATGTATGAGAAGATTTACATAGCGTGATTTTTGTGACGACACGCTAATTTAGATGGGCAAATTGTTTGTCGGGTTCGCGGCCCGTTATTTGTTATAGTAAGGTAACAATGTCACGCGGCTAGTAATAATCCAACAATATAATCCAATGTAATCCAAATAATGCGATGTATATAACGATAATATTGAAACTACGATTTCATGGACGGTTTGAGATGTATGATTTGATTTATATATTGTCTGACTAGCAATACGAGGACTTACTTCTGATATTATACGTGTGTTCTGATTTCTATGACTATTTTTATGTAACGGTTTTATTAAACTCTATGAATTCACTCGGCATTCGCTGATAAAATTTTTGCATGTTTTATCTCAGGTGCTTGAAGGTAATTTGGATGGAGATCGACTCTGATGGCCCACATAATAAAAATTATCCATTCGATCTATGTTTTGTAAACTTTATGACTGTGTAATTTGGGGACCTGCTGTAAACTTAAAACTTTTGTTCGAATGAATGTATGTTAAACCTTGTACAACCATTTTTATGCATTGTTTATGATTGGAGTTATTGTGCTATCCCGTAACACTCTATTGACTCTTTCGCTGACCCGATACGAAATTTGAGATTGTTACAACCTCCTTTTCCAAATGTTGTTCACAATCAAAAATTGCGACTGACTTGAGCTTGTGCCCTTCTCCTGTTGGAAAGGAGACATGTGCAATTAACGAACAACTAGAGATGGTAAATTCTTCAATGCTCTTTGACAATTTGCAACGCTCAAAATTCTGACACTCAGATAAGTACAATGTCCCAAGAGATGTTAGTTGGTTGCATCCATCCTTCTCATCCTCTTTCTCTCCCAAAATCACCAATTTTGAACATCCCCCTACTACCAACTTCCTTAAATTCACAAGAACCTTACTTGCCACGAGGTGAGATCAGGAGAAACCCATTTCTAATTAAAGATAAAGGGAACAAATCTTAACCCTCCAATCTCACTTTCATCCAAGGGCCACAAATAAATCTCCCACCCATATAAAAACCCTATTTTCACCTCATTTAACCAATTCACTTTCTCTCTCTATTATCACCTACCCACCAGGATCTCACTTTCTATCTCAATAACAACCCATCACAATAACCACCTCTTACCACCACCACCACCACCCCGACCAACCACCACCTACCACCGTCACCACCATGACCAACCCACCTTCTACATCGGACCACCCCAACCAACTGACCTTCTACAACAACCACAAACCATCGCAACCACCACCTCTAAAAATAATCACCACCGCTTGTAAAACAATGGCAACCACCACTACCACCACAACCTCAAACCGTCACATATAGATCAAAATAAAAAAATGGAGGAGGATATATTTAATGTGATTGAAGGATTAGATCTGAACACAAAAAGTTGATGATGTTTTAATGGATGAAGGTGAAGTTATATAACAAACAGCAGGTAAACTGGCCTTTTACAACCATCTCCTCTCGATATTTGTTGTTTTTATTGTGATGTTTTAATGCAATAATCTCATGTGTTGCTGCTTGAAAACCATGTGTTTCTGCTAGGAAATCACATGTGTTTATGCTTGAAATCACATGTGTTTGTGCTTGAAAACACATGTGTTTCTGCTTGGAATCACCATGTGTTTCTGCTTGAAAACACATGTGTCTTTGCTTGAAATCATCATGTGTCTCTGTTTGAAATCACTTGTTGCCATTGAAGGTGTTTGTGCTTGAAAATCACATGTTTTTATGCTTGAAATCACAAGTGTTCCTGCTTGAAAACACATGTGTTCCTACTTGAAATCACATATGTTTCTGCTGGAACACACATGTGTTACTGCTTGGAATCATCATGCATTTCTATTTCAAATCACTTGTTTCTATTGAATGTGTTTCTGCTTGAAAACACATGTGTTTCTGCATGTAAACACATGTGTTTGCTGCAATAAACACATGTGTTTCTGTTTGAAATCACCATGTGTTTCTGCTTCAAATCACTTGTTGCTATTGAAACATGTGTTATTTCATGAATACACATGTGTTTCTATTTGTAACACATGTGTTTCTGATTTTAACACATGTGCTATTAAATGTGTTTCTGCTTGATAACAAATGTGTTTCTGCTTGTTAACACATGTGTTTGTGCTTGAAAACACCCGTGATTCTGCTATTAACACATGTGTTTCTGTTTTGGCATATGCAGGTATGAAAACACCAAGAGAAACTTTGTATGAATAAATGTAACACTGGGTTGTGGAAGACTAAATTGGGAGCCTCATGTAGACGGAATCCGTATGCTAGTTAATGGAGATTACTATGATACATTAGATGAAGCAATTGAGCATACAAAAACAACTTGTCCAAAAAACCCAAAAGCAAGGAGAAAGAAGAACAAGACACCGATTATTAATGTTTAAACACATTCTAGTGTATGAAATTCTATTGTTAGATGAATAATTACTTGATCAAATTCTATGTTTTGTTGAATAATTACTTGATCAAAATTTTGGCTTATTCAGTATTGGTTTGTTTATTCAAATTGTTTCTTACTAAGTATTGGTTTGTTTATTCAAATTGTTTCTTACTAAGTATTGGTTTGTTTATTCAAATTGTTTCTTACTCAGTATTGGTTTGTTTATTCAACACATGTGTTTTTGCATGAATAACATGTGTTTCTACACGAATCACATGTGTTTCTACACGATTCACAAGTGTTTCTGCATGAATCACATGTGTTCAACATGAATCACATGTGATTTTGCATATAAGACATGTGTTTATGTATGTTATTTGATAAATATTTATGGTCTGAAACACAAGTAATAAACTTGAAGCTGAACATTCAGTGAACCAACATTAACTGTTCTATCATCAAACAACATTAAAATGTTAAAATTGAATTGTTTAGATAAGTTATACATCTTCTGAATGAGTTCTTGCATGCTTCAATAACCAACGAGTTCTTGTCACACTTCTTTGTCAAATTAAACTCTTTAGATAAGTTATACATCTTCCCGCGGCCAACAGTCTATTACGTTGGCATCTATTTACAATCCCGGGGCCAAAGTCTCCAAGTTCAAACGAATAGCCCATACTCTGTGCCCCTCACTTCTTCTTTCAAATACATGATTCTACATAAAAAATATGTGACTCGTGTGAATATATAAAAACAACTTCTAAAAACTGTTAAAAAACTTAAAACACACGTGTTTCTGCTTGAAAACACATGTGGTTCTGCTTAACAACACATGTGTTTCTATATGTATCACACGTGTTTCCGAAGCATCAACAATCAATGACTTATGGCTTATTTGGTTATGGTTATATATAGCCGGTCAATGGCTTATGGCTTGTTTGGACTGTTCCGCTTACAATGTTTTTTTTTTCAAACTCTCCGGCTAATATTAGTTTATCATGACATATATAAGCCGGAGAGTTTGCAAAAAAAGTTATTATAAATAAGCCATAAGCCATAACCAATAAGACATAAGCCGGCTATAAGCCATAAGCCATAGGCCATAACCAATAAGACATAAGCCGCCCATAACCAATAAGCTATAAGCCATAACCAAACAAAATACATAAGACATAAGCCATAACCAATAAGACATAAGCCATATCTAATAAGCCATAAGCCGTAAGCCATAACCAAACAAAGAGATTATCAATGATTCAACACACCACTTAAACCCATAATCTAAATCAATATTAGAAACCTTAAATCTCAATCAATAGCAAAAACCCTAAAACATAATCAATAAAAAAACAATAAAAAAATGATTACCAGAAATAACAAAAGATGAAGATTGAGGTAACAAATCATCTATAGAAAGCCTTATTTCTTCTCGAATATCCATTAAATCAGATCAATTAAAGATCAATTGATCAAATAGATCAATTTAATCATATCAATTGAAGATTGGGTTTTGATTATTAGATCGTATTTTAAAGATGAAGATTGGTGTCAGAGTGTGTATTTTTTTTTGGGGGAAATAAATATACGAATGAAGGAGAGGATCGTATTTTAGGCCAATTAGATTATCCAAAATGGACGGATAAGTGGGGTTCCTTTGATCTTTCCGTTGGTGTGTGTCTCTAATCTAATCCTAATATATACTACACAGTAGAGAAAAGTTATTTTGGAGCCTTGTTTTTTTGTGGAAACCAAGGGACAAATCCCCACCCTTCATTTAGCTTTGATCTAAGGGTGGAGATTAATCTAAGATTTAATTGGTTAATCCTATTTTCTTGTCCCAATGTATATACCAGCTATTTTTTCCAACTAACTTTTATCACTCATTTTTCACACACACAATAACGTGCCCAATTCATCATTCCCAAATTCAAAATCAACTAATCAAACTCTAACCTAATGCAATTAATCAAATCGAAATCGAGAGAAGGTTGAAGCTTGCTAACTTAATCTGGGCCGACTAAGGAGCGTTCTGGTGGGTGGAGAATTTGGTCGGAGTTCCAATCGTTGGTTACAGTGATGATTGGAGGCGGTAACGTGGTGGCTGGAGGTCGCCGGTGGTCTGGTGGGTGGAGAATTTGGTTGGAGTTCCAATCGGTGGTTACGGTGATGATTGGAGGCGGTAACGTGGTGGCTGGAGGTCGCCGGTGGTGGGATACACTTTTATTGAGAATGGATTTCGTCATTGTGGTAACCTTTATGAAGCACGTGAGTTGTTGAGAAAAGTTGGTGAGGTAGACGGATGTTCACCGGATGTAGTGTCGCTACACGTTAACTGTGTAATATCATCAGTGATATTTTATCACCGGTGATACTTTTATTGTTTTTATCACTAGTGAAGTATCACTAGTAATAAACCAATAAAATATCACCTTACTGTGTAATATCATCAGTGATAATTTATCACCGGTGATATTTTTATTGTTTTATCACTAGTGAAGTATCACTAGTAATAAACCAATGAAATATCACGTTACTGTGTAATATCATCGATGATATTTTATCACCGGTGATATTTTTATTGTTTTATCACTAGTAATAAACCAATGAAATATCACGTTACTATATCACCGTTGATATTTTTATTGTTTTATCACAATAAACCAATAAAATATCACGTTACTGTGTAATATCACCGGTGATATATTATTGTTTTATCACTAGTGAAGTATCACTAATAATAAACCAATGAAATATCACGTTACTGTGTAATATCACCGGTGATATTTTATCATCAGTGATATTTTTGTTGTTTTATCACTAGTAATAAACCATTGGTACTGGGATGGAAGGTGGGGTTGGTCTGAACTGCTGAGGGTGACCCATCTGCTGCTGCTATTGTGACCACCTACCTTCATCAGATTTCAAAGCACTTTCAACTTCAATTCTTCTTTTAGGCGTTTCATCAAACACCTTATCATCACCAATCAGCGTTATGAATCGGTTCGTTTTTAATTGATTTTTTTCAGGGATCGGTTGATTTAACCATCATCGGTAATATTTATGAATTGGTTGGTTTTGAATCTTTTTTTTCGAGATGGGTTGTGCTTCGATTGTTCCATTTATGTGTTTTTTTAAGATTTTGATCGGGTTTTTAAGGTTACGGTTTGATTTGATTTAAAGAGATAAATGAGAGCTTTTTGATTGTTTAGAGAGAGAGAGAGAACGTTTGATCTGGATCTGGATCTAAAAATGACTGTTGTTAAAACTTATTAAAGTTTTCAGTTTCAGTCCCTTATAAGAAGTTTCAAAGTTTGGCAGTTTTAGCCCCTCCGTGTTTTTAATCATTTGATCTGGTCCTTGATAATGGATGGTCCAGATCTGTCCCTTGGATTCCATCAAAATACAAGGTTATTTAATAACCGGACTCCTACACAGTATAACTAAATTCTTAAACTATATTTAAGTTGCTCATAAATTACTACGGTTGTGTTAGAAGATTGTTGTTTTAATATAGACTATTAAATTGATATCAATTTTTTCCAACTACAATTTTTGGAAACGGCAAATAATTAAACGGAAGCCTACTCGCAATATTTCAACGAGCACCCCGAGTTCGAGCTCCGCATAGCGGGCAAACCCAGCCCCCAAAGGGGTTTCCAGGGAGAATTCCCCACGTGTGCCCGTGTGAGGTATGAGTTAAATTTATACATAATGCGACGACCACAAGGATCGAACCCACAACCTGCAGCCCACAGTGGATGTAAACCCAGTGCAATTTGACACAGCAATTTGACACAGCAATTTGACACAGCAATTTGCTACATCTATGATTAATGGTAATAGAAGCCACTTCATGATGGAGAACATCACATCATCTTTTCCTTTTTTCAACGTTTTTTCATGATTAATGTAATGGAAAGACCAAAAACACAAAAAAATACCTACACAAACAAACATACATGATACACCATGACTCGGCCATCCTCCCTTTATCTACCCTAGAATATGCGTCTTCGAAGGAGGAGGGTGTGAATGGGTGATCCGTCATCGAGGAGCTCAACCGATACATTACGACATGTCTAAAGAATTCTTGATGTGTGTAACCAATATCGAATGAATGACATCGATCATTAATGGGTTTTTTATTTGCAACAATTTGGCCATGTTTACATTACAATAGTCTGCTCTCCTTTTGTAAACTGTGTACTTTATTAAAACACACTCGAGTGTAAATCATGAACTTTAGTCTGCACGTCTAAGTAAGCAATTTCCTAGCAGTCGTGGAGTCGTGGACAAATGTGTCATCTGGGCCTCTTTATACAAAAGAGCTCAAACGTGACACTTATTGATGTAGACATTTAGTTAAATCGTACTCTTTGTTTTTATCAGGTGTGCATAATCCACGTACTATCATTCATTCTTTTCGATCGAACAAAATTGTACTATCAATCATTCAATTATAGAAATACAAGTATGAGAACTTACAAAGTGAACACAGTACACATGGTGTCAATCATTTCATGTGGTGCAATTCCAAATTCGAAAAGTAGTATGGTATTAAATCATATGACTGCAAAATCCAACATTCAGAGACGGAGCCAGAAGTTTTAGTTAATGGAATACTGATGAGAGAGGTTTAGTGTTAGAAAATAACAGAAAAATTGTTTGTAATACAAATCTATACTGCTTTATAAAACATTTAGCACATTTTAAATAAGAAAGTCTTAAAAAATTAAGCAAAAAACATTACTATAAAAAGAAATTAATTTTTAAACCAATATTGTTCATTCCATAGTATTAAAAGTTAGTACTAAAGAGTTAAGTGTCTTTATGTGTAATTCAATTTTATAACGGTCCACATTAACTTTTATAATGATATTTAAAAACAATCGGTTATACTTTGACTAAAATCATAATTCTATTGTTAATGAAACTTTTGTAACGTTTAATTGATTCAAGTATAAAAGAATCATTTGATTGATGCAAAAAAAACATAACAATATTATATATTTCTATATCATATTTTTCAAAAATCTAAAGTTTCTTTTTTTATTTCTTTTGAGACATCTCAGAAAATTCGCCCTTCAACTATTATTACGTGAATTCACTGTTATCTTCGTACATGCAATTGTTGAACATGGAAATAAAGATCAAGTATGTTCCTTTTGTGTTATTTTTCGAATACTATGCACTTTGGCGCGATATGCATGGCTCAAGTGGGCGCAGGCACTTACAAATAGATAGCACCGTCGATAAGGTTATCCCATGATAAACGTACAACGGAAGAACATTTGCTGGTCAAAAAAATTTATTACATAGGTATTCCGCTCTGCAACGCGTGGGTACCTGCCTATAAATAATAAGTGAAATAAATTAATTAAGAAAGATTTAGCATCCACTAGTCCTCTATTAGCTCCGTCTCTGCCAACATCAACTTTTTGCATCCTTTTGGTTCATCTCAAGATACTCGTTTAGTCGTTTCGTTGGTAAAAAAACAGAATAAACGAGGACCCAATTGGTACAATCGAATAGTGGTATCATATCATTGGCATCACAATAACATGCTTTGAGTACTCAAATAGTTACTTGTAATTGTAAATATCAAATACGTTACAACTAGTCAATCTAACATGATTATATTGTGACATTCATTTGTCTTGTATCAATGGTGGCGACTAGTTAACATGCCGTTGGTCTATTATGGTTTCATTGAGGTCCTTGTCAGTCTGGAAGAACTTGGGGTTCTCGAACGTGTATTGACGACATGTGTTAGCTTTTATGTGTGAGCGTCATTTATAAAATTACATTAGTTTTGTAAAATTGGATACTCAAAGACTAGACTTGTTAACTTATCATAGTTCCGTAAGTGATAGGCTATATATATTCGCTTTCAAAGAGGGGTGAGATTTTCTGTATTTACTTTCCCTCTCTAATAATATAAACTCTTTTTTTATATCTTTTTAAAATGTCTAAACATTTATTTACCTCCTCGACCTTCGGATCACCTCAAACATATGAATCTTATATGTTAACGGCCGTGTTGTGTTTGAAAAATGTGTCAAAAATTACTTTTTGCAATCAAGAACACTTTTCAACATATCTATATTTATTCGCGGGTTAGTATTCTCTTTCAGGAAAGCTTCAATTTTTTAGGGTAAAACGTTTTTTCGATTAAGTTTATCATGCTAAAAAATAATTAATTACAAAGAATGTGAGCGAGTCCCTTTCTCCGTCCGTTACATAGTCATCCAACTTCTTCAAAGAAAATACACATAAAAAGTAGACTATAACATCACATAAAACATATAAAAATCTAACACTTGCTTCTTGCTACCATATTAGACGATTTAGCTAGCAGAAAATTTTTCATTTCATTATCCACAGGTTCAACAACATTTTCATCATCAAGCTCACTTGAATATTTAATCATTTTTTAGGTACCAGTTTCCGTTCATCATCCACAACAATAAATTTCCCTTCCGTAATGTTTCTTTTCATCTTATCTATTTTAGAAATGACAGGAGTAGCACTAGATTTCGCATAAAGAGACCCATCATCAGAGTGAAACCCACCCAAAAGATCCCATGTACCAACCAACTTAGAAGTCCCTCCATTTGTACACAAATCATCATATTTTTAACTGAATTAAATGCATCGAAAGAATTTGAATTACTAATCTCCTTATTATGAATCACATCTTTCTTCTTGCTACCACTAGAAGTGGTACTCTTCTTATGAACCGGTCGATATTCCTTGTTAACATATTTAAAGTTTACCTTAGTGCTAACCAATAGACCTTTATCGGCTTGCTTAGACTTCTTCAAATTATTTTCCCCATCTGGTCACACAAGCTAAGGGCATTCATCTAACACATGAACAAAAGTCATACAACGCGAACGTCTAGGAGGTTTTCACCCATATTCAACATGAATAATACTCATATAAAACCGTCACCTATAATTTTAAGCATAACCACCGTAATGGCATCTTTCAACTCCGCATCGACACACAGCTCAATCATTGTTGTAGCATAACTTGACCTACATCATGATTGCATACATATTTAAGCAGATAAGAGTCCAACATCAAGGAAGTATAAAGTTTTGTAGCAATTGCATAAAGACCATCCTCGCTAAACACCGTCATTGAGACACCATGCAATATATACCAGACCGAAATATTACTAACATCTTGTTTAAATAAATTCATATTTGGATCCTATTTTTTCTAGATAATTGGATTATTTCAAATAAACCAAATACCATTTTCAAGCATGCCTTTCATACCATTCATAGAGCTAAAATGGAGAAAATAATAATCAGGTTCACGAGTTAAGCATTGATGTTACCATTCCAAATGTAACCCAAGTGTTCCTAACATAATTAGAAACATCGAGGTAAGCCATACGTTTAACGAAGAAGAAACCATAAGCCAGTTAGCATACTATAGACTCGCAGCTCGGATAAAATTTAACAGGACAACCACCTCAGCCTTGTTTACCACCCATGTAATAAAAGTACAAAAATTTACACTTCTCCTACTTGATTCTCTAGTAGGTAACTTAGCATATGATGTAGACCCTGGCCGATTCGGATTAGAATTACCATTAATAGGTGTCATCAACCGCAATCAGAAGGGAACCCAAGTTAGCTTTTTCTCATTTGTATCATCAACCAGATCAACATGCGTACTACCCATATCATCTACAAAACTAGTCACATCAGGTGTGACTGACCTCGATCCCATACCACTATTTTCTAATGAAGCATAACCAACACCCTTCTTCTCCTTAGCGCTACTACCACTCCCCTCCCCATTAGAATTCAAGAAACCCTTTTCCATTATAGCATTAAATCGACGAAAACCTCGCACCTCAAAAACCCCTTATAACACAAACCTCAATAAACGCTTACCTATAGTAAACGAATATCTAACACCATAAACACATAGGGTTTCAATCATAAAGCATCACGTTCAACCAAGGGAAATAAAAAATCCAAACAACCAAACGAATCCTAGTTACGAATAGGCGAGGCTATGAATTAAGGGTTTCGAGCGAGATAAAATAACCCGACATGGTAGCAAACATTAAAGATCAGAAACAACCTACCAAAGTAAATCAAGCACAAAGAAAATCCTAACAAGCGATTCAAAATAAAAAAAGACCCTAAGCAAAAAACCCAAAGACGACTAGGCCTAATACAGAGATCAAGCTCAGATAAGGATTAGAACAAAATTTATAATCATAATCCAAACACAGTCAAGGAATGGAGCAGAAATTGACATAAAAATTTAGGGTTTCGGGTGGAATCTCCAAATTCGCCAGAGGGTAAAGGGGTCGACTTCTTCTTTGAAACTTTTTAAAGCTTCAGAACTTGCCAAAGAGTGTGTAAAACAAGATTAATGTGAATTAGATATCGTGTTTTAAAGTGATTCATTTTAATCACAAGATTGGAAATGAGAATAGAATGAGACGTTGTCTAAAAGAGGAAGTGTGAAAGTGTCTACATATAAATAGCAGTATCATTGATGCTAAAGTTTGATACTTAGATTTCTATATAAACACGTCATCATTTTCCAAGATTGTTTTTTCATTTAAAAACATATTTTTAGTTTGATTGTTTATTTGTTTTATTCAGATCGAGATTCATTGAAAACAAGATTTAATTTCCTTGAATTGGATTTGGTATATTTTTATGTAAATCACGACTGAAATTCTTATGATGATGCCTGGTTGTGATAGTAATATGATGATGTTGTTGGATATGGTCTTTAAGATGATCTTGCAAACGAGAAATGTAGTCATAGTTCTAGAATATCAGCGATGCTTGGTGAAATAGATGAATAAAAAGTGATCATAGGCTTTTCGTTGTGAAATAATTATGTTTATTTGTTTATTTTTTGTTATTGCTCCTTAAAGGGCGTGTGGGTACATTTATCTCCCTTATAGTAGTTTGTGATATAAATATTAGTTTTGGAGTAATATATTTCACATTTCCAAAAAATAAAATAAAATTTTGATATGATTTTGCACTGAATTTTTTGAAATGACAATTAACGCTACTATAACTAATCATGTAAGCATAGCTGGTGTGCCGGTTACTACATCGTTTATAATCATGCTGAAAATAAGAAAATTTTAACAAGCATAATTTTAAAAGAGGTGGAAGTTCTCCTATCTCACTATTTTGAAATCAAAGTTTGAAATAAAAGATACGGGCTTAGCAAATGTGACACTTGGAATAAAGATCATCGATCTAAAGATGTGTTGGGAATAAAATGAGCTAAGTCACTCAGACGCTGACAAGAGTAAATTGGACGCTGACAAGAGGAAATGAAGCGCTGACAGATCAAGCATTGACAAGAGATATCCAAGCGCTGACAAGAAGAAGTCCAACCACTGATAGGAATACTTAATCAACACGTTTATTATTTGAAGTAAAGATATACTCAATATTGTATTTTCTATATTTATCTTTACCTAAAATAGTTGATATGTTATCCTTTGTACACGACTCCTTATGTTATAAAAGGAGGTCGTAGGGTTTGTAGTTTATACACACATTATTCAGTTTTCATAACTTTCATTGTAAGCAAGTTCGATTATCAATCAAGAGTGAAATTTTGGTTTAACTGTTTTACTTGTTCTTTATTCTAAGTATTAATTCCGCATAACACTTGGATTGTTCATAACAACAAAGTTTCTCTACGTGTTAAACTTATTCAATCTCGTTAACACAAAGCTAAGCAATCTAAGTTTGAGATCAACAAGTAGTATCAGTGTTTGTTGAGGAATTTTGATCTAGAAGAACAGTAAACTCTAAAAACACCGAAACCCTAAAACAAGAAAAGATGTCTGCTACAGAATCTTCTTCTTCATCAAATCACAACCTAAAAATCCCAATGCTCGACCCTGACAACTTTGAACAATGGAAGTTAAATTTTGAACAATACCTTCAAATTCATGATCATACTCTCTGGGAAATTATTGAATTTAGAAATCAATTTGATAAAGCAGCTAGGATTACTGCTGCTATTGCAGCAAGAACTACTGTTGGTTCTCTTGCTGAAGAGCGTAGAGAAAGACCTGAAGATGAAAGAGCCATCTCAACTGCAGATATAGTCAAAAAAAGGAATGACATGAAGACCTTAAGTATTCTTAAACTCTCTTTGGGTCTAAACAATCAACACAAATACAAAAGTTTTGAGTCTGCCAAAGAACTTTGGGCAGCTCTTCAAATCAACTATGATGGTAATGATGACACTACCAAATAAAAGAAGAAGCAACTTTTGCATGAATATGCTGTGTTTAAAGCTCTTCCCAATGAGAAGCTAAGTGAGGTAAGAAGCATGCTTCTAGACATCACCAGCAAGTTGACCTTTATGGGAACAGAATATTACGATGAAGATATCATTACTACTTTCCTTAAAAGTCTTGGTGAAGCGTGGAAAATTAAAGCTAGGTCTATCATTGCTACCAATGCCCATAAGAGTTCTACTTTTAATGACGTCTACAATAAGTTAAAGATTGTAGAGAATGAAATCTTACTGGATCATGGAAGCAAGTCAACATCTGGAAACATTGCTTATATCTCACATAGTGAAGCTCAAACCAATGAGAGAGAGTCTTATGTACATCCTGCTACTGGATCACCTTATGTCAGCGGTGGATCAAACTTTGTCAGCGCCTCACATTTAGACACTGACACATACAATGTTGACTCACCAAAGCTTAAACTTGCTCGTATAGATTTGGATACAGTATGTCATACATTGCTGCATTGCCCAATGGTTCCTTGATTACCTATGAGGATCTTGAGCAAATCAGTGATGAGAATTTGGAAGAGATGGATATTAAATGGAATATGGCACTTGCAAGCATAAGGGCCAACAGATGGAATAGGAGATTTGTAAGGAAAATGACCTTCAATGCTAAAGACACTGCTGTATTTGATAAATCCAAGGTTAAGTGTTACAACTGCCATAGGATGGGTCACTTTATGAGGGAATGCAGATCTCCAAGAAGATCTGATGTTGGAAAGGCTTCAAGCCAAATCATCAAGGTTGAAGATATTAAGCCATAGGCTATGGTTGCCATGCAAGACATTAATGGTGTTGGATGGGACTGGAGCTTTTGGCAAAGGATGTGGAAGATAATAAGGCTTTGATTGCTGAGAAAGAAGAAGAAGAGCATGTTCACTTTGCTCTCATGGACAACTCCTCGTCTTCATCAGATAATGAGGTATATGATGATGCTTACTGTATTAAAGGCTATAGATTAAACACTGAAAAGCTTAACAAAGAAAATTTAAAGTTAAAATTAGATTTTTTTGATGTTGAATGAAGGCTATCAAATTATCAAATGGCACTTATACAAACTAAAAAGACTATAGAGGAATATAAGAAAATGAAATTTGACCTAAATGATCAAATTAATGTTTTGTCTCATGATCTTAAAGTTAGTGTTGAACTCAGGAACACTCTGATGAGATCCAGAGGAGAAGTGCAACTTAAGTTAGATGAAGCCATTAAGGATAAAGAAAATGTAAGGGTTAAAATTAAAAGTTTTGATAAAGCCAGCCAAACCCTAGAAAAATGTGTCAGTGAACAAAGAAACCCTAGGGATATGTCTGGGATTGGGATGAATGAATATGTTGTTGTTCCTCCGCCTGCTGGGAACTTTTATGGTGTTCAGAGGAAGGATCTCTCTTGAACTAGTATTCCAGAACTCCAAGAAGAGGAATTTATTCCTCCACCTAGAGTGCTCACCCCAGTTGAGGAATATCAACAAAAGGTGACTGACCTTGAGAAATGGAAAGCAGACAACAATTTTCTCTTTGTTAAGGGTGGAATGCTTAGTGAGAGTCCATTTGAGCCTACACCCATTACTGTGACCAACCCTACCACTGGAAAACCTGTTGACCTTGGCTCATCTGTTAAGAGAAAAACTAGTGTTAAATATGTTGAAATATATAGAAAACCTAGGTCACCACAAAGCCAAGCTAGTGTTAATGGGACAGGTTTCTTTCAATCTAGACCTAAGGTTATGTCTAGAAAAGCTTGTTACAAATATGGGAGTTTTTCTTACTTAGCCTATAAATGTGTTAGTGCCTCAAAAGTCAACACTAACAATAGGTCAACCATGGTCAAACCCAGACCTTTTGTCCAACCAAGTCCACAAGTTACTAGACCAGCTCCCTTCTTTACTAAAGGGACAAATACTCATGGACAAAGGCCCTTTCATAAGACCAACACATGGTCTAACAAACAATGGGTTCCTATAGCAAACCCTAATTTGGGCGCTGACAAGAACAAATTCAGCACTGACAAGAACAAATTCAACGCTAACAGGAACAATTCCAACGCTGACAGCTCTAGGTATGGTGTGAAAATGCCACAACAAGCTGGTGTTGGATCTTGTGTTAGACCAAGTAATAATAGGTATTTACAACCTGAGGGAAATGGGTCTAAAGCTTCATCTAGTTTGACGTGGAGACCTAAACAAGACCAAAACCCTAATTCTGATGGGATTTCTATGACCTGTAAAAGATTTCATTATCTTTCAAAGGTCATTACTAAACCAATTGGGGTAAACTGGGTGTTCAGGCCACAAATGGATGAACAAGGGGTTGTTATAAGGACTAAGTCTGTTCTTGTTGAACAACCACATGAATCCAAGTCTGCTCAGGCTTGGTTCCCAAAGAAAACTAATTTGTTTTCTTTATGTGTAGGGCCTTCAAAAGCAGGTCAATGATCATGGATATTGGGACAGCGGATGCTCTAGGCACATGACGGGGAAGGAAGATTATTTGTCAAATTTTACCCCCATTAAAGATGGTGACAAAGTGTACTTTGGAGGAGGCTATGGGACTATTTCAGGCAAAGGCACTCTTATCACCAACAATTTATGTTTTGAAAACGCTTTTCTAGTAAAAGAACTTGACTATAACTTATTTAGTGTGTCACAAGTTTGTGACAACAAAAATAAAGTTCTTTTTATTGATACTGAATGCTTGGTGTCGAGTAAAGATTTTAAGATACCTGATGAGAAGTTTATTGAGTATAGAACACCTAGGCATAAGGACATATATAATGTTAATCTCAATGGGATTAAAATAAACAAAAATATGTCATGTCTTTATGCTAAAGCTTCAGTAGATGAGAGTAATCTATGGCACAGAAGGTTAGGGCACATAAACTTTAAGAATATCAAAAGCTTTCCACAATGATCACTCTTGTGTTGCATGTCTTAAAGGCAAACAACACAAAGTCTCATTTAAGTCTAAACTTGTGCATTCCAGTTTTAAACCACTTCACTTGCTACATATGGACTTATTTGGCCCAACAAATATAGAAAGTTTAAATGGTAAATCTTATTGTGGGTATAAATATTTGTAACCTCCTATTCCATTCCTATACAAATAATACTTTTTATGAGATTAAACATATAAATGTAATGATGAGACTGTATAACGTATGTCTCTAATGAATCAAGATGAAATCACTTATGTGAGTGAGAAGGGGAGTCACTTCGAAGAAAACAGATTTAGCGCAGTACTTAATTAAGAGCTCTACAGAACCAAACTAGTTCCCATAACCATAAAAAATATTATTGTGAGGACTTGACAAGGTTTATTCAAGTCATGTGTGAAATATAAGGTTGTGTGATGCCTATACATATGTTGAGTTCAATACATCATGTCCACTCCTAGGTAGAATACTAATTATATCTAAAAAAAGTCCAAATGGTCACAAATACCAATCACATTCATTAAAATTTCGCTAAAAATTTCGTATAATTTTACGCCTTATTCTTTCGTCTCACCGGAGTTATTTCACAAAGATTTTACATGGTAAGGAAGAAGGGGGAACATGCACAGTTGGAGATTGTAATACACCGTATAGTTGTATAAGGCGTTTAGGAAGGATGAATCTCTCCCGTCGTATTACCAAATCACGCTCCTATTACCACTGTAGTAGATATAGGTATTTTGAGAATATGCCTTAACCACCAATGGCTAACAATGGCTTTGATAGGTGGTTTTCCTAGAATAGGTAATAATGAGATCAATGTTTTAGTAAATGATGTAGAGAAAAATAGTAACATTAATCCATAAGAATCTCAACAAACACTTGAAAAAGCGGAAGCTACGGGTGTACAAAATAAAATACAAGCCTACTGGTGTGGTTAAGGAAGGACTTGATTGTAAACACACTTTTTCTCTTGTTGCTAAACTTGATAGTGTTAGAGTTCTAATTTCTAAGGCTACACAAAATAATGGCCATTACATCATCTAGATATCAGTAATGCCTTCCTTCATGGCTATATTGATAAGAGATTTATATAACACCTCTTGAGGGGTATACTAAAGCACAACCAGGTCAAGTTTTCAAGCTTAATAGATCTTTGTATGGACCGAAGCAAGATTCTAGACAATAGAATCAAGCTTTTAGATAATAGAATCAAGTGTTAACTAAATTTTTGGCGGAAGAATGATATGTACAGTCCAAGCATGATTATACTATTTTTGTCAAAGCCAATGGTACCACCCTCATCGTGGCGTTGGTTTATCTAGATGATGTTTTGCTTACTGGTAATTCTGCTCTATAAATTCATCTCAAAAAGGCTCTTGATGCTAAGTTTACTATTAACATTCTTGGCCTAGAAAAGTACTTTCTAGGCATTGAGATTCGCACCACTGATAATGAGACTCATCTTAGTCAAAGGAAGTATATATTGGATTTACCCACTGATGCTGGCTTGACTGGTCCCAAACCCAATCTTTCTCACTTAACTGAAGTTGCAAATCAGCCCTACATTTCATTAAAGACTGCCTAGCTTCATTACTGACTCTCGAATATCTAGTTAAAACATTAATTTGATCTTTTAGGTCAAATTACATTTTCTTATATTCCTCTATCATCCCATCAGATTGTGCAAGCCCTATTTTATAGTTTGCAAGTCTAACTACTACATCAAGAACATCTGATTTTAATTTTAAAATTACTTTGTTAAGCTTTTCAGTGTTTAACCTGAAACCTTTACTACAAAAGGCATCATCATATACCTCATTATCTGATGAAGAGGAGGAATTGGCCATGAGAGCAAAGTGAACATTCTTTTCCTCTTCCTAAAAGAAAACCAAATAGCACGGCATGTGTGTATATATAGGACTGAATTAAGTTTTACATTCCTACTGGACATACATTAGATACTTGATTTCAGTATCAGTTTAAAAATATTTTGAAAAAAACTGAAGAGTTTGTTAAGGATAAAGAAAAGATTATACATATATATATATATATATATATATATATATATATATATATATATATATATATATATATATATATATATATATAATATAAATTTTTTGTACATAGATAAAGTTATTCGATTTTTTCGATTTGGTTTGATTTTCTATTTATTAAAACCAAAACCAAACCATACACCAATTAAATACTTCGGTTCAGTCTCAAACCAAACCAAACACCATTTAAAAATTTCAGTCCGGTTTTATTCGGTTTTGATCCAATTTCTTTTTTGGTTTGTTCGATCTCAAACCAAACACTGAACACCCCTAAACCATATACCATATGTGAATATAGTATATTTCTCTAATCTATAAATGGTTATAGTTTAAAAGCTAGTATTTTTGTGACAAGTTTTCATGTTCGAAAAGTCAGTACACAACAATTCACTTGTCTTAAACTCAGTGGACCATGGTGTTGGTATAGGTGGATTGTGTTGACCAATCTGGGCGGCACCGTCCCGGTTCGTTAACCAGTCAATAAAACATTCAAGTCTTCAAGATGCATACACATGGGGTTTGTCTCTCTTTATGCCAAAGCTTGATGTCGACCTTTTTCTAGCAAACACTTTACTCTTCTTCATGTTGTTTGTTTGTTGTCGTTGTCCGAAATCGGCACGAACAAAGATGTGCTCTAAGACTTGTTTCAATGGCCGTCTTTTCGGCCATTAGGGTCCCTACTCGAGGGACCAACACGTGTAAAAAATGCTTTTATGTTTAAGCAGATGTTATACGACTCTTTAACAGCGAAACAACGAAACGGAATTGAATTATAATAAATTCTAGATTAATTTATAATCATTGATTCAGAATAGTCTTGTTTGAGTTACATTAGGTTCTAATCTATAACCCTAAAAAGACAACATCTTGATCATCTCCAAGCACAAGAAGCAACCAAATCTCGATTCATCCAGCCAAGATACAAAGCTTCATCTCTTTCTTTAAGAGTATATTTCTCACTATAGTTCTTTAGCAGCCGTCTGATGGTCTCGTTCACAACCGGGCTCATTGGACTCGGGCTAAACCCCGCCATACTAAACCTTAACTTCCACTTTCGCAAAAGCTCGTGTCTTTCGACCCTTTCATCTCCCTCACAGGCTATTATGTTTACAACGTCTCGTGCCAAACAATGCTGCTCAACATTTATTCTTTCCTTATGCTCGCGTGGAAGTGTGATGTCAATTGACTCGAACATGGCGTTGTAATAGTCTAAAGCCTCTAGAAACCGAGGGTAGAAGGGGGATGTGTTCGTGTTAGATTCTTGTTCAACTAGTGTTACAACTTTTGGCTTCATACTTTTAACAAGCCTCAAAATTCGATCTCTGTCGTTCCTAGTACTAACACTCTCATCCGGCATTTGATGTAACACATACGCAAAATTTACGGCTAATGACTCACCTTGTTGAGGTCGAACACTTTCCAACCCAACTTGGGAGTTAAACTCAAAAGGTACATTGTAAGTTTTCGCAAGCTTACAAAGCCTTTTGCTAACAATCCGCAACCTACTTGGAGAGTCATGAAACCCCGTTATCCGGATATGTGGGGGACCACCCGGCCTCCTAGCAAATGCCTGGATCAACGGGACCCACTGACTCCCCTGCCCAATACGTAAATCGACAATATGCACTCTTTTTTCGTACTTCATTGCCTCGGCTATTGCCCCATTAGCCGACATATACCCGAACTTGAAATACGGGCAAATCTCATATAAGACATGAGTATTCACCAAATACTCGGACTTGTAAATCGTGCTACCCGAACAGGATAGCCGAGCTACAAGTCCTTCTAACATATACGCCCCAAGGCGTTGTATCGGATCTCCAGCAACTGACACCATTTGCCGGAGCTCCGATACCAACAACTCCACACTACCCAAATCATTATCCGAAACTGCTTTCGCACACGCAATTAGCAACTCTCTCACACCACCTTTCCCAAACCCCATCACTTCTTTCCAAATTCCAATCTCTGGCAACTCCACTACCCCATTTCCTGCATCCTCACCAGAATCAATATCTTCCAACATTACACTCTCCAGTTGTCTTAACTTGCACTTCAAGTAATGCGCATCTTGTGAGCTGCACATAGTGGTGCAACTCCCATTTGGAGAAGATGATTCAAGTGTGCAATATGGTCCTATTTCATTTTCAAGAAACTGGTATTGAAATTGTGGGTTTAGTAAGTTTGTTATGATGGATCTATTACCCCTAGTAGATGCTTGCATTGAACACTTCTATTTTTAGAAAGATTCTGTGTTATTATCAATATGAACCAATACCAATATGAAATTTAATCAAAGTTGTGATTTTTATGGAAAAAAATGGACAATCTTGGAGCATATAGAGATGTGCATTTTGGAGCAGAATTATTAAAGGTGATTGGTATATGAAGGGATCTAAATAGGGATTGAGGAACACTCAAGCAAGCTATAGCTATAGTTGAGGAATAAAGGGAGAGTGAAAGGTAAGTTAAGCTACAAGAGTGTGTGTTTTTATAAAAAGAAGGAATTTTTGAATAGTGTACGTCTCATTCTCAAACGTCAATCGAAGTGTCAAATTATATAATTTGTGTGAGCCAATATAGTTTAAAATAGATGACGTTCTTTTGATTGTACGATGAGAAGTGCAAGCTAGTTATTTTGTCCGTGAGTTTGGTAATCACTTTTTCACCATGCATGAGTCATGTATTTGTGTAAAACATTTTCGAACTTCTTAGACAGTAATATACGGTTTTTTTTTTCATTTCTCTCACTAAATTTTTTACTATAAATACTAAACACAACTTTTTACTTTTTTACACTTCCAATTATCAAACCTAAACCTCTATCTTATATTTTCAACTAGGGATGAGCTCGATACCGATTCCGTCCTGATTTAGTTTTTCTGATTTTTTTATGATCTAAAAATTTATGTATCGATCCCGTACCGAACGGGATTCGGGTATCGGTACCAGGAAATCGGGATTTTCCCGTTTTTTTCCGGGAATTTCCCGATTTGGTACCGGTCTCGTACCGAATTAGTGGTCCCGAATTAAATTCACCTTATTTCATAATCCTGATCCCGTACCGAACATGATTCTGATTCGAGATTTGGGTCAAAATGCTCATCCCTATATGTCTAAAAAAAACTTTCCAAATCACGAAACGTCGTCAACAAACTCGCAACTTAAACACTCTGATGACACCGAAGGGGACATGTAATGTTCTGCTCACAAACCCACCTTACCGTAATCCGAAACCGGATATGTTTCATAACCAAGCTTACTGACACCCGACACCAAACACGTTTGTTCTCGACACCGATAACCGACACCAAACGCGTATCACTTTACCCGATACTCAACAAGCGCGTTTCACGACCTTGCATCGCAACCGGATTCGTTTCCATTTATGAAACTCGACTACATCTCACAAACCCAATGTGGTGGTTCTTCATCACAACCACCGGCAAATCCGTCCATGTCTCCCCTGAATCCATTTCCAAACGAATAATTGTAAACACAGAATTCTCGAGTTCTTTTCAACAAACAGACTCCTTTCAAGAAAACGTGAAGGAAGTTACTGCCCTACGTCAAAAGCTGAAATCAAGGACGAGTAGATACCGTCAAAAGAAGTTGCATGTAAACTTTGATGCTCCCCGACAATTGTCATGGACCATCGAGGAAGAAATTGTTTTGGCTAAAGCGTGGGTATTTATTTCCCATAGCAGCGAGAAAGGAAATGAGAGGATGAAGATGGCTTTTGGACTGCAATCTTGCAATACTTTGAGAGTAAAATACATATGTTCGATAAGTGATGTACGATTCTATCAACGGGAAATGGAAGACGGTTCGTCCAGGGGCAGTTCATTTTTTGGGAGTCTACAATAACGTTATGAGTAGAGCGCAAAAGGGTGGAGTCGGAGATGAAGATTACATTAATAGGGCACTTCTTGACTATGGAGCTAAAACGGATACTAGGTTTCGATTTCGTCATTGTTGGGAGATTTTAAAGACTGTTCGAACTGAAAGGATGTTGAAATTCCAGCTTTCTTAGCAAGGCATCAATTAAGGCTAAAAGATACTTGTCATACGAGTCTGGTACGTTAAATTCATAATCTAGGGAGGCTAGTATTAAATGGGTTGTTGGTGATGTTGATGGATAAGAAGTGAAGGAAATTGCCCGACTAATGTGGAGGGATAGAGCGAGAAAGAAAAAGCATCGAGATCATTTAACAGCACAAATAACGATGCTTTGGCTAGCTTGATGGTATCCGAGATGGGTTTGTATACTAAGCATGCCATCGAATTGCAGATAGAAGAATGTAAAGCCTTCATAAAGCTTAAAAAGCAAGAGATGCAAATCCGTGCGGAAGAGTTGACAAAAGCTAAAAACAAGCAACAACAAGAGGGCGTCAACTTTTATTTTCAACCATATGATCACTAGAGATGCACGGGGTGCAGTGGAATGGCAACAAGCTCGGATTAAGATGAATATGATTTGTCATTTTAGTTTTTATCTATTTATGTATTGTTTTTAATTCTCGATGGTATTCATTTTTTTATTTGTATCGTTTTTAAGTTTTAATGTTCGAATAAAAGTGTTTACGATTCCGGTTTTATTTACGTTTTTGGTTTACGAATTAAAGTAATTCAGAAGAAAAGAAAATAGGTTATGACGTTGTGGTGAGTTTCTCACCTCCGGTAAAGTTGAAAAGTGAGTAGAGTGAGTAGAGAGAGAAAGCTTAGGTGACGCCGACGTGAAGGTGTGTTTCCCACCACCACTCCATCTGTTTTTCCGCCGGACCACAGTCTTGACCTCCGATCGAGCTACGAACACGAGTAGGTAGGTAGCCTTACCTAAGACCGAAAACATCGGTAGTTAGGTTCTCCCTCCAAATTTCTCGCCATCTTAGTTTTTTCCTCTCACGATTTGTTTTTACATCAAGACGATCTTTTTTTATAAAATTAAAATTTACTAATAAAATAAAAAATATTACATAACAATTAAAATCATTACGTGAATAGCAAAAAAAAGTACTACCTATATAATAAATCGTTAATCTATTCCCGTATCTTAATCAAATACATCTACTAAAATTTCTGACCTCCACAACTCATACTCAACTTTTTCTTACTTCATTCTTTTCTCTCATTCTTTTTCTTTTTTATTTCTTATAAGGTTTGTCGTAACGATTCTTCATCAAAAAGTAGTTAATATTCTTGTTCTTCAGTAATAATAAAATTCTTCAGCTATATTATATTCATCAAATGAATCATTTTATCGAGTTATTAGCTAAGTTGATGAACTATCACATATGTTTTTGAGCCGAAGTTGGGTTAGTGTAAAATTCTAAGGGGTTCGATTCAAGTGATTTTTCGAGTGTTTATAGATTACTTTGAGTACCTTTTTATTTGTTTCGTTTGATATTTTCAAGATTGTTTCTTTCAATGTTTTTTCAGACACTTTTAAAATAAAAAGATGGTAACAAGCATTTCTCAAATTCACAATGGATTTGGACGAAGCATTTCTCAAATACACAGTGTCAATCAACTTATTGCGAAAAGAAAAAAAGGGTTATAATACCAAATATTCAACCAACTTATTGCGAGATGTGTGTTAGAATTCAACCTTTTTCATAATTTCCATATTTGGTCAAACTAATTTCATATAAAATATAGCGTAGACGCGTGAATGTATGAGTTCGAGCAGGAATTATATGAATAAAAATGTTAACAGATAAAAGAATATATGTGTGTACATATGCACATGCACGCACACAAAGCTTTTGGTTTCTTATGCCGCCAAAATTTTATAAAGTTGTTTTTTCATGTTGGTAAAGACCAAACAATGTTCTTGGCACCAAGTGAGCCCATGCTCGACATTCGATCATTAGTGTTCAACCAAGATCTGGTGTTTGTTTTACTCGAACCGACATCCTTGCTTCGTGCTTTACCACAAAGATGCATCCTTAAAGCTCATATAATGGCTGAAGTCTGAAGGGGAGATCAACCAATAAAACTTACGTAGAGTAACGAACTTTAATGGAGAACATGTTTCTTAACTAGTACTTTTCTATTTTCCAGAAAGTGTAATCCTGTAGAAATATTTTGATCTTATGCAATCTTTTTTGATGTCAACTAAACCCTTCTCCAAAAAACCGGCTTCAGGCAATGAGCACCTGTCTCAACGATCTAATTAGCCGGTGGGTTCAAACCTTCGCCATCGTATCATCTTAAAGGTCACATATACGAGCGTCTTTTAAGGGCTGTTTCTTTTTCTTTTTGAGCCTCTTAGTAAGGTGGATGATGGGCTCAAATCCTTTTAACCCTCTTATTCCATACTCACATAAAAGTCTTCATTAAGTGGCTAGTTAAGACACTCAAATAACAACCCTTAAAAAAGTAAACAACACCTTACTCTACAAGCATAATTTTACGTTGAAGTTCTAGTGTTTACATGGTTTAGAACGTAATATATGTTTAAGCATGAGCTTAAAAGTTATCTCAGTGTAAATCTGTTATCTTTTATGACCAGGTTAAGAAAGTAAGCCAACAAACGATATACACGATGATATAAAACTACACAAAATTCAAAAAAAGGTGATATGTATCACACACTAGTTAAGTCCCCTTCACCAAATATAGCTTTTTCCTTTGGTAGGCCATTTGAGAACATAGCTTCTTATCACATATTCTAAGCTTTATATCTTCTCTATCTTAGCTCCCAACTTTATACTATACTTTATGATAAATTAACATATTAATCTAATGCATTTACAAATTTGGGAAAAAAGATCTCATGTTAAAGAGTCATTGCCCACTTGAAGTTTTTTATCTAGGTGAGAGATTTGATTATCCAATACTTAAAGTTCTAAACTTCTTGTTATCCGTAACCCATGTGATTGGATTAACAAATGTTCCGGAACTTTGCGGTCATCATGACTTCATTAGCATCTAATCTTAGTATTAATTAAAATGCAAGTGCCACAATTACAAATATATATTTCCCATTAGTGCCTTCATATACAACAACCACTTGCATGCCTTTATAGTAGAGCTAACTTGATCTAAACAAATTTTGTAAACTACGTAAAGAAGATATTGTATTGTCAACAAGTTAACGTATCAGAACAAGTTCATATCTTTCTTGTATAATACTTTATTACTTTAATGGATTTTATAAATTTATCAAATTTCAAACACAAAGAACAAGGGAGATAAGAATCCAGAGAAGCATGACCCACACGCTTATGCAAACTATCAATAAAAACGCGACATCCTCTCAGTTTTCAATCAAAATTTTTACTTGCCCTTGAATTGCACAATTAGTGCTCAGAAGATTAGACAGTCACAAAACACGACACTATTATATTACACTAATTACAGAACTGGTCTTTTCATACAGATAATCAAACATATAAATTATGGCCAAACAAACAAGTCCTGTTTTCATCAACTTGTTAGATCTAGAGCTTTTGACTCACTCGAATGGAGCATAAATAAAACAAGAAGCTCGAAACATACGCTACAAGAAAAAAAAAATATTATAGGACGCCTATTAGTGTCTTATAAATTAAATTTATAAGACCGTTAGCCTAATAAGACTAAACTAAATGTGTCTTATAAGAAAGGTTGTAATAGATACTTAGCACGTTTATCGGCGTTCTAATAAATTGAAACAATTTAAAAGGAATTCTTTGTAACTATAAAAATGTTTATGCGGCCAAAATGACATTTTAATAAACCCATAATAGGATGCTATCCGGTGTTCTAATATATACTTACTCATTTTTTTATCTTTTGAGACACTTTCAAGAGTCCTAACACACATTTTTATACGACAAAACATAATGGGTAAAACTATATTTTAGTACCAATTAAAGGGTCGTAATACGTGGATGCTTTGTTAGAACTAAATTTAGTGTTACAAAAGACATTTCGTTCCATATTTAGTTAATAGCATTACTGTCTTAATAAGTGGCATAATAAAACACTTTGTATCTACATATTTAATGCTTAATTCAACAACAAAAGCACAAAACACTTAACTAAACTAAATATGAAACAATTGAACAAAAGAAATATAATTATATACTTCATTTTCATAGGAGATGTTTTCAATAAATTATGTTGAAATAACACCTAAGATAAAAAGTCCTACAACATTCGACATAAATGTCAAAAATAAAAACAAGAACTATTAGAGATAGTTTGATCCACTAGGCGACATCGACAATAAAGAAAAATAAAAAATAACAAACAGTGGTAGCATTAATAACAGGTAGCAGTAATAGCAGATGAAAAAAACAAAACTAAAAATTATTGTTTAGGTCATCATTCATCAATCATCCTCGTGCACCACCTACAAGTAAACAGATCATGTTTAATATGATGTAGTTAAGTTTAGTCAAACAATTAATATAATGAAAAGTATAACACGGTAGCATACCGAAACAAGAGAGCAAGGCCAACAAAACTAGTGTACCAAGAGCATCTTGATCTGTGATAAACAATCCATACTTCCTCACCAAATATTCATCTTTTTATAGCGACTTGAACATTCACCTCGCGCTAGTTTGGTCCATTCTCTTCACTTCCAACTACCTTCTCAGGATCCAAATTTCTTAACCATCCCTTGGCTAAGATCTCAAAGTTCAAAATGCTCTTAAGGTAAACCTGAAGTCCAACCTACAATTATACTTTGCATAAATACATGTTATACTTTAGCTAGTAAGAAGAGCACACAATTTTCATAGAAATAAACACATACTCATAAAGGCTGAGGATTATTGGCAACAATGAGGCCTTGCGGTAATGTACGGGGAGCATTTGTACCATCATAATTATTATCACTCGAACTCTGTGCTTCCCTGGCTACTTAACCAATTCAATACTAAGGTGTTGTTTCTTTTCTGCTTATTGATCCAAATAGGGCCGTATTTGGCCTACGTGATGTTAAATGTTGTTTATTTTTTTCCTAAATCTAGATAAAGGTCTAGTTTGAGAGAGATAAGAAAATGAGGTCCTCCCCAACTCGACGCTCATATAGTATAGTACATAGTAGTATTTTACAATGCATTCTCACTTTTTTTACCCTTTTCTCTTTCTTTTCTAGATGAACATTTTATTTCTTCCCCAAATCAACTCCACCTTTTCTCTTTCTGAGGTAGAACAACCGCCCGTAATTGAAGATTTGAAGAAGAGGAAGAAGAACAAACCAATGATGATGATGAGTTCGTTCATTCTGATGACGCGATTGATGATAATGATGATTCACTAAAAGAGTTCAATTTTGATGAAAGTGTTGGAAGGGGAGATATTTCGGATGCCAAAATGCACGAGTTATATGGTGATTTGCTCACTAGTCAAATGCCAGCGCCATTTCAATCTTCAGCTGAGCACATAGACAAGATTGAGGAGTCACGTGTTGTGGTAACTCCAGCCACTCCGATTACGAGTAGCTCAAAATCGATGTCTGACTTGGCTGCAAGTTTCGTCAATTCTCCACCTCATGAGGCCTCGATAGATATGCAAACTATATATACAACAACAACTTTAGTCAACATTCTATCAACCGGTGCAACTGAAACTTCTCCTCCTACAACATCACTCATCACCGAACATGCTACCACATCATCATCATCAGTGATTCCTCCATCAACAGGAACCGGACAACCCGTATTAACTACCACTGAACAACCAGTACCAACCACATTCGAATCAATCCCAACAACAACCTCAGATCTGATTCCATATATACCAAACTTTTCTTCGTTTCTCAAATATGATGATTGTATGAAAGTCGTGGAAGGTACAACCTCTCATATTCAAGGTCAAGTAACAGATATGGAAAGCAAACTTAATGCATTTCTTAATTATCGTCACTCTAACTTATATCTAGAGACAACTAAGTCTATTCCCGACCACGTGGACATATATCTTGATGCCAAACTTGATGATAAGGGTAAATCAATAGCACAACTCTAGATCGATTCAGCCAATAAAGAAATGATAAAGGAGAATCATGAGTTTGTTAAACAACACATGATGAAAATCATCAATGAGGAAATGAAATCCCGGCTCGAGTACATAGAAATACGGCTAAACAAGCAAATTAGAGCAACAGTAGAAAATTAAATGAATGGAAAGTCAACTAAGCCTTTAGAGTCATCTTACACTATAGTCGATGACCTTACTAAATATGAACGCAAGAAGCTTCTACGTGACAAAATGACTGTATGTAAAACTCATGAGAGGTCAGAACTTCATAAGAACTTCTATGAAATGTTAAAGGAAGTCATCACGTAAGACAAGATGATTATCGAGTCCTCTAGTGGGATCGTTCCTACTCGAAGGAAAAGGGACGGTGATGATCAAGAAGGTGAAAGTGATAAAGAAAGTAAATCGAAGAAGAGAAACTTGGTGAAAGAACCTGAAACTACTCAAGACCAACCCACACCAACAACATCTCAACCTAAGTCTTCAAGAACAAGTTCTCGATCCAAAGAAAAGAAAGTTCAAAATCAAAAACCTACTCCAAAAGATTCAGAGAAAGTTCCATACGAAGAAGAACCATTCATGACTCATCATGAGGAGGAGTACACTCAAGAAACGGATGATACACCTCAGGAAGAACTACCAAAATACATAGAGTGGTTCGATAAAGATATTGTTGTAGAGTCTCTAGATCCAGAATGGTATGAAAGAGTGAATGTTGACAAAGATGCCCTTGGTCCATCTTGGGTATCTCAAGCTGAAATTTCACAAGGAGTCTAGAAGTCCTTTGATGAAATCCATGACACTCCTATCGATTTCACACCCTTTATCATGTACAAGTTGAACGTTGATCATGTCACTCCAGCAATGCTTGCAAATCCAGATGAGTTGTTTAACAATGTGTTAATGCAAAGCAATGCCGAAAAATATTGTTAGTACTAATTAATCTTTCTTAGTTTTGATCATGACAAATTACAAAGACATTTATTGTCAACACTATCATAAAATGAATTATCTAACAAACACTATCATGAAGGTAATAATCATTACACTAACATATCTTAATCATGCTTAGTAATCATAAAAGTGATTAGCCTTAAAACTCACTTTTGTAACAAAAGATTTTTAATAAACTTTATTTTTAAGAAAATGTTTTATTAAAATGAAAATATAAATTTAAATATGGCATATTCCAAATGCCATAAGAATATCCTTTAAAGGTTTAAACAACCTCAGATATTTCAAATTCACTAAAAGACAAAAAGGAGCGGAGTCTACACTCCGCGGTTCCTTAAGTGCCTACGCGGTTCGCTATCGATAAGGAACCGCCTTAGCTAAGGAACCGCCCCCAACTAGCATTTGGGATTTGTCTTCTAAAAATAGTGGATCAAATCTACATTTTCATTAACCCTTTTTGGATATCTCTTTCAGCCTTCTTTCTCTTATCTAATCTTAGTCATTTGTAAATGATCACTTAACGTGTTAAGTATGTTTACTTATGATTACCCTCTTGATCTCCTTATTTACCTTGTCCAAAGAGAATATCACTCACACACTTGTGATGTGATTAAAGATGAAGCCTTGATGAAGATCATCCTCTCCTAAAGATCTAGTCATGTTCATCATTTGTTTATTTATGTCTTGTGTAGGTCTAATTTATTTGTGAATACTTGTACTAGTTGTGTTCATCCAAGCTATGTGTAAATACTTGGATTAGAGTTGTGTGAATCCTTTGCATATGTGTATGCTTGGATTTGTGTTGTGTAGATCCAAGCTACATGTGTGTACTTGGATATGTTTAGTTGAGTTGTAATAAGTTGTGTTAGTTCTCACTAAATTATAAAGTGATGTGGTTGTGTCTTGTGAGTTCTCACTAAACTATAGAGTGATGTGTAGTTGTGTTGTGTGAAGTTCTCACTTAGCTTCAAAGTGAAGAGTCGTGAAGATTGGTTCTAGCTTTAGATTAGAACTTGACATCTAGCCTTGTGTCGAAAAATGGTGAAGTAGGCAACGTTGTGAAGATTGGTTCTAGCTTTGGATTAGAACTCGACATCTAGCCTTGTGTCGTAAAATGTTGAAGTGGGTGACGTTGTGCAGATTGGTCCTAGCTAAGATTAGGTCTCGACATTTAGCTTAGTGTCGAAAAATAATGTAAGCGACGTTGTAAGGTTTTCTCTGTCAAGAAGGGAGCTTGTGTATATAGTAGAAATCTCGAGTAAGGTGTACTCGAGGAGTGGAGTAGGTACGAGGATAGAGCCGCATTGCCGAACCACTATAAATCTTGGTGTCTTCCTACTAGGTTGTTTCTTTCCTCACTCATCACTTACATTCATCCTCATTACACTTACTACTTATTGTTAATGCATTATAATTGAACCTAATCATTATGAAACTAGCTTTCTAGTAAAAGATAGTTTTGGCACTCATCTAATTGAAAGGAATTTTAATTAGGAGATAAATCGATGAGAAACTATTCAACCCCCCCTTCTAGTTTCAACAGTTGGTATTAGAGCGATGGTGACACAAGATCTTTGAAGTATATTGTACTTTAAAACTTCGATCGATCCATTGTCTCCTCAAATTAGAAGGTTAAGTTGTACTAAAGTTTTTCTTTGGTCAAAACTATCTTTTATTGAAAATAAGTCTTTTAATTAATAATATTGCATCTCATTTAGATTAGTAGTATTTATGCATTTTAGATTTACTCTTGAAATGTATCTACTAGTTTGCATCTTGTTATGTGTAGTTACTCATGAAGATCAATCATTCAATTGATTGTGGATTGAGTTACTTACACTTGTAGAAGACTCATCTTCTTTAATTTCCAACATCATTGAATGATGATATCAAGATGGATGGGAGTGATACTAGTCCTTGAAGACTTAGTAGTCACTATTAGTCATAGTTGGGCTTTGCATTGGTTCCTTGAAAGCTTGGAATGCAATTTGTGGCCAAGGTACGTTTTCGTTCTTCCACACGTCCTATTGATTATTCTTTTGATCATTAATTGACTATATGTTTGTTTTTGGCATCCTTGCCTTGACATTTGTTTGTGGTTTGTGTTTCTTCCCTTGTTCCCTCTCAAACCTTTATTGCTTGGATACTTGACTCACTATGGAGATGTAGAGTGAGTTAGTAGAAGCTTAAAGTATCAAGCATGATTTCTATGGTTTACACCCTTATAGTTAGTAGTCCCAATATCATGTGTAACTTGTGAAATTAAGCTCATCTCTAGGCTGATTGATGAATCCCTTGAAATACCAAACTACTTCATTAAGTTGTAGGTGGATTTTACACATTTGGAATTGAAGTATTCCAAGGATATTGTTATTGTAAATCCCAACAATAATTATCTGATCATGTGGGAGAGAAAGTGAATCTACACCTTGCTCATATTTTGAAATAGAATAAGACTACTCTTGAAACTTATCTTATTCTATGTATCAAAGTTGCTTGGTATAGTTCATTACCAAAGCTGTTTAGACTTTCGCCGGAAAGGCACGTCTTTAACCACTATATATGACACAAGCTCTTTGTCTCCTCGATTTGAAGAATTTCATTTGTCTCTTGAGCAATGTTCTTGGTCTTGATTCACTTCTTTTGACTCCTCTCCTCTTTGCTTCTTTGCTACGTGTAGTCGTTTGTCCGTTTCGGTCTTTTCCTATCCCTATTCGACTCGTAATCCTTCAATAAGGCATTATTACCTAGTGTTGTGGTGGTCCAAGGATTTCCTAAAGGCTTAAGATATATTTTAAGGTTTTTAGAAAAAATTGGTTTTGAAAATTTCTTTGATTTTCCTTGATTAAAACACGCCACTGTAGGCGGTTCCTTATTGTCGTGGCTCAAACAGGCGGTTCCTTATCAATAAGGAACCGCGTCCAGTACTTGCGACTAAAGTGCCAGTTTTTATTAAAAATCATTTTTTTCAAAAAATCCTTCTCTCTCTTCTCCAACATAGTGACGAGAATACCCAGTTTTCCACCATTGTTGATTTTCCAAAGCCTTCAATTACTCAAGATTAATTGATTTCGATTTATGGGTTTCACTCATCCTTCATCCAAGATCAATTATCTGTAAGTCATTTCTTTCAATTTCATCTAATTTGTTCTAGAGTTAATACATTCATAATTGGGGATTTTTAAAATTGACATTGAATAGGAACCTTACTAGGAATAAGAGTTGACATAGTATTGTTACTATGATTCCTTAGGTTCATATTCATTGAGATTTCACTATAACCCACTTGTAAAACAAATCCGAATTTTGACTAAATAATTTTGGTTGATTGATGGAATTAATATGAACCCATGAACAAGTTGGTAATGGCATTGTTAAATGCTTGCCTAAAAACCTTGTTTTTGAAAAACCAATGTTCAAGTTCATTGTTGATCTTAAATGGTCAATATGTTATTGTCAATGATGAACTCGGTACATTTTGAATATGAGAATGATAAGGATTAAACCTTTGTTTGTCAAGATATTGAGCGATTACCATCCAAGCACATTGCATTTTCCCTAATGATTTCGGCCCAAGGGATTATAAAATCACTAAGATCGCTAGTTAGTAAATCCCAAGGAGTGAGAGCACGAAATTATCCCTCAAAATTACCAAGAATAGGGTGTTCACGAGGTTTAGAAATGGCACAAGAGATGGCCGAAGCCGAAGGTATCTCGGTCACATAATGCACATCAATAGGGGCCGATTCTAAGTAGTTTAAACCCCAAGAATCGGTGAACCTACAATGACCTTCGTATGGAACTATGAGAATCTTACCAAATTCCTCAAGAGTGTATACAAAGGTTTTCCCTTGATGGAAAATTTTATAGATAACCCATTATTAATGCACATTAATGAGTACGAGTTAAAGAATTCCATGAGGAAAGAAGGAAAGATTGGCTCATCTATATCAAGAAAACAATCAAAGCCAATGGTATTGAACATGAATCGAATGAACTCAAGTCCAAGAAAGTTAGAATGAACAATGCGTCCTTCATGAAAACAACGAGATTCAAGACTATGATAAGTGTTTTGAGTGGAACGAGTTTGACTCAACAAAGAAAGATTAGGCATGTATTCTCTAGCACGTTGGTGGTCATTTTGATATCCCGAAGTCATGATAGTACCTAAAAATAACATACAAACATATTTCCCCAATTACTCATATGTTACATATAAACTAAAAATAAATTAAAAAGATGAGAATGTGTGCCCGCATGTCTTGCACATATGTTGTATTGTGTTGCTACCGCCACTCCAAACAACCTTGCATTTTCATAGCTAGAAGAATAAGATTTGTTCTCAGTGGATCTCGTTCTAGTCTTCCATATGCCATGATTCTCTCACGGCTTCTTAAGAAACTTCTTCTTGACTTTCTATCTTTAAATGCTTCATCATTTCACTCCGTGGATCGAGTCATGCTTCCTATTGAAGGGAATGTCTCTTCTGTACCCACACATGATTCAAATGATGATGGAAATGTCTCTCAAGAAAACTCTCTTAATCCTTGTTATGACTTGTCATCCTCTATCTCTCAATTGTCTTCTCTAGACATTGATTCAGACTATCAATATTGTCTCAATCTTCATCTTCAAGATCGAATAAGAAGTGAATCAAGGCAAGGAGAAAATGCTCATAGATGAATGATATATCCCACTCTTGAATGGTTAACATTTGTGTAAACATGTTTGGATTGTTGAACTTCAACTCCTTTATCTTTATTCTTAGGATGTTATGTGTTCATTAACTAATACTTTGTGTTTGGATTTTCTAGTATTTTAATCCTAATTGTCTATGCTATCGATCTTTCGATTTACATGGCTTTGTGCATCTTATGTGTTAGTCAGCTTCCTAGACCTTGAGTTATAGTCCATTTTGGCTTGATAAACCTTTTTATTAAATCTGGGCTAGCAATAATTTCTGGAAGTGCCTTTTATCAAACCCACTGGGGGAGACTCCTTATCCAGGTCGCGGTTCCTTAGCGATAAAGAACCGCGCCTTTTTATAAGGAACCGCCTCTGTATATTCCGAGAAGAATATTTGCTTTACAATATTCTCCCTTGATCTGTGTAAACATTGATAAAACTTTTGCAAAAGCCTGCACTTTCCTAAAGTAGGCTACCTAATTTCATCATTCACATAAACCACTTTTAACCCATTACTAGTTTGGATCATCCCTTCCTATTCTTAAACACTCTCTTGTTGATTGTGTTCTTCATTCCTTAAACCTCTCTCTAAACCTAAACACACAACCATGGTTTCCACTAGAACAACCAATTCTTCCAAAACTTCCTCATCCAAAAGAAACCTTAGGATGAAGTTCAAGTTTCCTAAACTTAGTTCTCCATCTTCTCACAAACCCAAGAGTGAAACTTCTCCTATTTTCATCTATTCATCACTTTCACCACCACTTGCTTCATGGAAGACAAACTCAACTCATGGTACTAACCATTCACATGGTTCTATCTCATCTTCATTCCAATCAAGAATAAATGAGTTTTCCTCACCATTCACTTATAGTCCCCCTTTAAATGTGAATGCTCAACCTCAACCTCATCAAAGAATTCCCTTTGTTTTTGAGCCTCTTCCTTTCACTCCATCAAATTCACCCATCTCACCCATATCACCCTTGGATACCATGCCTTCTCCACATCCTCCTCCCTCTAACACTCCACTCTTGGGTGTTCCCATTTCCCGGTTCTTGGGTGATCCACACTTATTTGATTTTTTCATGCACAATGGAACCAATTGTCCTTGTTGCTTGAACAAATTCCACCTCATTGATATCCTTAGGTTGTAGATGATTGGGGCTCACATCAAGTTGCAAAGCTTCTTGTTGAACCTATTTGCTAATCCTCCTCCTCTTAGGAGATGAATGATGGTTTTCAAAATCAAATGCTTTTAAAGAATGTCAAGCCAAAGAGAACTATGCATTCAAGACCTAGTTTTAGATAACTTTGTATTAGTTAGTTGTCATTTACTTTCTTTAATTTCCTTTACTTCATGAGTTTTTCATAAAGATGATCTATGGATTTAGTTTTATGTGTTTTAACCTATATGGTCACATTAATCAACTTCAGTTTATTTAAAATTGAACCTAAAAACCTCTAAAAACTTGACTTAAAATTAGATCAAAATGTTATCTAAATATTTTGTCACCCTTTATCAAGACATTCTTTGTGAATGTGTTGCTTTTATGCAACCCTAGCATACTCTAGTGCTAAAAGAGGTAAAAATCGAAGATTTGCTAAATTTTGGAAAAGTCTTATTTTTCTCCAAAACTTTTGAAAATCATGGTCTGTGGTCCACTGGACGCGGCTCCTTAGCCACTAGGCAGCTCCATATCGATATGGAATTGCGGGCTCCTTTAAGGAACCGCGTACGAGAAAGCCACTTTTGGCTTATTTTTTGTCTTTCTTCTTTGACCACTGTCTTGGTTAAGATTCTTTGTTTACCCAATTTGGCTAAACATTTCCTAAAACCTTTTGTTATCATTTCAAATCTTTTCTTTGTCTACTTTCTTTAAATTCTTCTCTTTTGGGAGTTCTTCTCTTCATCCCTCATAATGCCTAACTCTTCCATTCCTAACCTTGACATTTCTTTGTCACAATCTTCTCAACCTAAAGCTTCTTCTTCTAAGCTTTCAAATAAACCGAAAATCTCGGTTCGACCCGTTTGGATCAAGAAAAACATCAATCCTCATGATTCCTCTTCTCCAAAATCCTCTAAGAATTCTTCTTTCTCTCCGATTAAATATTGGAATGAGACTTACTCTATAAATCCAATTACCGGAGAAAAGTAAATTCTTCCACCACCACCAAAACCTTTCAACTCTCCACAACTCAATGACCTATCTTCATTTCCTAATCTCACTAGGCACTGTGAAAACATCTATTATCCATTACCTCCCTCTCCACCAAGCTCTCATCTTGATGGACCTCGACCATCTAACGACTTTATTTTGCATCATGGTTCCTCGTGTGATTGTTGTAGATTTTAACAAATTGAACTTGCTCATACTATGACAAGCTAACTTTCCTTGAGTTCCTCCTCACTCGACCTCCTCTCAAAGTTTTCGTTCCCGTGAACAAAACTTCAAATGATGCTTCGTCGTCTTTCTTTTCCAACTAAGGCACATTTTGTACTTTATTTGTTTGAGTGAATAAAACTTAAGCAATCTTGGAAGATTATCATTATTAGAGTAGCTTATTCTTTGTGGTTTATTTTCCATATTTTCTTTTGCTTTAAATATTCATATTGTGTGTATGAATATTTCTCTTGTATGTTATTTCATATTTGTGTAATATGAATGTTATGTGTGTTATCTTTCCCGCTAATTCTTTTTCACGCATTTGTTAAAGAGTTGATCATGGTTAAAACTTATAATTAATTATGGATGATTCCATAAATTCTAAATTTTAACCCCTTGACATTTAATCATCTTTGATTGATTTGGATGTTTCTTTTCTTCCTTTATTCCACCAATTTAACTATGATGTTGTCAACACACACTCTTTGGACATACTTAGAAAATACTTGCTTCTAATTTGAGATTTCTTTTCCTTCTCCCTCTCAAGTTAGTTAGTAGGTACTGCACATATATACATTGGTGTTTCTTTTCTTTCTTCTAACCTTTGTGTAGCATGTCACCTTAGCTCATTCACGTGGTGCCCCAAGCAAGGGGGAGTAAGCACCAAGAGGGAGCTACTAGCAAAGTCCGGTTCTTTTCTTCTTCAAAGACTTGTGCTAACCTTTCTGCTTTGACAAAGGGGGAGAAATGATAGTGATTAACTCGTTAATAATTCGAATAATCTTGTATTTTACAAAAATGAGTTTATAGTTTGTCGTAATAAAAAAGAGGGAGATTGTTAATGCAAAGCAATGCCTAAAAATATTGTTAGTACTAATTAATCTTTCTTAGTTTTGATCATGAGAAATTACAAAGACATTATTGTCAAACACAATTATAAAATGAATTATCTAACAAACAATATCATCTAGGTAATAATCATTACACTAACATATCTTATTCATGCTTAGTGATCATTAAAGTGATTAGCCTTAAAACTCACTTTTGTCAAATGTAACAAATTTTTTTTAATAAAGTTTATTTTTAAAAAAAAATGTTTTATTAAAATGAAAATGTAAATTTGAATATGGCATTTCCAAATGCCATAAGAATATCCTTTGAAGGTTTAAACAACCTCAGATATTTCAAATTCACTAAAAGACAAAAAGGAGCGGAGTCTATACTCCGCGGTTCCTTAAGTGCCTACGCGGTTCGCTGTCGATAAGGAACTGCCTAGGTAGCTAAGGAACCGCCCCCAGCTAGCCATTGGAATTTGTCTTTTATAAATAGTGGATCAAATCTGCATTTTTATTAACCCTTTTTGGACATCTCTTTCAGCCTTCTTTCTCCTATCTAATCCTAGTCATTTGTAAATGATCACTTAACGTGTTAAGTATGTTTACTTATGATTACCCTCTTGATCTCCTTCTTTACCTTGTCCAAAGAGAAGATCACTCACACACTTGTGATGTGATTAAAGATGAAGCCTTGATGAAGATCATCCTCTCCTAAAGATCGAGTCATGTTCATCATTTGTTTGTTTGTGTCTTGTGTAGATCCAATGTATTTGTGAATACTTGGACTAATTGTGTTGATCCAAGCTATGTGTGAATACTTGGATTAGAGTTGTGTAAATCCTTTGCATATGTGTATGCTTGGATTTGTGTTGTGTAGATCCAAGCTACATGTGTGTACTTGGATATGTTTAGTTGAGTTGTAATAAGTTGTGTTAGTTCTCACTAAAATATAAAGTGATGTGGTTGTGTCTTGTGAGTTCTCACTAAACAATAAAGTGGCGTGTAGTTGTGTTGTGTGAAGTTCTCACTTAGCTTCAAAGTGAAGAGTCGTGAAGATTGGTTCTAGCTTTGTATTAGAAATCGATATCTAGCCTTGTGTCGTAAAATGGTGAAGTAGGCAACGTTGTGAAGATTGGTTCTAGCTTTAGATTAGAACTCGACATCCAGCCTTGTGTTGTAAATGGTGAAGTGGGCGACGTTGTGCAGATTGATCCTAGCTAAGATTAGGTCTCGAGATTTAGCTTAGTGTCGGAAAATAATGTAAGCGACGTTGTAAGGTTTTCTCCGACAAGAAGGGAGCTTGTGGATATAGTGGAAATCTCGAGAAAGGTGTACTCGAGGAGTGGAGTAGGAACGAGGATAGAGCCTCGTTGCCCTACCACTATAAATCTTGGTGTCTTCCTACTAGGTTGTTTCTTTCTCACTCATCACTTACATTCATCATCATTACACTTACTACTTATTGTTAATGCATTAGAATTGAACCTAATCATTATGCAAATAGCTTTCTAGTAAAAGATAGTTTTGACACTCACCTAATTGAAAGGAATTTTAATTAGGAGATAAACCGATGAGAAACTATTCAACCCCCCCCCCCCCCCCCCTTCTAGTTTCTACACAATGCATTCATGAGCAAAGTTGAGTACGAATATTAGTCGCAAGAGTTGCTAAAAGCCACCAATGAATCAATCCAAAGCAATTATCCAAGAGTGATGGAGTTCCCCCTTCATCTCTCAAAACCATTAACTATAAACATACGTAGTGACGGAGTTGAGAATATTCCTCATAGATATCTGATCAACAACGACTACGAATATCTAAAGATTGGTGTTAATGCAAATAAGTATATTACCTTTGTGACAAATACAAAAGACGCATTGTTGGATTTTACTCTATGGATTGAAGATAGAGTACCAAAGTTATGGAGTCACAAGGTCATGAAGTATGACAAGATGCTCTTTGGGGGATTTATCACTGGGGAAGAAAAAGGAAATCCTTCTACAACTATATCTACTTCCGTACATCGAAGTATGACGTGCTATCACCGCATAGGATCAAGGGTGTCTTAAAAGTTAAAATTATAACTTTCTATGACTATGACTACTTGGAGGAAATCAATGTTAGGCGTGAAGATGATAAAGTCTACATGTTTCGTGAAGGCGTTTTATCCAGGCTTCCCCTTAAAGACATAGAAGATTTTCTCTTACTCATCACTCAAAATGGGATTGGTAACATCTCGATTAAGGAACGGTATGCACTAAATGTAGCAGTGAGGATGTACACAAGATGAACGATCGTTAGGAAAGAGTTAAAGATCTTCAATTGGGAGTAGAAAGCTACCTATATAAATTAAATTTGACTCGACATAATAATGTTTGACCAGAGTATGCCAACAAATACGCTTACAAGGGAATCAACAAATCAATCAAAGGCATCCTCTACATTGATGGAGTTGGTGCTAAAAAATTAATGAGAGCCGATGAAATAAAAAAGTATAGTGACAGAACTCTCAATCATGTTCGGACAATGTTGTTTCATCTCAATGTCGGTAATAATGTGTCGGGTTTACTAAACATTGACTGGAAAGAGTCGGAAAAGCTGAGCGCTAGGATTATGATGGGAAGATTGACAGTCGATTGTACCAAAGGAGGTTGGTTAGGAACCTTGAACGGTTCGTTGGAGGAAGATCATCGGAAAAGTGACTACAGGCTACAATCTCTAACCATGTAAGTGATGTTCGATATCAAAAAGTTCATTTCAAAACCTCTTGTGAATATGTATATATGTATATTCTAGGCTTGTGTAGCAAGGTGTAGTGCTAGAGTATGAATTTGTTTTCAAGAATTTCTCACCAAGTTCAAAATCTTTCATAAACCATACTCGAACACTACATCTTAATCCTCATTAATTTGAGGGGGAGCATTCATATGTTCTAAGGCCAATCATAACTTCATTTGACCTCAACCGGTTAATCTATTGGTATCCAAAATATCAAGGATTGACAATTTGGATAAAGGGAGAAAATGAGATTAGGTGACTTGTATATATGTGATTAAAGAGAAAAGGATTTAATGGAAAACCCTAACTTTACATATGTAATGCATATGACAAGAGGAAGCATTGTGCTGATAAAAAAAACTTATGGTATGAAAACTTTAATATTTTTATCATAACTACCTAAGTGAGTTTCTAAGAAGTTTTCATGGTGAAAAATTACTTACTTAAAACATACTCAATTCATGACAATAGTGGTGACAAAAGGATAGCAGGATAGGTATAAGTCCAATGACTCTTCTAGAAGTGAAAGTCCCTAATACTAGCTTAAAACGAACAATAAGGATAATCAACACAAGTAAATACTTTTCAAACATAGTACTTTATTATTGTATAACAAGTATTACATGTGTTATATATAACACAGTTTGAGGACAATGTGTTGTGTACACTTTGGACAAAATAAAGCAAACTCAAGAACACAGGTACAATTGTTCTTATTATGAGTTGTAAAGAGTTAATGTGTGAAATCTAACAAAGTGAACAACATTAACTTAGCCTACATATCCTATTTATAGTGGTACGAGGTTGACTATATGTACTGGTTGATGGTGACTACACAAAACAGACAATGTCAGACATTTGTCAAAAGATGCTCTTCTATTCTTGGTAGTCTGCCACAACGCTTTAGGGAAACAGAGCTGACATAGTTTCCCTTTTCTTCATTCCTTGTACTTTAGGCTGTGAAACTTCCCGCCTAAACACTTAGGTATGTCCAAAGTGTATTGAGTGTTAACAGGGTATTTCCACCCCTGTTAACACTCAACCACTCAGAGTCCCTGATACATCTTGGTTGTTATCCAACACAGCCAATGAGTATGTCTTCAAGTAATCTTCGACTTCCTTGACAATGTCTCTGACATGGACTCCTCTGTGGTTGCTCACAGAGACTTAGAGCTCTGTGAGTCTTGGGTTACTTGTCTGTCTCCTAGGCACAGGCAAGTTAATATCAAACAGTTTATTTAAGTTTAAATCTATGACTAAGGGAATTCTAACAAACTTAGATTCCCAACAAGAAGTAGAGGAATCTTCCCAAGGCTATTCCATAGCTAGAAATGGTAGTCTTTGCGAAAGATGGAGATTGATTGTGAACGAAGTAAAAAGTCGACCAAGTACTTATGCTAGCACTGAAACAATCACAACAAGATGCTAGTGATGACGTATCGGTAAGCATTGAAGGGGTTGAAGAAAGAAAAAGAACTATAAAGATAAAGGGTGAAAACAAAGAATCCCTCCTTACAACATAGGCAGAAATCGGGTCAATACATATGCTCGCAGGGTCATTTTAAATGATGCTCGGTATAGAAGATAGACATCATGGACCCAATGATACGATTCACAACCCTTCCTTGCTAACTCTAATATCTCTTAAAAGGTATTTGATTTAATGTCATGGAGTTCAACACATTATCTATCGGTTTATTCATTCCGAATAAATTAGTATTGAAAAAGGTGGCAATACTCTCCATCCTCCGATCACTAAATCAAAACGTACTATTGAGTCTAGAGCCCAGAGATCATCAAATATCTCATTAGGATACTTTCCAATTATTCTTTCCTTCTTCACACTCTGTGAAAAGTAAGAAAGAAACTAAGAGTCCTACGCAATATTCTTGTAATATTGCCACAACATTTGAGTGATACGAAAGTATTACAATGAAGATGGAAATCCTACTTGAGTTAACATCAAACAAGCTCATGGTAGGTGACATGTGCGGTTCTTTATGAACTAAGCTTGTGATAACTGGAAAGAAACTATTTTTAATTGAATTGAAACTTGTTCCAGGCCTTTACGTAATATCTAAGTGATTTTGCAAGAACACTCAGAGTGACACTCTCTAGTGTTCACGGTGATGAGTGGAAATCCTTCTAGTGTTAACATCAAACAACACTACTGTAGGTGACAAGCAAGATTCTGTATGGATCAAGCTCGTGACAACTTGAAAGCAACGATGGTGCGGTTCTTAATTGAATCAAACTTGTTCCAAGAATCTGAATTCACGGCTTCAATCATGAGGATAATATTATCCAAATGATTCACTCTTTATGTTCACAGTCTGCTTTGAGACGGTCGAGTAAAGAGAACGAGAACACCCACGAAATCCTATAAAAGGAGTTTTTTTATTGAAACTACCTGCCACATGTATGATATATAATATCGTCTAACGGTCTTCATCCACCAGAGGTAAAATGCTACCGAATGAGGAGGAAATGTTTAAAGCCATTTCGTTTTTGTCTACTTATGTTGCTGCATTTGAAAACGGCGGTGTTTCGGTGTACCAGAATAAGTCGTCCCCACATGCTTATACTCAAAGATTTAATACATCAACAATTCTAGAAAGCTCAAAATCAAGACTTCTGTTGCATCAAACTCTGAAGATTTCAAGAATTAACAAAGTATAAGTATGTGGGACATGAAGTCACAAGGAGACGAATATCACAAGGAGGCAAAGGTCGCGCATATAGATGATCTCAAGATGCTCTCATGATCACATACAAGTCAAGGTCAAAAGAGCATGCTTCAAGCCTAAAGCGTAGAGACTCTTACAACATATTTACAGCGAAAAGAAAAAGAAAAAAGAAAGAGAAGGAACTACGAGCCCAAGAATGAAGATCTAGTATAGTATGCTAGGTTTAGGACTTTGTACTTTCAAGTGACCTCCCTTAGGGGGAGATTGTCAGGAATATGGTTTTACCGTTAGAAGACTCGGTCACTCCAACAATAGCATTACAGGCTCGTAGTTAGTCAATGTTTAATATTGTTAGAAAACCCGACCCATGAACTTGTCATGGCCGGTGGCCCAAGCCCATCCAAAGGGATTGGGTACATAACCCTCTCCATTCACGGAGAGGGTAAGTTGTTCGTTCCATATTTTACACACTTAATAAACATTTTCTCTATATTTTCTCTCTCTAGAAAAACCTACAACTCCTATTTCTCTCTCTAAGCTCTTACATAGATTACTAAGATTCTACAGGCACTTTTGACATCAAGTTGATGTACATGCCAATGGCGAGAAATATTTAAACTAAGAACCGTCTAAGTAGTACCGAATTTAACAACTGGGCTAGAAGTCTCATCTACATCAACACCCTATATCTGTTTATTGCCATTTTCTACAAGTCGAGCCTTGTTATAACTTAGGGTTCCATCTACCAAAAATATTTTTGAAATAGCCACATACGACGAACAACGTTGATATCTAATGGTTGAGGCACAAGAGTCCAAGTGTTATTTTTAATAAGTGCATTGTACTTATTTGACATAGTTTTTTTTAGTTGGGATCATTAAACGCAGCAGAATATGACTTAAGTAAAGGCGAAACAATATACACATGAAAATTATACTTCATATTAGGACAATTAGTCCTGACACGAGAACGCATGACCATGGGATAAACCGAGGTGGGATTCAGGTTAACAATGATAGTATGTAGAGGTGCAAAAACGGAAGCATGCGAAGGTGTAACATGAATTGTCTGGTGTGAGCTAAAATGTGAGCTAAAATATTCAGGATAAACCGAGGTGGGATTCAGGATAAAGCGAACACGTTTATTATCTTGGAAAATGTGAGCTAAAATATTCCATGTCTCTTTAGCTGCTTTAGGGCGTTCATCAACCATCTTTAAGAGATTTCGCAATAGTAAAAATCCATGACCAACAATGTGGTCAATCTTAAACCATTCCTCATTGGGGGAGGGACTTCACTAGATTCCACGTCACCGGTAAAAGTCTTCCAAAGATATGATCCAAAAGGTTGTGCGCCGAGCAAAACTGTTCAAAAAAATATGTCCATGGTGAGTAGTACATCTCATGAAGATCTAACTTAACAGGAACAAGTATGTGTAGGTTATTGATAGCTATTAGTTTTTAGGATAGGTATATAGTAAAATAAGGGGTGGTTGTAACTCCGGACATGATGAAGAAGAAGTAGATAGTGTTGAACAATGTATTAGATTAGGATAGGTTTTGTTTTATATGTGAAAAAGTAGGGTTAGTGTATATGTAAGGTGAGAAAAACGTGAGGATGGTATCGGTTGAAACAATGAAAAAGAACCAACACCGGTAAACAATTTAAACTATAGAACATAACCCGCATCTAGGCGTCTTTTGGGATTAAACCACCCTAGAATTGACTAACAACATATTAAATTGGAATAGGTCGTCTTCGAGAATAGAGAGCCCTAGATTCGACAACGAACACAAGTCAACAGTTGGTCGCCTTTGGGAATAAAACCCTAGATTCGACAAAAAAAAGACGAGAGTGTAGATTTTCAGCTAGCACAACTTACTGATGTAAAGAAATTAATGTAGAAAAATACTACTGAATTTGCATACAATATTCAACAAAAGGATAAGGCTATATATAGCCTTACAAAACCAGGTGGGAAACCATAAAACAAGGAACAAAGTAACCTACTAAGTCATAGTTATCCTCAAGACTCGGTTTATAAACTACCTATTCTCCTAGTCGATCCTTAATGCCTGTTCCTAGTACATAACAATCCAAACACCTTTTTTTAATGTAAATACTAAATTAACTAAAGTACTAAGGTGTTGAATTACTAAAACCGAACCAGTCAAAATTAAATCCAACATTCACCCCTTAATCCTGACGATCTTTCCCGGCCTCGACTCTTACTGTTGTTATCACTAACACGGTCTCGGTCACATACTACTTGGTCTGTCTTTTCTTGCTTCTCTTGCTCTTTCTATCTTTTCTCCATGCCTCTTACTCTTGATGTTCTCCGTCTTTGATTCTCTTTTCTCATTTCCTTCTCCTTCTTACTTACACAACCACGTATATACAAAGAAACAACCCTTGCTACTTGCTTTCTTGTGATCACTTGTTCGGTATTTCTGTGAATCTTCGGTCATTTGATTTAACAGTTTGGTCTTCGGCTATTAAAGCTTCGTTCTTGACAACCTGTCGTTCACGGTTATCTCTTCAGTCTTTGGTCTAATCTTTCTCAGTGAGCCTTCGGTCTCTTGTTACCTGTTGTCGGTCTAGGTGCTGCCCGGTCTTTTGCAGCTCCTCGGTCTCAACTTTCTTCGGTCTAGGTGCCACCGTGTCGTCGGTCTTTTGCGGTTCGTCGGCCCTCTCGGTATTCTGCAAGTCACATGAACTTGCTACTCTCTTTCTTATTTCCCTGCCCTAGTACACACAAGGCACTCCTACTTTCTTTGTTGTGCCTTATTGTACATAGAAAGGACTCTTCCTTTCTTTCTTTTTCTTTTTTCACGGCACCTGCCATTCTTTCACTTTCTCACGGAACCTAACTTTCAATCTTTCTTTCTGCTACTTTCTTTCCTTTTAATCACCAAGTGATCAACCTTGTTACTTTCTTGCTACATTACTGTTTTCAAGCAGTCCTTGCCGCTGCAACATAGTCCCGAACAGCCACCTGTTGTCCCGAGTAGTTCTTTTACGTCCGCCCTCCGCCGACCGACACACCTGACGGTGGAGGAGGCTTCCCCGGTACGAGCCCTAGGCTCTGATACCAAATGTAGATTTTCAGCTAGCACAACTTACTGATGTAAAGAAAATAATGTAGAAGAATACTACTGAATTTACAAACAATATTCAACAAAAGGATGAGGCTATATATAGCCTTTCAAAACAAGGTGGGAAACCATAAAACAAGGAACGAAGTAACCTACTAAGTCATGGTTATCCTCAAGACTCGGTTTATAAACTACCCACTCTCCTAGTCTATCCTTAATACCTGCTCCTAGTACATACCAATTTAAACACCTTTTATTTTGATGTAAATACTAAATTAACTAAGGTACTAAGGTGCTGAATTACTAAAACCGAACCAGTCAAGATTAAATCCAACAGAGAGAAGGTAGGGGGTTTTAAGGTTTAGGGTTTTGAACATGTCGATACTCGTGATACCATGTAGGTTAATATTATGAATCGTATGCTAATATTATGAATCGTATGTCATACAATAACCAACTGATAGTACATATAATTCTGTGAAAATTATTTTATACTACGGGCTTGAGCTCAATACAAGTTATAACCGTATCATAACTACCCAACTTATATTACCGACTAACATCAAGGACAATTTACTTTCAAAAGTGAGGATATTTTTGTCAGCTCGCATATAGTTTTGTTTTCTAACAATATTTCACAACAGGATGAAGCGAGGGGTGTTCCACGGGTGCCCGTGACATTTATAAATTTTTCAGTTTAGTCTTTTTTGAAAAAGAACATCGATTTTTTCCATAATATATATCTTAAGTGCATTCGATGTATCAAATTTTTTCTAATATTATTTAGTTAGTATACTTAAAAAAAGATTGATTTTCACTATTCCTAGTATTTTTTATCGTGGCACTGCTTCACAAAGTTTTTTTTTTTTTTTTTTTGGTAACCGTGATTTCCGACTCATTGGCCGACTAATCCACGGGGTTTGAGCCCACCGCCACACAGACTCAAACCAGGTAAAGTCCTCCCTTTTCAGGAGGTTAGCGTGGTCACTTCAAGATTGTTTGCATATAGTGGGAATTGAACTTGAGACCTCACACACTTTAGAGTGATAGCCACAAATCTTTTTGCCACTAGACCATCTTTGAGTGGTTTGCTTCACAAAGTTGAGTTACATTAGAAATTGTTGGAAAATGTTTTGCAAAATATGATTTTTGCAATACTTTGGACATAAATTTATATATGTATATGTTATATATATTCGTAGTACTTAGTAGCTTTGCGTTCTCCTCGAAGAGAGCTTCGCAACGAGCTAAAGTATGTCCAATATGGAGTTAATATGAATGAGATATCGTGTCTCAAAGTGAGTCACGTGAAACACAATATTTGGAAAATATTTTGTCCCACGTCGCTTGAAACATGAAATGAAAACATGTTTATAAGGGAATCCTAGTTTCTACCCTACAATATTCATTTGTGGGTTTTAACTCCCACGCCTACGCGCGCGCAGGGGGGGGGGGGTGCAGAAAGTGGGATTTCTAGGCCAAAAACGGGTTCGAAGCTACTGAACTTGTGCACGAGCGCGCGACCTGCGGACACGAATGCAGCTCCAAAAACTGGCTTGGGTGCGGGCAGATTTCGGTATCTTTTTTGCTGCGAATTCGATTTTTTTTCCAGAGAATTTTGTACATCTGTTTTAGGAATAGATACAGAAGTTATTTACAGAATATTTTGTGTGTTAAAAAGATACAGAAAATATGCACAGAATATTTTTGTGTGTTAAAAAGACAGGAAATCTGTTTTAGTTATAACAGATTTTTCTGACTTTGGTATATATTTTTTCTTTGAGAACAAGTCAAGTTTTCAGTATAAATATAACCTCTTCTCATTCAGTTAAAGACATCAGAAAAACGCAGCTTTTCATACTCCATTACCAGACGATTTTTCCAGCAGTTCTCGATCAGAAACGCAGAAGGCTTCCGTGATCTTTCAGGCAAGTTTGTCTAGTCCGGCTGTACAACAGCTTTGGACGTTGTACCCTGGGAAACAGACGGCGAATCTGTTTTAAGGGAAGCGTGTTAAACACGTGCCTCGTCTTAGTTTTACTGCTTTCAATTTTATTTGTTATTTAATTCTGTTCTTTGTTTTTCTGTTAATTTTATTATTGTTTTAATAAAAGTATACACCGTTTCCCACAATCTTAAAACAGATTCTGTTTAACAGAATTAAAACTTTTATTAAATCGGATTAATAATTTTATCAGATTTATTTATAAACTGTTTCTACCGAAACTAGGATTGAGTTTCACTGGAAATCAGTTTTAATTTACAGATTTTAATTAACAGTTAAGGTTTTTTTTAGCAGTTGTTCTAATCAGTTTATTGAAACCAAGATTGTGTTTCTGTTAAACTGATACGTTTGATAATTACATTTGATTCATTGAAACCAAGATTGAGTTTCTTTGAAGCAGATCCACTATAAGTATATAGAGATCACGATTGAATTTCTTATATACAGATTTATAACAGTTGTCTAACTGTTTGTGTTTTGATCTTGTTTGATCTTTCAGGATGTCTACCAACACTCCTGTAACTCCTGTAACTCCTGCAACTACTACTGTGAATGTAACTGGTGCGCCAGTTCCCCACACAGTTGCTAATCATGCTGAAAAACCAGAAAAATTTAATGGACAGAATTTTAAGAGGTGGCAGCAGAAGATGTTCTTCTATCTCACTACTTTGAACCTTGCAAAGTTCTTAAAGGAGACTGTACCTCAGGTGGAACCTCCTAAAGAAGGTGTACCCGAAAATCAACAAGCCGTGCAAGCTGTTGAAGCATGGAAACATTCAGACTTCTTGTGTCACAACTATATTCTGAATTGTTTGGTGGACTCTTTGTACAATGTGTACTGCAAGACTAAGACTGCCAAAGAATTATGGGAGTCGTTGGAACGCAAGTACAAAACTGAGGATGCTGGTACAAAGAAGTTCGTGGTAGCTCGCTTTTTGGATTACAGGATGGTTGATTCAAAGAGTGTGATAACTCAGGTTCAAGATCTGCAGGTTTTGCTACACGACATTCATGCTGAGGGTATGACTTTGAGTGAAACTTTTCAAGTTGCTGCTATCATTGAAAAGTTACCTCCGAGCTGGGTAGAATTTAAAAACTACTTGAAGCATAAGCGAAAGGAGATGACTGTTGAAGACTTGGTTGTTCGTCTTCGTATTGAAGAGGACAACAAGCTGGCTCAGAAAAACACTTATACACCTGATTATGCCAAGGCAAATATGGTTGAGCATGGTTCGTCTTCTTCAAAGTCTAAAGGCAAGAGCTTTGGAAAAGGGAAGAATGACAAGAAGAGCAAAGGGAAGTCTGAGTACCTTGCTCCTAAGGCTGGAATTGCGAAGCAGAAGTTCCAAGGAAATTGCTTCAACTGTGACAAGCCAGGTCATCGTGCTGCTAATTGCAAAGCGCCAAAGCGGGTGACTCCACGCGAGGCTAATATGGTGAATGATAATGTGGACATGATTGCTATGGTGTCTGATGTCGTTACCATGATCTCTGAAGTTAACCTGGTAGGTTCTAATAATAATGATTGGTGGGTTGATACTGGGGCAACCCGTCATGTGTGTGCTGACAAGAGTATGTTTCACTCTTTCAGAGCGGTTGACAATGGAGAGAAGCTGTACATGGGCAACTCTGCAACTGCTGATATCAAGGGCGAAGGAGATGTTATTTTGAAGATGACATCCGAGAAAGAGCTCAAGTTGACTAAAGTCTTGTATGTTCCGGAGATTCACAATAATCTTGTGTCCGGATGGCTTTTGAATAAGTTTGGTTTTCGTCTTATTTTTGAGTCTGATAAAGTTGTACTTTCTAAGAATCAAATGTATGTTGGTAAGGGGTATGCCCTGAATGGTATGTTTAAGCTCAATGTAATAGTTGTTAAGAATGATATCAATAAAATGAATTCTTCTACTTACTTGATTGAGTCTTCTAATGTGTGGCATGGCCGTCTTGGACATGTTAATTTTAATTCAATGCGTCGTTTGATTAAATTTAATGGCATACCAAATTTTCATATTGATTCAAATTATAAGTGTGAAACTTGTGTCGAAGCCAAACTTACAAGATCATCTTTCAAATCGGTTGAACGAAAAACCGAACCACTTGATATGATACACACAGACATATGTGATTTGAAATCACTACCCACAAAAGGTGGCAATAAGTACTTCATCACGTTTATTGATGATTGCACAAAGTACTGCTACGTTTACTTGTTGAAAAGTAAAGATGAAGCTATAGACAAGTTTGTTCTATATAAAACCGAAGTTGAGAATCAACTTGGTAGGAAAATCAAGGTTGTACGAAGTGATAGAGGAGGTGAATATGTGTCTCCTTTTGCTGATCTATGTGCGAAACATGGAATTAGACATGAGTTTACTGCTCCTTATTCACCTCAGCAAAACGGTATTGCCGAAAGGAAGAATCGTACCTTGAAAGAGATGGTTAATGCCATGTTGTTAAGTTCTGGTTTGAGCCGGGACATGTGGGGGGAAGCCATTCTAACGGCTACTTATCTTTTAAACAAGATACCTCGTAAGGATAAAGAGGAAACCCCATATGAACTGTGGATGGGAAGAAAACCATCATACCAGTACTTACGAGTGTGGGGGTGTCTAGCCAAGGTAGTTGTGCCGACACCTAAGGCCCAAACGATTGGACCTAAATCTGTGGATTGTATATTCATTGGATATGCTAAGAATAGTAGTGCGTATCGTTTCATTGTACATGATTCGAAAAATCCTGATATACACAAGAACACAGTTATGGAATCAAGGAATGCGTCCTTCTTTGAAAACATATTTCCTTGTTTAAAGAAGGAAATTGGAAGCACATCTAGAATAGATGATGCAGTTGTCCAAGATAAGAGACAACGAGATGATGATGATCTCCAAGATGAGAGACAAGATCAACCCGAGGAAGAATAGGTTGAACCTAGATGAAGCAAACGGGCGAGAACCGAGAAATCCTTTGGACCCGATTTTGTCTCTTTTATGGTAGAAAATGAACCTACTTCTTATCAAGAAGCTGTAAATTCCTCGGAAGGACCTCGATGGAAAGAAGCGATTAATAGTGAAATAGAGTCTATTTTACAAAATCATACTTGGGAGCTCGTGGATTTACCTCCTGGTTGTAAACCACTAGCCTATAAATGGATCTTCAAGAAGAAGATGAAAGCTGATGGCACCATTGATAAGTACAAAGCAAGATTGGTGATCAAAGGTTTTAGAAACGCGAAGGTCTAGATTACTTTGATACTTATTCGCCTGTTACGCGAATAACTTCTATTAGGATGATTCTTGCTATTGCCGCATTAAGAAATTTAGAAGTTCACCAAATGGATGTGAAAACGGCTTTTCTAAATGGAGATTTAGAAGAAGAAATATACATGAACCAACCTGAGGGTTTCATGGCTCCTAGACAAGAGAGCAAAGTTTGTAGGCTTGTTAAGTCATTGTATGGCTTAAAGCAAGCTCCAAAACAATGGCATCAAAAGTTTGATCACGCCATGCTAGAGGGTGGATTCAAAATTAATGAATGCGACAAGTGTGTTTATGTCAAAGACACGAATAGTGGATATGTAATCTTGTGTCTTTATGTTGATGATATGCTTATCGTTGGCAGTAACGACATGATGATCAAGTCTACTAAAGACATGTTGAAATCAAAGTTTGACATGAAAGATATGGGTTTGGCTGATGTGATCCTTGGAATAAAGATCATACGAACTCATAGTGGAATTGCATTAAGTCAAGCACATTATGTGGACAAAATTCTCAATACTCATAATGCGGGGGATTCCGGCCTAGCTAGAACTCCAATTGACACCAGTTTGCATCTATCTAAAAATAGAGGCGCAGGTGTTGCCCAATTAGAGTATTCAAGAATTATTGGCATGTTGATGTATTTGATGACATGTACCCGACCTGACTTAGCATATGCTGTTAGCAGGCTAAGAAGATATACTAGTAATCCAAGTGATGCACATTGGAAAGCTATGACTAGGGTACTTCATTATTTGAGATACAGTCGTGATTATGGACTGAATTATGCTAGATATCCATCTGTTATTGAAGGATACAGTGATGCAAATTGGATATCTGACATAAAGGATTCTAGATCGACCAATGGATATGTGTTTACACTGGGAGGGGCCGCTATATCTTAGAAGTCTTCCAAGCAAACTGTAATAGCTAAGTCCACGATGGAATCAGAATTTATCGCGTTAGATAAATGCGGAGAAGAGGCGGAATGGCTACGTCAATTCGTAGAGGTCATACCCAGGTGGCCTAAACCGGTAACAGCCATTAGTATACATTGTGATAGTCAATCGGCAATTGGCAGAGCTCATAGCACAATGTATAATGGAAAGTCTAGACATATCCGTCGTCGACATAATTCGGTACGACAACTACTCTCAACAGGAGTTATCTCAATTGACTATGTGAAGTCAAAGGATAACATTGCGGATCCGCTTACGAAAGGCTTAAGCAGAGAGTTAGTTAGTAAGTCGTCTAAAGGAATGGGACTAAAGCCCGTGAAGGAATGAGTTTCTATGAAGGAAAACCTAACCCAGTTGACTGGAGATCCCAAGATCTGGGTTCAATAGGACTACCTAATCATAGAAATGTGGGGAAAGTCACGTCAATGTGGGGGAGTTACTTAATAAAATAACTTTCCTAGTCCATTCCTAGAACAATGTGACTTGTTTAGAGGTTAAACATATGGCTTAATGATTCAGGATGAAATCATAAAGCATAATGATTCAAGATGAAATCATAAAATATATGTTTTTAATGATTCAAGATGAAATCACCTATGTGAGAGAGAAGTGGGGTCGCTTCGAAGGAAATTGTGGGGGCGCAATTTCTAAGAGCTCTTGCAGAACCAGGCAAGTGTTCATGACCATAACGAACACGACTATGAGGACTTGACAAGGTCAGGAAGAGTCTTGTGTGAGTGTGTATTGTCGTCTACGTAAACAGAGGCTGAGTTCAAGGACATCGCGTCTACTCAGATCTAGGAGACTAAGTGCATCTCACAAGGGAAGGTTCAAAGGGTTACACCTACCTATCCTATGCAGGACTTAACCGCAGAAATTTTGCCAAAACTTTCTTGTGTTTTCGACCGATTCCCATTCATGTGGGGGATTGTTGGAAAATGTTTTGCAAAATATGATTTTTGCAATACTTTGGACATAAATTTATATATGTATATGTTATATATATTCGTAGTACTTAGTAGCTTTGCGTTCTCCTCGAAGAGAGCTTCGCAACGAGCTAAAGTATGTCCAATATGGAGTTAATATGAATGAGATATCGTGTCTCAAAGTGAGTCACGTGAAACACAATATTTGGAAAATATTTTGTCCCACGTCGCTTGAAACATGAAATGAAAACATGTTTATAAGGGAATCCTAGTTTCTACCCTACAATATTCATTTGTGGGTTTTTACTCCCACGCCTACGCGCGCGCAGGGGGGGGGGGGGGGGGGGTGCAGAAAGTGGGATTTCTAGGCCAAAAACGGGTTCGAAGCTACTGAACTTGTGCACGAGCGCGCGACCTGCGGACACGAATGCAGCTCCGAAAACTGGCTTGGGTGCGGGCAGATTTCGGTATCTTTTTTGCTGCGAATTCGATTTTTTTTTTCCAGAGAATTCTGTACATCTATTTTAGGAATAGATACAGAAGTTATTTACATAATATTTTGTGTGTTAAAAAGATACAGAAAATATTCACAGAATATTTTTGTGTGTTAAAAAGACAGGAAATCTGTTTTAGTTATAACAGATTTTTCTGACTTTGGTGTATATTTGTTCTTTGAGAACAAGTCAAGTTTTCAGTATAAATATAACCTCTTCTCATTCAGTTAAAGACATCAGAAAAACGCAGCTTTTCATACTCCATTACCAGACGATTTTTCCAGCAGTTCTCGATCAGAAACGCAGAAGGCTTCCGTGATCTTTCAGGCAAGTTTGTCTAGTCCGGCTGTACAACAGCTTTGGACGTTGTACCCTGGGAAACAGACGGCGAATCTGTTTTAAGGGAAACGTGTTAAACACGTGCCTCGTCTTAGTTTTACTGCTTTCAATTTTATTTGTTATTTAATTCTGTTCTTTGTTTTTCTGTTAATTTTATTATTGTTTTAATAAAAGTATACACCGTTTCCACAGAAATAAGTGTCATCTTGTGTTAGAGAAATGTAACATCTTAAAACGGATCATCTATAGATGACAAATTATCATCCATATCCGACCCACCAAAAATCTATAATCATTATTATTCATCCATTAATAGATAGATAGATCGAAAGTCCAGTGCCATCCTACTTGTAACATGCAAATATTCAACTTTAAGGCAATGAAGTACTAGTAAATACTCCATAAAAATAATTACTATGGTGCAAACTTTTATCCTTTTTTGGTTCATTAACAATAAGTTTGTCCCCTCTAATGATCCTTCACACGTTCGTTTTATTATGTCTCCCACTCAACCACACGAATGGTCTCTTTATATTTCTCTTCTAAACTTTCTTGTTTTGCATAATCAAGTATATAAACCAAAGCTCATATGAGCTACTACTAATTTAGTACACAGTATAATTTCAGGGAAGTTTATTTATAAACAATTTGTTTAACAAAACGGCGTTTTAGTAAGAACGTTTAGACTGCGTTGGGGCCTAACCACAGACTTACGGTGAACTGGTGAAGTGTATGAACTCATGATATGAGACAGTAGTCGCGGAACTTGCTGGTTTTTACGCGCCGTTTGTTAGTTCCAAATCTGGTAACACTCAGAAAACACAAGTTGTAGTATCTCAACGAGATAACAGCGTACAGACATGCATACACAAATTAACACGACCAAGTATGTTGGCTTTTCTCAATCAAAAGATCAATGTCGCCTAGACTTTTTAATCGATATGATAAAAATAAGATAAAATTTGCATGTGCGTGCGACTATTTCAAATGTTGTCGAACGAAAGTAAACGGGCTACGAGAGTTTATGGGCCCATATGTTTGTAAATTTTGGGTTTCACGTGGACCCTTTTAATATTTTACTGTAACATTTTGGTTTTTATGTTGGACTTTTATGTTTTGACAATAATAAATAAAATTGGACATTATGCATGCATTCACAAAATATTTCGGAAGGTAGTATATTCTTTTTTAGTGCATCAAATCTAAAAACAGGTCTTTTAATTGATCCACCCAATTATCGAGTTACAGTTGAACCAGTTTAACTTACGCTCTAATCGGGTTTTCTTCTTCAAAATCAAGATCTGACCATTCGACCATATTACAATTCAACCATGTGAAGATAAATTTACATGATTAAAACACTACATCAACGTAGGATTTAGACAGAGAAAAAGGATTCACATTATCAATAATGTATCAAGCTTTATCATGGATTTAAAAGACGCGTTAATGCGTAAGACGCAGCCTTCACGTTACCCAATAGGTGAAGGCATGTTACGGCATAATATATAATGCGTTTTTTGAATTCATTTCTAAATGATGAATATTATTACATGTAAAGAGAATTTATTAACTTAAATTATTATGTAAGACTTATTGTGAATTTAACATAATTGAAATTTGATAAAAACACATAAATATATTTATATGTTATGCCGCCATAAGGCACACTTTAAAAACGCTAAAACTTCGTCTTAATCGCTAAAACGTGTAACTTGGATCAGTCGTCACGCTATGCTTCACGCTATTTTAAAACCGTTTGAAGGTAAGCTTATTAATTAGTGAGCATTTTTCCATGGTATGTTGAATAAGAAATGGAGAATTCTCGAGGTTCGTGGAGTCTTAGCTGATGGCATTTGGATTGATAATCCAAATGTAGTTAAAGATGAATTTTACAATCACTTTAGTAAAAGGTTCAGAAGTCCAGGTGTCAAAGAGGCTAGCATCGACATGGAATTTCTCAACGTTTTATCTGCGGACGATAAACGGTATATCGAAAGTGAGGTGACAATAGACGAAATGAAGAAGGCAGTATGGGAATGCGGGACTGATAAAGCACCAGGTCCCGACGGTTTCACTTAGGGGTTCTATCGTAGATTATGGGATTTAATTCAAGGAGACGTAAACAATGCAAACATGTACTTTTTTAATCAATGCAACATTCCTCAAGGGTGCAACTCTTCATTCATTACATTAATTCCTAAGAATCAGAATGCCAAGTTAGTTAAGGACTTTCGGTCAATTAGCCTGATTGGAAGCTTTTACAAAATCATAGCTAAGGTTTTAATAACTAGGTTGGCTAAAGTTATTAAAGGGCTTATAAATGAGGTGCAAAATGCATTTCTTGCTGATCATCAAATTTTAGATGGCCCGTTCATTCTCAATGAAGTTATCCAATGGATCACGTCGAAGAAAAAGCAAATCCTTATTTTCAAGGTGGATTTTAAAAAAGCATACGACTCAGTTAGGTGGGATTTCATTGATGACGTTTTGAAGAAATTTGGTTTTGGGGACAAGTGGTGCAAGTAGATCCAGTGTTGTTTACAATTGTCGAGAGGCTTTATCCTTGTGAATGGTAGCCCTACGAAGGAATTTGAGTTCAGCAGAGGTCTCAAACAAGGAGACTCTTTATCTTCATTTTTATTTATCTTGGTTATGGAAAGTCTCCATCTTTCATTTACACGTGTTGTTAATGAAGGATTATTTTCAGGGCTCAAAATATGTGATGGGTTTGTTAATATCACACATTTGTTCTATGCTGATGACGCGGTCTTCGTTGGTCAATGGAGTGATAGTAATATCACTACTCTTGTTCACGTGCTCGAATGTTTTCACGAAGTCTCTATTCTTCAAATAAATATGTGTAAAAGCAAAATTTTAGGGCTTCATGTAGACGAAGAGTTGGATCAACAAGCTGCCAGGCAACTTGGTTGTTTAATCTTTAAAACACCATTTTCATATCTTGGATCTATTGTGAGAGATAATATGGCTAGAAGACATGCTTGGAGTGGAATCATTGATCGGTTTAAGACAAGATTATCTAGATGGAAAATGAATATGTTTTCCATCAGAGGTAGGTTAACTCTTGTTAAATCCGTTCTTGGATCGCTCTCAATTTATAATTTCTCCCTTTTCAAAGTCCCAAAAAGTATCCTTAACGAGCTAGAATGCACTCGTAGAAAGTTGTTTAATCGAATGAGCAGAATTACAAAAAATCACGTTGGTTAGTTGGAATAAGGTGCTTAAATCTAAAAAAAGGTGGGTTGAGTGTTTCAAGTTTGTACGCAATTAATAGAGGATTTCTCATGAAGTGGGTGTGGTGTTTTTCTTCGCAAAATAATTCCTTATGGGCGCGTTGTATCAAGGCTATGCATGGTAATTTTACCATATCTAGGTTACAAGCCAATAAACGTTATAACTCATGCTGGAAGAATATTATTAACGAAGTAAAATCGTTGTCCAAGCTTGGGGTCAATGTTCTGAATTACCTACGTATTAAACTTGATGACGGCAAATCTTGTAAATTTTGGTGTGATCGTTGGAATGATGCAGGTATCCTTATAGACAAATATCCGTGTGTTTTTGCTTTGGAATCGTGCATAAATATCTCTATCGCTAATAAAGTTGCTCAACATGATTCGTTCCAATCTTTTAGAAGAGCTCCTAGAGGTGGTATTGAACAAGAACAATTCGATCACGTTGACTGAATTACCAAGGATATCAAGATTAATTCAGACGATGATTGTTGGTCATGGAATCTGGAGAAGTCTGGCAACTTCTCAGTTGCTTCAGTCAGGAAAAAGGTTGATGAAGAAATGTTCTACAGCCTAGATATCAAATCGTGCTTGAAAAAATATGTTCCAATCAAGGTGAACATTTTAGCGTGGAAGATTTTGAATAACTTGCTTCCAACCAGATTTAACAGATCTCGCAAAGGTATCGTTTTGGACTCGATCATTTTTCCTAACTGTGATGTAGGAGTCGAAATGGTAGGACATCTTTTCTTTTCATACAGTATGGCTCGTGAGATTAATAATCTTATTGGTCGTTGGTGGAGTGTCCTTGTTGTAAACTTTAAGTGCTTCGATGAATGGGTAGAGTAGATCGTGTCCTTACGCTTGGCTAAGCAGGTCAAACTAATGCTGGGGTTTTTTTCTATTCTGCTTGGTGGATGATTTGGTGGTTTCGAAATTCTACAATCTTCAAAGATAAAACTCCCAAAAGGCGATCTTACTTGATGAGATACAAATTAAGTCTTTTCTTTGGTGTCGTTTTAGAGAAAAAATAGTTTTAGTTGGATTGATTGGCTAAGCCATCCAGACTCTATCTCTTTGTAATTCTAGCTTCTTGCTAGTGTGTTATTTCTTTCTAATAAATCGTCGTTAAAAAAATGAACTTTTTGTTGCAACTAGAAAAATGATGTCAGTTTTGTCAAATTGTTTTTTGACCATCGCGATCATTTCTTTTACATGTAAATGAAAGTTATACGAGCAACAAATCACGCTGTTAGTTTTTTAAATTTTTTAAAATAACATTTGTGAACTTATGTATCACAAAATTATTATTTCGCATAATTTATTGGACTTTATTGAGTAGCTCCACTACCTCTTAATGCAATGATGTCTAAAAACGTTACTTACATTTTTTGGTTTCGCTTTGTTTTGATTACGACAATATATAATAACAAGCATTTCCGAAAACAACGAAAATCGAATTCTTGAGTTTAAGTATTTTCCATTTCATCCATTATCACCTAAGGTATGAATAAACAAGTTCTCAACCTAACTAAGTGAACACGGATTTAGTTTTTCTTTAAACTCACTTTTATTTTTAAGTGACAAAAGTTTTTTATAAACTTTATTTTTAAGATAATTTTATTAAATTAGAAATTTGAAAATTTGAATAAGGCATATTACATATAATATCCTTTGAGCATAGAAACTTCATCAGATGGGACTGCACCACTAAAAGACAAAAAAATGGAGCGGAGTCTACACCACAGTTCCTAGTTCCTTAAATAGGTATGCGTTTCTTTAGTGATATAGAACCGCATGCCATTTATTAAACAACGCACAGATAGAGCCGTTGGAACCTTGTCTTATAAATAGTGGAAAATTTCCATATTTTCATTCACCTCTTTTGCACACAAATTTCCAAATTCAATGCACCTTCTTAAATTACTCAAATCCTTTAATATTTGGTTGAAGACTACTTGTCTAGAAGTGAATCTTTCTCCTCCCCTCTCATCCTCTCAAGTGCAAAGAGAAGAACACTTCATCCTTGAAGTGTTGTATCTACCTCAAGATCACTAAAAATCAAAACTTTATTTCATTCTTGTGTTATTGTGAAGATCCAAATTGTTGTGTAAATTCGGAAGTTATGTATGTATTGTGGTTAATACTTAGGCCTTAAAGTATATTGGTGTAGATTGGTCCTAGCTAAGATTAGGGCTCGACTTTTAGCTTAGAGTCGGAAATTGGTTAAGTGATGTGTACTGTTTCTCCATCCTAAGGAGCTTGTTAACTAGTGAACTCTCGAGTAAGGAGTAATCGAGGAGTGGAGTAGGAACGAGGAGTGAGCTTTGTTGCCGAACCACTAAAAATCCTTGGTGTTTGGTCTGATCTTTCATTTCCTTATCTCTTTACATTCGTTATTGTTAATCCCATTTAATCCATAACACATGATTTATAAGAGATATTTAGAGAGAGAAAGAGAAGAAAAGTAGAGAGAGAAACAAGAGAGATTTTGGAAGGTTTATGTTTACTAGAGAGAGAAAGTAAAATGAACCAACACCCTCTTTCACATGTGAAAGAGGGTTATATATGCCACGGCTCTAAGGCCTTTGTAGGCTTCATCTTGGGCCGGGCTTGGCATTCACTTGGACATACGCCCCTAACTTATACAATATTAGCTTAAAGTCCAAGCCCGGTTAACCCGACTAATCCTATTACAATACAAGACCATTAACGACTAAGATGACCTATTACATTCTTGTTTGACTATATAAAATATAGGGCTAACAATCTCCCCCAATGTATCGGTCATCTTAAAAAGCTTGAAAAGCATAAGATGATTGAGTGAATACATTCTTGTAGAGGAGATCTTCCTGCTTTGGTCTTGTATCTTGGTCTTGATCTTGTTTGTAACGGCTTTGTTTCTTCATGCCTTGTGATCCTTATCTTGAGCCTTTGTCTTTTGACTTAGAGTGCTTGAGATCTTCAATCTATCCTTGATAGTGTTCATCTTGTGTTCTTGTGGCAAGATGACCTATTACATTCTTACATTCTTAAGTATCTTGATTATCGCCATCTTGTGCTCTTGTGACTTTTGAATTGACATTGGTTATACAGCTACGCCACCTTCTTGATATACAACAACATACATAGACACGGATGAAATGGCTTTGAACATTTCACCCTAACTCGGTAGCATTTTACCTCCGGTCGGTGAAGACCGTTAAACGGTATTTAATACCGTACCTGTGATCAGGTAGATTCAATTAAGAACCTCCTTGACAGGGTTTCCCGGTGGTAGTAGCCAGTTCTCTTTACTCGACCGTCTCAAAGCAGACTGCGAACGTAAAGAGTGAATCATAAGGATAAATTATCCGTCTGATTAGAGTCGTCAATTCAGATTTCCTGGAACAAGTTTAATTCTAAAAGAATTGCACCATTGTTGCTTTCCAGTTTGTCACAAGCTTGATTCATAGAGAATCTTGCGAGTTACCTACCGCAGTGCTGTTTGATGTTGACACTGGAAGGATTTCCATTCGTCACTGTGAACACTAATGAGTGTCACTCTGAATGTTCTGGCAAGATCACATGGATTTTACGAAGAAACCTGGAATCAAGCTTGAATCAATTAAGAATCAAACTTAGTTGCATTCCAGTTCTTACAAGTTTGATTCGTGTAGAATCGCACAAGTTACCTACCATGAGCTTGTTTGATGCTGGCTCAAGCAGGATTTCCATATTCATTGTGAATCGTATCACTCAGATGTTCTGGCAGTATCGCGAGGATAATGCGTAGGACTCGATTGTGTCCTAATGAGATGATAGATAGATCTCGTTTGGCTCTAGACTCAATAAGTGCATTTTGGTAATCGGAGGCTGGAGCAGACTGCCACCTTTTCAATATTAACTGACTCGGAGTGAGAAAGTCAATAGATACGTGTTGATCTCCGTGACAATGAGACAAGTTTCTTTTGAGAGAAACTCGAATGGCTGGGGAAGGGTTGTGCATCGCATCACTGGGTCCATGACACTTGTCTTCAAAAGATGTGTTAACCCGGTATCTACCTAAGTTGCACAGAATATTCAACTCCTTCAATGCTTACCAATACGTCATCATTAGCACCTTGTTGTGATTGTTCTAGTGCTAACTTTAGTAATTGGTCCGCATTCAGCTTCATTCCACTCCATATTTTCTAAGGACAACTATTTCTAGCTATGGAATGTCCTTGGGGTAGATCCCTCCGGTTCTGGTTGGATCATAGGACTTAGTTTCCTATCCTAAACCACCTTTTGACTCCATCGTTCCGTTGTGGATAGTAGGTTGTTTTGGGTAAAGATCGTAACCATAAACCATTGAAAACCATTCAAAGTGCTTGATAAAAATCAAAGCTTTTAACACTTTAAAAGTTTTATATTTTCAAAAAGCTCCCCCTACACACATGCATCGATATACGAAATAGTTTGGCATGTGAAGGAAAGAGTTGCACTTGAGTCTTTAAGATCACATGTTGCGATATATTACATTTTAATCACATTTTCTCCCCCTATCTCTAATATAAGAATATCATATTAGAGATACCAATTGATTAAAATATGACAATTTCTGAAAAATCGACGGGAGAGAAACATGTGTGCACGCATGAATCATGGAACATTGTCAGTCGGGTCGCTCCCCCTCAACAATATATGTGTGTCTTGAGACAAAATTTGACAAAATTTTATAAAAATGACACCACAAAATATGTTGAGGTACGGAGTTGAGATGCCTTTACCGATAATACATGACAGATTTAATATCATTTTCAGAATGTGTTGAATACATAAAATATGACAATTTTAGAGATGTACCCAATAACATTAAAAGGTTTGATTTTAAAACGCTCCCCCTCAAAAATTAATCAAAATAACATATGACAATTTTGAGATATGAAAACCACATATGAGGAAGGGAGTGTTGAACACACAATTTTGAAAGATTTAGAAAAACCTTTTGAGAAATTCTTGAAAAATTGTGTTCAACGGTTTTAAAATAATCATGATAGAAGACTTCTCTTCTATTGCATAGGGAAAGCGCACTGAAACGTACACTTCCCTGTCGGGTCTGTTTTTCATGAGCTCAAAACTTTGATTGTTTTGTGACTAGCTCATGACCGAGAAAAATAAATTTCCCATTGTGAAGGATAAGTTATCATCCGTGATAAACTTTCCTTAAGTTGAAGTTCGAGATCTAAGCTGACATTTACTTAGAAATCATTTTTCATGAGCTTAAAAACTTTGAATGTTTTTATGAGAAGCTCATGGCCGAGAAATATGAATTTCTCGTTGAAAAGAATAAGTTATCGTCCGAGATAAACTTTCCTTATTTGAGAGTCCGAGTCCTAAGTTGTGATGTGCTTAGAAGTCATCGTGAGAGTATATCAAGCTGCTTCATTTGCCAAAACCTCCAAGTCTTCTGGAGTCATATACTTCATACCAAGACGGCCAACGAGATACGCAAACCTATCTTTCGAGAGAGCTTTTGTAAACAAGTCTGCCAACTGGTACTCAGTTCTGACAAAGTATAATTCCACGATGCCGCGTTCCACTTGTTCCTTGATGAAGTGATATCTGACATCGATGTGCTTGGTGCGGGAGTGCTGAACCGGATTGCAAGAGATGGCTATGGCCGACTTTGAGTCACAATACATAGGTATTTTATCAAAGTGGAAGCCATAATCCGTGAGTTGAGTTCTCATCCAATGGACTTGAGCACAACACGCGGATAGAGCCACCTATTCTGCTTCAGCGGATGAGAGCGAAGTGCAATCCTGCTTCTTTGACGACCAGCTGACAAGCTTGTCTTCCCCTAGAAATTCTATGCTCCCAGAAGTGCTTTTTCGACTATCAAAACAACCTGCGCGATCAGAATCTGAAAAAGCTGTTAGATGAAAACCGGTTTCCCTCGGATACCAGAGTCCCATGTGAATGGTATTCTTAAGGTACCGAAAGATCCGTTTAACCTCTTTGAGGTGCTTTTGAGTAGGTCTGGCTTGATATCGTGCACAATAGCATGTGGCATGATGAATATCAGGCATGCTGGCTGTAAGGTACATAAGTGACCCGATCATACTGCGATATCGCGTTTGATCTACGGGATATAAGTACAAGTCAGCGTCTAGGGATGTGGTCGACAATGGTGTACCAACGCGAGCACATGAGGTCATACCATGCTTTTTAGTTATCTCTTGAGCATACTTAGCTTGGTTAATGAAGATACCACGTGGGGATTGATGAATCTGGAGGCCTAAAAAGAATTTTAGCTTCCCCATCATTGACATTTCAAATCTGCTGTGCATTAATTTTTCAAAACGTTTTGAAAGTTTTGGGTTCGTAGAACCAAAAATAATGTCATCAACATAAACTTGCACCAGCATTATGTCATCCCCATATTTATTAGTAAAGAGAGTAGGATCAATAGAACCTTTGGAGAATCCTTTGGACACCAAGAAGTTTGAAAGTTCTTCGTACCATGCCCTTGGAGCTTGTTTAAGTCCATATACAGCCTTCTTGAGACGATAGACTTTGTCAGGATGATGAGGATCGATGAATCCTTCCGGCTGATTCACATACACTTCTTCCTTCAAATGACCGTTGAGAAAAGCAGTTTGAATGTCCATCTGAAAAACCGTGAAGCCCTTATGTGAAGCATAAGCAAGGAATATCCTGACTGCTTCCAAACGAGCGACTGGAGTGAATGATTTATCGTAGTCTATGCCTTCTTGTTGACGGTATCCCTTAACCACAAGACGAGATTTGTTTTTGATGATGGTTTGTTCTTCATCCAGTTTGTTTTTCCAGATCCATTTGAAATCTAAAATTGACATTCCATAGGGTCGGTCAACAAGTTCCCAAACATTTAGGCGTTCAAACTGATGAATTTCGTCTTGCATTGATTCAATCCACGCATGATCAGTCATGGCTTGTTTGATGTTTGTAGGAACAGTTGAACTCACGGTGAGTGCATACATACACACATCGCCATCGGTTTCGAGTTGTCTGCGTGTTCGAACCGGTTGTGAAGGATTTCCAATGACTTGCTCCAATGGATGATCACGTGTCCAATGGTGAGTGGATGGATATGGTTGGTAGAATGTATGCATGTTGGACGGATCAACATGCTGAGTAGAAGACTCTCCGACTTCGTGTACCGGAGTACCGAACGGATTGATAAATTCTTCATCGTCAGGTTGTGCATCGACTGCTTGATTGTTGTTTCCTCCTTCAGCATTGACGGTTGGTGATGTTGGTTGTATGACAGTTTCTTGAGTTTGTTGAGTATCCACTGGAATTGTCTCTTGAGCAATGGTTGCTGAAGTAGATGCAGTTGTGTCTTGTTGACTTTGTGCTGGTGTGTCAGCAGTATTGACAGCGGAAGGCTTTGACACAACTTGATTGTTTCCATAGTAATATTCATCAAACATTGGATCATATAAATCAACCAACTCATTCATTTGTGTTGTATCCGTCGAGTCTGCTGTAGGAGTATTTTCTTGACATTCTTGCACGGGACGTACACTGTTGTGTGTAGGTGCCATTGTTGGACATTGAGGAGCGCGACTTGAGCTGTTGTGATCAAGTACCATCTGTGGCAATTCGTCAAAGTTCACATGAATTGTTTCGACAATAATCTTTGTTCTCTTGTTATAGACTCGATATCCTTTCGACAATGTAGCATACCCCACAAAAATACATGCATCACCTTTTTCTTTCATCTTGTCGAGATTCTCAATGTCTTTAAAGATGTAGCATATAGATCCAAATACATGAAAGAATTTGACAGTAGGTTTCCTGCCATTGATGATGTGGTAAGGTGTCTTTTCATTTCTAGGGATGACGAGAGAACGATTCTGAGTATAACAGGCAGTTGCAATTGCTTCAGCCCAGAAGAATAGCGGTAATTTTGAAGCAGAAAGCATTGTTCTAGTAGCCTCAACCAAAGTACGGTTCCGTCTTTCGACAACGCCGTTTTGTTCAGGAGTTCGAGCAATAGACGTTTGATGTTCGATGCCTTCTTCTTGAAAGTAAGATTGCAAGTTCTTGTTCAAAAATTCAGTACCCCTATCCGTTCTTACGGTTAAGACTTGAGCTTGAAGATTGCGTTGTATCATCTTGAGAAAGTTTTTGAGAACCTCTGGTGTTTCATCTTTGGACCTTAAGAAGAAAGTCCACGTGTATCTAGAGTAATCATCAACAATCACGAGAATATACTTTTTCCCGTTAATACTCTCTACACGCATGGGACCACATAAATCCATGTGTAGAAGTTCCAATCGTCCTTTTGAGCTTGGGGTAGTCTTTGTTTTGAAAGACTTTCGTTTTGCTTTCCCCAACTCACAAGAAAAACAAAGATGGTCTTTGACGAATTTCAACTTAGGAAGACCAGTCACAATATCATTCTTCGAAAGCAAGTTGATGGTGTCAAAGTTGAGATGTGACGATCGTTGATGCCATAACCATGCTTGAGATGATGAAGCTTTATCCATTAAGCAAATTGGATTTGTTGAAGATGTGTCTTGAAGAGTTACTGTGTAGAGATCAGAACCACGAGAACCTGTAAGAAGGTCATTCCCATCGTAGTCTCTAACATAGCAAGTAGATTTCCGAAAAGCCACTTCCAAATCCGCATCACAAAATTGACCAACCGATAATAAAATGTGATTCAGTCCCTCGACGTAATAAACCCGTTTAATAGTGATATTCCCTTGAACCAAGTCTCCATATCCGAGTATCGGTGCAAATTTATCATTTCCAAACCGTACCGTACCCAGAAACTTCTCCACGAAGTTAATGAGAAGCTTGAGATTACCCGTCATGTGCTTTACGCACCCGGAGTCCATTATGAATAGGATGATTTCGACGAGCTGCAGAAGAATTAGAAGACAATGTAGCATTTGACAAATGGGAGCCCTTGATAGAAACGGGTTCCAAAATAGTAGTGGACCTTGATTCTAAAGGCAAGCTAACATTCATAGACCCAATTAGAATGGGGTTTGTCTTAGGTGCCCATTTGTATCCGGGTGGTGAAAATCTTGAATACCCCCGTGTGCATGTCCTAATCATGTTCTCATAAAGCTTCTTTAACCTGCTTTGTTTACGTAGAGTAGTGGATTCTAACGCACTTAGTTTCTTAAGTGGTTGCTCAGTGGATTGGTTCAAAGTTCTTGTGGGTTCACTAGTACTAGTGGGCATACGAATAGGCTTCCTAGTTCTAGTATTCACGCCATTATGATTAAGAGAACAAGCATCATGATTGAAAGTACGAACACATTTGCCACATTCAACACAAACAAATTCAACATTCGAGGTCTTAGCATTTAAACTGTCATTACATGCAGTTACAGGCGTTTTATTCTTAGAAAACTTAAAATTCCTACGGTGGTCTTCTACTTCCAACTTCTTTCCTTGACTATTGTTAGGCATGACCTTATCATGCATTCTATCGCTCTTAAGTTGTGGTCCGCTAACGCTAGTAGTGGGGATTACTCCTGTAGAAGAAGACACACGTTGATTAGTTTTCTTAATATTCTGAGGTAACCGCGATGTTCCAGTTTGAGTGGGCTTAGTGTTCATCTTATACATTCCAGGTGCTATCACATTAGTACTCTTATCATTTCCTATATTAGGCAAAGTCTGTGGGGATTGTCCCAAAATAGATGATTTAGGGCATTTAACCGCATTCGGTTGACGAACAGCGGATGGTTTACCCAAAACAGACTTTCCTTTCATTTTCTCAATGAGTTTCTGTAACGCACTTATGGCTATGTCCCTTTATTTTAGTTGAGCTTTCAAATCATTTATTTCGAAATCTTTTTCATTTAGTAGACGAAACGAAGAAGCTGACATTTCTTGACACTTTTTATGATTATGAGATTTTTCACCTTTTTGTAAATGAAGTTCAAGAGAAATGGAGTGTTTCTCAAGTTGAGAAAAACTTTTCGAAAGTTTGTTGTATGACTGAATTTGTTTTGAAAGCTCTACTTCAAGATTGCGACATTTCTCGTCCGATTCTGACACTAGACATGCTACATGACAATACTGATCAAGATCGGTATACACACCAAGTATAGCATTCATATGGTCAGCATAAAAGTATTCCTTAGAAAGTCGATCAATTTCGTTAGAAAGTTGGTGTTCTTGTGTCTTTAATTTAATTTGAAGAAAATCAACTTCGTCTTCAAGAGATTTGACATAGCTTAAATCAGTTAACATTTCCTCAGTGAGAGCATTATAAAACATTTCCACATTTTTTGAAAGATCATCAATGGTTGGAACAATGCATTGTTGAATGACGACTTCTACTTGTGGGTTAGGTTTAATATTCCATATGGTATCCCTAGAAACTTTTTCATAGTCGACGACACCTTTGTACAAATTTAAAACCCCTTGTTTTATAAACTCAAATTGCTGAACACTTTTTCTTTTCTCATCCCATTTACGTTTTTCATCCGAAATTTGTTTTTCTAACAAAATTGATTGCTTTTTGAAACTCCTTTTTAACGACACTTTCTTTTGGGGTTCATCACTTGGTGGTGGAACACTATTGTACATCTTTTGTTCTTTGGAAAGTTCTTTTTGAGGAACAAACTTAATATAATTATCAGAATCAGAAAGGTTTATTAAATCACTTAAGTTTGATCGACTTTCTTCTTGTTGACGAATGATTTCGTCGCAGTCAGGGGAAAGCATAAGAGCAAGATTATCAACATAACAATCATAAAGAGCAGGCTTGGTGCTTTGAACTTTCTTGAGATATTCAGGCTTGACAAAACTCGTTTTCATATTTCTATTGAGTATATTCATAGTTTGAATAGACTGACCCGTTTTGTAAACAATGTTGTTTAACGTGTCGACTCTCTTTTCCAAAGCAAGAATTTTTTCAATATCCTTTTCTTCACGAGTTTTATAAAGCTCAGTTTGTTCTTTGTTAACCGACTCTAATTCAGTAATTTGGAGTTTATGTAGCAGCAGTTGTTCTTCAAGGTCCAATATCTTTTGTTTTGACATATGAATTTCGTGTGTTACTTCAGAACAATATTGTTCATTGAGCACCTTACGTTCATATACCAAACCATTAGCTATCGCAACCCGTCGATCAACTTCTTTTACATAATCACACTCTTTAAGCCTGTCTATCTCCTCGGCTAAGGATGTGTTTGCTTGCTTCAAACGTTTATTAGCCTCTTTGTTTTCCTCAATTTCATGTTTTAAAGAATCAATAATAGACGCAAGCAAATCACGGTCCTCATCCGAGTCAGTATCCTGAACAGCTTTTCCGTCATCATTACACGTATGCTGTGAATCCGTAGAGATATTGTTATCCTCTGTTTCCATTACATATGTGTCATTGATGCTTTCGGGTTGCTCAGGATGACGTCGTTCATTAGAAAACACATTATAGTTATCATGTGATGGTACCTTTTCAAGTGGCTCAGAATCATAGATGGGTCCAGAAGTATCATCGGTCTCTGGGATCACTTCTTGAATCTTTGCCATGTACACATAATGTGCCTCCAACTCTTGATCATCGGCTTCATCATCAGTGTCATCACGTCAGTCAACTTCATCTGCTGTGAGTGGAATTCCTTCTTCTTCTTTCTTACACAGCAGCATCTTTTCCTTGTGATATCCCGAATCCTTAACCCGTTTTGGCTTCTTGCACTCCCTAGCCATGTGCCCAAATCCCTTGCAGTTGAAGCATTGAATCCCAGTCTTCTGCACAACCGGAGTGCCTACAGTATCTCTAGCCCCAACTTGATTCAGCAACCTCTGATTATCATACCTAGCATCACGATCATACCTAGGTGCATGATTAACTTCCTTATATCTAGCATTGGAAGATGATCTGAGGTTGTTGTTGGTAGGTTTGTAGATCTTCTTATAAGTTGTGGTGAGTAAAGACATGAGTTCCTCAATCTTCTTGTCCCTTGAAGTTTGTTCATCATCACTGTCTCCATCTGACTCGGTGTCATACTTTGGAGGTGGAGTGGGGACAATTGCTTTTGCTTTGTGTTTAGCAGTAGTTAGAGGTTTGGTGGATGAGCTTGATGACTTTGAGGAATGAGTAGGTGGTTGTTGACGGGGAACAGGTTTTGTTGAAGTAGCAGCCACAAAAGCAATAGAATTAGCAGACCGTTATGCCTTTTCAGCCCTTAGTTCATTCACTTCATTCTGATGTTGTTTCAAGATATCATAAAGTTTGTGATAGGAGATGGTCTTGATATCTTCCCTTTGTTTAACCAAAGTCACAAACCTTTGCCATTCTGGTTTGAGTTAAAGTAGAAACTGAACATTGACATGATGGTTGGAGATGGTGCACTGATTTCTGACAAGCTCATTCATCATTTTGTAGAATCTCGAGTAATATGAGTCAATGGATTCACCATCTTCAGATGTGAATTTTCCAAACTCCCAAAGTAGATTAGTCTCGAGATCTTGAACATTGATCGACTCACCTTGCTTTAATCGATGAATTGCATTCCACATTTCCATAGCATTAGGACATGCATCAACTGTGGAATAGATATCGTTATCAATTCCAGTGAGTATGAAGTTTACAGCATCAGCTTCAGCTTGGAGGAGTTTCTTTTTCTCAGCAGAATATGTGTCAAAATCCTCCATAGCTCGTATAGTTGATGAAGTACCATCCTCTGTCTGTGTTGTAATTGGTCTGAATTCAAAAACTGGAGGTGGATTCTCAAGGCAGTGACGAAGAGCAGTTCGGTTTTCTTTTCCGTCGAGAAATCTGAGAAAACGAGATCTCCATTGAACGTAGCAACCGGCAGTGAGCACAGGTGGATTACCGTGGCCACCTTGTTCCAAACGAATTTGATTAGCAGTTGCAATGTTGATGTTGTTGTTAGACATGGTGAATACTTGTGAATGAATTGTAGATCTTAGTGGATTTGTTGTGATGATGTGTGGTTAAAATTGAAATTCCGAAAATTCAAAAATTTTCTCAATCCGACAATAAATTCCTCAGTCTGACAAAACGGTAAGCCGAAAAAATTTTGTATCGCCAAATTTTGAATTTGAGTTAGAAATAGCCAAAAACTAGTAGGGAAAAAATTTGATTTTACTTGACCTAAAAATTTTAACTCTTTTTTTTTAATATTCGTGTAAACGATGTTCCGAAACTAGTCTAGATAGTGGCTAAGTCTAAAAATTACTCAAACAAAATATCCATCAGAATGTCCATCGGAATAACCTTGTCGGAATGTCGTTGATCGGAATACCCTTGTCAGAATAACCTTGTCGGAATAAACCCTATCAGAATACCTTGATCGGAATCTCCCTATCGGAATGTCCAAATCGGAATGTCCAAATCGGAATGTCCAAATTGGAATACTTAAATCGGAATGTCAAATCAGAATGACAAATCGGAATGCTTATATCGGAATGCAATCGGAATCACTTGATCGGAATACCAAATCGGAATCCCTAAACCCTATTCCGATGACCTGATCGGAATAAATCCCACTTTTCTCGGACAAAACTCAACCAATTCGAGATTTTAAGCCAAAAAATGATCAAAACACCCAAAAATTTTGTGTTTTAGCCAAAGTAAATATACCAAATCTCTACCACAACTATGTAGAAGATTTGTATCGAGAAAAAATCATAAAAAACACAAGAAAATATTTGGGACGTGAGATATTGATCAAAGTAACCACGAAAAATCAAGAACACACCACACGAATCTTCAATCACCTATCCACTATAGGCTCTTGATACCAAATGTTAATCCCATTTAATCCATAACACAAGATTTAGAATAGATATTTAGAGAGAGAAAGAGAAGAAAAGTAGAGAGAGAAACAAGAGAGATTTTAGAAGGTTTATGTTTACTAGAGAGAGAAAGTAAAATGAACCAACACCTTCTTTCACATGTGAAAGAGGGTTATATATGCCACGGCTCTAAGGCCTTTGTGGGCTTCATCTTGGATCGGGCTTGGCTTTCACTTGGGCATACGCCCCTAACTTATACAATATTAGCTTAAAGTCCAAGCCTGGTTAACCCGACTAATCCTATTATAATACAAGACCATTAACGACTAAGATGACCTATTACATTCTTGTTTGACTATATAAAATATAGGGCTAACAGTTATTCTTTACTTGCATACACTTGTGATTATTAGTTTAGATCCACTATCTATTGTTCATATTGTGCATAAGAAGATTTCACATAATCACTCAAGTCTAAGTTTTTGAAAAAGGATTTTTGAAAACTGATCTTTAATAAAGTAAATTTAAGAAACTATTCAACCCCTCCACTCTTCTAGTTTCTACAATTGGTATCAGAGTGTGGTTGCTCAAACGTTTTAAAATATATTGTATTTTAAAACTTGAATCGATCTATGGATTCCAACAAGTACCTAGAATGGCAATCTATGCAAAGACCACCTCTTTTTGAAACCGATAGTTTTATTTATTGGAAAAATAGATTTGAGACTTATGTGAAATCAAAAGGTTTAGATCTTTGGCATGTTATTACCGTTGGTGACTTTTTACCTTATCAATATAATGAATCTTCTAAAAAGAAAGAACTAATTTCTTTTGAAAATTCAAATATTGACACTAAGAAGAATCTTGCTAAAAATAATGAGGCTAAAATGATTATTTACAATGTTTTGCCTAAGAAAGAGTATGAAAGAATTTTTATGTGTAAAACCACCAAAGATATTTGGAACATACTTTTAGTAACCCATCAAGGTTATAGCCAAGTCAAAGAAAGCAAAATCGATCTTCTTGTAGCAATATGAACAATTTATCATCTTAGAAGATGAAACTATTGATAGTGCATTTGCTAGGTTTAATACTATTATTACTAGTCTAAAAGAACTTAATGAAGGTTTTTCTAGCAAGAACAATGTTAGGAAGTTTCTCCGGGCGTTGCATCCAAAGTGGAGAGCTAAAGTCACGACGATTGAAGAGTCGAAGGATCTCACTACATTGTCACTTGATGAGCTTTTTAGTAACTTGAAAGTTCATGAAATGATAATCTTGAAGGACTCAGAGTTGGTGAAAAGCAAGAGTGAAAGGAAGTCTCTAGCACTAAAGGCCAAGAAAGTTCAAAGTGACCACGAAAGCTCTTCTTCGAAAAGTGGTGATGAGGAATATGCCACGGCGGTTAGAGATTTCAAGAAGTTCTTCAAAAGACGAGGTCAATACGTGAGACAACCAAGCAACGACAAGAAATCTTTCTCCAAGAACCGATTTGTCAAGAATGACAAAGGTGATAGAAATGCTTTAGATGCGGTGATCCAAACCATTTCATCGGTAAATGTCTCAAACCATCTCGCGACAAGAATCACACGGTGTTTGTTGGTGGATCGTAGAGCGATAGTGGTGAAGAATGTGAGGACAATGCTAAAGATGAAAAGTTTCTCATGGCTCATTCTTCTAAAGAGGTACAATCTGATACCGAATACTATAGCAATGATAGTTCTTTTCTAGATGATTTAGAATTAGAAGGTCAATAACCTATGCAAACTAAGTCTTAAATTCATTGAAAATAATAAATTGCTAAAATCAACTAGAACTAAGCTTGAAAATGAGATTAGTGAGCTAAGAGAAAAATTGTCTATGCTTGAGAAAAATAAAAAAATTGATTTAGGTTGTCTAAGTTGTGAAAGCCTAAGACAAGAGAATGAAGATCTCAAGAGTACCTCCATTAAATTGGAAAAGTTCATGAAAGGTACTAGTGCTCTTGATGAAATGTTAAGTAGACAAATTCATTCTAGGGAAAGACTTGGGTTGGGTCTTAACACGAATGAAGCATCTACTAGTAAACTCAAAAAAGTCACGTTTTCAGAAGAAAAAAAAGGCATGCTGCCTGCGGATCAATAAAATACGCGGCGGTTCCATATAATTATGGAACCGTGGGGCGTGATAATGAACCGAGAATAGAGACGCCAGTAAGTGAAAATTCTCAACTTTTTGAAAAGTCTATTTTAGGTAAAGGGCCAAAACATCTTGTAATAATGCTAAATTGCCTATTCAATAAAATGGAACTTGATAAATTCTACAAGCTTTAAGCAAACCTTTAATGGGAATGAAATATTTATCAAGGCAATCAAAAATCTACTCCTCCAAGAGTACAAAATGATTCAAGGCCTAGAAGTAGAACTCTTACACCTAAAAAGAATGAACAAGCTATGTAAAACCCGCTTTAAAAACCCTAAGATCATTAAATGCACGAATTTATGTTTAAATTTAAACTTTATAATTAATTAATATACGACATGCATCATGAATATTTAATACGAATAGTATGTATATTAATAAATTATCATATGTATTATGTATGTAAACATGAATATTAATGCACGATAAGAACGTACGTATAAGATTAAGAAAAAAATTCAAGAAACGAAAACACGATAATTAAGCACGAACACACATGATAATATTTAGACAAGAAAAACAAACATGAAACTATAAGGGGTGTTTGTTGTCTTTCGGCCAAAAGAGAAGGAAAGGGCAAGATGGGCTAAGCCCGACCCATGAAACTTTGCTAGATAATTAATAAAAACAACAAGACTTTTCATTAACCACTTTTACAGGAAATCACAAAAACCCTACCCCCTTTCTTTGCTCTTGCCGCGGCTCACACCAAACCACAAGCACGATTTGTTTTGATTTTTGGTTCATTATTTATGGTATAGTGTTCGTGTCTTAAACCTTTTCACGCATACGGTATCCCTTGATCTCTAATCTTTTTTATTTATGGATATATCATTAAAAACAAGTATGAAAACATGTTAAATAAAGGATTAAACATGGGGATCGGGTACTTTTGGTTTGTTGTTTAGGTTTCACGCAAACCGAGAGTCATAGGACTCTCGGTGGAGTTCGGTGACCAACAGCCGCACCCCTCAGGGGCCAGCGTTGGATGGTTGTGGACAGTTGTAGCACCACACCCCCATTCGGGGGATGTGGCTTTCGAACAGCAACAAACCGAGACCCCTTGTGGGGCTCGGTGTGTTCTCAGGCAGCGAAGGGAACCCCAACGCAAGTTGGGGTGTGTTTGTTTCAGACGCAGTAGCGAACTCGAGAGCTTAGGCTCTCGGTGTGTTGGGTTGTGGTTCGGACGAGGCACAACAGCGAGTCTGCAGCCTTCGGGCTGTGGTGCTCGGTTGTCGGGTCTCGGGTTTCGGGCTCGGGAACTTGTCACTTTTTCAAGAATACGTAATTAAACCAACATGTAAAAATATTTTATGTTATTATTTAATTAATTAATTTTATTAAGTAATTAGGGTTTAGTTAAAGTTAAAAACTTAGGTTATGTTTATTTAAATAAAATCATGAAATAATTTGTATGTACATTTATTTAAATAAACTTATGTTATAATAATTAATAATTTAATTATTCATGTCCATTTATTTAATTAATTAAAAGTTAGGTTAATTAATTTATAACTATTAAGGTAAAGTTTAATAACATGAAATATGTAATATTATTAATTAATATTAACTTATGATAACATGACATGACATTGTTAATTAATAATAATAAGTTAAGCGAAGTATTTATTATTTATTAAACTTTATAATATTCTTATACATGATATATTATAAGCATACGATTAATTATGAAAACTTGTTAATTATGGAATTATACTAATTATGGAAACATGATAAATATGGAAACACACTAAATATGGTAACATGCTATTTATGGAAATATATTAAATATGGTAACATGCTATTTATAGATTCATGCTAAATATGGAAACTTTCTATTTTTGGAAACTTACTAATTATGGAAACTTTCTATTTTTAGAAACTTACTATTTAAGGAAACTTACTAAATTTGTAAAGTTACTATATATGGAAACCTGCTATTTTTGAAAAGTTACTATATATAGAAACCTACTATTTTTAGAAAGTTACCCATTATGTTATAACAAGCATTATAACACTTAGAACATGAAATACATGAAACTAAAACACATGAAACTATACGAAACACGTGATTAAAACATAGAATAATAAGATAAGACAAGAACAAGCATAATAAGTATGAACACGTCAAGTAAACTAATTAACAAGTATGTATAATTAGAACCCACTCGTATTCGTGTCCTTTCATTATGTAGCTATTGTGAAGTCGGAGTGATCTTCTGCGTTAGTTTTCGTCGTCGTTTACTGGACATAAGGTACGGATAGTCCGTCCTTCAGTAAAGACATCTTTCTTATATTAGGATTCCCCGTTTACAGCCATCTGTTTTCCTCAGTAGTTACGTGTCTTAAACACATCAGTATATGTTATGATTATATTAGATTGCCTGAGCTATATACATGCATGCTAGTATCACCTAGTTATAGGGTTCCATAACCATAGCATTGGAGGCACCGGTGTTATGACTCTTCTACGATGAGAGTGATTGCTCACAGCGTCCCTTTACGTTATTGGCATATGTTACTATTATCATGTGGGGCGAATGGGTGTATCCTGGGACAAGTAGTAAGATTTCATGGTAATAGCGGTGTGTGCCATGCATCTGTTACAGGAGTTGATCCCTCCACTCATTTTATATATTAATCAGAGGCAGACCCTCTAATTGCATGATGAGGTCACCCCTCTAAGTATTCATGCACGTTGATATAACATGACCTATATGGGCTCCGGGCATATTTAAAATATAGATTTTCAAGATAAACTAAACATAAGTCTTTTTAGAAATATAAACCAGTCTTATGAACTTAAACTAGTTTTCCAGGACATACATTATTCCGCTGCTATTCATTTCATTTCATTACCTGCTTATGTTTATGTTTTACATTATATGTTATATATCCGCACACTGAGCGTATTGCTCAACCGTATTTCTCTTTCCATGTCCAAATACGGCAGGTACTAAAGGGCGAAGCTAGGATTCAATAGTACGTGCATGGAATGAGGCGTCAGTCATCTTTCATTCTTTAATGCATTTACATACTTTTGCTTTGCTAGACATTGTTTAGTCCTTTCCTTACATTCTATACTTATGCATTTCGTGTGTGGAGCTTATGTTGGATCTGATGTTTGTTTCCGGGTTCTTTTATGGTCATTTAATGTTTAGACATTTACCTTGCATACTTTGATGACACGCCATATTTATTACGTGACGGTCTATTTATCCAAATGGGGTGTTACAATTATGGTATTAGAGACCAAGGTTTCGACCTGTAGGCTCTTAAAATTGACCTATGACTAGTGGGTAGTCATCAGCGTCTTCCTAAACTGACAGTTATTTTCATGCATTTTGTTTCATGTATCATTGTTGCAGAAATTTTGACTAAGTAATGGTTGGTATAGGATGTCCATATTTAGTCGCATGTGATTTTATTCGAATTATTTTGCTTGGTGAACCGACCCATAGGCGTTCACATTAGCTCATTTCATTTTGTTTTGATGAACCAACCCATAGGCGTTCATCCTCGTCATGTCAATTTTTGTTTTGGTGAACCGACCCATAGGCGTTCACCCAAACTCATGTCATTTCCGTTGGCTATGCCTTGATAAACTCTTCATGCATTCCTTATGTTTATCATATGTTCTAATCAGATTAATCATTTCGTGTTCTGTTAAACTGTCAGATGGTCATGACACGCGAACAAGAGCTAGCAACATTTGTCCAAGCAGCTCTGCAGGCAATGCTTCCTCAAACCAGGAACCAGATTCGAAATGAATACCCGAACATTCCCAATCAGAACAATCCTCCTCCTCCTCCATCGGTTACTCTACACACTTGGCTTGAGAGGTTTAACAAGCAGAAACCTAGATCTTCTGAGAAAGCTGAGATATCATCTGATGCGGAAATCTGGATTTCGCATATGGAGAAAATTTTTGATGCTATGGGATGCGATGGTATCTACAAGGCAAGGTTGGCTTGCTATAACTTTGAAGGAGATGCCTTGCATTGGTAGAGGGCATACAAGTTAGCAAATGGAGGTGATGTTTGGCTAGTTGCGTTGACTTGGGAGCAGTTAAGACTCTGTTTTATGGGCAGTTCTTTCTGACATCTGAGCAGGAGGGACTCAAGAGGGACTATCATTCCATTCGTCAAAGAACTGGAGAGACTAGTACTAAGTTTATGCAGAGGTTTCTTAGGTTGGCTGGATATCTAGGCGCGGCTGCAGGTACTACGGAAGAACAAGCTAAGCACTTTCGTTGTACTCTACACGCCTCTACAACAGCTCGTTTACTTAGTGATACCTACACTATTGTTGCACAAGTTAATGATGCAGCACGTAGCTTGGAAATGCTAAATGAGCGTGATGACTACGAGGAACAAGCTCGTCCTGAGAAGAGGTATAAATTTCAGTCATCAAGCGTTATCATTTCATTTCAATCTTTATGTTCATTTATACCTTTTCCCTATCCAATTGTATCTTCAGGCAGAAGGGTGGAGACCGGTCCGAGTCACTCACCAGAATGCCAACAAGGGGCACGGTCAATCTAACGACCGCTATGGATCTGACAGGAGGAACGGTAATGACAATTACAGTAACAACAACAGCCAGTCCAACAATAACAGGTCCCTAAATTCTCAAACTTTTCTATGTTAGGTTGCTGTATGTTTTTACATACTAACATTTCGGCATCATAAACATGAACTCTGCGAGTGGAGGTGACCAAAATGCTAAGGGTCATCAGTCCAACAACTCGTCTTCATCTGGTAAACCATCATTTAAACTTTAGTGCATTCATGCTTATGCCAAATAATCATGTCTCACGCATATTTCTTAAACAGGCTCTTAGGTAGCAAGGGTACCTCCAGGAGGTTACACATACCCCATCTGCACGAATTGTAGTCGTAGACATCCCCGACCATGTCATAAGTCTGCCGACGTCTGTTTCAAGTTTGGACTACCAGGACACATGTTGTAAGATTGCAAGAAGAGAGATACTGCTGGTACTTCTAGTGTTGTTCTTCCTAAGCCACCAACGTCGGGACGTGTCTACACTACCACAAGGGACCAAGCTAATAAGTCCTCATGTACTATCACTGGCATCCTTTTTATGAACGGTCATGCTGCATGTGTTTTATTCGATACTGGTGCTACTTATTCTGTCATATCCACTAGGTATGACACTAGTATTAATAAATCCCTATGCTATTAGAGAATATCTTAAGTATATCTACGCCTATGCGAGACTCTGTACGTATTACCCAAGTGTACATAGATCTTCCACTAGAATTCGATGATAAGATTCGCCCAGTAGACGCACTTCCTTTGGATATGTGCGAGTTTGATCTCATCTTAGGCATGGATTGGTTATCCAAGCACCATGCTACTATCGAATGTCGTACCTATTGGGTTATCTTCAGTGATGTTCAAGCACCAAAGTACATTCACAAAGGTTTCATACCAGGAAAGTCTATACAAATCATCTCTACGTTAGAAGCTCGTGCATTACTATCTCATGGTTGCTAGGGTTTCTTAGCTTCAATTCAGGATATTACTGCCGAAGTTCCGTCAATCCAAGATCAGCCAGTTGTTTCAGAATTCCCCGATGTATTTCCAGAAGAAATTTCGGGTATACCACCTATCCGTGAAGTGGAGTTTAACATCGAGCTCATCCTAGGAGCTCAACCAATCTCTAAGGATCCTTATCGCATGGCTCCTATAGAGCTCAAGGAGTTAAAAGATCAGCTACAGGAATTACTAGAGCGAGGTTTCATCCGTCTGAGTGTATCATCATGGGGTGCACCGGTACTTTTCGTCAAGAAGAAGGATGGTAGCATGCATTTATGCATTGACTATCGTGAGCTAAATAGGATCACAATTAGGAACCGTTATCCATTACCGCGAATCGATGATCTGTTTGACCAACTTCAAGGTGTCAAGCATTTCTCCAAGATTGATCTAAGATCCGGTTATCATCAGCTGTGAGTGAAAGATCAGGATATTCTCAAGACTACTTTTCGCACAAGAGATGGCCATTATGAGTTCGTTGTTTTGCCTTTCGGACTCACTAATGCTCCTGCGGTATTCATGGACCTTATGAATCGCGTCTTCCATGAGTACTTAGATAAATTTGTTATTATGTTCATCGATGACATCCTCATCTTCTCCAAATCCAAGGAAGAAAATGAAGAACATCTGCGTATTGTGCTACAGATTCTTCGTCAGAAACAGTTGTATGCCAAATTTTCTGAGTGTGAATTTTGGCTAAACAAGGTGGCATTCTTAGGCCACACTGTCTCTGTAGAAGTTATTACTATGGATCCTGTGAAGGTTGAAGCTGTCACTAAATGGCCAAGACCTACATTGTCACACCCCCAAATTTACTGCAGCGAAAGACTGTATTTGGGTTGCGACTTCATGGCGTGAAGAGGACTTGATGTGAGAGAACGACCTCTACATGACAAAACAACAATGCAGACTCCACATAATCCACATAGTAGCATACCTGAGAAAAACATTGTTAAAGTGTCAACACAAAGTTGGTGAGTTCCTAGGTTTGATTTAAGAAAACAATAAAAATCATTTCGATGAACCACAAGATTCGTATCCACCTGTGACAATATAACACATACAAAGTCACACCGTTTATCTTTACTACTATCTAAGATCATGACACTGATGCGTTAACGAGTCTAACCGACTTTGTGTGTGTGCCCATGCAGGTGACTAACCCCAGTCACCCGTCGTCTTCAAATGAAATTGTATTTACTTGAACGCACCCATTCAAAGTAAATAGGAGTGTCAACTCCAATAGGTCTATCCATAACATCCGCGCTCACTTCGCTGTAAACAGCTAGGTGACTAACGGTTCATGAGTCGTGGGCAGTTATCATTTGTATTGTTTCGAGACATAGATCAATTAGTAAAGAATAGTTCACTTGTATTCAATCGTTATAAATCAAGAAATGTTATTACCCGAAAAGATGACAAAATATTTTGAAATAGGTATGAGCTAGTAACTCACAGTTGATAAACAATTTGAGAAATAGGCTAAGAAACTCACTGTTTGATAAAATAATTTAAGATATGGGCTAGAGAACTCACCTTGTTGATAGTAAAGTGTCGCAGGACAAAGTAGAATTTTACCGATAACCTAACAAGAATAATGTTCATTTAAACCATGTTTAATATAAATATAATGTACATTTATAAACCCTTTCTTAGTTGGTGCGTTAGGTTGGAATAATAACGACTAAAGTTTTATGAAACGTTTTCAGCTATTAATTAATTTAATAATTTAGAGTCGGGTTTTACCTTTTTAAAATAGGGTTTCATCAATTATTATCATTTTAGATTTTCATGTTTATATAAAATAATTGATAGGTTGATATGGATTCAAGTAAAATAAATTTAAATTAAATTAAATTCTGCAAACAAATTAATAATTAAATTTTACATAGTTTTTTTAATAAGTAAAAATTCAGGTTTACGGTTTCAGCTTTCGTATTTATTTCTTAATCATCTTAAGTATTATAAAAGCATGTAATAATTTACTAGTTTAATATGAAATATAAAATTTATAAGTTTAGCAAGAAATTTCATTTAATAATTTCATGGGTCATAAAATATAATTAGATTTTCTTAAAAACGTCATTTTTACGCGTATTTATCGTTTATTAATTATAAACTCATTTTTAATCCTTCTACCATGATTATTTTATAGAGATTGATTCATATTATGATTTTACAATTTTATTAATAAATTCATATTAGTGACATTCTAAGTGTTCTAAAGTTTACCATTTTACATGTATACAATTTCATTAATTTCACATAAAATCATAAAATTAAAAGTGTGATAACTAATTTATTTTTAGGTCTTTTTAATTGGTTCAAAGAGCTTTAGAAATTTTATGACAAATACAATATGAATATTTAGAGTAAAAGTTTCGTGACCAACATTCGATGGTCGGTTTTTAACAAAAGTTTAGGCGTTTTTAAGCTAGTTTAGCAACGAGAGTTTCGGCTACTTTTACCACTTGATAAAATAACATTGTCTATTGAGTTTAACTAACATAAACTAATTAGTAACATCATTTAACAGTAAGAAACATGAAAATTCAGTTCATAATCAAGTTAAGCAAAATTATGGCACGGTTTTTACCCCTACGTCCCGTTAGGGCTCGTTTTTAACCATTTAGCCAATTACGTGTTACTTTTCAACTTTAGGCATTACTAGGTCAGGGTTTAACATGTAATAAGAGTTACTTGTACTAGGTAAATCAGATCTTACGAAGCGATTGGTGGTTCGAGCAAAACCGAACCTAGAAAACCCTAAAAAGAGCTCGGCTAGGATTTTGCTTGCACAACCCGTACACGAACACTTAGAGGACTTAGGAACTTGTACTAGGAATACTTCACTACAAGAAAAACAGCTTTTACCCACAACAAATTCCGTGGGAAAGGGCCCTTACCCACGGATTTCCCACGGAATCATTCCGTTTGTAAAAACATCGTGGTTAAATATTTTCCCACGGAATTTCCCACAGAGCATTGACCATTTTTCCATGGATTTCCCACGGTTTTTATCACCCATTTTTAACATTCAAGGATTGGTTTTTTTCCAACGGATTTCCCACAAACTTTTTTCCCACAGATTACCCACATACATTTTCCCACAGATTTCCCACGGTCATACTCCCACAGATTTCCCACAATATTTAGTAACCATATATTCCCACGGATTTCCCACGGACATATTCTCACGGATTTCCCACGGACATATTCCCACGGATTTCCCACAATATTCATTGACCATGTATTCCCACGGATTTTGTGACAATCCGTCAATTTATGGTTTATATTTTATTCTCAATATTTATTTGAAAACATTATTTTAATGTTATACTAAGAACTCACTTATTTTTGGGAAGAAATTTGGATTTACGTCTTGAAGTAGCATCGACTACGTCTAAACCGGAGGATTCTACGTTACGTGCTTACGTTTACATACACCGTCTTTGGTGACAGTCCGACATTTCAGAAAATAAATTTATCCGTGAATATCATTTTGGAGTTTTAAATTTGTGTTGGTTCATAAACTCACAAATTTACGAGAAGAGATTAGGACTTACGATTATAATTTAACGTCCTTTACGACTAAACCGGAAACCTTGGGATTACGTATGTACGTTTTCGAACTCCGTTTTTGATGAAACAATTTTTATTAGATTCGTTTTATGCCGTTGATTCATAATTTATAAAAACGTTCTTCGTAAAACGACCCGAGGGCACGCAAATCGAGGAAACTAGAATCGAGGAATAACCGTAAATTAGCGGGATGGGACAAAACAAGTTTATCCCATCCCACTAAAAGGGAAGGCCCAAAAGAGGACACCACATCTCTTGATGTGGCACCCTTTTAGCTAGAAAGCTAACACATGTTAAGCTTAAGCTTAACATGTAAGCTAACATTTCACAAAACCATTCAAACCACTTCACACATACCATTTCCACTAAACTCTTACATGCAAACCACTCATCCTCCCTTCCTCTCTCTCTCTAAATTCGTCCACCATCACCCTAAAACACCCTCATTTGATCAATTTTAACCATGAAATCATGTGTTATTCACACATATGATGAAGCCCTCTTCAAGCTCTATTGATTGGTGGTGATTTTAACATCCAAGGAGAAGATTTGGTGATGTTCAAGGGCTGATTTCTACATGAAGTTTACAAGTATTGGTGGCCATGAAGATTGGTGTTGATCTATCACAAGTTCTTCCATCAAAAATCCAAGCCTTGATGAATACCTACACAATCTTGGTGGTATAAAGATTGTTCTTCCCAACCTCTTGTTATTTTGATTATGTAATCATGTATTTTCTTTCTTATTGTACATGTATATGATGAATATATGATGATAAAAATATTTTGTGGGGATCAAGTGTTGATAAATATGGTTAAAAAGATGGAAAACCATAGGTAACAAGGTTAAAATCTTGCTAAATATGATGGCTGTATAAAAACAGTAAGTAACCAAGTTATAAACTGATAAAATTGAATGGTGGAATCAATTTACAGTAAGTATTAGATGTCATATACATGTGAGAGTTGGCCATACAATAGAATCATCAAAATGAGTGAGATATGATCAAAACAAAATTAGTATACCAATCTGAATAGTCTGTTTTGTAGGGACTATTAAGGATACTTAGACATGGATTGAGCAGTAGCTATAACTAACTTATTTGTAGCACATAATATGAAGTTTATGTCATCCGAAAATGAGCTTCTATCTCCTTATAGAACTCAAGATATGATAAAAATTGTGAAAGTGAAACTAAAAATAAGATTTTGTGAAATTAAAGTTTAATAGTATTATACAAGCACTCAAATAATATAGTATAAAATGTGAAATTAAAATCCACTAACTTATATATTTCATTTATATAAATATGTATAAGGATAAATAAATGGACATTTTATAAAAATGGTAGCTTGGCAAGTTTTATAAGTTATAAAAACTATAAACATGATTTTTACGTCTTTTCGGCTAATACCATAAAATTAACGTTTTTCGTCAATTAAAACTTAGACGATCGGACCCGTCTAATGTAAAATTTTTAAAAGTCATATACTGATATATAAGTACTTAATACAAGTAAAAACCGATAAAACCCGAACTATATAACATACGGACATTAACGGGCTAAGTTAGCATTATTGGACTATTAATCCAACTAAATGGCCTAAACACTTATAAATTTACTTATTGGGCTTAACCCACTTGGGCTCAACATGTAAAGTGTAATACTGATAATAAAAGTATAAAATGGTCTAATTTAAGATAATGGACTTATAATAGGCTTATTGGACCTAAAACACGTAAATAGGTAAAACTAGTAAACTAGTATAAAAGTTACCAATACATAACACTAAAATGAGTAAATGAGAATGTATAAACCCACTTGATCATCATAATATATATAATATCATCATACATATACATAACTATTATTTTTATAAAGTCATTGGTCAAAAGTCTAAGACGTGTATTATTTGTCTAGGTTTCCGTGATTGAAGCACGTACCGTACATCCGAATCGCCGATAACCGCCTTCCCACATCAACGCGAGTTCATAGCCTCGCACTCTTTTAAATGTTTTTATGAAATGTTTTATAAACCCGCGAGGGAGATAACATGTTAGTTTTTATAAAATAGGACACTAGTTGTCCCGATTGCCTGTTTATTGATTTGGACCCGAATGATTGTATGACCCGATGAATGATTAAATGACCCGATAGATGAAATGAATGGATTATTAAAGTTAGGTTATGTCACTAAAAGTCCTATTAGCATGAATTGTGAACTACCGGGATTTGGTAGACGCTTATGCATATAATAGTACTATTTGGGGACGATCACCCCAGTTCGCGCCTTGACGGTTGATCCCTGTCGTGCTACATTGATTGGTAAGCGAATTTATGTATGAGAAGATTTCTATAAGCGTGATTATTGTGATAATGTTTGGTTTTTGCTAGTTGAAAAAGTTCGTTTTCTCGGTATCTTCTCGAATTGATCTCTGGTTAATTGTGCGACTCAGTTGTTCTTGGTAAAGATAATATTTTTGGGTTTGGTAAAATAAATGTGCAAGACTATAAAATAGAGGACGAGTAATTAAAGCTAAAACTAGTTGAAACGTAAAACGGTGCAATATTTAAAACTTTAAATGTAAATGACGAGAAATAAAATGACGTAAAATTAAAACTTAGCGAAAAGTAAATTGACAATTAAATAAAAATGCAAAACGAAATTAAAATAAACTAAAAATAAAACAAGAAAAATTGACACTTTAACTAAAACAAAATATCAAAACAAATCAAAATACCCAATCGGAATACACCCGATCGGAATCCAATCGGAATCCGATCGGAATGTATCCATCGGAAAGCTACAATCGGAATGAGTAAAAGAGTTCAGATCGGAATGTATTCCGATCGTTTGATCGGAATGTGGAAAATAGAAGCAGATCGGAATACATGTAAATTGCCCCTGATCGGAATGTAGAAATGAACCCCAATCGGAATATTGGAAAATGCATGCTAATCAGAATACTATAAAACAAAGCAATCGGAATATTAAACAAGAAAGAGTGATCGGAATGTTAACAAAATAAGCTAGATCGGAATATTGAAAAGTATTTCAGATCGGAAAGTATCAAAACAACATGCAATCGGAATGACAAGAAACCCTTTTCCGATCTAGTGATCGGAATAAGGGGGTGGCTGATCGGAATGACTGATCGGAAAAGGGTTTACCTTTTCCGATTAACTAGGGATTCGAAATAAGCAAGTTATAAGCTATATGATTAAGCTAAAACTAAAACTAGAACGAATCTAAATCGAAATGGACTCAATAAGCATGAATAACAACTTATCAAAACTTAAAATAAGCAAACTTTTAAATCATACTATAAAAAGATGAATAATTTTAAGAAAACTTAAAATCAAATGAGCATTAGGATGAAATAAGATCAAGGATGAACATGAATCAAAGATAAGAAAAGTAAGAAAGGTAGAAGAAGATGATTAAAAATAAGAGCTTGATTAAAAGAAAAGATTTCAAAATTAAAAGACTTACTTGAATTGAAGAAATTAAAGTGCTTAACAAGAAATTAAAATGCAAGAAAGTAATTAACAAGAAATGAAAATGGTGGAAGAGTGATTTGTCAAGCCACCAACAACTCTAAACAAATGAGGTTGGTTGTTATGTATAGGGAGATTAGGGAGAAGCTTAGGAAGCTTCCTCCCTCTTTCTTCTTTCTCTTAATTGCACACTTAGGTCCTTGATCTTCTTAATCTTTTGTTAATCTTCTTAATACTTGGACTTTGTCTTGGGATTTCTTTAAACTCGTCTTGTATTTTCTTCATAAATAAGACTCGAGTTCTTCGGCTTTTTAGTAAACTTCCGTCTTTGACTTTTTCTTCGATAAATCTTCAGAATTGGTCTTGGAATTCCGTTCTTTTTCCACTCTTGATCTTTCGACTTCATCTTTCTTCTTTTTCTTCGATAAAAGCCCGTGAATGCCGTGTTTTCTCCACTTTTCATCTTTTCGTCCTAAATCACAACAAAAACACAAACCACGCATAATTCCGACATAAATGACATAAAATACACGTTTTGGCTCGGTTATTATTGTAATTAAGTGGTAAAAAGGATGGGTGTTTTCACACCTATCAAATCCCCTACACTTGACCATTGCAATGTCCTCATGCAATGCATTAGTTACAAAGCAAGTCTACACTTTTCATCATAATCAATCCATGTTGGCCTTTATTAAAGAGATAGAAAATTATAAACATTAAAAGTAAAGAAATCAAAAGCATACCTTGGGTTTTAGGAATGTCGTGAATGATCATCATCCTCAAGTTTTCACTTTCTCCAAACCAAGCTTAAAAACGAGATCATTGTTATTATAAGTTAGTAAACTAACACGAACTCATGTGGGCCAATTATTCACTTAGACTCCCTTATTCCTAGGGGTATCTCTTATATTTTATTTTTGTCTTGAATGATCACGAGGATGCATTGTTGACTTATTTCAATAGTTATTTAGGCTGAAAATAAAGTGAACGATTTAATCAATAGTTAGCTAAAGGACAAAATCTTTTAAAACTGCTTCTCGGGACCTCAAAAAGTTCATATCTTGGCATAACTCGCTTCACGATTTGAGACCTTTCTCGGACTGATATTTGGCAGCGACTTCATACTTCAAATCTTGAGAGACGTTCATGAAATAATGGTCTTCTCTTCATAATAGAAATTTCTTCACTTGAAATTTTGAGAGATTCTTCATATATGGACCACGACTTCTTCATTTTTATCCAATCTTTATTTTGGACTTTGATATACAACGATCCGCCTCCTTTTAGGACTTGGATCTATTTATCCTCATACCTTGTTAGGGCCTTTTTGGATAGACTTCTCCATGATCTTTTGGGAGTACTTGCTTTTCGTCGTGTGTCTCGATCCTTCATATAGATTTTCGATAAATGATTCTTCACATCACTTTTGGATCTTTAGCAACAAAATATAGCCCTCATGCCTTGTTAGGGCCTTTTCGGACTCGCCAATCTTCGCATCCCGCTTCAATAAGTTATGCCTTGGCTATGAACTCTAATCCATACCGAGCAACTTTTAAACGATCTTGGGCTAGAAGCTAAGTAACTTTTCAAATCGTACAACCTTATTTATTGCAGATAAATTATTAGCAAGTGATGGGAGAATAGGCTTATAATTAACTCACATAAATTCACGAAAGAATACCAAACTTATAATTGACTCTATCATCTCTCGTTCTCCATAGTTTAAAATCTCAAGGATTGAGACTCGTGGATGCTTAGCCTATTAAATCAAAGTTTTGGGTTTTCGAGTCATCTATAGGATCTTGTAAATTCTTATACTTTTTCAAGTTTAGAATCCGCATTTTAAAGTTCCCTTGATAAACAACTCTCTAGGATCAATTATAGGAACTTGCGAAAAGTTCTTGTTCTTAACCCGTGAGAGTTAAGACTTTCGCGTTTTATAGCTCCCTATATAAAAGCCTAGCAAAACTTGACTTAAACACGTTAAGGATACTAGCTAGAGTAACTTAGATAAGTAAACTCGGGTTGAGTCAAAAGATTCACAACGTTTGAAAATTAAAACCACTTATTTAAAATTTATTCTAGTAAGGAAGGAGAAATAACTATACAAAGGTAAAAACTAATAGGCCAAAATAGATCAAAAATTTTGAAAAATGTCAAAAAATCAAATTTTCCGGTTAAAATGAGGACAAATACAAGGAACAGACCACTTAACTTCGATAGAAGTCCCCCTACACTTAATATAAACATTGTCCTCAATGTTTAAGCATGTGGGAGTAAACTCCCCTACACTTAGGACATTGTGCACTTTGTTTAAATCTCGCTAAGGAAGAGACAACTAAAGAGATTCCTATTTTAATATTGAGAAATATAAAATAGTGAATCGAACAGAGTTTAGGATAGAACCAGGAAGAAGGGAACACGGAATCACGGTTCGTCAAAAGTCATCAAGAGTGTGTCTTTGAAGCTCTAATCCCTGCACATGATAAGAAAGAAAGCAAGAAACACCACGGGGCTCCCCCTACACTTATGGTGAAGATAGATAGATAATTAGGTTGCCTCCCAAAAAGCGCTTATTTTTGTTAACCGAGTCACGAGCCTGACTCGTCCCCGAATTAAATGGTCCATGGGGAAGCCTCGAATGTGATACCGGGATCAAAGACCTTGTCCTCGTTCCCGGTTGACATCAACAAAGGAGAGGCGGGGGGATAAGTCTTGAATGGGAGAAAAGTCCTTTCGACATACGAGAAGTATGTGAATTCAAGATCCACGGGAGGTGGGTTGGGTAAAGTAAGCACATTGTCCTCCCCCAAAGACAATGGATGCTGAGCAAACGGCAAAGCCGTAATGGTATCAATCATAGCATAATCAATGTCACCTCCCGGGTCAAAGCACTCATCCTCCGAAGTAGTGGCTAAAGGGGAGGATGAAAGGTGCTCGGGAGGGGGACTTGGTACAATATCTTCCTGTTGTAAATTATCAAAAATGATGTTCCCCTCCGTGTCAGAATCATCAATACCTGGAGGGATGGAGTGGATATCGATTTCTTCCAGCAATGGGTCATTATCTTCAACGGGAGGAATCGATGGAGGTAAAGACTTGGAAAGAGAAGGAGAAGTCAACTCTTCGATTTGAGCAATAAGAAGATGAACTTTCCGTAATCTATCACGAAGAAGCACGTCTTCCACCTTATCCACAAGATCATGTTCATCGGTGAACTTCTCATAAACAGGAGGGAATAAATCGTCATCGTCTGTATCTCCCGGTGGAGATTGAGAAATTTTAAAAGTGAAAGTCTCATAGAAGAGAGAAGAATCGTCATCACTAGGATCGACCTCTTCCGTAAGAGCAACGTCGTCCTCAGGCTCCATAGCAGGTAAGTCACAAACCTCATCATCCAATACTTTGTCGAGACCAACATCACTAAGCTCATTTAACGAATCTAGATCCTTAGATGCAGTAGGAACATCGACAGTAGGAGCAGCAACTTCAGAAGATTGGTTGAAAGTGTAGACATCATCGTCGTCGTCATCATCATAATAGATGGGACGGGTCCAGTTAGGAGTGACGTAGTCGGCTAACTCTTCCTTGATAACCTCCACATCTTTAAGAAGCTCATGCAGCAACTTTTGTTGTTCATCGCCCCGAGTATGTTCAATTTCACCAATTCTATCCCACGCTGTAATTAAACATTTTGGTGTAGAAAAGAAGGGAAAACGACTAAATTGGCTCAAAAAGGTATCGGTGGTTTTCAAGGTTTCGTCCACATCGAGCAACGGTTGCCTTTCCTGATGCAAGTCAGCTCGGAGTTGAGCTAGACTTTCTAGAATGCCATTCAAAGAAGTGAGTTGTTGATCAAGACTAGTTTGCTGGGAGGATTGATGATTGAGGGTGTGATGTGGGGGCTGATAGTTATAGACACTGGGATGATAGCACGGTACTTTCTCAAAGATTTGCGACGGATCACAAAAAGAAGCATCGTGAGGGCCCCCACAAATATAGCACCATGGGTATGGAGAGAAACTGGGTGCCTCTTGTGGATAGCTATTATCACTTTCATAATTGTACCCTGGTTCTTGCCCGTGTCCATACGGGTATTGAACCGGGCACGAAACATGCCAATGAGAATCGCTTCCACAATAGATGCACGGGGGAACAGGAGGAGGTGGGTTCAAAAAGGACGAATTAATCGAGTTGCATAAAGGACAAAATCCGAATAGGAATTGCGTATTGTCGATATCGTTCCCGCACCGCTCACATGTACACCTTTGACAAGAGTTGTTCCTAGATAATTGTTTCCCACACCGGACGCAATGGACATAAAAATCCATAAAGAAAGATAGATGAGCAAGAAGAATATTTTTGGTGCAAAACTTTGAAAAAGAAATGCTTTTTAAGATTTTTCAAATATTTTTGGATTTTTGAAAAATCTTGACACGAAAAATAACGTTCACAAGTGAACGGACCCCAAAAAACAACGCGTCTCTCACAGAAAACCGTTAATCTTTACTAAAAGATCCGGCAGCGGCGCCATTTTAATGTTTGGTTTTTGCTAGTTGAAAAAGTTCGTTTTCTCGGTATCTTCTCGAATTGATCTCTGGTTAATTGTGCGACTCAGTTGTTCTTGGTAAAGATAATATTTTTGGGTTTGGTAAAATAAATGTGCAAGACTATAAAATAGAGGACGAGTAATTAAAGCTAAAACTAGTTGAAACGTAAAACGGTGCAATATTTAAAACTTTAAAAGTAAATGACGAGAAATAAAATGACGTAAAATTAAAACTTAGCGAAAACTAAATTGACAATTAAATAAAAATGCAAAACGAAATTAAAATAAACTAAAAATAAAACAAGAAAAATTGACACTTTAACTAAAACAAAATATCAAAACAAATCAAAATACCCAATCGGAATACACCCGATCGGAACCCAATCGGAATCCGATCGGAATGTATCCATCGGAAAGCTACAATCGGAATGAGTAAAAGAGTTCAGATCGGAATGTATTCCGATCGTTTGATCGGAATGTGGAAAATAGAAGCAGATCGGAATACATGTAAATAGCCCCTGATCGGAATGTAGAAACGAACCCCAATCGGAATAATGGAAAATGCATGCTAATCGGAATATTATAAAACAAAGCAATCGGAATATTAAACAAGAAAGAGTGATCGGAATGTTAACAAAATAAGCTAGATCGGAATATTGAAAAGTATTTCAGATCGGAAAGTATCAAAACAACATGCAATCGGAATGACAAGAAACCCTTTTCCGATCTAGTGATCGGAATAAGGGGGTGGCTGATCGGAATGACTGATCGGAAAAGGGTTTACCTTTTCCGATTAAATAGGGATTCGAAATAAGCAAGTTATAAGCTATATGATTAAGCTAAAACTAAAACTAGAACAAATCTCAATCGAAATGGACTCAATAAGCATGAAAAACAACTTATCAAAACTTAAAATAAGCAAACTTTTAAATCAAACTATAAAAAGATGAATACTTTTAAGAAAACTTAAAATCAAATGAGCATTAGGATGAAATAAGATCAAAGATGAACATGAATCAAAGATAAGCAAAGTAAGAAAGGTAGAAGAAGATGATTAAAAATAAGAGTTTGATTAAAAGAAAAGATTTCAAAATTAAAAGACTTACTTGAATTGAAGAAATTAAAAGTGCTTAACAAGAAATTAAAATGCAAGAAAGTAATTACCAAGAAATGAAAATGGTGGAAGAGTGGTTTGTCAAGCCACCAACAACTCTAAACAAATGAGGTTGGTTGCTATATATAGGGAGATTAGGGAGGAGCTTAGGAAGCTTCCTCCCTCTTTCTTCTTTCTCTTAATTGCACACTTAGGTCCTTGATCTTCTTAATCTTTTGTTAATCTTCTTAATACTTGGACTTTGTCTTGGGATTTCTTCAAACTCGTCTTGTATTTTCTTTATAAATAAGACTCGAGTTCTTCGGCTTTTTAGTAAACTTCCGTCTTTGACTTTTTCTTCGATAAATCTTCAGAATTGGTCTTGGACTTCCGTTCTTTTTCCACTCTTGATCTTTCGACTTCATCTTTCGTCTTTTTCTTCGATAAAAGCCCGTGAATGCCGTGTTTTCTCCACTTTTCACCTTTTCGTCCTAAATCACAACAAAAACACAAACCACGCATAATTCCGACATAAATGACATAAAATACACGTTTTGGCTCGGTTATTATTGTAATTAAGTGGTAAAAAGGATGGGTGTTTTCACACCTATCATGTGACGACACACTAATTTAGATGGGCAAATTGAGTTTCGGGCTAGCTACCCGTTGTTTGTTGTAGTAAGGTAACAATGTCATGCGGCTTATAATAATCCAAATAACAAAATACTGCCATACGCACTGAATTACAATATATTGTCTGACTAGCAATACGGGGTCTTATTATTGATTTTATGTTCGTGTTTTGGTTTTTCATAAACCATACTCATATAACGGTTTTTATATAATTTTATACAGCGTTATAAAACGGATTGTATGATGTTTTTACGATAGTGTTTCGTATAATGATTTTGAAGGAAAACGCATATATTATGATTTTTGATAAGGATTTGTATAAAATGACTTTGGCTATTTTATGGCCTATTACAATGATTTGTACAAAATGATTTTCGGTAATAATTTTATACCGATGTTATATTGATGGATTTTATTAAACTCTATGAATTCACTCGGCGTTAACGCTGACCTTTTCTTTTAACATGTTTCATCTCAGGTACTTGAAGGTAATTCTCGGGAAGACAACAAGAATTCATGACGCGCACTTAAATAATAATTTCCATTCAAATGCTTTGTAAAACCTGTATGAAATACAATGACTTGGGACCTATGTAAATTTGATATTTATGAATGGAAATGCTTTATTATTAAACGACGCTATTTTTCAAGCGTTGTCTATGATGTGAGTAATGTGCTATCCCGTAACACCAACGAGTCTTCTGCTGTATTGAATTGTGTAAATTTGGGGGTGTTACAGTTTGATACCAGAGCTCTCGTTGAACGAAAGATTTTTAAAACCAAGGTTTTGAATAAAACATTTCAAAATCTTTTAACTATAAACATTTTTCTAAAAATGTCTAAAAATCTTTTGACTATAACGGTGCCGAAGAATTCCCGAGTTACCGACAAGGCCAGACTGAGAAGTGTTATTTTAATATATATATATAACTTGGATTATATATATATATATATATATATATATATATATTGTAATTTGATTACATGATTGTTTGATGATTGTTTTAATATTTATACGACGTAGATTGTCACAAGAAACCCTAACTCCCCTAGCAAATCAATCGAATCTATTCCCATAGGAATTCTAGCTATTTTAGATCTAAACCAAGTTGTGGATATTTATGATCCGAACAAAATGGTTGATATTCGTTGAAATGTAGATATTAGTTGATTGTGATATTGAAGAAGAATTAGCGAGATTAAAACTGATATCGATGTCATGACGATCTTTCCTTATAGAGTGGAGTTTAACAAAACGTTACCATCTTGAAAGGTGTCATGTGATTCGTTGTCACCAAATTCTTAAATTTGAAATCGAAAGAGTGAATGTTGCACTTGAGGCTGTCGGAACCATTACCCAAAAGCCTCATGCCACTAGTACCTTTCCGAGAAGTCTAATTGAATGTGTGAGTCATTTTATACTAGTGACTCATTTGATAATTATTGTTGTAAGAGATATAGGATTGGAAATTAAGTGTTGATCATATTGAGCTTTTATCGCCCTATCAAGGTCTAAGAATAAGGTTGAAATTATTGGAGAATGAAGTAGAATGTTGCATTGAGTATAAGTTGGTTGAAACTTGAATGAAGTAAAAAATTTAACTTGTATGGAATATGCAATTGTTAAAAGGAAGTCGTTAAGTTCTGTGATTGAATTATAAGGTTTTAAATGATTGTTAGTTCGTGTTAAGTGTTGTTCCTAGGCCATTGTCCGATGATGAGGATGCCCAGTGTCCAATAAATAAATTGAAGAAGTCTTCTTCTGAATTGGGACCGATGGATCTTCCAGGACAGGTGGGACACCTAATGACTCTTGTAGATTAGTATTCATTGTGGTATCTTTTAAAAAATAATCCCTAACTTAACTGAGACATCAGTTTGTAGGATGAGTTCTTGGAATTGTATGACATAGTGACACGTAATGTGTTACGGTACAATTCTGACTTTTTTGTGACTAATGAAAAGACTACTTTTGATTGCTAAATCCTACATGTATCGATGTTATCTATCTTTTATTGCTTCATCCTAATGCTCGCATTAGTGGTGCAACCATTGAACAAGTAATCATCTCGATTTGAGTTACGTTGTGGATTATTCTTTTTTAGTGCCATTGAGGTCATGAACCTCATGATTAATTGGCTAAGCTCATTTCCTATTATATTGTAGTTAGTTCTTGGTAAACAACTCTTCATCACTCTTTTGCAGATCACTCATTGTCTTTATAAGTTAAAACAATATCCTTTGAGAAAATTGAATTTTCATCACTATATGGATTATTTAAAGTGAGACTTATAAATAATCATTATTGAAATAAAGTTGATTATGAAGTACCTTGGAAAACTTAATTGTTTTCATAACAAATAAAATCTTAGTAAATTTATTTTTGATTCTTATTTAAGAATTAAGCATGAAAATGTTTTTATTATAAACATGATGATAAAATTTTGACTAACTGAGTATTGCATCGTTAATCTTGAAATTGTATATAGTTGCGCGCCTACATACAATTTGGAATGGACCATGCAAGGCTGATTAGTAGTCACCATAAAATTGTTAATAAACATTACATTTTCCTTGAAATTGTGAAGGATTGAAATTTTGTGAGATCTGCAAGAAGTGAAAAATAGGGACATATTGATAGGGACACCTACATATGTGCCTGTACTATTTATTCTTCTGAATTAAATTTACTCATCTGTGGAATTTGTCTTATTTGACAATTGATATTCCCTTCTTGTCCAATTCTCCCGTGGTGAGATTCTTAGGAAAAGAATCTGATTACCGAGTGTTGATACCAGACTGGATGTATCGACGTTCCTATCATTTCTTTTGATTTGATTTCATTTGAATGACCTAGGTAACGATCCGAGGAGCTTTCGAATGCGTACTCAATTCATGAAAACATGGGATATATTCATATTCGTTAATGTTTTCGTATGTATCTGATTTGAAATTCTCTCGCGTAGATTATGCGTTGACCTTACTCTTTTAAGGTTAGTTGTGTCTCCATATATCCTTGAATTTGTGAAGGATTATGAGTTATTATTAGTCTTTTGAGAAGTTCACATCTTATCAACGGTAATGAAACTGGAAAGTTGATAGTGCCAGTAGAATGGATTGATTGATTATGACATGACGACATTGTCTTAATTGATGGGAACTCGAGTAGAATTCCCCTAAAAGATAAGATGTTGATTATCAAAAGTGATCTAAATAATTCCCGATGGATGACCATATCCTGCATTTAGACTTGAAATTATACCGTGAATGGTTGTGAACTAGTCATAGACCTTGTAATCTAGAAAGAACTTAAAGTAAACGTATTAAAAGATGTTTCTGTTATTTGTAAGTTTAGATGGTATTTGTTGGTGAATTACCTAGACTTTCGCCATTAAGGCAAGTTGAATTTGGTATTGATTATATTCCCGGTGCTGCACCTGTGGTATGTGCACTGTACGTCAGCACCATCAGAATTAAAGGAATTACCAAACAACTGAGAGAGTTGTCGGAGAAAGATTTTATTCTAACGAGCTCGTCATCATGAAGAGCTATGGTGTTATCATTCCTTATGTTTACTGATTACCGTGAACTAAGTAAATTGACGATCGAAATCGATATCCACTACCCAAGATGATAGATTTGTTCGATCATTTACAAGGTTCTAGCGTATATTCAAAATTTGATCCACGACATGGTTATCATCAACTTCGCATCCGCGAAGAAGATTATCTATTCCAATCACTACATCCAGAACTTGTAATGAACATTATGAGTTTCATGTTATGTTGTTTGGATTGACCAATGCACGTGTAGCATCCATAAATTTGGTGAATCACGTGTGTAGGATATAATTTGATAAATTCATGCTTGTGATCATTAAGAACCATTGGTTTGTTTCTAAGAATAAGAAGGAGTTAATAATTATTTATAGATTGCCCTGAATTGGCCGAACAATGAAAACCTGTACCTTGAATAATTAACATGTGATTTAAGACTTAATCCTTTATATTAATTGACCGTGTGATTAATAGATAATGGAATATATTGACTCTTCAAATATTAGAGCCATTAAGGCTTTGGGATATACCAAAAAGAAAAATGAAAAAATGTTTTGACAAATGTTTTATCAAAAGAACTTTTGAGGGATTATTCCCTTATACCCAGAACATTTAACTAAACTCCTGTTTAGGGGTAAATGTTCGTGTATACCTCAAGACAACCTAAGAGGGATTGAGGAAACCATTTAAACCATGACTTGAAATTTGAAACGACATTTTTTGCTTTTCAACTAAGAAAATTTGACCAAAGTATAACCAAAGATTTTTCAAACATTTACGAATCTTATTAATTATTTTCGATAAATCAGCAAAAATCGTGTTAATTAAATTCAAATTTGTTTTGAACATTTTATTATAATTGGTCGAACTAAGAAATTTAAACTTTTAACGTTTACATTTCATAAAATTAAATATTTATCATTTAATTACTAGCAATATTTATCGACCCTATAAACGTCGAATTGAGCAAAACGGATAAAAATGATAGTTGAGACGAAACTAAAACTTAGAAAATATGAAGAAATGAATCTGAGTGAATTGTGGTCATGATATTTATATCATCAGGGAAGGTGAAAGTAATTACTGACGCATTATGTAGAAAAGATAAAGAACCAATTAGGATGTGTTTCTTAATAATGACTGTACAAAATAAATTGCCGAACAATATAAAAATAAACGATGTTTGTAAAAAGGAGAATATAAATAATAAAAGGGGTTCGCGGCTGATGTGAACCATTAGAGTTGAGAAGCCGATGACGTTGAATGTATAAAAGGCCACTTGAGGTTGCCTAAATATAGAAGATTTTGAGATTTAGTCATATTGAAATCTCGTAAGTATAAGTATTCTATTCCTGTCATTTCTGATTTAATGTATTTTCATCTGAAGAAGTTATACTAATGGCAAATTATAAAGGCAGACATTGCCTCATACATTAGTAAACGTCTAGCTATTGCAAAGGTCATCATCTGAATTTGATTCGATTTGGGTCATCGTCGACAGACTGACCAAATCTGCTAATATCATTCCTGTTAATGATAAATTCTCGATGAAGAAATTGACTCGTTGTATTTAAAGGAGTTGTGTAAACATAGTGTGCCTGTATCGATCATCTCTATCAAGATCCTCGCTTCGCATCGAATTTCTAGAGATTTGCTCAGAAGTCATTGGGAACGAACCTTGATGAGAGTACTGTTTACCATCCCAATCGAAGGGACGAGGTAAAGTGACGATACAAAATGCTAGAAGCGATGTTTTATGCATGAATGATTGACCTTTGGTAATAAACCGTATAATCGCTTTCCTTTGTAGAGATTATCACTGATAATTATCGTGTTAGGATCGAGATCGGATCTTGTAATAATCTAAATATTAGAGCATCTGTAAGCAGGAGTTGGGACGAAGACACCCGACATACACCCACTGTGAGTTGGACATGTCTTTTAGGTTTAAGGTTTTCTATGACGACAAACCTAACCTTACAAAATACCCGACCCGCGAGACGTGAAATGGTTGTTAATATTAGGATCTGATTATTGACTGCCGGTAGTAGGCAGGAGGTTATGTGAATATGAAATGTAGATCTTGAAGTGCAGGATGGGTAGCGAAGTATGCCAAAAAATTTCACCATGGAAAAAAAATAAAAAAAATGAATAGATGATCTGAAAGATCATGGAAATTAAGTCCCCATTATATGGGACCATTGAAATGATGTAAAAATTGGTTAGAAAGGCATATAAGCTGGATCTACCCCATGACTTCAAGGGTTGCGTGAATTATGTTTTGTACATCTAACTTGATGAAATGTCTATCAAGTGAAAATCTGATTACTTCTTGATGAAGTATAGATCGGCGAAAAGTTGCATTCATAAAAAACCCGTGAACATCATGGATAGAGAAAGTAAGTCAACATCAAGCCTAATCTTATTCCTGTAGTTATGTTTGATGAAACTCGCGTATTGTAATGAATTACACTTGTGAGAAAAGATCGGATGTGGAGGAAATACCCACATGGTTTTAACTCTATAAGAAGCGAGTAGTAAGATAAATTGATCTTTGAGGACAAAGATCCTGTTTAGGGGTAAATGCTGTGGCAATCCGTCAATTTATGGTTTATATTTTATTCTCAATATTTATTTGAAAACATTATTTTAATGTTATACTATGAACTCACTTATTTTTGGGAAGAAATTTGGATTTACGTCTTGAAGTAGCATCGACTACGTCTAAACCGGAGGATTCTACGTTACGTGCTTACGTTTACATACACCGTCTTTGGTGACAGTCCGACATTTCAGAAAATAAATTTATCCGTGAATATCATTTTGGAGTTTTAAATTTGTGTTGGTTCATAAACTCACAAATTTACGAGAAGAGATTAGGACTTACGATTATAATTTAACGTTCTTTACGACTAAACCGGAAACCTTGGGACGTATTTACGTTTTCGAACTCCGTTTTTGATGAAACAATTTTTATTAGATTCGTTTTGTGCCGTTGATTCATAATTTATAAAAACGTTTTTCGTAAAACGACCCGAGGGCACGCAAATCAAGGAAACTAGAATCGAGGAATAACCGTAAATTAGCGGGATGGGACAAAACAAGTTTATCCCATCCCACTAAAAGGGAAGGCCCAAAATAGGACACCACATCTCTTGATGTGGCACCCTTTTAGCTAGAAAGCTAACACATGTTAAGCTTAAGCTTAACATGTAAGCTAACATTTCACAAGAACATTCAAACTACTTCACACATACCATTTCCACTAAACTCTTACATGCAAAACCACTCATCCTCCCTTCCTCTCTCTCTCTAAATTCGTCCACCATCACCCTAAAACACCCTCATTTGATCAATTTTAACCATGAAATCATGTGTTATTCACACATATGATGAAGCCCTCTTCAAGCTCTATTGATTGGTGGTGATTTTAACATCCAATGAGAAGATTTGGTGATGTTCAAGGGATGATTTCTACATGAAGTTTACAAGTATTGGTGGCCATGAAGATTGGTGTTGATCTATCACAAGTTCTTCCATCAAAAATCCAAGCCTTGATGAATACCTACACAATCTTGGTGGTATAAAGATTTTTCTTCCCAACCTCTTGTTATTTTTATTATGTAATCATGTATTTTCTTTCTTATTGTACATGTACATGATGAATATATGATGATAAAAATATTTTATGGGGATCAAGTGTTGATAAATATGGTTAAAAAGATGGAAAACCATAGGTAACAAGGTTAAAATCTTGCTAAATATGATGGCTGTATAAAAACAGTAAGTAACCAAGTTATAAACTGATAAAATTGCCTGGTGGAATCAATTTACAGTAAGTATTAGATGTCATATACATGTGAGAGTTGGCCATGCAATGGAATCATCAAAATGAGTGAGATATGATCAAAACAAAATTAGTATACCAATCTGAATAGTCTGTTTTGTAGGGACTATTAAGGATACTTAGACATGGATTGAGCAGTAGCTATAACTAACTTATTTGTATCACATAATATGAAGTTTATGTTATCTGAAAATGAGCTTCTATCTCCTTATAGAACTCAAGATATGATAAAAATGGTGAAAGTGAAACTAAAAATCAGATTTTTTGAAATTAAAGTTTAATAGTATTATATAAGCACTCAAATAATATAGTATAAAATGTGAAATTAAAATCCACTAACTTATATATTTCATTTATATAAATATGTATAAGGATAAATAAATGGACATTCTATAAAAATGGTAGTTTGGAAAGTTTTATAAGTTATAAAAACTATAAACATGATTTTTACGTCTTTTCGGCTAATACCATAAAATTAACGTTTTTCGTCAATTAAAACTTAGACGATCGGACCCGTCTAATGTAAAATTTTTAAAAGTCATATACTGATATATAAGTACTTAATACAAGTAAAAACCGATAAAACCCGAACTATATAACATACGGACATTAACGGGCTAAGTTAGCATTATTGGACTATTAATCCAACTAAATGGGCTAAACACTTATAAATTTACTTATTGGGCTTAATCCACTTGGGCCCAACATGTAAAGTATAATACTGATAATAAAAGTATAAAATGGTCTAATTTAAGGTAATGGACTTATAATAGGCTTATTGGACCTAAAACACGTAAATAGGTAAAACTAGTAAAGTAGTATAAAAGTTACCAATACATAACACCAAAATGAGTAAATGAGAATATATAAACCCACTTGATCATCATAATATATATAAAATCATCATACATATACATAGATATTATTTTTATAAAGTCATTGGACAAAAGTCTAAGACGTGTACTATTTGTCTAGGTTTCCGTGATTGAAGCACGTACCGTACATCCGAATCGCCGATAACCGCCTTCCCACATCAACGTGAGTTCATAGCCTCGCACTCTTTTAAATGTTTTTATGAAATGTTTTATAAACCCACGAGGGAGATAACATGTTAGTTTTTATAAAATATGACACTAGTTGTCCCGATTGCCTGTTTATTGATTTGGACCCGAATGATTGTATGACCCGATGAATGATTAAATGACCCGATAGATGAAATGAAATGGATTATTAAAGTTAGGTTATGTCACTAAAAGTCCCATTAGCATGAATTGTGAACTACCGGGATTTAGTAGACGCTTATGCATATAATAGTACTATTTGGGGACGATCACCCCAGTTCGCGCCTTAACGGTTGATCCGTTTCGTGCCACATTGATTGGTAAGCGAATTTATGTATGAGAAGATTTCTATAAGCGTGATTATTGTGACGACACACTAATTTAGATGGGAAAATTGAGTTTCGGGCTAGCTACCCGTTGTTTGTTGTAGTAAGGTAACAATGTCATGCGGCTTATAATAATCCAAATAACAAAATACTGCCATACGCACTGAATTACAATATATTGCCTGACTAGCAATACGGGGTCTTATTATTGATTTTATGTTCGTGTTTTGGTTTTTCATAAACCATACTCATATAACGGTTTTTATATAATTTTATACAGCGTTATAAAACAGATTGTATGATGTTTTTACGATAGTGTTTCGTATAATGATTTTGAAGGCAAACGCCTATATTATGATTTTTGATAAGGATTTGTATAAAATGACTTTGGCTATTTTATGGCCTATTACAATGATTTGTACAAAATGATTTTCGGTAATAATTTTATACCAATGTTATATTGACGGATTTTATTAAACTCTATGAATTCACTCGGCGTTATCGCTGACCTTTTCTTTTAACATGTTTTATCTCAGGTACTTGAAGGTAATTCTCGGGAAGACAACAAGAATTCATGGCCCGCACTTAAATAATAATTTCCATTCAAATGCTTTGTAAAACCTGTGTGAAATACAATGACTTGGGACCTATGTAAATTTGATATTTATGAATGGAAATGCTTTATTATTAAACGACGCGATTTTTCAAGTGTTGTCTATGATGTGAGTAATGTGCTATCCCGTAACACCAACGAGTCTTCCGCTGTATTGAATTGTGTAAATTTGGGGGTGTTACAGATTTCCCACAATTATTTCCCACGGATTTCCCACAATTTATAGCAACAATTAATCCGTGGGAAACACCTGGCTAAATTCCGTAATATCCGTATTTCCCGGATTCAAAATTCCAAAATTCAAAATTCAAAATTCTAAAAGTCATTTATAAATCACCAAATCGCTTACAAATCGAGTTCCCAAAATGCATTAATGTGTCGCCCGATAATCCAAAAGACATAAGCTAGTTATAGTTATAACACAAAAACTAAAGCCTATTCAAGCTATCATCGAGTGTTTTATGTCGAGCCCGTTTGTCCGCTGCTCTTTTATCGTCCGCAGCTACCCTCTCATCTTCCATCTTTTCTTTACTCTGTTAAAATAACAACAATATAATAGATCAAAATTGGACACAAACATGTTGCGCTTCTTAAAGCAGAACTTAGCAATCATAACTGGAAAAAAAAACAAATGGACAAATGGTTATAAGCGATAGAAGCATCTTGCCGGACAGCTACATGTTAGCGGATGTTTAAGCTGATGGTGTGAGAAGCTTTTTGACATAACCAACACGATCTATGACCTGTAAAGTAACAAATGATTACCAGCAGAACAATTCTTTTTGTTGCCAAAGATAGTCATCTTGCAATTCAAAGATAGATAGCTACATAAGTACTACTATTTAGCTGGCCCTAAGCCCATAACCCACCTGAATCCCTTACAATCAAATCCCTCTGCTTATCATATATCTCCTATAATAATATAGAACCTGATAAGAAAAATACCACACACAGAAAATATGGAGTATGTTGGAAAACAAGGGAGCAGAACCTTGCCTAATAACCCGGTGTATACAAATACTTTAAGCTTAAAGATTAAAAAAAAGATGTTATGGGGTGTATGGCTAAGCTTATATGATGGGCTTATAAGCTTATTAGCTTATATCTGTTAAATAAGCCGAAATTAAGTGTTTGGCTAAGCCTATATGACTGGGCTTACGAGCTTATATAAGGGCGTTTTGTTAAGCCCAAACTCTGTGGCTTATATAAGGAGGGCTGGGCTTATATAAAAATATTACTACACAAAAAGACTTTTATAACCTGGGAATAAAGACATCTTGAACCGCGGTCACATTCCCCTGTTGACAGAAACTTGTTGCAGGGATACTTGGAGAGCTGGTGATCATATGGACAGTCATCACCTTTCATAAGCGTGACGGGCAAAATGACAACACTTCTGCACCACCAAGAAACATCATCAGAACAAGCTACAACTTCACCAATGCTAGAGGTTGTTTTGGTAATTAGTTTTTGTTCTTGTTTAGGTTATTATACTTTCATTTGGTGGGTTAATATGGTAAACTTTTAGTTTTTGTGTTTTGTCAACTACTTAATGACATCACTAGCTAAACTATCTAAATATGTTATATGCTTAAATGCTGACGTATTTTGATGATGTGACTAATGACATAAATACCTAAAACATTAAGAGTAACAAACTTTTGTTTCTTAAGTGACGTACAGGAGGTATATCAGTCAAAACATTATTTAAAAGGTTCTCCTTTGTATATACGGCTTATGAAGACCCGTTATGGCCATCAAGGATCTACAATCAATAGTTTTGCTAGGATTACTAATCTAAACATAATTTACAATCACCGATAGACTAGTTTTGACCATTTCTCTAAAAGTAATATCAAACTAAAGATATAATCACATTATAGAAAGTTGACGAATAGTTTAGCATTGTTGCAGGCTGAAACTTTATCTATCTCGAGCGAGAATAATATGTGTATCTTTTTTCTTAGTGTAAAAGCAAAAAAAAAAACTCTTTTAAGTTTGTGCACAGATGAAAGCTTTGCCTTTTTACTACGGATATGAGTAACCAATTTGAGCTTAAAAGGCCTTAAGTCAACACATAAGTAAAAACTAAAGAAGTAAGCTGACAATAACAATACATAACTCAAACTATCACCTTTGTAGTGCAATAAGCATGACATGTATCATTATGCACTCCATGACTAGGTGATTATTATGCACTCCATGACCTGGTAATCATTATGCACTCTTAGGCATCCATGCGAGTTATCAACTCCATAATTCCTAACGCTGCGATGACGATTCTTTCTAAATAACAGATATAAATATGCATTAGTCGAAAGAAATTGAGTTTAAACCTTTCTTAACAGATTCGGTAAATTGCTAACTAACCAAAAAATTGCTTACCGATACATAAAAACGGTCATGGCAGTTTCTTCGATATCAAATGAGACCACGTCGTTCGAAGATTGTATTTTTATTACTGTTAGCTCTCATGGAATACTATTCCACGTGACCATGAACTGGATGTTGTTAGACAAAGACAAAAGAAACATGAGGCCATAAACAAAATCAATCAAAAATATCAAAGAAAAGACCACATACAACATATAATAGAAAATCATAATCACGGATCACAGTACATAGAAAGGACCCAAGAAACAAGGTATTGCAATGCGCGTTACATGTACCTTCTTTAAAGCAGGAGTGCCCAACCACATGTTGCCTCTTTGTTTTGTCTTATAACCTGCAAGAACATCAGTATAACATTTGGATTAGGAATTAAAACATGAATTACGAGGGTGTTTAGATGCGAGTTTTACAAGTTTTTAAATAATGATTTATAACATGAAGTAAAGAGGTACATTTGATTTAAGCTATCATTCACGGCAGTCAACTTTAGAGTATCGGCATCTTCACCGGCTTTGAAGAAAAGGGGTATGATGCCCATTCCTTCTAAGTTACTTAAATCACTCGTGTCTAAGATACTCTAAAAATACTTCTTTTTAAATGCAAAATCTTATAGCGATAACTTTTAGTTATATATCCTTACTGTGATCTTGAAGAACCATACTTACAGTACGACAAAAATAATTACCTTTCTTTTAGACAATTCATCAAACATCTTTCATATGACCTTTAAACCGAGAAATTATTTTTTTTAATAGTGCACACCCTATCCCGATTTCCTAGGTCCGCCCCCTGAATGAATCCGATTTCTAAAGCCCTCGTTAACTCCATATATAATTACCGAATGTCCCAAAAAAACATAAATAGCTAATCGCTAACTGTCAAGTTGATCAATCATTTACTTTTTCATGTCAATGTTGAGCTTATTCAAATTATAAATCAAAACCACATAACACTATAATCATCTATACATAGTCAAAATCAGCCACATATTGTCAAACATACATAGACACTAGATAAGAATACCACAAAATTAAAACGAACGACAAAGAAAAAACAACCTAACAATTGTCAAATCAACCTATAACTTTATCCTAAATCATTATAACTTAAATACAAAAAAGTAGATTAATTACACACATATCTCCATAAGCACAATTAAATAAGAATTTACCTAACCAAATAATATGAGTGGTGTGTTTGCTCGTGGTGGTGGATGATTAGCAAAAGGTGAGAGGGTATCGTTGATTAACCGGTGGTGGTGGCGTCAAAAGGTTGAGGTTTTAAGTGATGAGGCAGTGAGAGAGCATCAATGGTGTAAAGTGAGATGTATGTGATAAATAAGTGGACGAAAATTGATATCTTATCTTCTAAAATATTTGAACAAAAAGTGAAATTTTAGTGAAAATTGTAAGCGGGAAGTGAAAAAAAGATTATCTTTCACCAAATATATTTTTCCAAATGGTTTTCACATTTGGAAATATTGTAACTTATTTTTTGTTTTGTTAAACAATAAATATTTTTATTGTATTTTTATCTCGGTTGAGTCATCGGGTCATGGGATTGACCACCGAGTCTACTTGGTTGGGTCATCGGGTTACGGGCTCGACCGCCAGGTCAACCCGGTCGACTCATCAGGTCACGGGGATCAAACACCGAGTAAACGAAATTGAGTCATCGAGTCACGATTTCGACCACCGGATCAACCCGGTCGACACAACGGTTCATGGGTTTGACCAGCGGGTCCATCCGGTCGAGCCACTGGGTCAAGTCAGTCGAGTCACCGGGTCATTTTGACCATCAAGTCTGCAGTTCACTGAATCGGCCACCGGGTAAACACAAATGAGTCATCGAGTCACGAGTTTGACCACTGGATCAACTCGCTCGAGACACTGGTTCATGGGTTCGACCAGCGGGTCAACCCAATCGAGGCATTGGGTCAAGTCGGTCAAGTCAACGGGTCATGGTTTCGACCATCAAGTCTGCAGTTCATTGATTCGACCAACAGGTCAACCCGATCGAGTCACCTGGTTACCGGTTCGACAACCGAATCAATTAGCATACCATTAACTATTTTCCGCTATGCAATTTTTACATGTATGCACGGGTACACGTCTAGCAAATATGAATTCGTTGTGCCTTTTGATTTTTTTTCCAATATTTATTCCAACTTTACCACTTACAACCTCATAGTAGTAGGACTAATCCTCCGGTCAAAATCAAACCAAATGAACCGTACTGAAAACCAATTTTGAGGAAAATAAACTGAGAACCGAACCAAAGTAAGTCGATTCAAACCAAAATGAACCGAACTGGTTTTGTAACACCCCATTTTGGAAATGGAATATTACGCATAATCATGGCGTGTCATCAAAGCATACAAGGATAAATGTCTAAGCATTATTCAACCATAAAAGGGAAATACCGGAATCAAACATCGGTACCCCCAAAGTAAAGCTCATCACACACAAACATAAATACTGAAAAAGGAAAGGACGAAACAATGTCCATAGCAACTGTATCAAAGTAAAGGAAATGCATAAAGTAAAGAAAGACAGTAAAGCTTCCAGTCCATATGCACCTACGTTTGAGATCTACGAGCGTCCCTGAGTACCTGCCGTTTTGGGAACATGAAAAGGAAAACGGCTGAGCAAGACGCTCAGTGCGCGGATGTACAATAAAGCATGAAATAGGATAAGCATATAACATATAACAGCGGAAGACTAAGTACTGAGTAAACTGGTTAAGTATCAAGAAAACTGGTTTTATAGTTTGAAAAGCCTTATGTTTATCTTGTGAAAATTGTTTTAACATATATATACCATAGCTCATATAGGTCATGAAAAGGTCACGTGCATGAATACTTGGAGGGGTGACCTCATCATGCTGATTAGAGGGGATGCCTCTAATCAATATACTGGTTTGGGTAGGAGGGATCAACTCCTTGTGAAGGGTGCAAGGCACACACCACATTCACCATGATAAACTGAATAAAACATGTAACTAGGATGCACCCATACGCCCCACCTGATATAATAATATGGCCAAAACTGAAAGGGACGCCACGAGCAATCACTCTGCCGTGGGGAAGTCATAACATCGGTGCCTCCAATGCTATGGTTATGGTACCTCCATAACTAGGTGAAACTGGTCATGCTTGTATATGGCTATAGATTATGCTAATTAAACATAAGCAGTTCAAAACAATAAAACAAATACTGGGGAAAACAGTTGGCTGCATACGGGGAAATCCTAATAAGGAAAGAATGTCCATACAGAAAGGACGGGAATCCGTACCTCAAGTCCAGTGAATGAACGGAAGAAAGACTCTTACTTCTGGATCACTAACGCTACATGAATACACACGTGTATAAGTATCGATTCACTGATTACGTACTGGGTTTTGTGTCTCATTTTAGCTGATTTGGTATGTTTTAGGTCATGGTTCACTGTTTAAAGCCTTAAACTGTGTTTATCTAGTATTCTGATTAATCTGATTAAGTATTACTAGTGTTTCATGTATTAATATACTTACTGTATAATAATAAGTAACTTTCTAAAAATAGCAGGTTTCCAAAAATAGAAAGTTTCCAAAAATAGAAAGTTTCCAAAAATAGAAAGTTACCAAAAAAAATAGAAAGTTTCCAAAAATAGAAAGTTTCCAAAAATAGAAAGTTTCCAAAAATAGAAAGTTTCCAAAAATAGAAAGTTTCCAAAAATAGAATTTACTGCTTAAAATAGATTAGTTTCTAAAAATAGAAAGTTTCCAAAAATAGATCAGCTGCCTTAATTAAATAAGTTTCCATATATAGAAGGTTTCCATGATTAGATTAGTTGCCTGAAATAGATAGATTTCCATATATAGAAGGTTTCCATAATTAGATTAGTTGCCTTATTTAATTAAGTTTCTATAAATAGAAGTTTCCATAATTAGAATTAAGCTGGTTACATAAGCTAACATATAAGTCTAAGTGTTATAAGCTTATTCCTTAAGTCATATGATATAGTGTATAGTTTAATTATTACTTCATGTATTTTAATTAAACTATAGGTTAAGCATTTTAATTAAAGTATAACATGTATTAATTAAAATGAAATAAAATACTTAGGTTAAAATGTGTATTATTATTAATAATAATATAACCTAAGTCATGTCTAAATTAATTAATTATAGGCATGTTTTAATAATTAATTAATTATAACTTATAACATACAATACTTAGGTTAAATTAATGTCATGTTAAACTAATAATTAAAATAACCTAAGTCATGATTTAATTAATATTTCATGTTATTAATTAATTATATCCTAAGTTCATAATTCATAAAAATTAACATGTAGCATAAATCATGATTTAACCAACGAACCATGAATCGGGCATGAATTCGACACCGTACCCCGAGCCAAACCCGGGGCACATGTGTCTCCTTGCTGCCGTGGGTCCCACATGAGCCAACCAAGACCAAAAATGGTCTTGGTGGTGGCGGCAATAGCAAGCCAAACCCCCCTCGGGTTTGTTTGCTAGGCGGCCAAAAACAAACACCCCTTTTAAATCATTCTTTGATTTTATTTAATACCAAAACATGTTAGATCAATGATTAATTACCTTGTTTTAATAAGAAAAATAATAACATGTTCATGAAAATAATCAAAGATTAAAAGGATTAAAAAGAATTAAAAAGAAGGGTTAGAAAGGTATACCACTATGTAGCTTGGAAAAAGGATGAACAAACACGGTTTCTAACACTTGTTTTTAAGATCAAAATCAAACAATCACCCTCCAATGGTGGTGTGAAGGTGGTGGCACAAAGAGAGCAAAAGGAGGAGGAGAAAACTCTTTTAGGGTTTTTGTTTATTTTCTTGAAAGTGAAAAATGAAAACATGTTTTTACTCTTTACCCCCCTTTACTTGTAAAGTCCATGGGCTAGGCCCATTTCTTGTATATGTGTCGTGGGTATGGGGGCCCCACATGGGGTACCCGTACCTTTCTCGTGTCCCGATGTTTCGTGTTCGTTCGTGGTTAAACGTGCTCGTGTTTAAAGTGTTTCTGTTTAATCTAACGTGTCGTTTATCGTAAACTTAATGCTCGTAATTATATTATCAGTATTTACGTAATTATTCTAGTTAGTATTTTAAATGGTGATCATGATTTAATTATGTTCACGTGATATATTTATTAACTGTTTATCGTGAGTTCGTACGTAATCGATACTTGTCATGTCATACACGTATGCACTTGCTTGATTATTAGCACATGAATGTGATCAATACTAACTGAGGTAAGTTTTTAATCTAGGACGTACGATCTTAAGGGCACTATTCATGGTAAAAGCATGCGGGTTTTACAATTCTTCCCCCCTAAAAAGAATAATTCGTCCCCGGATTATAGATAAAGTAAACTGAATAGAAGTGACATACCCGAACTCAAAATATGAAGTGAGGGTAAGAAGCCCGGATAGACTCCTCTGTTTCCCAAGTGGCTTCCCACTCGGTATGGTCCCTCCAAAGAATTTTGACGAATGGAATCGTCTTCCTTCTCATGACTCGTTCTTGCCTGTCGAGTACTCATTCGGGTTCTTCTATAAAAGTGAGATCTTCACGTATCTGTTCCAGTGGATACTGAACCATGTGAAGGGGATGATAATTGTACCCTCTGAGTAAGGACACATGGAACACGTTATGCACGTGCGAAAGCTGAGGAGGTAACGCCAATCGGTAAGATACTTCGCCGATTCGTTCAACGATGTCAAATGGTCCGATGAACCGAGGACTGAGTTTCCCTTTGATCCCGAAGCGTTTAACACCACGTGCCGGCGAAACCTTGAGGAAGACGTGATCTCCCACATTAAAATGTATGTCCCTACGATGCTTATCGGCGTAACTCTTCTGACGTGACCGTGCTTCTTGCAACTTCTGTCTAGCTACCTCAATCTTCTCATTGGTCATTTCTATAATCTCTGGTCCTTCGAGTGTTCGCTCTCCCACTTGATCCCAGCAAGTTGGAGCGCGACACTTTCTGCCATACAACATTTCGAAAGGAGCACATTTGATACTTGCGTGCCAGCTGTTGTTGTATGCAAACTCGACCAAACAGATGTAATCGTCCCAATCACCTGTCCATTCCAACGCACACGACCTTAACATATCTTCCAATGTCTGAATTGTTCGCTCCGATTGTCCGTCCGTTTGAGGATGAAAGGTCGTACTCAGCTTAAGTTGTGTACCCCAAGCTTTTTGCAGACCTTTCCAGAATCGCGACGTGAAACGAGGATCTCTGTCTGAGACGATGCTGGAGGGAGTGCCGTGGAGTCTCATGATCTCCCTTCTGTACGTATCTGCGAGTTTACTTACCGGATCTTCCTTGCGTATCGGTAAGAAATGAGCTGATTTGGTGAGTCGATCAACGATGACCCAAATAGCATCGTGCTTCTTCTTGGTAGGCGGAAGACCGGTAACAAAATCCATGGTGATTTTGTCCCACTTCCACTCTGGAATATCCAACGGTTGAAGGAGACCGCCCGATCGCTGATGTTCAATCTTAACCTGCTGGCAGGTAAGACATTTAGAGACATACGTGGCTACATCCTGTTTCATACCACTCCACCAAAAGTGCTGTCTGATGTCATGGTACATTTTTGTCGACCCAGGATGTATAGAAAATGGGGAGCTGTGAGCTTCAGCTAACAATGCTTCCCGGAGTTCTGGATTGTCAGGAACACAAAGTCTCGTGCCCTGCCAAACGATACCGTCTGCGTCCATTCTGAATTCTGTCTGCTTCTCCAAATTCTGAATTATCGCCCAAATCTCTCCATCATCCTTCTGCGCTTCCTTAATCCTAGTCAGTAACTCAGGTTCTACTCTAAGATTCGCCCAGTATCCGTGCTGCCCACGTATCATGATTTCGATGTCTAGCCGCTCCAAGTCTCTTATGTTTTGTTCCTCTATCTCAATGCCGTTTATCATTCCGGACTTTCTGCTGAGTGCATCTGCTACTACATTAGCCTTTCCGGGATGATACTGTAGGTTAATATCATAATCCTTCAACAGTTCCAACCATCTCCTTTGTCTCATGTTCAATTCTCGCTGTGTGAAGATATACTTCAAGCTCTTGTGATCCGTGAAAATGTCGCATGATTCTCCGTATAAGTAATGCCTCCATATCTTCAATGCGAACACCACTGCAGCAAGTTCCAGGTCATGCGTAGGGTAGTTTTCTTCATAGGGCTTAAGCTGCCGTGAAGCATACGCGATCACTTTCCCATGTTGCATGAGAACACAGCCCAGTCCCTTCCCCGATGCATCGCTATAGATCTGAAATCCACCTGTACCAGATGGGAGAGTAAGAATAGGTGCAGATACTAACTTCTGCTTTAGGTCTTCGAAGCTCTTCTCTCGTTCTTCCGTCCAGACGAATTTCTCTCCTTTTCGCATCAGTTTGGTGAGAGGCAATGCCAGGCGGGAAAAGTTCTCCACGAATCTTCGATAATATCCAGCTAAGCCTAAGAAACTGCGGACTTCTGTCGCTGATGTTGGTCTTGGCCATTTAGTGATAGCCTCAACCTTCGCTGGGTCCATAGTGATCCCTTCTGCTGATACAATGTGACCTAAGAATGCCACCTTGTTTAACCAGAACTCACACTTGGAGAATTTCGCATACAGCTGCTTCTGACGAAGAATCTGTAGTACAGTACGGAGATGATCTTCGTGTTCCTCCGTGGACTTTGAGAAAATCAAGATGTCATCGATGAATACAATGACAAATTTATCAAGGAATTCATGGAAGATTCTGTTCATCAGATCCATGAATACTGCTGGAGCGTTAGTCAGGCCGAATGGCATGACCACGAACTCATAATGGCCATAGCGGGTACGAAAAGCAGTCTTGGCAATATCCTGCTCTTTAACCCTTAGCTGATGGTAGCCTGACCTTAGATCGATCTTTGAGAAGTGTTTGGCTCCTTGAAGTTGGTCAAACAGATCGTCTATACGTGGCAGTGGATATCTATTGCGGATGGTAATCTTATTAAGTTCACGGTAGTCAATGCAAAGTCGCATGCTGCCGTCCTTCTTCTTAACGAACAAGACCGGTGCGCCCCATGGAGATGCGCTTGGTCTAATGAATCCTCGTTCAAGAAGTTCCTGCAGTTGGTCCTTCAGTTCTTTTAGCTCTATGGGAGCCATACGATACGGAGCCTTCGAGATTGGTTCGGCTCCTGGAACAAGGTCGATGTTGAACTCCACTTCTCTTGCAGGTGGTATGCCTGGAAGTTCATCTGGGAAGACGTCTTGAAATTCTGAGACTACCGGTTGATCCTGAATCGATGGAAATTCAGCATCCATGTCATGAACCGTAGCTAGATAACCTTCGCAGCCATGTGACAGTAATGCACGTGCTTGCAAGGTAGATATGACTTGTACAGACCGCCCGGGTATGAACCCGTTATGGATGTACTCTGGTGCATTAATGTCGCCGAAGATCACCCGATATGAGTGGCAGTCTATGGTAGCATGGTGCCTGGATAGCCAGTCCATACCGAGAATCATATCGAATTCAATCATGTCTAGGGGAAGTGCATCTACTGCACGAACTTTATCGTCAAACTCTAGAGGAAGACTCTTGTATACATGAGTTATTAATACAGAGTCCCTCAGAGGCGTGGAAATGGTAAGCTTATTTTCTAATGGCAAGGGAAGTGTCCTGATGTTCTTAGCATAAGTAGTGGAAATAACTGAATGAGTGGCACCCGTGTCGAAAAGAACACATGCAGCCTGGCCGTACATATACAAAATTCCAGTAATGGTACCTGTAGATTTGTTTGCCTGATCGCGCGATGTCGTGTAGACACGCCCAGTGGTAGGAGGCGGTTTAGTATCAGCATGACCCGAAGTACCCTCCATTTCACCCTTACGGCAATCTCTCATACGATGGCCAGGGAGGCCGCACTTGTAGCACGCGTCGGAATCACGACGACATGGGCCAGGGTGTCTGCGATGGCAAGTGCTGCAAAGAGGATGAGTGAATCCTCCAGCAGGAGTCCTTGCTTGCTGAGGGCCTGCTGATGACAAAACGTGTTAAGAATAAAGTATATGCACGAGTATAGGACGTAAGCGTCATAAGATGTTTACCAGTGTTAGCTGAACGGTTAGGCTGAGAACCCCTGTGGTTCTGGTCCCTTCCGTTACCGTGGTTCCTGGTAGAGATTAATATAGTGTCAGCATGGGAAAAACAACATGAAATCATAAGAAGATGCGTAAAAAGTAGGACCTGCTGTTGTTGGAGTGTCCCGCATTGTTACGGTAATTATCATTACCGTTGCGCCTTTCCACAACAGAACGGTCGTTAGAGTGACCGTTTCCTTTGGGCTGATTGGGCTGCTGCTGAGTAGCCGGCTGAGACCGGTCCCCAGTTTTCTGCCTGGAAGATACAGTTTAAGAGATGATTATAGGACATATAATGATAGGATGCGGTCTGGTTAACGCTAGAACACGAAATGTTTTACCTCTTGTCGGGTCTTTCAGCTTCCCCGAACTCATCGCGTTCCTGCAACATCTCAAGCTTCCTTGCTGCGTCGGCCACTTGTGCTACTGTATTGAACGTAGCACATACCAGATTGTTCGCGACCGAGGTGCGAAGTGCCCACCTAAAATGGTGTGCCTGCTCCTCAGGAGTACCAGCCGCTGCTCCCAGAAAACCAGCCAAGCGAAGAAAGCGCTGCATGAATTCGTTGCTATTCTCGCCCGCTCTCTGACGTATCCCATGGTATTCTCGCTTGAGTTTGTCCTGCTATGCCTTAGGAAAGAACTGTTCCATCACTCTCTCCTTGAATTGGGCCCATATCAAACCAGCGACCCATTCATCACCTCCTTCTGACTGTGTCAAAGCTAGCCACCAGTTGAGTACATCGCCTTCAAACCTGTAGCATGCCAATCTTGCCTTGAAGGCGGGGTCACATCCCATAGCATTAAAGATTTTCTCAATGTGAGTCAGCCAGCTTTCAGCATCGCTGGGGCTATCAGTCTTTTCAAAAGCTCTAGGACGGAGCTTGTTAAATCTTTCCAACCATACCGCTAGTGTCACTGGGGGAGGAGGAGGAGGAGGTGCCTGATTCTGCGGCTGCTGATTGTTGGCAGCTTGGACTTCAGCACGAATGTCATTCCTCAGTTGAGGAAGTAAGGCTTGCATGGCAGCCTGAATTGCAGCATTGAGCTGCTCTTGCTCGCGTGTGAGAACCATCTGACAGTATAACATAAAACATATGATTAACAGTTCAAACATAAAATATAAAAAAAAAATTATGCCAAAAATTTCACGAGAAAAATTTTATGCAAGAAAATCTTTGTATGAATGCATGATGCAGTTTTATGAAAACTTTGATGCTCGAGAGTGAACGCCTCCGGTCAGTTCACTCAAAATAAAAGACATATCGAGGGGACGCCTATGGGTCGGTCCCAAATCTAAAAGTTTCGATAAAACACATGCGACTAAATAGGGCCAGTCCTGTACCAACCATTACTTAGTCAAAAACCCTATAACAATGACATGTATATGTATGCTTAAAAATGATGAATGCATGAAAACAACTGTCAGTTCTAGGAAGACCGTAGTGACTACCCACTAATCACAGGTCATATTTGAGAGCCTACAGGTCGAAGCCTTGGCTCTGATACCATAATTGTAACACCCCATTTTGGAAATGGAATATTACGCATAATCATGGCGTGTCATCAAAGCATACAAGGATAAATGTCTAAGCATTATTCAACCATAAAAGGGAAATACCGGAATCAAACATCGGTACCCCCAAAGTAAAGCTCATCACACACAAACATAAATACTGAAAAAGGAAAGGACGAAACAATGTCCATAGCAACTGTATCAAAGTAAAGGAAATGCATAAAGTAAAGAAAGACAGTAAAGCTTCCAGTCCATATGCACCTACGTTTGAGATCTACGAGCGTCCCTGAGTACCTGCCGTTTTGGGAACATGAAAAGGAAAACGGCTGAGCAAGACGCTCAGTGCACGGATGTACAATAAAGCATGAAATAGGATAAGCATATAACATATAACAGCGGAAGACTAAGTACTGAGTAAACTGGTTAAGTATCAAGAAAACTGGTTTTATAGTTTGAAAAGCCTTATGTTTATCTTGTGAAAACTGTTTTAACATATATATACCATAGCTTATATAGGTCATGAAAAGGTCACGTGCATGAATACTTGGAGGGGTGACCTCATCATGCTGATTAGAGGGGATGCCTCTAATCAATATACTGGTTTGGGTAGGAGGGATCAACTCCTTGTGAAGGGTGCAAGGCACACACCACATTCACCATGATAAACTGAATAAAACATATAACTAGGATGCACCCATACGCCCCACCTGATATAATAATATGGCCAAAACTGAAAGGGACGCCACGAGCAATCACTCCGCCGTGGGGAAGTCATAACATCGGTGCCTCCAATGCTATGGTTATGGTACCTCCATAACTAGGTGAACTGGTCATGCTTGTATATGGCTATAGATTATGCTAATTAAACATAAGCAGTTCAAAACAATAAAACAAATACTGGGGAAAACAGTTGGCTGCATACGGGGAAATCCTAATAAGGAAAGAATGTCCATACTGAAAGGACGGGAATCCGTACCTCAAGTCCAGAGAATGAACGGAAGAAAGACTCTTACTTCTGGATCACTAACGCTACATGAATACACACGTGTATAAGTATCGATTCACTGATTACGTACTGGGTTTTGTGTCTCATTTTAGCTGATTTGGTATGTTTTAGGTCATGGTTCACTGTTTAAAGCCTTAAACTGTGTTTATCTAGTATTCTGATTAATCTGATTAAGTATTACTGGTGTTTCATGTATTAATATACTTACTGTATAATAATAAGTAACTTTCTAAAAATAGCAGGTTTCCAAAAATAGAAAGTTTCCAAAAATAGAAAGTTTCCAAAAATAGAAAGTTACCAAAAAAAATAGAAAGTTTCCAAAAATAGAAAGTTTCCAAAAATAGAAAGTTTCCAAAAATAGAAAGTTTCCAAAAATAGAATTTACTGCTTAAAATAGATTAGTTTCTAAAAATAGAAAGTTTCCAAAAATAGATCAGCTGCCTTAATTAAATAAGTTTCCATATATAGAAGGTTTCCATGATTAGATTAGTTGCCTGAAATAGATAGATTTCCATATATAGCAGGTTTCCATAATTAGATTAGTTGCCTTATTTAATTAAATTTCTATAAATAGAAGTTTCCATAATTAGAATTAAGCTGGTTACATAAGCTAACATATAAGTCTAAGTGTTATAAGCTTATTCCTTAAGTCATATGATATAGTGTATAGTTTAATTATTACTTCATGTATTTTAATTAAACTATAGGTTAAGCATTTTAATTAAAGTATAACATGTATTAATTAAAATGAAATAAAATACTTAGGTTAAAATGTGTATTATTATTAATAATAATATAACCTAAGTCATGTCTAAATTAATTAATTATAGACATGTTTTAATAATTAATTAATTATAACTTATAACATACAATACTTAGGTTAAATTAATGTCATGTTAAACTAATAATTAAAATAACCTAAGTCATGATTTAATTAATATTTCATGTTATTAATTAATTATATCCTAAGTTCATAATTCATAAAAATTAACATGTAGCATAAATCATGATTTAACCAACGAACCATGAATCGGGCATGAATTCGACACCGTACCCCGAGCCAAAACCGGGGCACATGTGTCTCCTTGCTGCCGTGGGTCCCACATGAGCCAACCAAGACCAAAAATGGTCTTGGTGGTGGCGGCAATAGCAAACCAAACCCCCCTCGGGTTTGTTTGCTAGGCGGCCAAAAACAAACACCCCTTTAAATCATTCTTTGATTTTATTTAATACCAAAACATGTTAGATCAATGATTAATTACCTTGTTTTAATAAGAAAAATAATAACATGTTCATGAAAATAATCAAAGATTAAAAGGATTAAAAAGAATTAAAAAGAAGGGTTAGAAAGGTATACCACTATGTAGCTTGGAAAAAGGATGAACAAACACGGTTTCTAACACTTGTTTTTAAGATCAAAATCAAACAATCACCCTCCAATGGTGGTGTGAAGGTGGCGGCACAAAGAGAGCAAAAGGAGGAGGAGAAAACTCTTTTAGGGTTTTTGTTTATTTTCTTGAAAGTGAAAAATGAAAACATGTTTTTACTCTTTACCCCCCTTTACTTGTAAAGTCCATGGGCTAGGCCCATTTCTTGTATATGTGCCGTGGGTATGGGGGCGCCACATGGGGTACCCGTACCTTTCTCGTGTCCCGATGTTTCGTGTTCGTTCGTGGTTAAACGTGCTCGTGTTTAAAGTGTTTCTGTTTAATCTAACGTGTCATTTATCGTAAACTTAACGCTCGTAATTATATTATCAGTATTTACGTAATTATTCTAGTTAGTATTTTAAATGGTGATCATGATTTAATTATGTTCACGTGATATATTTATTAACTGTTTATCGTGAGTTCGTACGTAATCGATACTTGTCATGTCATACACGTATGCACTTGCTTGATTATTAGCACATGAATGTGATCAATACTAACTGAGGTAAGTTTTTAATCTAGGACGTACGATCTTAAGGGCACTATTCATGGTAAAAGCATGCGGGTTTTACAGGTTTGGTTTGATTTAGATATGTTAGGGGTATTTATCTCGGTTTTGACTCGCACTGAGAAAAACCATTGAGCAGGAGTAGTTAAACACGAGCAAGGATCGAAGTACATACCAAAATGATCTTTAATAATCTACTATTGTGGATGGTCGAGTTAAAAAGAGACACATACACATGAAACAAGTGACAATATAATACGAATGAAAGCCTCCTCGTTATTCCACATCTTCTTTATTACAAGGGCATAGAAAAGATTCGTATGGCTTCACTTACACAAGTCACAAAATCGAGTGGTGATAGTGGTAGTGTAAGGATAAGAGCTTGTGAAGGGAGTAGTCGATAGGGTATCATTGTATACGAGATCTTCAAAGGAGTAGTCGATAGGGTATCGTTGTATACGAGATGTTCAAATGAGTAGTCGATACGAGATGTTCAGAGGGTATCGTTGTATACGAGATGTTCAAAAGAGTGTCTGTTGTATACGAGATCTTCAAAGAAGTAGTCGATAGGGTATCGTTGTATACGAGATCTTCTAAGGAGTAGTCGATAGGGTATCGTTGTATAAGAGATGTTCAAAGGAGTGTTCGTTGTATACGAGATCTCTAAGGAGTAGTCAATAGGGTATCGGTGTATACGAGATGTTCAAATGAGTAGTTGATACGCGATGTTCAAAGGGTGTCGTTGTATACGAGATGTTCAAAGGAGTGTCTGTTGTATACGAGATCTGAAAAGGAGTAGTCGATAGGGTATCGTTGTATACGAGATGTTCAAAGGAGTGTTCGTTGTATACGAGATCTTCAAAGGAGGAGTCGATAGGGTATCTTTGTATACGAGATGTTCAAATGAGTAGTCGATAAGGTATCGTTGTATACGAGATATTCAAAGGAGTAGTCGATAGGGTATCGTTGTATACGAGATGTTAAAACGAGTAGTCGATACGATATGTTCAAAGGGTATCGTTGTATACGAGATGTTTAAAGGAGTGTCCGTTGTATACGATATCTTCAAAGGAGTAGTCGATAGGGTATCGTTGTATACGAGATCTTCAAAGGAGTAGTCAATAGGGTATCGTTGTATACGAGATGTTCAAAGGAGTGTTTGTTGTATACGAGATCTTTAAGGAGTAGTTGATAGGGTATCGGTGTATACGAGATGTTCAAATGAGTAGTCGATACGAGAGTTCAAAGGGTATCGTTGTATACGAGATGTTCAAAGGAGTGTCCGTTGTATACGATATGTTCAAATGAGTAGTCGATAGGGTATCGTTGTACACGAGATGTTCAAATAAGTAGTCGATAAGGTATCGTTGTATACGAGATGTTCAAAATAGTATTCGATAGGGTATCGTTGAACACGAGATGTTCAAATGAGTAGTCGATAGGTATCGTTGTATACGATATGTTCAAAATAGTAGTCGATAGGGTATCGTTGTACACGAGATGTTCAAATGAGTAGTCGATAGGGTATCGTTGTATACGAGATGTTCAAATGAGTAGTCGATAGGGTATCGTTGTATCCGGGATGTTCAAATAAGTAGTAGATAGGGCATCGTTGTATACGAGATGTTCAAAGGGTATCGTTGTATACGAGATGTTCAAATGAGTAGTCGATAGGGTATCGTTGTATACGAGATGTTCAAATGAGTAGGCGATAGGGTATCGTTGTATACGAGATGTTCAAATGAGTAGGCGATAGGGCATCTCGACTTTGCAATCTAATTCGTATGTTTTATCTACTTCGTAATGTAATTCGTATGTTTTATCTACTTCGTAATGTAATTCGTATGTTTTATCGACTTTGTAATGTAATTCGTATGTTTTATCATCTTTTTAATATAGTTCGTATGTTTTATCATCTTTTTAATATAATTCGTATGTTTTTTCGACTTTGTAATATAATTCGTATGTTTTATTGTTTAGCTTTTTATCGACTTTATAATGTAGTTTGCATGTTTTATTGAATAAACTTTTATCAACTTTCTCACGATGTATAAATCACAAAATATTGATAGTCCGTGTGGAATATGTGGGGAATATGTGGGAAATCCGTGGGAAATCCGTGAGAAATCTGTAATCCGTGGGAAATCCGTAGGTAATTTACCCACACATTTCCCACGGATATGTAAATAATAAAATAATGTGTTTTCCGTGGGAAAGTTCCGTGGGAAATCCGTGGGTAAATTACACATGGATTTCCCACAGATGTATAATTAATAAAAATTTATGACTTACGTGGGTAAATTACCCGCGGATTTCCCACGGATGGATAAATAATGAAAAAATTGTTGCCCGTGGGAAATCCATGGGTGAATTACCCACGGATTTCCCACGGATGAATAGATAATAAAATAATATGTTATTCGTGGGTAGTTTACCCACGGATTTCCCACGGATGAACAAATAATAAAATAATACCTTGTCCGTGGGAAATCCGTGGGTAAATTACCCACGGATTTCTCACGGATAGATAAATAATAATAATAATGTGTATACCGTGGGAAATCCGTGGGTAATTTGTCACAGCTTTCCCACGGATGTGTAAAATAACAAAAATAGTTTTGTACTCCATGGGAAATCCGTGGGTAATTTGCAATCCGTGGGTAATTTGTCACGACTTCCCCACGAATTTCCCACAGAAACCTTGGTCAATGCTTCTGTGGGAAATCCGTGGGTAATTTCCCACGGAATATTTTTTTGTCTTTTCTGTGGGAATACCGTGTCAAATTTCCCACGGTTTTTGTTCCGTGGGAAAAATTTTGTGGGTAAAGGCTGTTTGTGTAGTAGTGCTTGGAAGACCAGATAAGACACCCAAGATTGTTGTAAAGGATTCGAACACAAGTAACATGAACACGACAAAATCTGAATTTAGGGTTTTGAAGAAAACCCTAATTTGATTTAGCTAGGGTTTCGTTTTTGGGGCACTTCAAGGTATGAACTTTGAGAGCTGTTTAAAGGGTGTTTAAGGTCATTGTTTAGTGGTTCATATACGTTCTAACAATGACATATAGGGTGGTGTATGGTGGTGTTTGGTCTTGGCTGAAATCAAAGAACAAGATCAAGAAATTTATTTAGGGTTTTGGTTTCAAGGGGATTCAAGGGTCCAAACCTTAGGAGCTGTTTGTATGGGTTTAGGCTGAGTGTTTAGGAGTTTCTTCGGAGTATTAGCCATGGTGGTGGTGGTGGTTTATGGTGGTGATAGTGGACGGCAGAAAACATAAAAACAAGGAAAGATTTTCGTGGTTTTGTTTGTCGATTGTGATGAATCAAGCTTAGAACTAGTTACCTCTTTATAATACTACTTGTAATCAATCACATATCTTCCAATAATGATGGAATATCTTGAGGAATGGCTGAGAATGAAGAATAGTAGCAAGAATGGGATAGAACAGTAACCAGGGATAAGAATTCGATTGTTGTGAGAGTTTGTAGGAAAAATAATCGTTGGTAGGCCATATAGGGAAGATATGGGTCGTTCATAATGTGTAAGGAACAAGGAAATATATTTTAGGCAAGCTAATAATGTTGTAAATATGTATTAGAATTATATCCTAAATTATCAAAGTGTATATACTTATTTATAGCTAATCAAACGGGCCTAAGGATTTTGTAATGCTTAAATCCACGAAATATATGTTAAGTAGTTACTAATATGGGCTAATATGGGTTTAGGTACAATTAGTCAGATTTAATTTGAGTTTACGGGCTTTTAAAATTACTTACGGGCTTTTAAAATTAATTACGGGTTTATTTCTAGTCGTTTAATAATTTAATTAAGCTCCTATGATTAATTATGAAGTTTACACATTAAGTTTATTAATTTTTAGTTGATAAAATTAATTTAGACATTTTCGTGATCATTTTGACAAGAAAACGATATTTTATACTTAAATAATCAATAAAATACGATTACATCGATAAATTATTCGAAACCTTGAAAATAAATAAAAAGTGACAAATATATGATATATAGACTTTTTATAGACCGTCATATATTATTTTGAAGAAATCATGAGTTGAAAACGTTTATATAACTTTCTATTTAATTACCGATAATTTCGATAATTTTACGTTATCTATTAAAATAAATTATTATTGACGTTTATATGACCTAAAAACTTAAAATAAGTTATTTCACATTAAACTTATATAACTCATAAGCTTTTAGTTTGATGGCCTCCAGTTAGAGTTAATAACGGTCTTCAAATAGCACAATAATTATTTTCTGCTTTACAATAATTAATTTTAAACACGTAGCATATAAATTTCTAGATCACAAATAGAATATCCTAATAATCCTTCGTGAGTATTATTGGTGATACTATAATTTGTTAGTTTTTGAATACATTCATGTTTATAATTTACAGTGTTTTCAAAAAAAAAAATTTGTAATGATAATTATTTTAAATAATGAGTTCAAATTTACGGGTTGTCACATTCACCCCACCTTAGAGGATTTCATCCCGAAATCAAGGCGTAGTATACGTTAAGGTATTTGTCAAGAAGAAGACGAAAGTGGTTAGTGGCATTCTAGATCTTCTAGAATTTATGATTTCTCCCATACGTTTAGTGTATGGTAGAAAAAAATGATTATTTTGAGTGAGTTTTATTCGTTTTGGTATTTGTGGTAACTTCTACGAGCATACTATTGTCTCGTCTAAATTATACATTGGTGATCAGACTATGTATATTCCGGATACAACAAATAGCATCCTCCTTTTCATCACTTCTTTTATTTGTATCATATTTTTTTCTATATCTTACCAATAATTAACAGTTAACTAGATAGAGCATGCCATGTTTTGTACTACTGTAATACTATAGTATAGCCTACTAGCTTACGTCATCCCACACCCCTGGGTGACGAAGCATAGTCCTACAAAACATGTTTTTCACAGTAACAATTAGTAGTCTAGTAAATAAAAATAGCATGTTAAACAATTTAGCTTTTGATGAGGATCTAACATTAGATGGTTGGTATGTCATATTATCATGCGATTTAGAGCCGATTATAGTCTAGAGTTACTAATGCAACCTAGTTCTCTATAATCAAGGCTCTGATACCATTCTGTCATACCCCCAAATTTACTGCAGCGGAAGACTGGATTTGGGTTGCGACTTCATGGCGTGAAGAGGACTTGATGCGAGAGAACGACCTCTACATGCCAAAACAACAATGCAGACTCCACATAATCCACATAGTAGCATACCTGAGAAAAACATTGTTAAAGTGTCAACATAAAGTTGGTGAGTTCCTAGTTTTGATTTAAGAAAACAATAAAAATCATTTCAATGAACCACGAGATTCGTATCCACCTGTGACAATATAACACATACAAAGTCACACAATTTATCTTTACTACTATCTAAGCTCATGACACCGATGTGTTAACGAGTCTAACCGACTTTGTGTGTGTGCCCATGCAGGTGACTAACCCCAGTCACCCGTCGTCTTCAAATGAAATTGTATTTACTTGAACGCACCCATTCAAAGTAAATAGGAGTGTCAACTCCAATAGATCTATCCATAACATTCGCGCTCACTTCGCTGTAAACAGCTAGGTGACTAACGGTTCATGAGTCGTGGGCAGTTATCATTTGTGTTGTTTCGAGACATAGATCAATTAGTAAAGAATAGTTCACTTGTGTTCACGCGTTATAAATCAAAAAATGTTATTACCCGAAAAGATGACAAAATATTTTGAAAGACGTATGAGCTAGTAACTCACAGCTGATAAACAGTTTGAGAAATAGGCTAAGAAACTCACTGTTTGATAAAATAATTTAAGATAGGGGCTAGAGAACGCACCTTGTTGATAGTAAAGTGTCGTAGGACAAAGTAGAATTTTACCGGTAACCTAACAAGAATAATGTTCATTTAAACCATGTTTAATAGAAATGTAATGTACATGTATAAACCCTTTCTTAGTTGGTGCTTTAGGTTGGAATAATAACGACTAACGTTTTATAAAACGTTTTCAGCTATTAATTAATTTAATAATTTAGAGTCGGGTTTTAACTTTTTAAACTAGGGTTTCATCAATTATTATCATTTTAGATTTTCATGTTTATATAAAATAATTGATAGGTTGATATGGATTCAAGTAAAATAAATTTAAATTTAATTAAATTCTGCAAACAAATTAATAATTAAATTTTACATAGTTTTTATAATAAGTAAAAATTCAGGTTTACGGTTTCAGCTTTCGTATTTATTTCTTAATCATCTTAAGTATTATAAAAGCATGTAATAATTTACTAATTTAATATGAAATATAAAATTTATAAGTTTAGCAAGAAATTTCACTTAACAATTTTATGGGTTATAAAATATAATTAGATTTTCTTAAAAACGTCATTTTTACGCGTATTTATCATTTATTAATTATAAACTCATTTTTAATCCTTCTACCATGATTATTTTTTAGAGATTGATTCATATTATGATTTTACAATTTTATTAATAAATTCATATTAGTGACATTTTAAGTGTTCTAAAGTTTACCATTTTACATGCATACAATTTCATTAATTTCACATAAAATCATAAAATTAAAAGTGTGATAACTAATTCATTTTTAGGTCTTTTAAATTGGTTCAAAAAGCTTTAGAAATTTTATGACAAATTAAATATGAATATTTAGAGTAAAAGTTTCGTGACCAACATTGGATGGTCGGTTTTTAACAAAAGTTTAGGCGTTTTTAAGCTAGTTTAGCAACGAGAGTTTAGGCTACTTTTACCACTTGATAAAATAACATTGTATATTGAGTTTAACTAACATAAACTAATTAGTGACATCATTTAACAGTAAGAAACATGAAAATTCAGTTCATAATCAAGTTAAGCAAAATTATGGCACGGTTTTTACCCGTACGTCCCGTTAGGGCTCGTTTTTAACCATTTAGCCAATTACGTGTTACTTTTCAACTTTAGGCATTACTAGGTCAGGGTTTAACATGTAATAATAGTTACTTGTACTAGGTAAATCAGATCTTATGAAGCGATTGGTGGTTTGAGCAAAACCGAACCTAGAAAACCCTAAAAAGAGCTCGGCTAGGATTTTGCTTGCACAACCCGTACACGAACACTTAGAGGACTTAGGAACTTGTACTAGGACTACTTGGAAGACCAGAGAAGACACCCAAGATTGTTGTAAAGGATTCGAACATAAGTAACATGAACACGACAAAATCTGAATCTAGGGTTTTGAAGAAAACCCTAATTTGATTTAGCTAGGGTTTCGTTTTTGGGGCACTTCAAGGTATGAACTTTGAGAGCTGTTTAAAGGGTGATTAAGGTCATTGTTTAGTGGTTCATAGACGTTCTAACAATGACATATAGGGTGGTGTATGGTGGTGTTTGGTCTTGGCTGAAATCAAAGAACAAGATCAAGAAATTTATTTAGGGTTTTGGTTTCAAGGGGATTCAAGGGTCCAAATCTTAGGAGCTGTTTGTATGGGTTTAGGCTGAGTGTTTAGGATTTTCTTAGGAGTATTAGCCATGGTGGTGGTGGTGGTTTATGGTGGTGATAGTGGACGGCAGAAAACATAAAAACAAGGAAAGATTTTTGTGGTTTTGTTTGTTGATTGTGATGAATCAAGCTTAGAACTAGTTACATCTTTATAATAATACTTGTAATCAATCACATATCTTCCAATAATGATGGAATATCTTGAGGAATGGCTGAGAATGAAGAATAGTATCAAGAATGGGATAGAACAGTAACCAGGGATAAGAATTCGATTGTTGTGAGAGTTTGTAGTAAAAATAATCATTGGTAGGCCATATAGGGAAGATATGGGTCGTTCATAATGTGTAAGGAATAAGGAAGTATATTTTAGGCAAGCCAATAATGTTGTAAATATGTATTAGAATTATATCCTAAATTATCAAAGTGTATATACTTATTTATAGCTAATCAAACGGGCCTAAGGATTTTGTAATGCTTAAAGCCATGAAATATATGTTAAGTAGTGATTAATATGGGCTAATATGGGTTTAGGTACAATTAGTTGGGTTTAATTTGAGTTCACGGGCTTTTAAAATTACTTACGGGCTTTTAAAATTAGTTACGGATTTATTTCTAGTCGTTTAATAATTTAATTAAGCTCCTATGATTAACTATGAAGTTTACACATTAAATTTATTAGTTTTTAGTTGATAAAATTAATTTAGACATTTTCGTGATCATTTTGACAAGAAAACGACATTTTATACTTAAATAATCAATAAAATACGATTACATCGATACATTATTCGAAACCTTGAAAATAAATAAAAAGTGACAAATATATGATATATAGACTTTTTATAGACCGTCATTAGGGGTGTCATAAAATTTGACCCGACCCGAACCCGAAAATGCATATTCGGGTCGGGTTAATCGGGTCTAAAAATATATTCGGGTTAATCAGGTCAACCCGAATTGACCCGAGATAGGAATAAGCTCGGGTTCGGATTAGATTTATATACTTTACTCGGGTTCGGGTCAACCCGAATGACCCGAGGTTTTTTTTTTTAATTCTGTTTTTTACTGTATAACAGGCAAGTCGATGGCGCATGTAATGAAACATAGCCCAATTGTCCACAGATAAGATAAAATTTACTTATATTATTTCCAAAAGCAAGATTAGATAAGATAAAGTTGTCATATAACCATAAACCATTCACCTTTTCAATTCCTAAAACAGAGATTTTTAAATGATCAATCCTAACGTGATTGATTTACCAAAGGTATTTACTATTTGTTAATTACAGTAATTTTTTTGTTAGATTTAATTTTCTTGTAAGTAACGATTCTTGATTTTTTTTATTATAGAGATTAACTTTTAGGGATGATGGTCTGTTAGAAATTAGCACATGTAATGTTCTTAAGCGTATTCAAAAGTGGTAATTTCATCCTTTGTTGTATTCAAAACATTAAATTACTACATTATCAATTTATTTTATTTACTACTGGGTAATGTTGGTTAACTGCTTATAACTTGCATAATGTTGTTGTTTAATTGTTGTTTAAATAGTTGTTCTATGTAGTTTTAGCTTTCAGTTTCAACAAAAAAAAATTGTAATTCTTAAATGGGACAGACCCGAACCCGAGTTGACCCGACTCGAATTGACCCGACCCGAATTGACCCGAACCCGAGTGACCCGAGTTCTAATTAGGCTCGGGTTCGGGTATGATTTTTTGGACTCTTGACCCGACCCGAGTTGACCCGAACCCTGTTGACCCGACCCGATTCCCACCCCTAACCGTCATATATTATTTTGAAGAAATCATGAGTTGAAAACGTTTATATAACTTTCTGTTAATAATTACCGATGATTTCGATAATTTTACGTTATCTATTAAAATAAATTATTATTGACGTTTATATGACCTAAAAACTTAAAGTAAGTTATTTCACATCAAACTTATAGAACCCATAAGCTTTTAGTTTGATGGCCTCCAGTTAGAGTTAATAATGGCCTTCAAATAGCACAATAATTATTTTCTGCTTTACAATAATTAATTTTAAACACGTAGCATATAAATTTCTAGATCACAAATAAAATATCCTAATTGTCCTTCGTGAGTATTATTGGTGATAATATAATTTATTAGTTTTTGAATACATTGTTGATCCCAAACTTAGATCGATTTAGCTTTGTGTTATCGAGATTAGATCAAGTATAACACGTAGAGAAACCTTTGTTATATGCTTTGTGAATCTAAGTGTTATGCGGAATTTAACACTTAAGTAAGAACACAAGATGTAAACAAAACTTTCACTTTGATTATGAATGTCGAACTTGCTTACAATGAAAGATGTTTACGAATGAAAACTTATGAAAACTTAATTCTAAACATTAACCTAAAAGCCTTCTTTTATAGACTAAGAAGCCTTGTACAATAAGCTACGTATCAACTATTCTAGGTAAAGATAAACATAGAAAATACATTGTTGTTTCTATCCTTACTAGAAGTATTCTAGAATATAATAAACGTGTAGCTTACATCTTCCATCAGTGCTTGTCTTCAATCTGTCAACGCTTGACTTTAACTTTGTCAATGCTTGTGTTGTCAGCGCTCACTTTGTTCTTGTCAACGCTTGAGTTGTTCTTGTCAGCGCTCAAGTGATCTGGCCTTAATTTATTCCCAACAATCCTCCCCTAAACTTGATATCCACTCTTATGATCAAGTTTCTGAATAATCATTAAGAACTTGGAGGAGTCTGACAAACCTTCTCATACTGGTAATAAATAAATTTGATCAAATTCTTTGCCACGTCACTGGTATAGTCTATCTCCAACTGAGTGTCCTTCATCTTTTCCAAAACAGCCTTGGATATGAAATATTGAGCATCCACAAGTAGATACTCAGCAAACTTAGTAGAACTCAAATGGTATACACCAGCAGCTGAATATAACCTCCATTGAAGACCACTGAGGTCATCCTCAAGATCCTTCCATATTTCAGGATCTTCCTCATTTGTCCCACACATTCTTTTGAATGTGGTCCAAAGTTTTATTCCATTAGCTGAAGTTGGTGCTTCAGCCTCATACTTGGTCTCCAGCAACCTCCAAATGTCCACCAAGTCTTCTCTATCACAACTTGCAAATAAAGATATGAGAGTGGTAAAAGTGTGTACCTCCTTGCCAAATCTTCCAATCTTCCAGAATCCACATTCATCCTCATCATAACTCACAATTGGATTCCTGGAATCTAATGGTAACACTTGCACCATATCTGAAGCTTCTAATGGGGAGAGCTTGAGGCTCTTTCTAATAACTGCTTCACTTGGATATAGTGAATTCATATCTTTTGGAAACTCAAGTGTAAATCCCTTCTTCACTGGTCTGGGAACTATCATAGTTTTTTTGATTTCCATTTCTTCTGCAAGTTGCTCCTTTCTTTCATCTGAAAGAAGTCTGTAAGTGTTCTCTTCCTGCACTTTCACCCAAATAGGATAAGCCCTATGTTCCAACTCATCAAATGTCAAAGCCTTCAACTTCTGATGTGTCCATCCAACTCCATGACATCTGAGCAACATAAAATAGAGCTCCCTTCTATCCCTTTTCAACTCAGAGAGAATATTGCTTGCCTTGTGCTTCAAAATCACCTTACAATCCTTTTGAACTCTAAGAAGAAGCTCCAATCCCCATATTTGATCTGAAATGGTCAAGTCTGGATTATCCATACAGCTTTCTTCCCAAGAATTGTACATCTGAACCACCTCTGGCATGTCAAAATCAACCTGCAATTTTAAATCTCTCAACTTTTCCTTAGCAAGCTCATCACCATACTCAAGCCTTTCTGGTTCTATAATCATCACACTTGAGTCTGAGTTAGCTCCATCACTTTCTTCTTCAGAAGTCACAACAAATGGTGACTTTTCCTTTTCACCTTGTTCCATCAATTGCTCAGCCAGTCTTCTATCAAATTCAACTTGGGCTGCATCCTTTGGAACAATTTCTTCTACCAATTTACCCTTACCCTTATCTGATGATGCAATGGTTGGTAAGGTAGATGGTAATACCTGAGTAGAAACTTCTTTGATGATAGATGATGACTGGAATACATCACCTTCATGTGCAGGTCTGTCAACGCCCAAATTTCCTCTATCAGCGCCCAAAATACTTCTATCAGCGTCCAAACTTGTCTTGTCAATGCTCAAATATTTTCCCTCAGCGCCTTGTGTAACCTCTCTCAGCATAGCTGTAAATGATAAATTTAGATTGGTTGGAGAGATTAAGGACGTATCAAAACCTGTTTGTTCCTTCAAAGTTGTAAGAGCTTCAGCAACATCCATTGATTGACCATCTTGACTGCTCTTATCACTCATATTTCTTTTATCTTCCTCCCCTTTGGAAGACTCCTCCATACCCCTCCTAGCATGATCACTCTCCAAAACAACAATCCTCTCCCTCAATTCCTTGAGTTCAAGGCCTTGTGAGCTGACAATTTGTACTAAGTCTGCATTTTGCTTTTGCAAGCTAATGCAGACTGCCGTCAATTCCAAAATAGTCATTGGTTCCAGTCTGTCCTCTTCTGAAATGGGGATTTGACCTCCCAAGTCAGGTTCATTGGGCATGGATGAGGACTTAAGTATGGTGGGACTGCCTTGGCCAGCTTCTAAGCCAGAACCAATAGTCCCAGCCTCATCCAGGTCACCAGCCACACTTGTGGAGGTGGTTCTCTCTGCTTCATGGCTAGGACCACCAGAGGAGAACACTCCAGTAGTCCTTTGGCGTTTGATCAACCTATATTCAGGTGGTGTAGAAGATGGTGTGGAAGAATGTGTAGATGTGGGTTGGTTAAGGGGTGTTTGGGACTGTGATGGTTGGGTGTCAGCGTTGGAAATAGGCACATCAACGCCAACATTTGATGTGTCAGCGTCAAAGGGTTCTTGGTCAATTTGCATTTGTTCAGGTGAGGGTAAAGGTTCAGGAATAGGTTCAAGTTGTGGTTGAGGGTCAATTTGAGGTTGGGGGTCTGGTTGGGGTTGTGCTGCTGCAATAACAGCAAGCATGGCTGGGGTTAAAGGTAAGTCTCTATGAGGTGGTGAATCCATCTTCGTAAAAATAGCTTTCTTTTGTTCAGGGATTTTATAAAAATCATTGTGATCCCTTGAACAATATCTTTGATCATCAAAAATCATTTGCAGAAAACGAGGATAAGCTAAAGTCATTTTTGTCCCCTTGTTTTTACACATCCCTTCAAAAATCATTTTAGAATAGTTATATTTTTTCCCTGTTGCAATGCACACAATAGCACTAGCAATAGATCTATTGATCTCATTATGTGCAATACATTTGGGACTCAAACATTTAAGGAGAATGTGAATGAGGTACTTCCAGGCTGGGGGAAATTCCTGCTTATGGTACTTATTAAGAGTACCTTCATCAGGAATAGGATATCCCAAAGCCCTAAGCCCTTGTTCTATTTCATTTATGGGAACGATGGTTATACCATCAGCATCATCAAGATGCAAGGCCTGGCGTACCAAGGCCTCAGTAACCACCCAAGACCTCCCATGAACAATAGAAGTTAATGTGGTCACTCCATTAACTGTTGAGGAACTGACAGTGTTCCAAAACTGCTTAATGTGTGTGACTGGAATGAGTGGTGCATGAGAAAGAGCATACCTTAAGGGGGATGCGTCCAAATACGCCACCATTTGTGTGTATTGAGGAAACAAATAATTATCAGCAACAAGATAAGCAATCATGTTGTGTTGAGACTTGAACCCCAAATCCAATTCTGCTGAGTTAAACCTTGGTGCCATTGATGAAAGCTGTTAATTTGAAGTGTAGAAGATGAAGGTTGATAAGAGAAAAGTGTTAGACAAGAATTATAGATACCCTGTTTTAAAATAGGAGCCAAATTTATAGGAGATAAAGAATGCATGTGATTGGCCCAAAAATAGGCAAAGATTTCCAAAAACTAATCATGAAAATATTGAAAAAGTTATAAGTTATCTCATGCATTTAATGAAAGTAACAACTCCTAAAATTACGGCTTGAAAATATGTCAAAAAGTAACAACTGGGTAGGTCCAATTGAGTGTCAACGGTCAAAAATAACCCATCAACGCCCAACGGCTATAATCTTGTCAACGTTCGCCTAAAGCCATGTCAGCGTCCAATTTGCTCACAACAACGCTTGGAAAAAATAGCGTCCAAAAATAAAATTGTTTTAAAAAGTGAAAAATGACCTTAACAAGTAATTTATCCTAGAGAAAATAACCAAAAGCTGATAATTATTATAGGGCGGCAAGCACTGTCCAGTTATGCACACTTGCATAAGCAAGATAGACATAACAGTCCTCTAGTGTCCCTTGCTAACCAAAATTCTTAACAACCAAGTTACCTTACAAAATCCTTGTTACTCCCAGGTAAATCCCATATAAAAATCATTCCAAGTCCCCCAACAGACCACAACCAATTCTAGGCCAAAAATGTCTTGGCAGCATGCAAAGTTGACATACTATGCATGCTACAGTGCCTCATGGTTTAGTAAAACTAACCCATACTCACCTATGGACACAATCTAGAAATGTGATAAGAGTATCATATGGATACCCAAAAATCCTAAAGGTTCCTAAAACCTCCCCTTAAACTATGATACAAAAAGTTTGCTAAAATCATGCATGAACATAAAAAATTTATGTCAAGATAGGAACGAAACATTCCAACCATCATCCATAAATAAAAACTTGTCCAAATGCTTCTCCTTTGATCCATAAGCAACTCTGTATCCAATGGTATACTGCTAACACCATCTGCACATTTAGATTGAAAACCACAAAACTAACACTGTTGCTGACAACGCCCCGATAACACATAACAACGTTGAAGGAAGCTTTGTCAGCGTTAGACAATTATATTGCTGACAACGTTGCAAAAGCACTTATCAGTGTTCAAACAACCTTTGTCAGTGTTAGAAAAATATAGTGGAAAATCTAAATCATCAATAAGACCAATAATAATAATGCATCATCCTGTACATACTTTTACAAAAAGAATCCAAAACACATATTTAAGTGAGATTAACCATTCCAATACTTGTTACCAAGTATTGAAATCTTCCAGTATCAAAAGGTTTAGTTAATAAATCTGACACATTTTCCTCAGTGTCAACCCTATCTGGTTGTATTAAACCTTTCTCAAAGCAATCTCTTATAAAATGGTGTCTAATTTCTATGTGTTTAGTTTTAGAATGATGCACAGGATTCTTAATGATGCATAAAGTACTATTATTGTCAACAAATATCTTAGTATGCATGAAATTATACCCATAATCCAACAGCTGGTTCTGAATCCACAACACTTGACCACAACATGCTGCTGCAGCCACATACTCTGCTTCAGTTGTAGAGTTAGCCACCACTGTTTGTTTCTTGCATTGCCAAGATATTAATCTGCTCCCAAGAAACTGACATCCACCAGTTGTAGATTTCCTATCAAACTTATCACCTCCATAATCACTGTCTGAATATGCAATCAGCTCCAATGGTGAATCCTTTGGGTACCACAAACCAAGATGAGGGAAACATCTTAGGTACCTAAGGATCCTCTTCACAGCATAAAGGTGACATTCTTTGGGAGTCACTTGATGACGTGCACAAGCACATACAGCAAACATGATATCAGGTCTGGAAGCAGTAAGATACATCAAGGATCCAATCATGGATCTATAATGCCTGACATCCACATCTTTCCCATCTCCAATCTTTCCCCAAGGGTGTTCTCTATCCATAGGAGTAGAAGCCCTCTTTTCATGTGGAGAAAAGCCAAACTTCTTCAAGATCTCAGCAACATATTTGTCCTGGGAGATGAAGATACCATCTTCTTTCTGCTGAACTTGTAAACCAAGAAAGAAGTTCATCTCCCCCATAGCACTCATCTTGAATTTGTCTGTCATAAGCTTGGAGAAATCCTCACTCATCTTTGGATCAGTAGACCCAAAAATGATATCATCAACATAGACCTGCACAAGCAACACATCTTTGCCTTTCTTCTTTGTAAATAGTGTCTGATCTATGGTGCCCCTCTTGAATCCATTGTCCACCAAATAAGTGGACAAAGTACCATACCATGCTCTAGGGGCTTGATGAAGGCCATACATAGCCTTTTTGACTCTATACACTTTATCTGGATGCTCTGGATCCTCAAAACCAGGAGGTTGCATGACATAAACTTCCTCAACAATGGTGCCATACAAGAATGCACTTTTGACATCCATTTGATAGACTTTGAAGCCCATGCAAGATGCATAGGCTAGAAAAATCCTAATAGCTTCAATCCTTGCAACTGGTGCAAAGACTTCTTCATAGTCTATTCCCTCCTCTTGTGTATAACCTTGAGCCACTAACCTTGCCTTGTTTCTGACCACAATACCTCTTTCATCTCTTTTGTTCTTGAGAACCCATCTTGTCCCTATAGGTCTGACATATCTAGGACAATCAACCAGCTCCCAAACATCCTGAATAGCAAATTGGTGAAGCTCATCCTGCATTGCTTCCACCCAACTTGGTTCTTTGAGAGCATCAAATATCTTCTTGGGTTCTTCTTGTGACAGAAAACATGCAAACAAACATGCTTGCACAAGAGGGGTATCAACCTTCTTGTGTATATTGGCAATAAATCCACCAAGTCCTTGATGAGATCTTCTTGTCTGAACTGGAGTCATAACATCACCAATGATCTGAGATGGGGGGTGATTCTTCATTGTGGAAGTGAGAACTCCTCCTTCAAAAAGTCTGGTGTCCTCAACTTCACGCTCCATGTTGCCAATATCTTCTTCATCAGACTCTCTTTGAGCAACAGGAATCTCTTCATGAATATTGGAAGGTCCACCTTGTTCAAAACTGGAAGAGAAAAGATGCCCATAAGTGTTGTCAACGTTTGAATCTTGGTTGTCAGCGTCAGGGCTGACAGCGCCTGAAATGTTGTTGTCAACGTCTGAATTGGTCTTGTCAGCGCTAGATTTGCCTTTGTCAGCGCCTGAAGAACCATGCATGTTTGTATCTGGTGGTATTTGGAAACCACCATTATCTTGTCCAGCAGCAGCAGCAGCAGCAAAAGCATCAGTCCAAATGGGAATTGTGACATATTCAAATGTAGGAGATGCCTTTTCTGCTTGTGATCCAACCCTCTCATCAACCTGTGTACCTGAAACATTAACAACTTGTTCCTCCACAACATTTGAAGTTACCTTCACAATGTCTGGATTAGTGACAGGCATATAATTTAAAGTTCTAGATAAGGGTTCCAAATCAAACAACCAATTAGGACCACTTTCAGGATCACTAGGTTTATTCTCTAAGAACCTAACATGTACTCTCTCAACAATACGTTTGTCCTCCTTAAGATAAACCCTATAACCCTTGCTCTGCACTGAATACCCCATGAAGTAACCTTCATCACCTTTTGCACTAAATTTCCCTAAGGCATCACTAGTGTCTAAGACTACTACATGACATCCAAAAGGTCTGAGAAAACCAATATTAGGTTTTCTTCCCCAAAGTAACTCATAAGGTGTTTTGTTCTGAATTTTGTTAACCAATGCTCTATTTTGCACATAGCATGCTGTATTAACAGCCTCAGCCCAAAAGGCTATGGGAAAGTGAGCATCAGCCAACATTGTTCTGGCTGCTTCAATTAGGGTTCTATTTTTCCTTTCAGCAACCCCATTTTGTTGTGGGGTTCTTGCAATACTGAATTGCCTAGTAATTCCCTTCCTGGCACAAAAATCATCTAGCTTCTTGTTCCTAAATTCTCCACAATTATCACTCCTAAGCATTTTAACCTCATTGCCAGACCTTTTCTCAATTTGAGTGATAAATTCAATAAGAACATCAGCTGTTTCACTCTTCATAGCTAGAAAGAATGTCCAAGTAAACCTAGAAAAGTCATCAGTGACAACAAAACAATATGACTTGCCATTCAAACTTTCTATATTAGTTGGACCAAAGAGGTCCATATGAAGCATATGAAGAGGTCTGGAACTAGTATGCACCTGCTTGGACTTGAATGAGACCTTGTGCTGCTTGCCTTTAAGACATGCAACACAAGAGTGGTCATTGTGGAAGGCCTTCTCAGGCAAACCATCAACTAAACCAAGCCTCACAAGTCTATTTATATTTTTAAAATTTATGTGCCCTAGTCTCCTGTGCCATAAATTACTTTCATCCACTGAGGCCTTAGCATAAAAACAAGACATATTTGTATTCACTTTAATCGCATTTAAATTCACATTGTATATGTCCTTATGCCTAGGTGTTCTATACTCAATATACTTCTCATCAGGGATCTTAAAATCCTTGCTTAACACCAAACACTCAGTATCAGTGAAAAGAACCTTATTTTTGTTATCACACACTTGTGATACACTAAACAGATTATAATCCAGTTCTTTTACCAGGAAGACGTTCTCAAAACGCAGATTATTGGTGAGAAGGGTTCCTTTGCCTATAATGGTGCCATAGCCCCCTCCAAAGTATACCTTATCACCATCTTTAATAGGAGAGAAGTTCGTCAGATAGTCTTCCTTCCCTGTCATGTGCCTTGAGCATCCACTATCCCAATATCCATAATCATTGATCTGTCTCTGAATGCCCTGCACATAAAGAAAACAAATTAGTTTTCTTTGGGAACCCAAGTCTCAGAAGACTTGGATTCATCTGGTTGTTCAATAAGAACAGACTTAGTTCTCACAACAACCCCATTCTCATCCCTTTTTGGATGAAAAACCCAGTTAACCCCAATTGGTTTTGTAATGACCTTTGAAATGTAATTAAATCTATTGCAAGTCATTGAAATTCCATTATTATTAGGGTTTTGATCTTTCTTGGGTCTCCATGTTAAGCTTGAATAAGCTTTAGACCCCTTACCTTGTGGCTGCAAATATTTAGGTCTGGTCACGTTTCTGTCAGCGTTGGATTTTGTCCTGTCAACGCTGAAATTACCCTTGTCAGCGTTGAACCTAGGGTTTGCTACAGGAACCCATTGCCTATTTGACCAGGTGTTTGTCTTTTGAAAAGGTCTTTGTCCATGAGTGTTAGACCTTCTAGAGAAGAATGGGGCAGGTCTAATTACTTGTGGACTTTGCTGCACACAAGGTCTGGGTCTGACAACGTTTGACTTCCTAACAACGTTGACTTTCTTCCTATCAGCGCTGAAATTGTTCCTATCAGCGCTGGCTTTGGGAGCGTTGACACACTTGTATGCCAAATGTGAAAAGCTACCACAAGTATAACAGGCTTTCTTAGACACACTCTTAGGTCTAGAAGCAAAGAAACCTGTTCCATGATTGTTAACTTGGCTCTTGGGTGACCTATTATTTCTATAGATCTCTGCATATTTAATGGTAGGTCTTCTAACAGTGTTTGAGCCTAGGTCAACAGCTTTACCAGTAACTGGGTGAGTAACCTTAATGGGTGGTGATTCATTGGAACTTTCACATAGCAAACCTCCCTTAACAAATAAAGTAGGGTTAGCTTTCTTCCACTCATTTAGGTCAGTCAGTTTTTGTTGATACTCTTCTACTGGAGTGACAACTCTTGGTGGAGGAGAGAATTCCTCTTCTTGGCATTCTGGTATACCAGTCCAAGACAGATCCTTTCTAAGGACACCATAGAAGTCACCAGCTGGTGGTGGAACCAGAGAGTAATCATTCATCCCAATCCCAGTCATGTCCTTAGGATCCCTTTGTTTAGCTACACAGTCTCCTAGGGCTTGGGTGGCTCTATCAAATCTTTGAATCTTGAGGTCAACATTATCTTTATTCTTAATTGCCTCATCTAGCTTAGCCTGTAGGTCTCTATTGACTTTTGTCATGATATTTCTAATATCCATACTACCCTCTAGCTCATGTTTTAAGATATTTATCTTATCTTTTAAATCAAATTCCATTTTCTTGTATTCAGGAACGGTTTTCTCAGTTTCAATAAGAGCTAGTTGGTAATTGGAAAATTTACACCTTTCAGTGCTCATATCATCTTTTAGTTTCAACACCTCTTTGTTAAGTCTATCAGTGTTTAACCTACAACCTTTGCTACAAAAAGCATCATCATATACCTCATTATCAGATGAAGAGGAGGAGTGTGCCATGAGAGCATATTCAACATGCTCTTCTTCTTCAATATCAGCAATCAAAGCTTTGTCCTCTTCAGCATCCTTAGCCAGATAGCTCCAATCCCATCCAGTACCATCAATTCCTTGAACTGCAACCATGGCTTTGGAGTCTTGAGCTTTAACAGCCTGACTTGAGGGTTTACCAGCATCAGATCTTCTAGGAGATTTGCATTCCCTCATGAAGTGCCCCATGCGATGACAGTTGTAGCACCTAACTTTGGATTTATCAAATCCAGCAGTGTCTTTAGCATTGAAGGTCATCTTCTTCTTGAACCTTCTATTCCACCTATTTGCTCTTATACTAGCAAGAGCCATGTTCCACTTGATGTCCATCTCTTCCAAGTGTTCATCACTTATCTGCTCAAGGTCCTCATATGTAATCACTGAACCATTGGGCAAAGAAGCAATGTAAGCACACACAGTATCCAAATCCAAACCAGCAGGTTTAACTCTTGGGCAGTCATTCATGAATGTGTCAGCGTCTGAAAAGGAAACGTTGACAGGACTTGTTCCAGCGCTGACAAATGATGATCCAGTCACTGGATGCATAAAAGAGTCCTTCTGATTGAATTGACCTTCACTATGAGAGAAGAAGGCCATGTTGCTGGTGCTAGCTTTGCTTCCATGTGCTGAAAGAGTTTCATCTTCCAACAGTCTTAGTTTGTTGTAGATGTCATCAAACGAGGAGCTCTTGTAAGTATTATTGGCAAGAATAGATCTTGCCTCAATCTTCCATGCCTCACCAAGACTTTTCAGAAAGGTAGCATTGGTGTCAACATCACCAACTTGTGTCCCCATGAAGGACAACTTGCTTGTGATGTCAAGCAATCTGCTTCTCACACTACTCAGTTTCTCATTGGGTTGAGCTTTGAAGACAGCATAATCATGCAGAAGTTGCTTTTTCTTTTCTTCCTTAGTGTCTGCATTACCACCATATGCAACTTCAATTGCTTCCCAAAGATCCTTAGCAGATTCATAGCCTCTATATTTGTGCTGATTTTCTTGTCCCAAAGAGACTTTCAGAATATTTAGGGCTTTCATGTCAACCCTTTTCTTTGCAATATCTTCAGCACCTACAGCTCTACCATCTCCAGGTTTTTCTTTCTTATCTTCATCAGGACATCCTTCAACAGCTGATCTTGCCGTAATGGCATCCTGAATCTTTTGAGCCTTATTCAATGAGTTTCCATATTTAATAATCTCCCAGAGTGTGTAATCAAAGATCCCCAGATATTGTTCAAAGTTGAACTTCCATAAGTCAAAGTTGGTTGCATCAAGCATGGGAATCTTGATGTTTGGTAATGGTGAAGAGGAGGAGGTTATTGCTTCAGACATGATGTTTTTAGGGTTTTGAGAAAATTAGGGTTTTGGTGTTCGTGTATCGTTCTGGTGTTCTTCAAAGATCAAAAGTTCCTCAACAAGCTCTGATACCACTTGTTGATCCCAAACTTAGATCGATTTAGCTTTGTGTTATCGAGATTAGATCAAGTATAACACGTAGAGAAACCTTTGTTATATGCTTTGTGAATCTAAGTGTTATGCGGAATTTAACACTTAAGTAAGAACACAAGATGTAAACAAAACTTTCACTTTGATTATGAATGTCGAACTTGCTTACAATGAAAGATGTTTACGAATGAAAACTTATGAAAACTTAATTCTAAACATTAACCTAAAAGCCTTCTTTTATAGACTAAGAAGCCTTGTACAATAAGCTACGTATCAACTATTCTAGGTAAAGATAAACATAGAAAATACATTGTCGTTTCTATCCTTACTAGAAGTATTCTAGAATATAATAAACGTGTAGCTTACATCTTCCATCAGTGCTTGTCATCAATCTGTCAACGCTTGACTTTAACTTTGTCAACGCTTGTGCTGTCAGCGCTCACTTTGTTCTTGTCAACGCTTGAGTTGTTCTTGTCAGCGCTCAAGTGATCTGGCCTTAATTTATTCCCAACATACATTCATGTTTATAATTTACAGTGTTTTAAAAAAAATAAAAAAAATATTTGTAATGATAACTATTTTAAATAATGAGTTCAAATTTACGGGTTGTCACATACGTCTGTAACTGAGGTTCGTAGTTTCCTAGGCTTAGCTGGTTATTATCGCAGATTCGTGGAGAATTTTTCAAGACTAGCCTTACCTTTGACCAAGTTGATGCGGAAAGGAGAGAAATTCGTTGGACTGATGAGTGGGAGAAGAGCTTTGAAGAACTCAAGAAGCGGTTAGTATCTGCACCTATTCTTACTCTCCCATCTGGCATAGGTGGATTTCAGATCTACAGCGATGCTTTGGATAAAGGATTAGGTTGTGTACTCATACAACATGGGAAAGTGATTGCATACGCATCACGTCAGCTGAAGCCTTATGAGAAGAATTATCCTACCCATGACTTGGAGCTAGCAACAGTACTCTTTGCACTTAAAATCTGGAGGCACTACCTATACGGTGAATCATGTGACATCTTCACTGATCACAAGAGTCTTAAGTACATTTTCACTCATAGGGAGCTTAACATGAGGCAGAGAAGATGGTTAGAACTACTCAAGGACTACGACATCAATCTTCAATATCATCCCGGCAAGGCGAATGTAGTAGCAGATGCTCTCAGCAGGAAGTCGGGTATGATTAATGGCATCAAGACACAGGAGGAAATTATATGTGACTTAAAGCGACTAGACATGGAAATCTTAGTATGTGGACAGCATGGTTACTGGGCTAATTTGAGAATTGAGCCAGACTTAATTTCTCAGATTAAGGCAGCTCAGAAAGATGATGGTGAGATTTGGGCTATCATTCAAAATCTTGATCGGCAGAGAGAATTTCGTGTAGACGAAGAAGGCATCTTATGGCAAGGAACTAAGCTATGTGTTCCAGAGGATCAGGCACTCCGGGAAGCTCTATTGACAGAATCTCACAGCTCTCCATTCTCTATTCATTCAGGATTCACCAAAATGTATCATGACATTAAACAACATTTCTGGTGGAGTGTCATGAAGCAGGATGTTGCTACTTTCGTATCCAAGTGTCTAACCTACCAGCAAGTTAAGATCGAGCATCAGCGGGCTAGTGGTTTACTGCAACTGTTAGAGATTCCCACATGAAAGTGGGACAAAATCTCCATGGATTTCGTCACCGGACTTCCGCTTACTCAGAGCAAACATGATGCTATATGGGTCATAGTAGATCGATTAACCAAGTCAGTTCATTTTCTTCAAATTCGCAAGGACTTCTCGGTTAGAAAATTGGCAGATATATTCCTTAAGGGTATCATAAGACTTCATGGAACTCCGTCAGACATCATATCAGATCGAGATCCTCGTTTCACGTCAAAATTCTGGAAAGGTATGTAGAAAGCTTGGGGCACTAAACTTAAGCTTAGCATTGCCTTTCATCCTCATACTGATGGTCAATCGGAGCGTACCATTCAGACCTTAGAACACATGTTACGAGCTTGTGCATTAGAATGGTCAGGAAGTTGGGACGACTACATTTGTTTGGTAGAGTTTGCCTACAACAACAGCTGGCATGCAAGTATTAAGTGTGCACCTTTCGAGATGCTTTATGGCAGAAAGTGTCGTGCTCCAATCTGTTGGGATCAAGTTGGAGAACGAATCCTTGAAGGACCAGAAATGATAGAGGTGACCAACGAGAAGGTTGCCATCACCAAGGCGAAGCTGCAAGAAGCTCATGCTCGACAGAAGAGCTACGCTGATAAGCATCATAGAGATCTAGCGTTTAATATCGGCGACCCTGTTTTCCTTAAAGTATCACCAGCACGTGGTGTCAAGCGTTTTGGACTCAAGGGTAAGCTCAGTCCTCGTTTCATCGGACCGTTTGAAATCCTAGAACATGTAAGTGAAGTATCATATCATCTAGCTTTACCTTCCCATCTATCTCATGTGCATGATGTATTCCATGTATCCTTACTCAGAGGTTACAACTACCATCCATTGCATAAAGTTTCATATCCATTCAAGCAGATTCGAGAGGATCTATCATATATTGAGGAACCCGAGAAAGTTCTCGACCATCAAGAACGATTCATGAGGAGAAAGAAGATTCCATTCGTTAAAATCCTTTGGAGGGATCATTTCGAGCGGGAAGCCACTTGGGAAACGAAGGAGTCTATCCAGACTTCTTACCCTCATTTCCAGTTCTGACTCGGGTATGTCATTTTCAGCTTACATGTCTTTCCAGTTTATATGTCATTTCAGCGTGTACTATCTCATCAGCTTATCGTATCTCTAATTCGAGGACGAATTATTCTTTTAGAGGGGAAGATTTGTAAAACCCTCTTTAAAAACCCTAAGATAATTAAATGCACGAATTGACAGTTAAATTTAAACTTTATAATTAATTAATATACGACATGCATCATGAATATTTAATACGAATAGTATGTATATTAATTAATTATAATAAGTATTATGTATGTAAACATGATTATTAATTCACGATAAGAACGTACGTATAAGATTAAGAAAACATTCAAGAAATGAAAACACGATAATTAAACACGAACACACATGATAATATTTAGACAAGAAAAATAAACATGAAACTATAAGGGGTGTTTGTTGTGTTTCGGCCAAAAGAGAACGAAAGGGCAAGATGGGCCATGCCCGGCCCATGAAACTTTGCTAGATAATTAATAAAAACAACAAGAGTTTTCATTAACCACTTTTACAGGAAATTACAAAAACCCTACCCCCTTTCTTTGCTCTTGTCGCGACTCACACCAAACCACAAGAACGATTCGTTTTGATTTTTGGTTCATTAATTTACGGTATAGTGTTCGTGTCTTAAACCTTTTCACGCATACGGTATCCCTTGATCTATAATCTTTTTATTTATTGATAGATATTTAAAAACAAGTATGAAACATGTTAAATAAAGGATTAAACATGGGGATCGGGTACTTTTGGTTTGTTTTTTGGGTTTCATGCGAACCGAGAGTCACACGACTCTCGGTGGCGTTCGGTGACCAACAGTCGCACCCCTTAGGGGCCGATGTTGGTTGGTTGTGGACAGCCGTAGCACTACACCCCCATTCGGAGGCTGTGGCTTTCGAACAACAACAAACCGAGATCCCTTGTGGGGCTCGGTGTGTTCTCGGGAAACGAAGGGAACCCCAACGCAAGTTGGGGTGTGTTTTTTTCGGACGCAGCAGCAAACCTGAGAGCTTAGGCTCTTGGTGTGTTGGGCTATAGTTCAGACGAGGCACGACAGCGAGGTCGCAACCTTCGGGCTGTGGTGCTCGGTTGTCGGGTCTCGGGTTTCGGGCTCGGGAACTTGTCACTTTTTCAAGAACACGTAATTAAACCAACATGTAAAAATATTTTATGTTATGATTTAATTAATTAATTTTTTTAATTAATTATGGTTTAGTTAAAGTTAAAAACTTAGGTTATGTTTATTCAAATAAAATCATGATATAATTTGTATGTACATTTATTTAAATAAACTTATGTTATAATAATTAATAATTTAATTATTCATGTCTATTGATTTAATTAATTAAAACTTAAGTTAATTAATTTATATCTTTTAAGGTAAAGTTTAGTAACATGAAATATGTAATATTATTAATTAATATTAACTTATGATAACATGACATGACATTATTAATTAATAATGTTGTGTTTACTTCGTGAAGGATCTTTGAAACCTTGATCACGATACAAAGACTGTGCGGAAACCAATCTTTATATAAGAAGAACAATAGAAATAACCAAACGTTCAAGCCTCAATATATTAATACGATCACTCTAAATAGTGATAGGGTTTACAACCTTGAAGCTATAACAAACAATGAGAGAAATATGTAGAGAATATGTGTGTGTAGAAGTGTGTTCATCTCTACACCCTAGGACCTCCTTTTATAGTGCAAGGGGTCCTAGGTGGTTACAATATAATTAATACTTGCCTAAGTATTATACATCAATATCCTTTAATATTTTTCTAAACAAACTTGTAACCTTCTCATCATCCTTATCATGCTTTAATACTTTCCATAAGACTAGGAAGACTAAGTATTTGATCTTATCTTCTACAATCTTCCTTGATCATATCTTCTATAATCTTCTTTCAACTTTATAATACGACCAGGAAGAACTAGAAGCTGCCAGGAGAAATGAAGTACTCTAGTAGGAACTGCTATATGACCAGGAGTAACTTCTAAATACATTATTCCTAACAATCCTCCCCTAAACTTGAATTTAACCTAGTTGAGTTCAAGTTTCCAAGTAGATGAGCCACCAATAAGCATGAGGATTGGAATATGAACCACAGCAGCAACAATCTCACTTGATAACACTAGAAGAAACACAAAAGTAGCTGCTGATACACGAACTGCTGAGCTTCTTTAAAGCTTGAAAACATATGCACATGTTGATTCTTGACAGCAACAGGAGCAGATTTGATGAGCCTTTACCAAGTAGCTGCTCACTTTTGGGCTAGCCAGTCTTTTGGTGGAATCATGACATCACCCTGGGAGACTAGTACCCAGTCCAACTCTTGGAACATGAATCATTGGTGAGTTGGAGTACCCTGAAGATTTTTGGCAAACCATCACAGCCATCAACGGATTTGATAAAAGTCTTTACCAAGAGTCGTACCCTCTTGGACTAACCAACTCTCAGCAATAAAGCATGGCCGAGTTGAAAACCTATAGCTTTGAGCGAGCTATTACAGCTATCAACGGATTTGGGAAAGTCTTTACCACAAACCGTTTGCCTGTGGACTAGCCACTCTTTAGTCTAGGACCAAGGTGAGTGAAAACCATCCAATTTTGGGTAAATTGGCAACCATCAACGGATTTGATAGTCGCACCAGAGCCGTACCCTCATGTTGAATCAACTCTTTCTTGTCGGTTAGACATGGTCAGTTGAGAACCATTTATTGTGTGGAGGCTAACCAACACCATAGTACCAAACAAAATAGCCCAAAAAGTGAAATATATACAAAAAAAATTATTTTTTTATTATTATTTTTTTATAAAATTTTAATTTTTTTTAAAACAAGTCAAAGACTATGAGTCAACCAGCAGGAACGTAGGATGCACCAGGAAGAACAATGGTCCACCAGAAGCAGGAATAGAGCAACTAGGAGGAACCATGTGCGACTAGGAGCAGCTTAATTCTATTAGGAAAAACCATATCCACCAGCAACAATGTCATCCTGCATATATGGTTAGACGAAAAATACAAAAATGCACACAAGCCTCCCCTTAGGCAAAAAACCTCCCCTCAAACAGAGCTAAGTATCCACCAGCGAGGAAATCCTTTTTTTTAACACTCTTCTTTTCCTGCAAAATGTTAGTTCACATAAATATAGAAAATACAAATCATAGTAGTTTACAATCACACTCGCTGAAAAATAAACACAAACCAAGTAAAGATCAGTGCTTATGGAAGTCCCAAGCCAAAACAGACTTGAGTCTTATAGTCATATCTTGTTAAGGTCTTTGATGTACTATTTGATTTGGAGACATGTTTTAAACCATCTTGTTTAGGTTTCCAAACCCATTTAGCTAAAGCCTTAACAATATTAACCTTTGTTTTTTACCGTGCAGACTCAACCCGTGTACCCTTAACATTGTTAAAACATCTTGGTTGTGGAATAATGTTATTTTTAGGATTGGGGTGAAAAATTCTACCAAAGTTCTTGTGATTGTGATTCACCCGTCTTGAGTTATTCCATACCAGTTTAACTTGTTGTTGATCATTAATCTTTCTCTTGTGTTTACAAGTATATTGCAAGTGATCAAAACTACCACACACATAGCAAGCCTTATTTTTAAACTCAAAGTTATCACCTAATTTCTGAGTCATCATGCCATTCCAACCTCTTTGATTACCTCTAGGACTCTTATTATTTTTCATAGGGTTATCTACATTTCTATTACTTTCATCCTTAGCACAAACAGAATGAGGATAGAACTTAGGTGATTCAGCACTTAAGGTAGAATTACATGAGGCATATTTGCTAGTCATGGGTTCAACTTTAACAAGTTCAGGAACAGACTCAAGTGTTTCAACACTAGAGTCGGAATCACAAGAGTCAAGGTCACTAGTCTTAGGTTCTAAAGACTTGTCACTAGAGTTACAAGTGATAAAGTCATTAGACACAGAATTAGTTTCAATTGAGCCAGTGGACCTTGTACCATATGTCATTTGTGATTCATCAAAGTCAAAGTGGTCTAAGGTAGGCATGAATGTCCCTGTGAGAGGTAGAGGAACAACATGCATCTCTGCAGCTGGTTTATACCTATTGAAAACAGGCCTACCTTCCACATCTTCAGGGGTAGTGTCAAACACACTAGACAAAGAGGAGTCAAAAACATCATTTAGCCCAATATAGTTTTTAAACCCCAAACCAATTTTAGTCCTACCAGACATGGAGCTATCTACTACTTTGATTAGGTTTTTAGAAGAACTTGTCCATTTATCAAACCTAGACAAAGCGCTATCCGGATTAGCTTGTAGCTCCTGTTTTTCTTTGTTTAAATCAACATTAAGTTTTTCAGAATATGACAATAAGTTAGTTGTGTTTTCTAAGTCAATACTTAATACCCTAATCTTATCTTCATGCTCTAATTTAGTATTTTGAAACCATTTCTTCTGTTGTTCTAATGTTTTAAGAGCACTTTTGTATGACTGAACTTCTAGATAATATTTATCATTTTCAACATTCAGATTAGCACACTGTTTTTGAAGTTCTAAATATTTATGTTCATCTATTTCTACACAACTAATTACTAAATCATAGTTGTTATAAGCATGCATATTATTCTTTAATTTGGCATTATATTCTCTAACTTTAGATGCAGTCATAAGAATTACCTCATTTTCTGGGATTGAAGTTCTGCACGCCATGTCTTCTTCGGCAACACGGATGTATGAATCTTGTTCTTCTCAATCAAAGCTTCTCAACGAGGCTCTGATACAGCTTGTTGGGTTTACTTCTTGAAGGATCTTTGAAACCTTGATCACGATACAAAGACTGTGCGGAAACCAATCTTTATATAAGAAGAACAATAGAAATAACCAAACGTTCAAGCCTGAATATATTAATACGATCACTCTAAATAGTGATAGGGTTTACAACCTTGAAGCTCTAACAAACAATGAGAGAAATATGTAGAGAATATGTGTGTGTAGAAGTGTGTTCATCTCTACACCCTAGGACCTCCTTTTATAGTGCAAGGGGTCCTAGGTGGTTACAATATAATTAATACTTGCCTAAGTATTATACATCAATATCCTTTAATAGTTTCCTAAACAAACTTGTAACCTTCTCATCATCCTTATCATGTTTTAATACTTTCCATAAGATTAGGAAGACTAAGTATTTGATCTTATCTTTTACAATCTTCCTTGATCATATCTTCTATAATCTTCTTTCAACTTTATAATACGACCAGGAGGAACGAAGTTCTCCAGTAGGAACTGCTATATGACCAGGAGTAACTTCTAAATACATTATTCCTAACAAATAATAATAAGTTAAGCTAAGTATTTATTATTTATTAAACTTTATAATATAATTATACATGATATATTATAAGCATACGATTAATTATGGAAACATATTAATTATAAAATTATACTAATTATGGTAACATGATAAATATGGAAACACACTAAATATGGTAACATGCTATTTATGGAAATATATTAAATATGGTAACATGCTATTTATAGAAACATGCTAAATATGGAAACTTTCTATTTTTGGAAGCTTACTAATTATGGAAACTTTCTATTTTTAGAAACCTATTATTTAAGAAAACTTACTATTTTTGGAAAGTTACTATATATGGAAACCTGCTATTTTTGGAAAGTTACTATATATAGAAACCTGTTATTTTTAGAAAGTTCCCCTTTATGTTATAACAAACATTATAACACTTAAAACATGAAATACATGAAACCAAAACACATGAAACTATACGAAACACATGATTAAAACATAGAATAATAAGACAAGACAAGAACAAGTATAATAAGTATGAACACGTCAAGTAAACTAATTAACAAGTATGTATAAGTAGAACCGACTCTTATTCATGTCCCTTCATTATGTAGCTATTGTGAAGTCGGAGTGATCTTCTGCGTTCGTTTTCGTCTTCATTTACTGGACATATGGTACGGATATTACGTCCTTCAGTAAGGACATCTTTTCTATATATTAGGATTCCGCGTTTGCAGCCATCTGTTTTCCTCAGTAGTTATGTGTCTTAAACACATAAGTATATGTTATGATTATTTCAGATTGCCTTAGCTATATACATGCATGCCAGTTTCACATAGTTATGGGGGTTCCATAGCCATAGCACTAGAGGCACCGGTGTTAGGACTCTTCTGCGGTGAGAGTGATTGCTCGCAGCGTCCCTTTACGTTATTGGCCTATGTTACTATTATCATGTGGGGCGAATGGGTGCATCCTAGGACAAGTAGTAAGATTTCATGGTAACAGCAGTGTGTGCCTTGCATTCGTTACAGGAGCTGATCCCTCCACTAATTTTATATATTAATTAGAGGCAACCCCTTTAATTGCATGATGAGGTCTCCCCTCTAAGTATTCATGCACGTTGATATAACATGACCTATGTTGGCTCCAGGCATATTTTAAATACAGATTTTCAAGATAAACTAAACATAAGTATTTTTCAGAAATATAAACCAGTATTATGAACTTAACTAGTTTTCCAGGACATACATTATTCCGCTGCTATTCATTTCATTTCATTACTTGCTTATGTTTATGTTTTACATTCTTTGTTATATATCCGAACACTGAGTGTATTGCTCAGCCGTATTTCTCTTTCCATGTCCCAGTACGGCAGGTACTAAAGGGCAAAGCTAGGATTCAAGAGTATGTGCATGGAATGAGGCGCCAGTCTTCTTTCATTCTTTAATACATTTACATACTTTTGCTTTGTTGGACATTGTTTAGTCCTTTTCTTACATTCTATACATATGCATTTCGTGTGTGGAGCTTATGTTGGATCCGATGTTTGTTTCTGAGTTCTTTTATGGTCATTTAATGGTTATACATTTACCTTGCATGCTTTGATGACACGCCATAATTATTATGTAACGGTCCATTTATCCAAATGGGGTGTTACATGTTAAGTCATGACCTAGAAGTAAAACTCCAACACCTAGAAACAATAATAAATCTAGATCAAGATCAAAGACTCCTAAGAAAAACAATGGACATTAAAATGCTCATATGAATTGGAATAATTTTCAACAATAATCTTTTTCTCCGTGGGGTATGTGTCCTCCATTCATGCATCCAAACCAAATGCAAGCGATATTTGGAACTAACAATTTTGGACCTATGAGATATTGAGGACCAAATTTTTGATTTTGTGTGTTGTTACCTAGATATGCTTGGGAATTGATTTGGATCCCGACGAGTGGATTAAGGATAGTGGTTGTTCTAAACACATGACGGGTAATCAAAGTTTGTTCTCTACTTACAAAGCATATAATGGAGGTAACGTCACATTCGCTAGTAAACTATGTGGTAACATCATTGGCAAAGGTAAGGCTTTTCTTGACTTCATGACCATTGAAAATGTTGAGCACGTAGATAACTTAGGTTTTAACTTACTAAGTATAGGTCAAATTTGTGACAATAAGTCTAAGGTCATCTTTTTCAAAAATGATAGTGAAATCGTAAAAGATGGAAAGGTCATTGGAAAATGTGTTAGAAAGCATGGGCTTTACGTCATGAAGGTTAATAGGGAGTCTAAGGACAACTTACGTCTAGCGGCTTTAGATGATAGTTCTACTCTTTGGCATAGGAGATTAGGGCACGCTAATATGCGTTTGATTCAATCTTTAGTCTCTAAGGAGTTGGTAAGACATCTCCCCAAGATGAAGTTTGATAGTCACTTTTATGATGCTTGCAAAGTTGGGAAGAAAGTTCCCTCAAGCCACAAGGCCAAGAATTTGGTATCGACCTCTCGGTGCCTAGAGCTCCTACATATGGATCTCTTTGGACATTCCGCCATACTGAGTTATGGAGGTACCTTTATACCCAAGTTATAGTTAATAGTTGATGACTATTCGAGATTCGCTTGGACTAGATTTTTGGCTAATAATAATGAAGCATTCGATCATTTCGAAGTCTTTAGTTCGAAGATCCAAAATCAATTAGGATGTCTAATTTTCTCTATTAAGACGAATCATGGTAGGGAATTTGATAATGAAGTGCAATTTGGTGCCTTTTGTGAAGCTCATGGTATCACTCATAACTTCTCGGCTCCTCGCACTCCACAATCAAATGGGGTAATTGAAAGGAAGAATAGGATTGTCTAAGAGATGAGTAGGACCATGGTAAACGAACAATCCTTGCCTCAAAATTTTTGGTGCAATGTCGTTGATACATCAACCTATATTATTAACCGTATTCTTATTTGACCTTTTCTAGGTAAGACACCCTATGAGATTCTTAAAGGTAAGAAACCCTCATTGGAATACTTTAAGGTGTTTGGAAGCAAGTACTTCATTCTCAACACCAAAGACTACCTTACTAAGTTCGACCCAAAGTCATACGAAGGTATCTTTTTAGGTTATTCCCAAACTAGGAAAGCCTAAATAGTCCTCGATAGAACCTCGGGTGTAATCGAAGAATCACTAAACGTGACATTCGATGAAACTCCCCCTTTATCTAAGACACCACCTTTGGTAGATGATGACTTAGATGAAATAGACATAGTTAAAGCCAAAGAGGCTAGACTAGGAGTTGAAGACCTTAATGTTGAAAAAGGAGTAACATTAAGGAGTCTAAGGATTATGCTCTTGATAACATCATAGGCGATCTTAATCAAAGGACCCTTAGATCTCAAGTCCAAGATCAAAGTAACTTCTTTTGTTTCGTCTCCTTGATTGAACCAAAGAATGTTAAAGAAGCTTTGATGGATGAGAGTTAGGTCATCGCCATGCAAGAAGAATTGAATCAATTCATTGCTAATGATGTTTGGGAGCTTGTTCCTCTACCTAGAAGTACTACCATTATAGGAACCAAATGGGTCTATAATAATAAGTTAGATGACAACGGTGTTATGTCTCGTAACAAGGCTAGACTTGTAGCTAAAGGCTATTATCAGCAAGAAGGTATTAATTAGGATGAGACATACGCATCGGTATCAAGGTTAGAGTCCATTAGGATCCTTTTAGCGTATGCTTGTGCTATAGACTTTAAGCTTCAACAAATGGATGTAAAGAGTGCATTTCTTAATGGTTTGATCAATGAGGAGGTATATGTGGCTCAACCTCCCGGCTTCATTGATTTTGAGAAACCGGATCATGTTTACAAGCTTAAGAAAGCTATTTATGGTCTTAAAGAAACACCCAAATCTTGGTATAATATACTTAAAGTGTTTCTTTTCAAACATGAGTATACCATGGGAATGGTAGACAATACGCTCTTTACAAAGAAGAAAGGATCTCACCTTATCATTGTTCAAATATATGTTGATGACATTATATTTGGTTCAACTTGTCAAAGTATGTGTGATGACTTTGCCAAAATCATGCATGATGAGTTTGAAATGAGCATGAAGGGTGAACTTAACCTCTTTTTAGGACTCTAAATTAAACAAATGGATGATGGTATTTTCTTTAATCAATCTAAGTATGTTAAAGAAATGCTAAAGAAATTTGGATTAAAGGACTCTAAACCTATGAAGAAACCCATGGCCTCATATACTAAACTCACCGTAGATGATGATAGTGAGTGGGTAGACAACACCAAATATAGAGGTATGATTGGTAGTTTGTTGTACCTAACAGCAAGTCGACTGGATATCATGTTTAGTGTTTGCTTTTGTGCTCGCTTCCAAAAGGCTCCCAAAACCTCTCATCTTGAAGCGGTTAAGCGTGTCTTCCGATACATTAAAGGCACTATGCATTTAGGATTATGGTATCCTAAAGGGACCGGCGTAGAAACCATAGAAAACACGGACTCGGATCATGTGGGAGACTATGTGGACCGGAAAAGAACTAGCGGTATTTGTACCTTCATGGGTTATTGTTTAACTTGGTTCTCTAAGAAAAAACCGCTCTTGCAATATCCACCACGAAAACCGAGTATGTGAGTGCCGGTAAAGCTTGTCAACAAGATCTATGGATGAAGCAAGCGCTTGTTGATTAAAGGGATTACACTCAATGATGTTCTCATCATGTGTGATAATAAGGGTGCAATAGACCTTAGTAATAATCTCGTGCAACATTCGCTAACTAAGCACATAGAGATTCGCCACCATTTCCTTAGTGATACTGTTCAAAAGGGGAACATTTTGATTGAGAAGTTACCCTCGGTAGAAAACTTAGCCGGCATCTTCACTAAGCCACATAAGAGGGAAGCTTTTAATTACTTGCGTCTAGGTTTAGGTTTGATGGAACATATACCTTGATTGTGCTTGTTTTATCAAGTCTTTTCTCTTTTGTGTCTTTATTTTCTTTGAGTCTCCTTTAAACTCTTTTTGAAAATCCCTCTCTATCTTTTTCAAATTTCTCAAAGTTCTTTCGAAAATAGTTGAGAAATTTTTTTGCATTGTTAATTCAATCTAAAAACGTTTTTCATGGTTTCTTGCTATTGATATCGAGCATACATAATTCATATGTATGGGTCACTCAATTATAGCGAGAACAACATTGAACTATGGAGGATCAATATGTCATGACTATGTGTCTAGATAATCACACCTTCAACATCGATTTTACTTTAAAATCTAAGTATTTTGGTCAAAGTCGTGTTTGTTGAGTTCTTGTGTGTTTCTTAGTCTTTTATTGCTCTTAAGCATGGGTTTATGATAAGTTAGACTAGAATATCTGGATTTGCTGAAATGGAAAATTCTCCTTGTCCTCCAAAACACACCCTCTGTGGGCGATTCCTTAAGTGTCCAGCGGCTCAGTATATTTATTGAACCGCATGTACATTTGTTAAACCGCAAACAAATGCTTTCATTTTCGGATTTTCTAAAACTTCAAATTTGTTCCAACGCTTTTTGGAATCTTTGTTTCAAACCTTTGACCAATCTCCAAATATCTTGTGCTTTCTCTACTTAACCCTAAGCATTTTGCATCCATTTCTCAAATCAAAATGTCTTATTCACCAAATAAAAGCCTTGATTCTCCTCTATTTTCCCCAATTTCTTTCAATCCAAATTCACCCAAGAACACATTCAATCAAATTTCCTCTGCTTCTAAGAAAATTGATTTTGGAAACTATTCTATTCCACCACTTCCCTTTTGTGTTCTTCCTCCATCACATGATAATGTCATGCATCATGGAACATATTGTCATTGCTGTCAATATCAACATCTTTCCATGTCTCATATCTATGATTAGTTGAATTACATCAAGAGTCTCCTAGACAAGCCTCCTCTCTATTATGACTACGATACCATTGCCAAGCCTCCACCACCACATTCCGCTACCACTTCGTCTTCTAATTAAGCATGTGAGTTTCTTATTAATAAGACATCTAATTTAAGCAAATCTTAGAATTCTAGTGTAACCATGATTAAATTCATGCTTAAGTTTTAGACTTGTGTTTCATACATCTTTGTATGACTTGTTTTTCCTTGTATCTTTTCATGTTTTTAGATTTGCATGATTTCTTATGGATATTTGATTTCTTTCTCTTCTTGATTTGTTATTTTTTTATTGTGTGACCTTTGCTATATTATGTTGGGTATCTCTTTTCTTCTTCTAATCATTCTATGTAGCTTGTCACCATAGCTCGATTCCTTGGTGCCCCAAGCAAGAGGGAGTAAGCACCAAGGGGGAGCATTAGCAAAGTCTGCTTCTTTTCTTCTTCAAAGACTTTTGCTACCTTTTTGCTTCGACAAAGGGGGGGAAATGAAATAACTCGTCTTTGAAAATCTTGTTTTCATACTTGATTGAGTTTCTGTACTGTCAGAATAAAAAATGGGGAGATTGTTAATGCAATGATGCCTAAAAACATTACTTGCATTTTTCGGTCTCGCTTTGTTTTGATTACGACAATATATAAAAACAAGCATTTACGAAGACAACGAAAATCGAATTCTTGAGTTCAAGTATTTTTTATTTCATCCATTATCACTTAAGGTATGAATAAACAAGTTCTCAACCTAACTAAATGATCAATGATTTAGTTTTTCTTAAAACTCACTTTTATTTTAAGTGACAAAAGTTTTTAATAAACGTTATTTTTAAGAAAATGTTTTATTAAATTAGAAATTTAAAAATTTGAATATGGAATATTCCATATGGTCTAGGAATATCTTTTGAGCATAAAAACTTCACCATATAGGACTGCACCACTAAAAGACAAAAAAAAAAGAGCGGAGTCTACACCGCGGTTCCTTAAATATGTATGCGGTTCTTTAGTGATATAGAACCACAGGTCATTTATTGAACCACGCACATATAGAGTCGTTGGAACCTTGTCTTATAAATAGTGGACAATTTCCATATTTTCATGACACCACTTGTGCACACTATTTTGCAGATTCAATCCACCTTCTTAAATCACTCAAATTTTTGATTATTTAGTCGATTACTACTTGTTTAAAAGTGAATCTTTCTCCTCCCCTCTCATCCTCTCAAGTGAAAAGAGAATAACACTTTCATCCTTGAAGTGTTGTGTCTACCTCAAGATCCATTGAAGTTCAAAACTTTATTCCATTCTTGTGTTGTTATGAAGATCCAAATTGTTGTGTAAATTTAGAAGTTGTGTATGTATTGTGGTTAATACTTAGGCCTTAAAGTATATTGGTGTAGATTGGTCCTAGTTAAGATTATGGCTCGACTTTTAGCTTAGAGTCGAAAATTGGTTAAGCTACATGTACAGTTTCTCCACCTTAAGGAGCTTGTTGATTAGTGAACTCTCGAGTAAGGAGTACTCGAGGAGTGGAGTAGGAACGAGGAGTAAGTTTCATTGCCGAACCACTATAAATCCTTGATGTTTGGTTTCATCTTTCTTTTCCTTAGTACCTTTGAAATGTGAGTTTTGAGTAAGTTAGTGAGAGGTGATAGAAACTTGATGTGTCGTTGAAGTGACGATAAGTTTTTCTTTGTTACTTCTCCTTCCAGCGTTAGATATAAATACCGGTTTTTTTCTTACCACTCCCTCCGGCCTTAGATATAAAAATACCAGATGCATTAAGCACGAAATGAATAAACTTATGTTCATTTGCAATGCATGTCTTTTTTTTTGCATGATATGCAGCATTTCCACTATAAAACTTCAACTACTTAAACATGCGAGAGAGAAAACTCTGATTATTACATATTTAGTTATCCTAATCAAATTTCTATTTACACTAAATTTTGAAACAAATTGTGTAAGGTTATGGTAAGCAGTCAGGATGGTATGCGACATTCATGAATTTTTTGTTACGTATTGTTAAATCTGTTAAAAAAAATTCGATTCTTGTTAGATTTGTGTTAAATCCACCTGGTCTTGAAAAATATGTTTGTAATATTGTTTTGTTTATTGTAAATGCACTTGGTCGTTTTGTGTTCTGATTCCGTCCTTGAATTAGTAAGTAAGATATCTTGCTTACTTTCGTCTTAGCCGATACAAAATTGTCCAAATGGTTGAATTACAGTTACCAACTTAAATACGTGACTATCATGAATTCAAGAGATGACATACGAATGCATATCGGTGTGACGCTTCTATTTATAGGGTTTGTGATAGCTATTACAATCAAAGATAAACATAACACCGCATCGAATACTATACTATACACAACCGACATGCTTAGCAAAGCTTTTTTTCGGTAGACATCTTTAAAAGAAACTAGAAAACGTGAATACGTCTTTTCAAATTATTAGTTTAAATATAAGAAAATGATAACCATTACAAGTCTAACAAAAAGATTGGTGTATGACAGTGTGCATGTGATGTTAAGTAGGTTTTTCTTTTGAACACGATGTTAATTAGATTAGATAAGAAATTAATCATATTATTTAGCGAAGTTTTAACCAATAGTTAAAGCCTATACGACTAATTCTAGGCCCAAAACACACAGGCCCATAAAGATGTTGCATGGATAACCCCTTTCACTAGGCAACAACTGGTATGACATTTATCTTCCCCGATAGTTACAGCATATGGTATGGTAGATGATGGCTTAAGCCACAGGGAAAACGCTACACCCACGGCGCGAGACATTGCACAGTGGGTGGCGTTATATCCCCTCGCAATTTTCCAGTCTAAAATAGTGGCTATAACGCGAGGTCACGGCGCGAGACACCATACCGTGGCTCGCGTTATGGTCTCGCGCCATGTTTATTATTTTTTATTTTTTTTATAAAAGTATTAAATGTGAGGCCACTATAACATCAGATTTCTGGTGTTAACCACTACTCCACTTTTCTCGTATTATGGTGATTTTGGTGTTATGGATGAATTGATTGACGTGACATGCACTTTTTCCATGATACGAGCCTACGACTCAGCACCATACCTTGTGTTCTTAGTGTACTATTGCCACCCCATAAACACGTCATTGGAGCAGAGCTAATACGCAGGAACAGAGCTAGAAAGTTTAACTCGATGATTATATTATGATATTTTTCATAAACTACACAACAAAATAATTCTTAAAGAGGTCATCTCATACATAACATAAGCTCACTTTAATCTTTGTTTTACATGTCATACATAAACATTATGAATAGTTTACATCAACCTCACAAGTTAAACATCAAACCGGTTTGTGTCTTCGTTAGTCAAAATGTTGATTACGGTCATACCATATTATATGTGCGCGTTTCATCTAGATGCGCGTACAGAAACATTGCCACTATTATGGAGGTATAAACAGTCAGATTAGCGATGATGCAAACACTTAGGGGTGTTTGGTTCTCCGAATTCAATGTAGTTTGATGTAATTGTAATTGAATTACAATTACATAATTAGTTTGTTTGATTAATAGATGTAATTTTAATTGTCCAAATTACATTGGACCCACCTATTTCATGTAATGTTAATTACATCACTTTTGTGATATAAAGTTTCAATTTTTTTTTTTTTTTTTTTTTTTTTTTTTTTAGCCTTCCTAACATGTCTTCATAAAATTACAAAGTATATAAAAGTTTAATTACATAACTGTAGAAGGCAAGCGAGCAACAAGCTGCGCCGCAAGCCCTTTTTGAATTGCAAAGCTAATTCTAGTAAAAACCACATTTGTGGATTTAGGTGTCATAACGTTGCTATTCATAACGCGCTGAACTCTATTCAGAAACTCCACCGCTTCAGGTGCAAGAAAACCGAAGGTATCAAATGCAAAAGGAATAAACACGTGTTGATTTTCAATGCATGCTTTTTCGTGTTTTGTCACTTTGCATGAGGCGGCTTTCAAAGCAGCCTGACCCGCTGTAAAACCCCGGCTACTCATCCCCACAAGAGGAGAAACCCCAGTCAGATCCACACATGCATGTTTTCCTCCAACCCATCCAAAAACCAGAATGTCCGCCGGTCTGAGTGTGGATCTTCCATCTACTGGGTCAGTCAAGAAGTTCACAGGTGCTTCTTTCTTGGCGGAGATACCAGCACGTCTACATATGTCAAAAAGAACGTCTCTAACCATATCGTGTCGATACTTGAAGCCCGTATATCCTGCTATTTATATCCTGTTATCAACTTTTTAATTTAATAATATATATTTTTGTCCTTTAATTAATATTAATTACATTACATTTTACCAACCAAACACATTAACATATTTTAACAATTCAAATTACAATTCATCCACATTACAATTCCTTTCATAAATTACTATTACATCAAAAACATTCGGCGAACCAAACGGCCCCTTACGTTTAAGATTACTAAGGAAGTGATGAGCACGCTTACGCGAAAGATTACCAGGAAAGTGATAAACACTGCTATAACCACGCTTAGATATATACAGTTTAAAAATTGACTAACATAATAAAGCATGTGTGTATGTTTGGGGGTGACCATGGAGGTTCACCTACGACAACGACCAGACTATCCATAAAGATAATCGCTCAAGGATTAATCAGCTCGTAACGTCGAGTCAGATACCAGATATTAACAAAAAAAAAACATAGTAGCAATAAGTAACAAAAGTCATTTTCTGCCTTTTGACATCTTATCCACATAATAATAAACTAATGGAGTGATGTACATACAACTTGACATAAACAAGTAGCAGTGTTTTAAAACCCGAGTTGACCCAGCCAGTTAAACCAGTTGAACTGTGACCTGAATGTCGGTTTTAACCGAAAACCCGGTTGAACCGTGACCCGGTCGCTCGTACATGTAAATTAAAAAACCGGGTTTTAAAACTTTGTAAACAACTGTCTTCAATACTAAGCAAAAATCAGATCACATTTCAATATATACCAAAACATAGTGCAATTTCAGCATCACCACCAATAAAACAGCCAAATAAAGTAAAAACAACTTTGTTTAAACTAAGCTTTTATTAGTAGCATATGTTTATATATTTAGTAATATCCCAAAGACAGCATAATCCTTTTCTACGCTTTAAACTTACGACCAGCCTAAATGTTACTTTCTATTATAAGCCACCACTCTTTCGCAGCCTCGCTATACTTTAAAAAAAAAACTTAAAAGACGATAACTTAGTAAATTTTTCTGTACCCTTTTCTGCAACCTTCTTTGTAGTCCTAAAAACATTCTCTATATAAACTTTGTTGTTGTAGTTGTATATCCATTATCCAACCTTTCTCAAATGGCCTTTGATAGTCTGTCTGTCTGTCATCTCTCTAACTCTATAAACCTTCTCTTTGAAAAAGCTATATAACTGTCGATATTTCACCCCCTAACGCAGATGCAAACGGGCTGTCTGGAAGATTCAGTCCTCCCTGGTGGCTACTGCAAGTTTACCCAAAACAACAAAAGCGTATCAAGAAATGTATCGTGCTGAATCGATTCTTAAATCAATAATCGAGATACATAAAAATTGGGAAGTGTTTTAGTTGAAACTACACGCATAAACACGTGGACAAGTTTACCATATAAACTACACAAGCGGCAATATTCTTTTCATAACTTTTACACATATATATGGGTAAAGTCTTTAAAACTTTTTAACACATTTAGGTGTGACGGAAATTTATGGAATAATGGAATGAACGTCACCAACTAATCAACTACATTCATCAAAGCCCCCTTAACAACTAGAACCAGTATGTACGCAATTACGCTTATAACAAACCTATATAATAAACATGTTAAACGATGGGAGAGTTTCATCCTTCTTTTAAAGTGGGCAGACTGATGTAAAACTAAAATTTTCAGGTGGCCCGCATATATATTACTGTCTCTTAATTTACTATTGATTCAAGTTTGCATAAAACTGTTATCAAATACTAGTGTTGTCACAAACATACCTTTCCTCCTTGTATTTGGTATTGATCTGCCTGATGTTTTCCTCGTTGGCAGCACCATTGTTCAAAACATTTAGAAGATAATTGTAATGCTCGGTTGTAGGGAAATCTGTCTGCTGTGCATGAGCATTGCCTGTGAACATATTCAGAAAACAGGAAATATTCAGAAAACATGAAACCTTAAATGAAATGCTTGAATGTTATTACCTTCTGATAACATCAACTCTTCAAGTGAGTTTCCAAAAAAAGGCATTTGGTTATGGTGATCAGCTGATAAGCGCATCTCTGAGAAACGCGATCTCTCGAATTCAAGCGCTTGCTCTTGTTCATCAATAAACTGTTTCTTGATTAACCTTGAGGGCACTGCAACGATATCATAAAAAGATTGTTAGATAATATGTATTACAAAAAAATGTATGTCTTGTGAAAATATGTCAAAAATTTCAAATGCTTCTCACGTGATCGTGGCCCAAAATCGGCATCAGAACAGCGAGAACCGTTGTACATAGGATGCTGAAACGTGTCTCCATATTTCCTGATCAAGAAACAATTTCAATACAGTAAAAAACAATAAATATAAACCATAATCGAATATTATGACGTCCGAAAAAGACAAGTGATCAATATTTGTATACGTCTACAGAACAAAAGATCAAAGAAAAAATATCATCAATATTTGCATACGTAAAAGCATACGACAGATTCAAAAACGACAAGTGATCAATATTTGTATACGTCAAGTCGTCAACAGATACGAAAGATTAAAGAAAAAATAAGTCATCAGTATTTGCATACGTCAAAGCATACGGAAGATTCTAAAACGACAAATGATCAATATGGATACGTCAAGAGATACGGAAAATTCAGAAAAGGCATCGACACAATCATAAAGTTCTTACCTCTCATCAACCTTAAATTTTTCGCGGTATGGTTTGACCAAAACACGTGCACCACTAACAAAATGAGGATTTCCCTTGTTTAAAATATGCCTAACTGTATCCGCATAAATAAACGTCACAAAGCCAAACATTCTCTTTTGCTGACAAGGAATTCTCACGTCATGAACCGGCCCGAATTTGCTGTTACAAAAAAAGTTATTAGTAAAATGTATCTTGTAATTGATATGAATCTGAATTGTAATCAAGATTATGCTTACTTGAAATAGTTAAAAACATCGCGCTCTGAAAAAGTACTCTCAGCTGGAAAAGTTAAGTATATCTGTCTAGAGCCCGCAACAATACCACCATGTTCATTTCTATCGCCGTTATGATCCATACATTTTGCTACGTCATCAGCCAACACCACTGCGTGTTGCCCGTGAGGCCTATCAATGAGAACAATGCTCTTAAGGCGTGCAAGAAGTTTGGTCAAACTATAACCAGCTTTCCCATGTCTTTGACTCTCGGTTAAATATCCCTCAGCTTGAAGTATCTTACCAAACTTCTCATAATATAACATTGGTAAGGAAGCTATTGACACAGGGAACCCCCTCCTTGATTTAACGAGCTCAGTAAGTTCTAACTCTAAATTTTCAAGGGACCCTGGTGAAAAGACGTGGTCTTCCTCACTCATGTTAGGGCTAAAGACTTGTGAGAAGCTTTCAGGGGTAGGATGCAAGTACCTACAATTGCTACCATGCCTACAAAAACCTTTAGCAAAGTAATGACAAACTTTGAACGGGAACTCAGGTAAACTTGGAGATCGCCTATTGGCTCTAGGTCCTAATGAAAAATCCGGGCTGTTTATGGACTCGTTATGGTCTTCCATTGACAAGAAACGAAGTTGGTTATGGAGGCGATAGTCTTCAGGAAATGACGATGGATGCACCATAGGAACATAATCAACCGGCTGACCATGAGGATCACAGCAACGATTAGGAACTTGGATGGTTAATGGTGAATGACGAGGGGAATGTGAGAATGGTCCGAAGTGATTAGGGATTTCGGGACTAGTGATTGTATTAGCAGATAGTTTGAGGTGGTTTTTTGCGTCATTGATTAAAGAGTGAATTAAGTTATCTGGGCCGAAGGCTAGTCTTATCATTTCTCGCTCACCATGCTCCTGTAAAAGAAGAAACCCGATAACCTTGGAGGCGTTTTCGGGTTCTATCTTTTGGATCCTATCGTATACAGTTTTAGTCGCTTCTGAAAAGTCCATCTTAGGTTATCACCTAACAATTAAACCAATAATTAGTCCTCACAAAAGAAGTAAAATCCAACAAAAAATACACCAATAATCAGTAACTTAAACAGTAAATAAAGAAACATCATTCAATGATTCACATTAACTCGTTAATTAAGAACAAGATACATAAAACAATTCATAATCAAAGCATAAGTGCAAAATCTTACACAACACAGAAAGTCAAACACTTCAGCAACAATTAACACAAATTTTTAAATATTTAAAACATTTACAATCAAAAAATGCAGGCTGAATCTCGAGAAAACAAGTTTTGGAACATTAAGTTTTTGGTTTAAATTTTGAAATCCTGGAATCAAAACTCCTAAACATAAAACATACCCTTAAAAACATTGATTCTTAAGTCCAAAAGATAATTAAAAAATACAGCAGGATTACAACTTTATGTGCAAAAATAGCATGAACAAGATTCCATCATGAAAAGCATGATTGAAAGACTACCAATAATGATTTTCCTACCTTAACTAGCAAAAACATTTCTGTATCCATAAATCCCATTTTAAGTAAACCAAAAAAAAGTATAAAAATCATAAAAATTCAAGAGTAAAGTTGTAAAAAGCAAAAAAAAAACACCAACAAATTTATGCTATCCACAAAATTAATGTGTGCTCTTTCACACTTTTTCACAAAACAGTTGCTGTTTATTTTCACATGAACAAACATCATAAAATTCACATCTTTAACACAAAAATAGCATCACATATTTACTTACATAACCAAAATTAAATCTTTTCATTTTACAACATTATAAACTACAAATTAAACACAAAAAAACATGCATACTTTACATAAAAAATTTAGTCTAAACCACAACACAATTTTTTTATTTTTTTTTATTAAAAAATATTGTAAGTAACACTTGTCCAAAACAAAATTTTTATAAAAATTTATAACAAAACATAATGAAAAAACAAAGATCCAAAATAGTAAAATACCAAGTGTTGAAGAACAAAACTGTTCATAAGAAGCTCAACCTCAAAATCATCTCCATGATTGATTGACTGGACTACACTAAATATATTTCTCTCTCTAAAACAAAAAAAAAACACCAAAAATATTTTTATTTGTTTATGTTATTTTCTCTCACTATCTCTCTATGTATATATGTCTATCTTTTTGCTCTGGTTGTTTTTAGCTCATTTTTTAGTCAGCATTTATTCTATTTATATTTATCCAAAAAATTTATACCCTCAATTTTCCGCAAAAACGACACATTCATAAAAAAACAGAAAATGACAGCAAGGATATACATACATGGTCCTTTCTTTTTAGCTTACTTTAAACTCACTCGAATATTAACATTAACATTAACATTAGCATTAAAAAAACATAATCCAAACACATAGAATCAATGTTACAAAAACATAAATAGGATTATAGGAACATGGATTATCTTCAAAATCATGTCTTGAAGATGGGTTTTCGACACGGCTTTCATTTCAGCGTCATATTATCTTTTTCCCGAGTATACGTTTTACCATTTACTTACGCCGTGTTTATTTAAACACGTATAACAATTTTATGTTTTTTTTCACGCGTGAACAAAAATTCATGTAACAATTACCACGCGTGAGAATATCCGGTTTTTCTTTTTTTTTAACTGAAGAATATCCGGTTAAGAAAACGCTACATTCACATAATGTTCATAAAAATATCTCACAAAATGATTTGTCATCAATGATACATAAATTAACATTAAAAACATAAAGTAAACTGTTGGTTACCTTAAAAATCAAATCTTGAAATCTATCAAAATAAAAAAACACTCTTAATAGTATAAAACTGGATATAAAACTAATGTTATAGCATGAAATAAAACACTGCTAGGCAGGGGCAGAGACAAGGGAGGTCACATGGTCATGTGACCCTCTAGCGAAAAAAGTGTAAATTTTTTAAATTTTTTAGGGTTTTTTTGAATTTGACTTTTATGAATCATTTTATAGTGTAGTTTATAAAAAATATTAAAGTTTGATTTTTTCTGCCTCCACCCCTGTGGCTAAGTAACCCTAAAAATAAAATATTGGAAATTAACATATAAACACAGTAAAAAAAGTAAAAAATGGGTATTAACAACACAAAGTAAAAAATGCATACTGTAAAAAAACTGGTATTAACAACACAAAGTAAAAAATGGGTTACCTTAAGAATCAAATATTGGAGATGGGTTTGCAAGAGTTAAAAAAAACACAGTAAAAATAGTAGTAAGGGTAAAAAAAAAGAAAAAGTAAAAAAAAAAAAGAGAGTTACCTGAAAAATGAAAAGATGGGAGGAGATGGGTTTGTGAGAGGGTTATATGAAAGTCAAAATGAGAGAGAGGGGGGTTAGGAGTAGGAAGTTACAGTGTTGAATCTGCTAATGCGACTATATTTTTACTGGTTTAAATTACTAAAATGTAGGAGATTATAGGGCGTGACAGTTTTCACTGAATAAATCAAACTTTTTCACATCTTTTTGCCCTTTATTTTCTCTCTAAAAGTTTTAAAAAAAAAATTTCTTATCTTTTTACTGTATTTTTTGTGCTACCTATTCAGTAGAGTTTGGCCAAAATACATGTAAGTAGTAGCATTAATCAGGAGTTGTAAACACTATTTTTTTTTTACAAAGACATTTGGTAATGTAATTGTAGTCAAAATAATGATGTATAAAAAGGCTTCAAAATAATCCAGCACTTCTGAATCTTATCATTATAAAATTTATTACATTTTTATTAAATTAGATATGAAAAAAATAAATAATAAGAGAGACGCTAAAAATTTTTTTTATTAATTTTTACTAAAAAAAATAATAAAAACTATTTTTATTAACTCTTATTAAAAAAATAATAATAGAAAGAATCATTAAAAGTAAAAAGAGTAAAAAAAAAGTAAGTAAAATTGTAAAACTTTTAATAACTTTTTTTTTAATAGCCAAAAGTATAAAAACAATTGTGAGTTTTTTTTTGCATATTTTTATATTCATTTTGTTTTAATATATAAAATTTATAATAATTTAAATAATTTTTTATTTTATTAGTAAACAAAACTTTTAATAAATAAATATTATTTATTTTATAATGTACGTTTATAAAATGTTACTGTAAAAGATAAGTATTAAAAAACTGATTATCTCTTGTAATCATTAAAAAAACACAAGTTTAACGTTGATGCTCTAAGGCTGGTGGGAGTGGCGCATAAGTCACTCACCGCCATGTCAGCGCCACCTCAGCTTTTTAACAAACACACCCAAACTCCCCACAGGAGGTAATGGCACTCACCCAAAGTCACTATAACTCACCTTTCATACAACTCACTTAGGGTGAGTATGGCTATATTTTTTTTTGTTGCAAGAAAAGAAATCGCGCGCGAGTTATGGTGGAGGGATTGGGGCTGCGCGCGAGTTAGGCTAACTCGCTCGTGGCTTTCCTTCCACTCTCACCGGCCTAAAATACTCATAAACACCCGTGCAAAACACACTCGACTTTTTGTAGTCAACTTCTTTTTAGGGTTGTGGGATGTTTGGCAAAAGCTTTTTTTTTAAGTTTTTTTAGAATTATTATTTTTTTTCCAACAAAAATCTTTTTTTAAATAAGTAGTTTTATTTGTCATAACAATTTTTTAGGGCTGTGAGTTTTTTTATTTTAAATAAATAGTTTTTAAAATTATATATATGCATCATAAAAATATTATATATAACATATAATTTTTTATTGGGTTCAAAATTTTTTAAATTATTAAAAACTGTTAAAATTGTAAATTTTCTAATACGCCTTTTATTTATATATAATTTATTTAAACATGTCCTTTTAAGTTACTTTACATCTTTATTTTAAAGTCAACAACTAATTTATCAAACTTTTTTTTTATAAATATTAAAATTAATAGTTCATTGTAACAACTTTATAATTAACAGTTTACAGCTTATATTTAACATCTTACAGATAATAGGTATTTTTATCAAACATAACCAAAAGTAATGTGTCTTGATAGTTCATTTGATTACTTATATTAAAAATGTTATTAACGTAACAAATTCGAAAAGATATTTTTAAAAAATACTCATTTTAATGATGTGTTACGTAATTAACACATGTAACAACTCGACTCTAAGACACTATCAGGGCTGGATTTAGGCATGTGCGGCAGGGGCAACCGCACAGGGCCTCCACTTTTTAAGGGCCTCCGATTTCTAATCTCCAGTAAGTATGAACTCGTTTTTTGTGGGATTAATCTTGTTAACAAATGATATAAGATGGAGAATAAAAGTTTTCAGAACATAAAGATTATAAAGCTTGCTTATGTGATGCTCTAATAGAAAAAATAGAACATTGTTTTAATGGAGAAGATGACTACAAAGTTATGTGAGAGAGTATATGTGGGGCCCTAAGTTTAATTTGTTAACATATTAGTAGCATTATTTGCATTTCTTTTACTGTTTTAGTTATACTCACTATTTTAGTTTTAAAATTTAGTGTTTTGTTTCTCTAAAATAGTGTAGTCCAAAATCGTAAAAGCACCGATCAAACCCTGTATTTTTCATCGAAGGAACTAATATCCTCAAGTAGAACTTAAAACATGTCACTGTAATAAAATCTTTTTTAACTCTCATAAATTTTTTATGGGTCTCAAATTTTAAAAGCCTAATAACAATATGGATTACTGAATGTTTAGAGTTTCTATAACTTTTAGTATGTCCATAAATTACACCCCATAATAAATTAGTACGTACTTATAAATTATACATGTGCAGAAGTCCTAAGTTTTCTAAATACACCTAAGCTAGGCCAGTGTTTTTATCATTTTCTTGTATCTTTGTTGCTTCCTTTATATACAGATTATTATAAAATTTTAATGTTTTATAGCTCAATCGTACTCGCGAAGTTTATTCTCAAGCCAAGACCACATATAACTAGAAAAAAGAGACGCATAATAAGTTCAAATTTTCATTTGCAAATGGCCTCTTTGAAATCGTGACACAGGGCCTCTAAAAACGATGAGACGGCCCTAGACACTATCAACAATATGTAAAATTACCGCACCATTTTGAGCCATATAACAGTCGATGAAACATTATATTGTAAGACGCGATTAAACATTACCTTTCGTGGATCATGAACTAAAGTATGCTGCTAATTTACAATTGTTATGTACAAATCGATTATTTGTAATTATAGGTTTTAATTCTCATATATGACTTTGTCGTATCAATTGTATTAGTTTTAATGATGGTGTTACAAGACTTGAACATATAAGATAAATTAAATAATAATTTCGTTATTTCGATTTTATATATCGTATATATGTTTTTTAAAAATATTTAATTTTTATATGTTTGATTATTTTGTTGTTTACTGTGCATCGTGTAAATTAATATAAACTAATATCAATTTTACTTTTCCAAATTTCGTACTCTTTATACCTGACAAAATGAACTTGATATTAGATTATTTTTTTACAAAAAAAGTTAACAGCTCTTAAAAAGTTTAAAAAAAAACTATTAACAAACATAGCCAGAAACTCACTTCAATTTTAGTACTCTGAACTTGATAAAGTGAATCATCTAATATTCTAAACTTTTAAAGGTACAAAGTAATACTCTAAACTTAACAAAATGAATTTTCTACTACCTTAGTTAACAACATAATTAATTATTATTATTTTCTTTCTAAAAGTCATTTTAGTAAAGTGATTTATAATAAATAATATAAAAATAAAACTTGAGCTAAATAAATATTTATTTTTCACAAAATTTAATTACTACAGTAATTTTTAAAAGTTAATATACTATTTTAATCTATTATTTATAATATAAGAAATATATTTGTAACAATGATTTCTAAAATATTTCTAACGCACTACTTTTAATATAGTTTTACAATATATTATTAAGTGTTTGTTTCAAAAATTATTAGAACAAGTTATAACTAAATATATAAAAGTTTTTAATTTTCTATTTAAATATGCATACAAAGAATAAAAAGTTAAATTGTTATTGGTTCAAATAGTTTGAAGCATATACTTAGGATAGATTATTTTATCAAAATATTTTTTAAAAAAAAAAAATAATTAATTGTTGCGTTAATTAGTATAGGGTAGTAAAAAAGTTTTTTTATCAAGTTTAAGATATTACCATACACCTTTAAAAGTTCAAAGCAGTAGATGATCCACTTTACCAAATTCAGGGTACTAATATATATTTTGGCCTAACATATATGATCTTTTTATTCGCTATTATTATAACGGAGCTTTGTGCATTATGTCAAAAGAGTGCTAAATCAAATACCGAAAACTATTTTTCACGTCTATAACGTGTTATAAGCGCCAAGAAAATTTCTACATAGAACACAATTTAACTAAATAAGAAATCATTTGATCTCAATCATCTATCACATTCTCATCTAATGATTTAAGTTAGTTTTTTTTTTATAATCTTGTTTTTAAAAATTAAACTATCTCTCAATCGTTAATCATAACACAAAAATAATTATTCCATCTCGCCGAAATTGGATTATCTTTCTATATATAGGTACTTCTATTTACTTTCAACGAACTTTTAAAAAAAAAAATTCACACAAAATATCAAAAATCACATGTGATTTTTTTTAAAAAAAAATCACATGTGATTTTTTAAACAAAAATCACACGTAAATTTTTAATATCACATACAATTCATTAATTTATGAATCACATATGATTGTTACTTTAAACTTCACTTCAGAATTTGTGATGTTGTTTATGAGTTCCCACATGATTTTTAGAACAAAAAATCACAAGTGGTTTTACAAATCACTGTAATTTTTTTAGCAGAAATATCAACACTAAAAATGTCGAAAATACATGAAATATTCTTGTCATAACATTAAAAATCCCATGTGATTTAATGAAATTACATGTGATTTATGAAATTAGATATGACATCTTTTAAATTTGTCGTTTGAACTCTTTAGGTGTGCCACATCCTAACCCCCCCCCCCCCTCCTCTTTGTTTCGAGTTCATGTGTTGTGAGTTTTTCATCGTCGGCGTTTTGGATGAGTCGGAAGGCTTAGACTCCATCAAAATGGAGTCCGGAAGTCGTGATCGAATAAAGGACGCTTAGATCTGTGTATGTATAGAGAGAAAGAGAGTGAATTTGAATATTAGTGAGAGAAATACACTAAGATGTGTGTGTATATGTAACACCTCCATTTTTACTTTAACGCAGCGGAACATTGATTTGAGGTATTACTTCATAGAACACAAGTCATAATGATAGAAAACAACTCAAAAGAGTGATTAAATCAACTTTCTTTATATATCATTAAAAAATCAGAGTTTTACAATATGAGGTTCCCAAAATCGAGAATAATAATTTCAAGCTTGTGCCTGTTCATGCCATCCCCATGCTGCTCCATGCTATCAATCTTTAATACCTGATATATATGCTTAAAATCAACACAATGGTTGAGTAAATTCATATGTTTAAAATCATTTTGAATACAAAATCCTTTTCTTGAGCTACATTGTTATTCGACCATTATTTTAAATTCATCGATTCTTATTGCACAAGCTCATGACCCCGCGACTAGACATTATCAGAAACCAACAAATTAGCTTTATGCAAGTAGTTTGCTGAACTATCCTCAGTTTAGCAAAATAAAGTGTATCCGTTTAGCCTAGATAGGAACCTATCAGCATTCCAGCAAGTGTGACTTGCCCAGATAGGAGATGTTAGTCCCCAAATAGTACTATGTATAATATTAGTGCTCATAAAATGATTAGCAGTCCACGATTAAAAAGGGACATAATGGCAACAAATAAATGTAGTGTCAATAATCATATCAGGCAACATACAAAAATATTTGTATTCCAATTTAGCGTATATCCCCCTCACGGGTTTTCAAATCATTTATAAAGTAGTACTTTAGTTAGGCTATGAACTCACCTTATATCCATAGAGTCTGAGCTGCATCAGATATAATTCATTCATAAAGAACAACTTGTTCTCACAAACAACAACTTGGTCTCACACAAACCTGGATTAACACATTTTGTATAATATTAAGTCTTTGATCTTTAGTTCAAAATTTTAAGTATTTCTTTATGATATTTGCCTAAGATTCATAGGTTATTTATAATATCACGTCATTGTTCGGGCCAGTATACTCAGAAGCCATTCTATAAATGTTTGAGGAGTGAGGGCACTTTAAATCGTAAACCCAACAACTTAGTCAGAACGTAATATCGAGATGGAACATCTTTGTACAAAGTTCCCTACTAACATCACATGTTTATTACTTTCTTCAGGTAATAAGTATAGTATAATATATACTTTATATCCTTTAGTTTCAAAGTTGACAAAATTTACCTTTTTATTATAAGTTTAGCTTAATTACACTTTTAACCCTTTTAAGTATATAGTTTAAGTATTTATAATTTTAACCTTTTAATATTAACCTCAATGTTTAAAACTTAACAATATTAATCCTTATAGTTTTAACTCTATTAAAATGACACTTTTGGCGAAAATGTTTATAGTTTCAAAAATGACAGTTTTTAGTCCCAGACTTGCTTAAAATTACATAACAACCTCAAAATTATACAAAAAGATCTAGGAACTTAAAACAAAGTTTAGAAACACATTTCTAATCATAATAATATTAGTTCTCCATATCTATAGCTTTAAAAATGCATTTTATCTTATTATTTCATGTAAATTACAAAACTAGAGTTTTATTACATCTTTAGCTTATAACTTCCATTTTAGCTTATTATATGAACTAAGTCTTATTAGGTTAGCTTATTAACATAATAAAAAGTCTTTGAAAAGCATTATAACAAGATCTAAGCTTAGATAGCATAGTCATTACCTATGTAGCTCCAAAGTGACTTCTAGGGCTCCTTATGAACTTCTTTTGCTTCTAAAGCTTCAAGAACTTCAATGGCTACTTCTTAGACCTGGTTTCTGATCTCAAGGCATCCATATAAATTTGTTAGAAGTATGAAATCAGAATGGGTATGGAGGTAAAGGAGATCAGGGTGCAAGTTTCAAATGAAAGGGTAAAGCTCCTATTTATACAAGTATTCAACACTTAGCCTCCAAGTTAAGCAATGAAACGTGTAAGATCAGTAGTAAGGTGACTAAGGAATGCTAGGAATGCATAAGGAAGTCTAGGAAAAAATTATGGAAACTAGGCTCAAAATCTCTAGGTCTTGTGGTGGAAAAGAAGTCACGACAAGAATTAGATGAGAACAAGTATGTGTAATCTTCAAGTATCTTATCCACGTACTTAAAAATATCTCAAAATATCTATTAGTTTTGATCCTAAGTTTAAATTTGGGAGGGAGAATAGAACTTGTGACACTCTAGAGGTAATTATTTTATATTCTATAACATCAATATTGTAGAACGAACTGGACTTACCTCAACACTATATTATACATGATAGGGTATAATTTCCCGTATTTGTGTTTCTAGTCGATTGTGTGGTAATATCTTGTAATATAAATTTAATACACGCGAACGAACAACAAGGATTTATCAAGCCATAGTAGACTATTAACCAAAATCTAGAAAGCTAACTAACACATAAATTGCACAAAGTTATATGAATCGAAGCATCAATCACACAAACATCTTAAGATTAAAATATCTAGTAATTCAACACAAAGTATTACTTAAATAAATCCAAATCTTATATTCAAGAAACATGAAACAAAGTCTAATAAAAGGAAACAGTTCAACATTACATAACATGTTATCAAACTTATCAAGCTTGCATCAGTTTCATAGCTTCACTCGAGGATCATTTCTTCTTTTTGCCAAAGCCCTTGATCATTTTCCCAATGCTCTTGAGTGCTCTCCTTGATTCCCTTCTATGATCATACAACTCACCAAGATTAGGCATGTACTATAAAACCCGCATGAAAATTCAGGCAAACATTAAATACATGAAAATACAGTTTAATTAAAACTTTATAAGCAATTAATACACAACAGTGGAGTAACATTTCTTTTCATTTTCATAACAGGAAAAATAAAAATAAATCCTAGGGTTGTGCTTGTGTGTGTGTCGCCGACAGAAACAAGGAAAAAGGGGAGAGAAAACACTTTTTGATCTTTATTGATTCGGGTGTGTGTTTGTGTTTGTTTGTTTCTAATCACGTAGATTCGGTAATCATCTTTCCTCCCTTTTTAATTTATAAATCATGGCTCTTTTTGATTAAAAGCATGAACACTTGAATGTTATGGTATAAAACATGTAATAAAACAAGTCTTTATTCGGGTTTTTTTTGGTTTGTCATGGGAACTGAAACAACAATGGTCTCGGTGGGGATTTTGATTGGCCAGCCGAGACACTTAGGTCTCGATGGCTATTTTCTGTGGGCAGCTGCAACAACAGGGAGCTCCACAGGGGGTGTGTTGGTTGAGTAGTGTCAAACCGAGAGCCAAAGCTCTTGGTGGAACAGGGTTGCGCACAGGGGGAAACCGACCACTGTCAGTGGGAACCATGGTCAAACAGTGGGAACCGGCTAACAGTCGGTGGGTATTGGTTGCGGCCAGGGGAAAAACCACACAGCCAGGGGTTGTGGTGGTGGTGTTTGTCGCATGCAACCGAGACAAACATGGTCTCGGTGGGCTTGTCATGTGGGGGCTCGGCTAACCAAATCAAGGGTGCATTTGGTTATTAAGTGGCTAATTTAATTTGGGCTAATTAATATTAATTTGATCAGTTATATTAAATTAATCATGTTATAATTAATTAAATTTATTATGAACTTATAATAATTATTTAGTGTAATTATTCATAGAATACAACATGGTAACCATTTAATTTAATTAATTAAAGACTTAGCTTATTTTATAATTACTTGTTAACCATGATTTAATTAAATTAATTTTAATTTAATATAATTATGGAATTATCAAGTTTAAAGTAAAGTTTAATAAATCATGCTTTATTAATTAATAATCAGTTAAACCATGTTATATTATTAATTAATAATTAACTATAAGTTTATGACATCTTGTACTATTTATTAAATAAACTTTACTATATTATCATTTAAATGAATCATGACTATAAAATATATTTGTTAATCCCATTTAATCCATAACACAAGATTTAGAAGAGATATTTAGAGAGAGAAAGAGAAGAAAGTAGAGAGAGAAACAAGAGAGAATTTGGAAGGTTAAACACTTTTAGAGAGAGAAACAAAATGGTAACCAACACCCTCTTCCACATGTGGAAGAGGGTTATATATGCCACGGCCTAAGGCCTTTGTGGGCTTCATCTTGGGCCGGGCTTGGCTTTGTTTTGGGCTTACGCCCCTAACTTATACAATATTAGCTTAAAGTCCAAGCCCGGTTTTCCCGACTAACATATTACAATACAAGACCATTTAACGACTGAGATGACCTATTACATTCTTGTTCGACTATATAAAATATAGGGCTAACAATATTCATTAAGCCTCAGCTTATATTACATGCTTATTTAACAAGCTTATTGCTATTTAGGTAACTTTCTATTTTTTGAAACTTGCTATTTATGGAAACTTACTATTTTGGAAACTTTCTATTATTGGAAACTTGCTATTTTTAGAAATTTACTATATATGGAAGCCTGCTATTTTTGGAAAATTATTATATACAGAAACCTGCTATTTTTAGAAAGTTACTCATTATAGATATATCAAGTAGAATAACACATGAAACATGAAATACGTTAATCAAGAACACATGAAACATTAGGAAATACATGATTTAACATGGAACCGTAAAACAAGACATGAACAAGTAACACAAGACATGAACAAGTAAAACCAGACATGAACAAGTAAAACAAGTCAAGAACAAGTGAGACAAGTCAAGAACATGTATAGTAAACCAAGAATTAGTAAGTTATACATGAACATACAACTCATTCACGTCCTTTATTATGTAGCACTCGTGAAGTCGGAGTAGTATATATCCGCCTTTCATCTTTCATCGTTACTGGACATAAGGTACGGATATTTCGTCCTTTATTAAGGACACTCTCTTTGCATGCATGATTACGATTCCCCGTTTGCTGCCATCTATTTTCCCCAGTTTACATGTCATACTTTTCATGTTTGCCATGCCATTATTTTAAATTGATTGAGCTATATACACGCATGCCATGTTTCACCTAGTTATGAAGGTACCATAACCATGACATTTGAGGCACCAGTGTCATGACTCATCTACGATGGGAGTGATTTCTCGCGGCGTCCATTCAGTTTACATTGGCCATTATCAGTATTTATTATTAGTGGGGCGTATGGGTGCATCCTAGTTCTCATGTTTACAAGTTTACAGGTGACTGTGGTGTGTGCTCTACATCCGTCATATTGGAGCTGATCCCTTCACACAGACTTATATAATTAGAGGACACCCCTCTAATTGTATGACGAGGTCACCCCTCTATGTATTCATGTACGTTGATATATTTGATGACCTATATGAGCTCAGTGGCATTTAAGTTACAGTTTCATGTATAAATATCAGAATTTTCAATATAAACCAGTTTATAAAACATGTTCCAAGTTTTCCAGGACTTACATAGATTCTGTTGCATTGCATTTCTTTTACTTATATTTCAGTTACTATTCATGTCATTATATATGTTCACTGAGCGTATTGCTCAGCCGTATTTTCTTTCCATGTCCCATACGGCAGGTACACAGGGACGAACTCGAGCAACTGATAGTACGTGCATAGGATGGAGCTACCTTATACTTCTTTTCCTTTTGCATTTCATATATTTATGCTTGGTTGGACAATGTTTAGTCCTTTTTTACATTCTTTACTTTATACATGTGTGAGCTTATGTTTGGGGGCCGATGTTTGATTTTGGTTTTCCTTTATGGTCATTTATGTTTTAAGACATTTACCTTGCATGCTTTGATGACATGCCATAATTATCATGTAACGGTCCACTTATCAAAGTGGGGTGTTACATGTACCATTTATTATGTTGGTGGTCTTGTTGATATTCCGAAGGCATGATTAATCACCTATAAACAATAAAAAAAAATTCCCCAATCACTCTAATGCTACATAATGACTAATAGTCAAAATCATAAGAATGTGTTTAGTCAATTTACTTGACAAACAAAGGATTAATACTTTTCATTCCTATGTTTACAATGTACCTAATTCATCATTGATTAGAACATATGAGCTATGTAAAATCAACCATGAACAACATTGGTTTATCAAAAATTCCTTTTTAGGTAAGCATTTACCAATGCAGTTACCAATTTGTTCATGGGTTTAAATCAATTCCATTATTTAACCACAATAACTTAGTCAAAGTTCGGATTGTTCTACAAGTGGGTTTTAGTGAAATCGCAATGAATTCGAACCTAAGGAATCATAGTAATATAACTATGTCAACCCACATTCCTAGTATTAATTTAAAAAATCCTCAATTATGAAAATAAGAACCCTAGAACAAATTGATTGAAATTAAATGAATGTACTTACAATTAATTAATGTTGGAAGAAGGATGAGTGAAACCCACGACTTGGAATCAAATAATCTTGAGTGATTGAAGCTTTCGGAGAATCAACAATGGTGGAAACAAAGGAAAACTCGTCGCCTCTATGGAGAAGAAAGGGTGGGTTTATGTTGAAAAAGGATTTTTTTAATAAAGTTTAAATATTTTAGTCGATAGTGGCCCTCGGTTCTTTATCGATAAAGAACCGTGGCTTGAACCGTGACAATTAAAGAACCACCTACACAGGGTGTTTTTTAACAAAGAAAATCAATGAAATTTTCAAAACCAAGTTTTTCTAAAATACTTAAAATATATCTCAAGCCTTTTGGAAATCATTGGACCACTTCAATACTAGGTGATAATGCCTTAATGAAGGATTACGAGTTAAATCGAAACCGAAAAAAGACCAAAACGAAAGAACGACTACTCGTAGAAAATAAACAAAGAAGAGAGAAACCAAGGGGAGTGAATCAAGACCAAGTTCAATGCTCAAGAGACAAGTGACAATCCTCAAGTTGTAGAAACGAAGAGCCTGTGTCATATATAGTGGTTTAATACGTGCCTTTCCGGCGAAAGTCTAAACGGATTTGGTAATGAACCATACCACTCAATTTTGATAAATAGAGTAAGATCACTTTCAAGGATAGTCTTAAGCTATTTCAAAATGTGAGCAAAGTATAGATTCACTTTCTCTCCCACATGATCGGACAATTATTATTGTTAGGGTTTACAACAACAATATCCTTGGGATATTTCAATTCCAAATGTGTAATATCCTAACTACAACTTATGGAGTAGTTTGGTATCTAAAGCGATTAATCAATCATCCTAGAGATGAGCTCAATTGAACATATTACACATGATATAGGGCCTACTAACCGTATGAGTGCAAACCATGGAAATCATGCTTGATACTTTAAGCTACTACTAACTCACTCTACATCTCCTAAGTGATTCAAGTATCCAAGCAATGAGGGTTTGAGAGGGTATAAGAATAGAATCACATTCCAAAAAAAAAATTCAAGGCAAGGATGCCAAGAACAAGCATATAGTCAAGTAATGATCAAAATAATGATCAATAGGGCGTGTGGAAGGACGAAAACGTACCTTAGCCACAAAATGCATTCCAAGTCTTCAAAGAACCAATGCAATTCCTAAACATGAATAAAGTGACTACTAAGTATACAAGGACTATTATCACTCTCATCCATCTTGATATCATCATTCAGTTATGTTAAAGATCAAAGAATATGAGTCTTCTACAAGTGTAAATAACTCAATCCACAATCAATTAAATGATTAATCTTCATGAGTACCTACACATAGCAAGATACAAACTAGTAGATACATTTCAAGACTAAATCTAAAATGTATAAATACTACTAATCTTTATTATATGCTATATTACCAATTAAAAGGCCTATTTTCAATGAAAAATAGTTTTGACCAAAGAGAAACTTTAGTACAACGAAACCTTCTAATTTGAGGAGATAATGAATTGATCCAAGTTTTAAAGCACAATATACTTCAAAGATCTTAAGTGACCATCGCTCTGATACCAATTGTAGAAACTAGAAGGGGGGGTGAATAGTTTCTCTTCGGTTTATGTCCTAACTAAAATTTCTTTCAATTAGGTTTGACTCAAAACTATATTTTACTTGAAAGCTAGTTGCATAATGATTAGGTTCAATTCTTATGCATTAATAATGACAAGTAATAGTGGTGTGGAATGCAATAATGAAAATAAGTAAAGAGTAAGAAAAAAAGCAACCTAACAGGGAGACACCAAGATTTATAGTGGTTCGGCAATGAAGCTCTATCTTCGTTCCTACTCCACTCCTCGAGTACACCTTACTAGAGATTTCTACTATATCTACAAGCTCCCTTCTTGGCGGAGAAAACCATACAACGTCGCTTACATTATTTTCCGACACTAAGCTAAATGTCGAGACCTAATCTTAGCTAGGACCAATCTACACACGTTGCCTACTTCACCATTTTCTGACACAAGGATAGATGTCGAGTTCTAATCGAAAGCTAGAACCAATCTTCACAACGTTGCCTACTTTACCATTTTCCAACATAAGGCTAGATGTCTATTTCTAATCGAAAGTTATAACCAATCTTCACAACTCTTCACTTTGAAGCTAAGTGAGAACTCACAAGACACATACACAAATCACTTTGTAGTTTAGTGAGAACTAACACACAACACTTTACAACTCAATAAACGCATATCCAAGTATACACATGTAACTTAGATCTACACAAGACAAATCCAAGTATATACATATACAATGGATTTACACAAGACTAATCCAAGTATTCATAAATGCACTGGATTAACATACCTAATCCAAGTATACACAAATACATTAGATCTACACAAGACTCAAATAAAAATGATGAATATGACTGGATCTAAGGTAGGATGATCTTTGATAAGTGTGAAAACACCCATCCTTTTACCACTTAATTACAATAATAACCAAGCCAAAACGTGTATTTTATGTCGTTAATGTCGGAATTATGCGTGGTTTGTGTTTTTGTTGTGATTTAGGACGAAAATGTGAAAAGGGGAGAAAACACGGGCATTCACGGGCTTTTATCGAATAAAAAGACAAAAGACGAAGTCAAGAAATCAATAGTGCAAAAAGAACGGAAGTCCAAGACCAATTCTAAAGATTTATCGAAGAAAAAGTCAAAAGACGGAAGTTTACTAAAAGCCGAAGAACTCAAGTGTAACTTATTGAAGAAATTACAAGACGAGTTTATTAATCCCGAGACAAAGTCAAAAGTCGAAGAATTAAGAAGACAAGGACTTAATCATGCAATTAAGGAAAGAAGAAAGAGGGGAGGAAGCTTCCTAAGCACCTCCCTAATCCTCCTATAAATAGTCTTCATTTTCCTTTCATTTGTTTTTTTTTGCTGGAGTGACACTAGTTCTTCCACCATTTTAATTACTTGTTCTTTAATTACATGTCATTTAATTAATTTTCTTGCACCTTAAATACCTTTAATTTCAAGTAAGTTTCCTTTTAATTATTGTTAATCTTTACTTTTATTGTCCATCTCCTATCTACCTTTCTTGTTTTATCTTAATCTTTATGCTTTATGTTCATGTTCATGTTCTTGAGTTTTTATTAAATTGATTAAGTGGGTTTTGATTATTTTGATTATTATTGTTAGTGTTATTGATTTGGTTTGTTTGATTATCATTAGTTGATTATTTGTGATTAGTCTTGTTTAATCTTTTGGTTGATTTGGGTTAGATTGGTTTAGATTCGTGTTTCTTTTTGTTCCTTGTTCTTCGCTGTATGTTACTGTTTCCCAGGTTTATTCCTAATCAAGGGTTTCAAACAGGTTGTTCCGAATCAAGGTGGTGTTGTGGATATTCCGAACCAAGCTGACATTCCGAGTGAAGAATTTGTTCCGGATCAAGTCGTTTATTCGGAATAATATTCCGGATCAAGGGTTCATTCGGAACATTCCGAACGAAGGGTGTTCATCCGGAATATTCAACATTCCGGATCAAAGTGCTCATTCGGAACATTCCGAATAAGAAGATATTCCGGATCAAGGGAAGTTCATTCGGAACATTCCGAATCAAAGGGTGTTCATCCGGAATATTCAACATTCCGGATCAAGGCACTTCTTCTAAATATTCCGAATGAAGGTTTTCTGCTGATTGTTCCGAATCAAGTGTTTAGACAAGGTTGTTCATTCGGAACATCAAATATTCCGGATCAAGAAATATTCCGAGTGAAGAAGAAATTATTCCGGACGAAGGTGACATTCCGAACGAGTGATTTATTCCGAACGAAGGATTATTCCGAATGAGCTGTTTTCAGGTTATTTTAAGTTTCTGTTTTTAAGCTTTACTTTTCTCAGCTTTTTACTTAGTCGCACTTTAAGTTTACTTGCCTTAGATTTATTTTAAGCCTTGCCTTAGTTTAAGTTTTAGTTGCGTTTTAAGTTTGCGTTATTTACTTTTAGTGCCTTTTACTTTTCGTCACGCTTTAAATTCTTGTAATTTATTTTAAATTAGTTTTAGATTTAAATTAACGTCATTTTCATTTACGTCTTGCACATTTATTTTAAAACAACCAAAAAAAAATTTTTCACCAAAAAATTGAGTCGCACTTTGAACCGGAAATCAATTCGAGAAGATACCGAGAAACGAACTTTCAACCTAGTAAAATCTATGTTATCAAATGGCGCCGCTGCCGGCTCTTTTCGTGAAGATTAACGGTTTTTTGTGAGAGACGCGTTGGCTTTTGGGATCCGTTCACTTGTGAACGTTATTTTTCGTGTCAAAAATTTTCGAAAATCCCAAAAACATTTAAAAAAATCATAAAAAACATCTCTTTTTCAAAGTTTTGCACCAAAAATATTCTTCTTGCTTATCTATTTTTCTTTATGGATTCTTATGTCCATCGCGTCGGGTGTGGGAGACGGTTATACGGGAACGACTCATGTTAATGGTGTACATGTGAGCGGTGCGGAAACGATATCGACAACACACAATTTGGATTTTGTCCATGGTGCAACTCGACTAATTCGTCCTTTTCTAATCCACCTCTTGTTCCCCCGTGCATCTATTGTGGAAGCGATTCTCATTGGCATGTTTCGTGCCCGGTTCGATACCCGTATGATCACGGGCAAGAACCGGGTTACAATTATGACAATGGTAATAGCTTTCCACATGACGCACCCGGTTTTCTCCATACCCGTGGTGCTATATTTGTGGGGGCCCTCACGATGCTTCCTCTTGTGATCCGTCGAAGGTCTTTGAGAAAGTTCCGTGCTATCATCCCAGTGTGTATAACTTTGAGCCCCCACATCACACCCTCAATCATCAATCCTCTCAGCAAATTAGTCTTGACCAACAACTCACTTCTTTGAACCATGTTCTAGAAAGTTTAGCTCAAATCCGAGCTGACTTGCATCAGGAAAGGCACCCTTTGCTTGATGGTGACGAAATCTTGAAATCCACCAACACCTTTTTGAGCCAATTTGGTCGTTTTCCCTTCTTTTCTACACCAAAATGTTTAATTACAGCGTGGGATAGAATTGGTTTAATTGAACATACTCGGGGAGCTGAACAACAAAAATTGCTTCATGAGCTTCTTAAAGATGTGGAGGTTATCAAGGAAGAGTTAGCCGACTATGTCACTCCTAATTGGAATGGTCCCGTCTATTATGATGATGATGACGACGATGATGTCTACGCTCTCGACCCATCTATTGAAGTTGCTACTCCTACTCTCGATATTCCTAATGCATCTAAGGATGATGATTCACTTAGTGAGATTAGTGATTTTGGTCTCGATAAATTCTTTGATGATGAGGTTTGTGACATGCCTACTGCTATGGAGTCTGAGGACGACGTTGCTCTTACGGAAGAGGTCGATCCTAATGATGACGATTTTTCTCCACGCTATGAGAATTTCACTTTTGAAATTTCTCAATCTCCACCGGGAGATGCGGGCAATGACGATTTATTCTCTCCGGCTTACGAGAAGTTCACCGATGAACTTGCTCTTGAAGATGAGGTGGAAGACGTGATTCTCCGCGACAGATTACGGAAAGTGCATCTTCTTATTGCTCAAATCGACGAGTTGACTTCTCCTCCTCTTTCCGAGTTTTTACCCCCATCTATTCCTCCCGTTGAAGATAATGACCCATTGCTGGAAGAAATCGACATTCACTCAATACCTCCGGGTATTGATGATGATGACACAGAGGGGGGTATTATTTTTGATAATTTGCTACAGGAAAGTATTGTCCCAAGTCCCCCTCCCGAGCACCTTTCATCCTCCCCTTTAGCCATTATTACGGAGGATGAGTGCTTTGACCCAGGAGGTGACATTCACTATTTCATGATTGATAACATTACGGCCTTGCCAAGTGCTCAACATCCATTGTCTTTGGGGGATGACAATGTGCTTACTTTACCCACCCCACCTCCCGTGGATCTCGATTTCACATACTTTTCGTATGTTGATAGAACCTTTCTCCCATTCAAGACTTATCCCCCCCGCCTCTCCTTTGTTGATGTCCTCCGGGAACGAGGACAAGGTCTTTGATCCCGGTATTACATTCGAGGCTTCCCCATGGACCATTTAATTCGGGGACGAGTCAGGCTCGTGACTCGGTTAATAAAAACAAGCGTTCTTCGGGAGGCAACCCGATTATCTATCTTTCCTTATTTTCACCATAAGTGTAGGGGAGCCCCGTTGGTGTTTCTTGCTTTCTTTCTTATCATGTGCAGGGATTAGAGCTTCAAAGACACACTCTTGATGACTTTTGACGACCCGTGATTCCGAGTTTCCGTCTTCCCGGTTCTATCCTAAACTCTTTTCGATTCACTATTTTATATTTCTCAATATTAAAATAGGAATCTCGTTAGTTGTCTTTTCCTTAGCAAGATTTAAACAAAGTGCACAATGTCCTAAGTGTATGGGAGTTTACTCCCACATGCTTAAACATTGAGGACAATGTTTATATCAAGTGTAGGGGGACTTCTATCGAAGTTAAGTGGTCTTTTCCTTGTATTTGTCCTCATTTTAACCGGAAAATCAATTTTTCAACATTTTTCAAAATTTTTGATCTATTTTGGCCTTGTAGTTTTACCCTTGTATAGTTATTTTCTTTCTTTGCTAGAATAAATTCTTAATAAAGTGGTTTTAATTTTTAAACGTTGTGAATCTTTTGACTCAACTCGAGTTTACTTATCTAAGTTTACTCTAGCTAGTATCCTTAACATGTTTAAGTCAAGTTTTGCTAGGCTTTTATATAGGGAGCTATAAAACGCGAAAGTCTCAACTCTCACGGGTTAAGAACAAGAACTTTTCGCAAGTTCCTATAATTGATTCTAGAGAGTCGTTTATCAAGGGAACTTTAAAATGCGATTTCTAAACTTGAAAAAGTCTAAGAGTTTGCAAGATCCTATAGATGACTCGATACCCAAAACTTTGATTTAATAGGCTAAGCATCCACGAATCTCATTCCTTGAGATTTTAAACTGTGGAGAACGAGAGATGATAGAGTCAATTATAAGTTTGGTATTCTTTCGTGAATTTATGTGAGTTAATTATAAGCCTATTCTCCCTTCGCTTGCTAATAAATTTATCTGAAATAAATAAGGTTGTACAATTTGAAAAGTTACTTAGCTTCTAGCCCAAGATCGTTTAAAAGTTGCTCGGTATGGATTAGAGTTCATAGCCAAGGCATAACTTATTGAAGCGGGATGCGAAGATTGGCGAGTCTAAAAAGGTCCTAACAAGGCATGAGGGCTACATTTTGTTGCTAAAGATCCAAAGTGATGTGAAGAATCATTTATCGAAAATCAAAATGAAGGATCGAGACACACGACGAAAAGCATGTACTCCCCAAAAGATCATGGAGAAGTCTATCCGAAAAGACCCTAGCAAGGTATGAGGATAAATAGATCCAAGTCCTAAAAGGAGGCGGATCGTTGTATATCAAAGTCCAAAGTAATGATTGGAGAAAAATGAAGAAGTCGTGATCCAAAGATGAAGAATCTCTCAAAAAGTTCAAGTGAAGAAATTCTTAATATGAAGAGGAGACCATAATTTCATGAACGTCTCTCAAGATTTGAAGTATGAAGTCGCTGCAAAATATCGGTCCGAGAAAGGTCTCAAATCGCGAAGCGAGTTATGCCAAGATATGAACTTTATGAGGTCCCGATAAGCAGTTTTAAAAGATTTTGTCCTTTAGCTAACTATTGATTAAATCGTCCCACTTTATTTCAGCCTAATAAACTATCAAAATAAGTCAACAATGCATCCTCGTGATCATTCAAGACAACAATAAAATATAAGAGATACACCTAGGAATAAGGGAGTCTAAGTGAATAATTTGCCCACATGAGTTCGTGTTAGTTTGCTAACTTATAATAACAATGATCTCGTTTTTAAGCTTGGTTTGGAGAATGTGAAAACTTGAGGGTGATGATCATTCAGGACATTTCCAAAACCCTAAGGTATGTCTTTGATTTCTTTACTTACTTTCTTCCTTTGAATGTTTATAATTTTCTATCTCTTTAATAAAGGCCAATATGGATTGATTATGATGGAAAATGTAAAACGTGCTTTGTAACTAATGTATTGCATGAGGATATTACAATGGTCTAGTGTAGGGGATTTGATAGGTGTAAAAACACCCATCCTTTTACCACTTAATTACAATAATAACCAAGCCAAAACGTGTATTTTATGTCGTAAATGTCGGAATTATGCGTGGTTTGTGTTTTTGTTGTGATTTAGGACGAAAATGTGAAAAGGGGAGAAAACACGGGCATTCACGGGATTTTATCAAAGAAAAAGACAAAAGACGAAGTCAAGAAATCAAGAGTGCGAAAAGAACGGAAGTCCAAGACCAATTCTGAAGATTTATCAAAGAAAAAGTCAAAAGACGGAAGTTTACTATAAGCCGAAGAACTCAAGTCTAACTTATTGAAGAAATTACAAGACGAGTTTATTAATCCCGAGACAAAGTCAAAAGTCGAAGAATTAAGAAGACAAGGACTTAATCATGCAATTAAAGAAAGAAGAAAGAGGGGAGGAAGCTTCCTAAGCACCTCCCTAATCCTCCTATAAATAGTCTTCATTTTCCTTTCATTTGTTTTTGTTGGCTAGAGTGACACTAGTTCTTCCACCATTTTAATTACTTGTTCTTTAATTACATGTTATTTAATTAATTGTCTTGCACCTAAATACCTTTAATTTCAAGTAAGTTTCCTTTTAATTATTGTTAATCTTTACTTTTATTGTTCATCTCCTATCTACCTTTCTTGTTTTATCTTAATCTTTATGCTTTATGTTCATGTTCATGTTCTTGAGTTTTTATTAAATTGATTAAGTGGGTTTTGATTATTTTGATTATTATTGTTAGTGTTATTGATTTGGTTTGTTTGATTATCATTAGTTGATTATTTGTGATTAGTCTTGTTTAATCTTTTGGTTGATTTGGGTTAGATTGGTTTAGATTCGTGTTTCTTTTTGTTCCTTGTTCTTCGCTGTCTGTTACTGTTTCCCAGGTTTATTCCGAATCAAGGGTTTCAAACAGGTTGTTCCGAATCAAGGTGGTGTTGTGGATATTCCGAACCAAGCTGACATTCCGAGTGAAGAATTTGTTCCGGATCAAGTCGTTTATTCGGAATAATATTTCGGATCAAGGGTTCATTCGGAACATTCCGAACGAAGGGTGTTCATCCGGAATATTCAACATTCCGGATCAAAGTGCTCATTCGGAACATTTCGAACCAAGAAGATATTCCGGATCAAGGGAAGTTCATTCAGAACATTCCGAATCAAAGGGTGTTCATCCGAAATATTCAACATTCCGGATCAAGGAACTTCTTCTAAATATTCCGAATGAAGGTTTTCTGCTGATTGTTCCGAATCAAGGGTTCAGACAAGGTTGTTCATTCGGAACATCAAATATTCCGGATCAAGAAATATTCCGAGTGAAGAAGAAATTATTCCGGACGAAGGTGACATTCCGAACGAGTGATTTATTCCGAACGAAGGATTATTCCGAATGAGCTGTTTTCAGGTTATTTTAAGTTTCTGTTTTTAAGCTTTACTTTTCCCAGCTTTTTACTTAGTCGCACTTTAAGTTTACTTGCCTTAGATTTATTTTAAGCCTTGCCTTAGTTTAAGTTTTAGTTGCGTTTTAAGTTTGCGTTATTTACTTTTAGTGCCTTTTACTTTTCGTCACGCTTTAAATTCTTGTCATTTATTTTAAATTAGTTTTAGATTTAAATTAACGTCATTTTCATTTACGTCTTTCACATTTATTTTAAAACAACCAAAAATATTCTTTTTCACCAAAAACAATTGAGTCGCACTTTGAACCGGAAATCAATTCGAGAAGATACCGAGAAACGAACTTTCAACCTAGTAAAATCTCTGTTATCAATCTTCATCAAGGCTTCATGTTTAATCACATCACAAGTGTGTGAGTGATCTTCTCTTTGTACAAGGTAAAGAAGGAGATCAGGGGGATAATCATAAGTAAACATACTTAACACATTAAGTGATCATTTACAAATGATTAGAAATTAGAAAAGAGAAAGATGGCAGAAAGAATGTCCAACAAGGTTCATGGAAAATATAGATTTGATCCACTATTTATAGGAGACAAAAGCCAACGGCTATCTGCAGGCGATTCCTAAATTATGCATGCAGTTCTTTATCACTATAGAGTCGCACATTCGTATAGGCATTTAAGAAACCATGGAGTTAGACTCTGCTCCCTTTTGTCTTTTAGTGGGGTAGTAATATGTGAGATAAAATTTTACCTTCAAAGGATATTCTTATGGCATTTGGAATATGCCATATAGAAACTTACATTTTATATTTTAATAAAACTTTTTCTTAAAAAGAAAGTTTATTAAAAAATCTTTTGTCACATTTGATAAAATGTTTGTTTAGGACTAATCACTTTTATGATCACTAATCATGATTAAGATATGTTAGTGCAATACCTTGATGATAGTGATTGTTAAATAATTCGTCTTACGCGTATTTGACGATAAATGTCTTTTTAATTTGTCGTGATCAAAACTTAGAAAGATTAGTTAGCACTAATAATGTTTAGGCATCACTTTGCATTAACATTATTATTCCTGCCTCATTTAAATTACTTGCAAGAAGTTCTTTAAATTTTTCCAAAGTTTCTATTTTTCTGGTTAGTTGAGGTATAGCTCAATAAGCCAGCTTATGAAATAAGCAACCTTTTATTGCTTTTACCTTTTTGTTTGTTCTTATGTTTTAGGATTAAAGACATAATCTCATTTCATTTGCTTAATTTGGACGGTTGTAGTCCATTAAGCCTCATAAGCCCATAAGGCCAAAATAAGCTAAAGGGTTTGCATCAACTTATTTAGACTGGTTTGGAAGTAAATCAGTCAATTGTAAGTTTAGAACTACCCTTACTCTTGTTTTTATCCTATTGTAGCTTATTTGCTATGTGCTTATTTGTTGCTTATTTTTCTTAGTTAAGTGCTTATTTTCATTTCATTGCTTATCATTTACATGTTTATGTTGTGTACTTGCTTTGTTTTAGTTTAAATCTTATAGCTTCTTTGTTAAAATTTGTTGCTCTGTCCATAAAAGGGTGTTTGGGTTAAGGGTTGAAACTAAGTCAAACTATCTTTTTGACGTTTATAATTTTGCAGTCAATTTTAGTTGGTTAATTTAGGAGGATATAGGTTTTTATTTTGGGGTTTATAGTTAAAAAATCTAATCTTTCTTGCTTTTGTATTTTTCTGACATTGAAATCAGTGGGTAATATTTGTTTGCTAAGCAGTTTATTTGCTTATTTGTATGAGTTCTTTGTTCTTGTTATATGCCTGTTGATGTTATTTGGTAAGTCTAAAAGAATTTGAGCTCATTTTGGTCTCTTTTTAATGGTAGCTTAACACTAGTGTGGTTTATTTCCTAGTGAGTCATATCAGCTAGCATTGAGGTTTGAATTTTAGGATTTAGGTTATCATATTTGCCCATTAGATATTTTAGGTGTTGATAACAATTTGTTTGAGGCCAGGTTGGTGATTAGAAGCTATTTATTTAATTTATTAATAAGCCAAAAATCTACCAAAGTGCGAAATAAGGTTGTTCTAGCTTAGCATAGTGTTATTTTTTCTAAGTCTTAATTTCTTCTTGTATGTTGGTAATTTTAATTGATTTTGTGTTGTTTGTGACTTAATTGTGCTTATATTATTGAACTAACCCCCAAATAAGCTAAAGCTTATTTGGGAACTGTCCAAAAAATAATTCAACCAAAAAGTTAAGAGTGGGGCTCGAACCAAACTCTCCACACTCACACACTAACACTTTACCGGCTCGAACCAAACTCTCCACACTCACACACTAACACTTTACCATCTCTGCTCTTGGGTCTTCTTCGTAAAGGACCCAAGTGATAATTTATTTAACCACTTTTAGCCAAATTTGTACATATAAGCTATACTCAGCTTATTTAAAATTTTGAACTAATTTAGACGTGACCACAACTTTCTTTTGTAGTCATACTAAGTTTTTACAGCTTATTTTCTTAATTCTAGCTTGTTTTCCTTTTAGTTAACTTTTTACTAGGAAACGAATTTAGTTTTGTTTATCCTAAGTGCTTATTTGTCTTTTTAGCTTATTCCTTTTAGCTTATTTCAAGTTTTTCAATTGTTGTGTCTTAGTTTTCTTATTTCTTCGATGTGTGAACAAGTTTTAAGCTTTAAGGTTGAGTTTTGCACAAAAACAATTTTTTTATCGTTTTGTGCAAATCATAATTCATTTTGGTTTGAGCTTATCAGACTAGCTTATTGAACATTTCTTTTTGCAATGTCTTTTTAAGTCCAAAAAAGCTAGGCTTGTCATACAGCTCATAAGGTTGAGCAATAAGTTTTTTTGGCTTATTGCTTATAGCTTATTGCTTATTTTGATAAGCTGGTCATTGATTTTTGTAAATTTCTTTTCGTTTTAGCTTATTTAGTCCAAAAGAAGGGTCTGTGCCAAGCATCAGCATTGATTCAACGTTTAGACCTTTAGAAAAAGTTGTTAAAAATTTAATTTTGAGTCAAGTAGGCTTTTTAGTTTTTTGGTTTTCCAATATTTTTCTTTCAAGGTCCATTAAGCATTTTAAGTTATTTTTAATTTCATTTTTGTTTTTATTTAGTTAGAATAAATAAGTTTTGAAGTTTTTTGAGTTTTTTTGGATTATTTTAATATTATTTTTCTCGATTTACGTGAAAACGTAATCGTCTTTATTTTTTAGTCGTCTTAGTGTATAATCATCTTTATCTTTAAATCTCTTTTTCCAAGAATGTATTAGCTCAAAGAACGTATCATTGACCTTGCCTTCACCTCGTACACAACGAACCCTCGGTTTTAATACTTTTACGTTTTTGGTTAATCGTAAATTTATATATACCTGTCGATATTTACAACTACCAGGGTCGTGCACAATTCTTTTCTTAAAGGTCTTGTACAATTTCTTTCTATCATAACATCATAACTAACATAATTTTTTCCATAAAAATCCCTCTATATCAAATGTACGTTTCTTAGAAGTGGTTTATCTTCTATTATAGCTTTGATTCCGAAAATCCAAGATGCAAAAGCGGTGAAAGATTTTAGACCAACTAGTTTGATTGGAAATATGTATAAAATCATTGCTAAAATTTTGTAGACTTGTTGCTGTGTTGGGTGATATTATGAATGCAGTTAAATCTACTTTTGCCACAAATAGGCAAATCTTATATGGTCCTTTCATTTTAAACGAGTTATCTCATTGATGCAAATCAAAGAAAAAGCAAACTATGATCTTCAAAATTGATTTTGAGAAGGTGTAGGATGTAGTTAGATGGAATCATCTGGATGAAGTTTTAAATAGTTTTTCCTTTGGTACGAAATGGAGGGGTTGGATTCAAAATTGTTAACATTATTCTAGAGGTTCGATCCTTGTGAACGGGGGTCTTACAAGTGAATTTGAATTTAAAAAAGGTCTTAAAGAAAGAGATTGTTTATCGTTATTTCTTTTTATATTATTATGGAAAGCCTTCATCTTTCCTTCAAAAAATTAGTAAATGAATTTCCTCTTTAAAGGAGTATCTTTGAGCTCATCGTTGTAATTATCTCATCTTTTTTGCTGATGGCGCTATTTTTATGAGGCAACAGACTGATACTAACATTACTACTATTATTCATCCGCTAAAATGATTTCATAAAGCATCTGGTGTTCGTTTGAATCTGCATAAAATTAAATTGATTGGGGTAGTTGTTGAGGATGAGAGAGTGAATAGAGCAGGCTTGGAGATGGGGTGTTCGACTTTCAAGATGCTTTTTTCTTATCTAGGCATAAAAGTTGGTGGTTTGATGTCTCATATAAACTCATGGTACGGGGTTGTTACTCATCTATACTCTCGGCTTTCCAAGTGGAAAATGAAGACCATATCTATTGGTGGTATATTAACTCTCCTTAATTTGGCATTGGGTTTAACGCCTATTTACTATATGTCTATGTATAAAGTTCCAACACAAGTATTAAAATTTTTGGAATACATCAAATTTCAATTCTTTAATGAGGATGATTTTAATGAGAAGATGATATTTTTGATAAAATAGAGTAGAGTTTTGGCATCCAAAGAGAAAGGGGTGCTAGGTGCATCGAGTTTCTTTGCTCTAAACCGAGTTTTGATGTTTAAATCGGTGTGGCATTTTTGAAATGATAGGAACTCGTTGTGGTCTAGGTTTATAAATCTTTGCATAGAGAAGATGGAAGACTTGGAAAATTATCAAAATTGTGTTATCTTTCTATTTGAATGAATATTGTAAACGAGATGCATATGATCAAAAATCAAGACAAGGGTCTTTTGAGGTTGATGAAGATAAAAGTAGGCAATGGTATTGATACTAATTTTTGAGAGAAAACATGGAGGGATGACTCTACATTTAAGTCTCGTTTTCTCAGAGTGTATGCACTTGAATCTAATAAACTGATTACGGTTGCTGATAAATTGACTCATGCATATTTGGGTTTTTCTTTGCATCGTACGTCGAGAGATGGAGCTGAGATGATGTAAATTTTAGAATTGACGGCGTAGCTTGATGGTATTCATCTGCCTGTGAGGCAATATAGATGATCGTGGTCGATAGTGGGTACATGCGACTTTTCTGTTGCTTTAGATACAAAGTTTATAGATGACTGCTAATTTACAAGTTCTACTTCTAAAACTCGATGGGTTAAAGCGGTTTCAATAAAAATAAATGTCATAGCTTGGAAAGTAAGGTTTGACTTTCCTCCTACTCGTCTTAATCTGTCGCGTAAAGGATTGGATCTCCAATCCATGCTTTGTCCAAATTGCAATAATGAGGTTAAGTCCACAAGTCATATTTTCTTTGCTTAATCTATGGTAAGGGATCTTTATCGTAATATTTCTTCATGATCGGATGTTCGTTGTTCAGAGTTTTTGTCTTACGAGGAGTGTTGGAATTGCTTTCACGATTTTAGAATTCATTTCGATCATAGGGACATATTGGAAGGCGTTTTCTATGTTAAGTGGTGGCTTATGTGAAGCTTTCGAAATAAATGTTTATTTGATTCAAGCATTCATTCCAAAGCGGTTATTTTTGACGATTTAGTTACTTGTTTGTTTTATTGGTGTAGATATAGATGCAAGACTAGTTTTAGTTAGATAAATTGGTTCAAAAAAACATCCTCTTGTTTTTTTGTAAAGTCTTTACTAGCTTCTTGCTAGTTGTCTCCTAATAATCGTCATTCAAAAAAAGTCTATAATAGCTTCGTAAGTTATAATAAAGTGGCAAAAACGATAATCAAAAGTTGCACATATTGAAACCGACACTTTTTAAAACAGAAATACTAGATCCACATAAATTTTACAAAAATAAATTCATAAAATGATGTGGCATGAAAATTATTAGTCTTCTCCTTCATACTTTTGATTCTTTTCATATATTTTGCATCCACAAATTAAGCTACACATTATTATGTGGATTGTTTTTTGTAAAAAAATTGTGAGTGTATCATTCCTCTTTTAAAAAGATAGGTGCGTTTGGTTATCACCTATGAGAATAAAGGAATGAAATCATAGTAATAAAACATTGTTTGGTTTGTGTGCATGGGAATGTAAAGTAGATATGCATTTAGAATTTCTAACATTTCTCATAGGAAGGAAAAGAGTATGGTTTCATTCTTTCATTTCATATGGATATATTATTGAGAAAAAAAATTATCTCTTTTTTTTTCATCATCACTGCACCAAAATTATCACAATCATTTTTCAATTGCTACTACTTCGTACTTGTTTTAAAAGATTTTACATAACAAAAGTTCACATTGAAATTTCGTTTTCAATTTGAAAGCCAAAATAAACAAGCCTCTTCTTTTTCTTAATCTCCTACATAATAATTAACAACAGAGACTACATCAAAAAAAGTTTGAACCTGTTGTAGAATATGTGGATCTATAACTATTATTATTCTTCATCGGCAACATCAATAAAATGATTTTTGAATCTAACTGGAACTTGATTTAATATTTTCTTGTGGTTGTTTGAGGTCAAAGTTGAATAGATGAACAAGAATAAAACACACTTCTACAAACAATGAAATGAAAAGTGGGAACTTTATCCCCGAGTTTTGTCGTGTTTTTTGTTGTTTATTAGACAAACATAATATAGTTTAGTATTATAAGGATCAAAGTGTAAATATGTATTCTATATATACTTATGTACCCTATCTGTATCACAACAATATACACAAAATATATTTACCAAGTTTATCTTGGTATCAAAGCCAAATTCGGACCTTCCAAACCCTAACTGCAGCTAACCCTAAATTTGCCCACCTTAGTTCATTTTTTTCGGCTAAACAATGGCCTTAATAGATGCCTTCACCACAGTTGAGAAAACTTCCCACAACTCTCACAAGTTTGGTTTTACCCTTTCTCCAACAAACTATGGGTTTTGGAAAACAATGATCCACCCCTTTCTTGGCACAAACAATTTCATTGGTTACGTTGACGGTACCATACCATGTCCAGCAACAACAATCGAACAAACAACTACCGTAGACAACATGACTTCCACAAAATTGCCAAACACCCTAACTATTTGATCTTGATCGCTAATGATGCTCATGTTAGGATGTTGATCATCTCCACAATCTCAGAGGCTGCTTTTTCACATGTCCTAGGTATTGATACATCTTGCGAGGTATGGCTTTCCTTAGAACGTGCATATGCCCCATACACGTCTTCTAGGGAATATACTCTCAAAACCCAATTATTGAAGCTTCAAATAAAGGGAGACGAAACATAAGATGCATATCTTAATCGAGCAAAAGAGTATGCAGATGCCTTAGCCAACACTGATGAATCATTTAAAGAAAAAGATCTTGTCATGCTTGTGATTTCATGTCTTTGTGAAGAATACAATGGGTTTAAATCTACCCTTCTTGCTAGACAAGCTCCTACAACCTTCCACGAGTTACAAGGGCTCCTATCGGATCATGATTCCACAGGCCTTTACTATTCACACTGTAAAAACTATAAGGGGGGTTGAATAGTTTCTAGTTCATTTTCAAAACATTTCGGCTTAATCCATTGTGCGCGGTTCTTTATTGTACCCGCGGTTCATTATCAATAAAGAACCGCCGGTCCATTTAGGGAACCGCCGACAGTGGACAAAACCATTTATTGAATGTTTAAACTTTAACAATACTTGGTATCAAATTCTTGATCAAGCTTGACTAGATATGAGATGTGTATGATTGAAAGATAAATACTACAAGTAAGAAAATACACAAACACATCAAATCAAGAGTACATCAAGCAATAGTCTAAACACTAAGCACACACGTACTAAGCATAAGCTTTTCCGCAACTAAGATGTTTAGACTAAGTGACGTACACTTGACCATAATCTAAACATGAAGCACACACGTACTAAACCTTAACTTTTCCGCAACTTAGATGTTTAGATCATGAGATGAAAACAACACACAACAACATATAAATGCATCAATAAGAGTAAAGACATAAATGTAAAGGAAAGTACCGACACGATGATTTATAATGGTTCGGTCACGAAGCTCCTATTCGCCCTACTCCACTCCTCGAGTACACCTTACTCGAGAGTTACTTCACTAGTCAACAAACTCCTTAAGGTGGAGAAACCATACACAACGTCGCTTATCCAATTTCCGACTCTAAGCTAAAAGTCGAGTCCTAATCTTAGCTAGGACCAATCTACACAACGTCGCCTACTTCACCATTTTCTGACACAAGGCTAGATGTCGAGTCCTAATCTTAGGTAGGACCAATCTACGTACAACTTACAAAACTTCCAAATTGACACACCAATTTGGATCTACACAACTACACAACTCTTCACAAGTACACAACTACACCACTCTTCACAAGTACACAACTACACAACTCTTCACCCTAGTTATGTTTTATGGCCCAACATAACAAACCTTGTGTTTTATGGCCTAAACACAGAAACCATATAGATCTAAGTACTCACCACTTAGATCTATGACTCTAACACTATATCCAAGTATTAACAAACTTGGATCTACACAACTAACACCTAATCCAAGGATACCCATCTCTTAGATCTACTACCCTTACAAACACATCCAAGTAAACCCAACACTTGGATCTTCTACATATACATAGTAGGAAAACAATGACTTGATCTAGAAAGAGATATCTTCATCATGTTATGAACCCAACACTTCATGGTAATGAAAGTGTTCTTCTATTTGCACTTAAGAGGATGAGAGGATTGAGGATAGAATCACATCTTAAACAAGATTAATCAAAACGAACTAATAAATGATTTTAAATATGTTTTTGAAGAAACTGTGCAAAAAGGGTTGAAAGAAAAGCTGGAAATGATCCACTATTTATAGGGCAAGAGTGCAACGGTCAAAAACACATGCGGTTCCTTATCCATAAGGAACCTCCTGCTTGGAGACTGAGCATTTTTGTCCTTTAGTGGGGTATGCTATCTGGGGTAGTTTATACATTCAAAGTATATTCCTTTGGCATATAGAATATGCCAAATTCAAATTAAATAATATTCTTCGGAATATGCCTTAGGGAATATTCTTTGGAATTTCCAAATTCAAATTTCCACTTTCTTTTTAATAAAACATTTTCTTAAAAATAAAGTTTATTAAAATCTTTTTTCACATTTGATTAAATGTGAGTTTTAAGAAAATATTAATCATTATCACTTAGTTAGGTTAAAGACATGTTTATTCATACCTTGAGTGATTTATGCCGAATGCGATCTTGGAGATGTCGAGAGAAGTATACAAATGTATTCTTGAGTGATTACGAGTACCTTAACATTTTATATAATGTATTGCGAATTATACGTTTGTCATCAACAAAACACAAAGAGATTATATCGACAAAACATCGTAATGTTTGCACTAACAATCTCCCCCTTTTTGATGATGACAAACAAGTAAAACGCAACGCATATTAAAATGTATAAGTTACTCGTTTACACTTACTTCTTCCCCTTTTGTCAAATCAAAAAGGTAGTCAACGTCTTTGAAGAAGAGAAGAATCAACGTCGATAGAGCACATCCAAAGTGGTAATCATTGATAACACGTCATTTGAAGAAGAGAATAATTGACGTCACGAGAGCTTGCATCTGAAAGGTAGTCTTCATTTGTAGAAGAGGAGGATCGACTTCGAGAGAACATGCATCCAAAAAGCTAATCATCCATTGTGGTTGTCGGTTGAGAAGCGAGAATCCAAACCGTAGACACATCATCTAAAGATATTGAGCTTGCATCATCCTAGTGAAGTCTTCAATCAACATAGGTTAACCAACTCCATGCATAATAAAATGCTTATCTTCGAGATTCCAAAATTCATTACTTGCAAGAAGTTCGATGAATGCAATTTAAGTGAGTCAATGATGACTAGAAATCTTGCAAATGCTCCCCCTTGATATGAGCTCCCCCTTGGTTGAGGAACCAATGAAGCAAGGATAGTGACAAGCTACAAAGAAGGGTTAGAAAAGTCCTACAAAACAAAGTTAGTGGACAAGAGCATATATGTATAGCAATGTCACCCAAGCGGAATTAGCTTTAAACATCTTAAGTACAAAGAGAGGGACTCAAGAGAAAGATAAAACAATCTTAACTTTTAGAAGTGTAAAAAATATGACAAGTTAAGAAAAATAAGAGGGCTATTAGATAGAAAAGAGAACCCAACTTATTTTGATGACACCAAAAAAAGAATATAAAAAGGAATATATAGAGAAAAGAAATGTCTAATTTATAAAAAAAGAAAATATTGCCGAGAGGACATACTCTACTTTAATATCATAACAAAAATACCAGACTAAAGAGAGTATGGCATGGACAATAAAAACAATTGCACATAGTCGAAAAGAGAGAAAGAAGGACTATGATGAAAATAAAAATGAGGATAATAAACAAGTCGTTTGCACAAACAATGACAAGCATTGAAGAAAGAAGTGTGCACGCGATGCTATCAATCCAAAAAAAAAGTCCGAGGAGAGGATTTTGACAAGATCAAATCACAATTGATGGAATAGAGGTAGAGAAGAAACATCCATACCAATTGTAATGATAATATGTCAAAAGGTTAAGAGCTTAGAATTTTTGGAATCACCTAAGAAAATTCAAGATTTAACCAAGATCCTCTCAAAAGGTTAAAAACTTAGAATTGTTAGAACCACCCAATCCAATTGTAATTTTTAACCGCGATCAAATCTTAAGAACGAGAAAACAAAAAATTCTCAAACCAAAGATATTTTGACCTTAAAAATAATTCCTTTAGAAAGTTCCAAAAGCTTTAAGTTGGGAATCAAGGTGCAAAAAAAAACCAAAAGCGAGGATAAATCGACGCTTAAGAGAAATACTAGATATAAGACATTATAGGCAAGGATGCTTATGAATGTCGATACCAAAAAGATGACTCAATGAAATAGAGAAAGAGATCAAAGGAGCCAAAGAAAAGAAAAACCAAGATGGATGGTGTTTAGCATACGATAGACTACATGCTCAAAGTTTCGTAGTTCTTCTCAATCATTGTGAATGTTCAAAGAACAATTACATGATGAGGAAAGGGTGAGGCTCGACTCAAGTTAGTTTAGAAATGATAGAAGAACGAGACTCGACTTAGAAGAGCAAGATTAAAAGGAATCGAGAGAGACTCAACAAAGAAGTTAAGGATAACTTCACAAAATTATTCAATAATACTATACCTTATTAGGTGATAGTGAAGTCTTGAAAGAAAATGAGAGAAGAAACTCAAAAGATAAGAAAGGAAGGAATCTTCAAGAAAACTCGACAAAAGAGAAAAAGACCAAAATGAACAAAAGGGACTCACTGGCCGCGGTTCGTTAAATAGGTCCACGGTTCATTATCAAAAATGAGCCGTTAGGTTATTTGAGGAACCGTGGACAGTGGGTGTCCAAAAAACGATTATCGACTCAAAAGAAAATCACTTGGTCAAACAATTTAACAAAAGTTGCTAAATGGCTTGAGAGCCAATGCTTCGGATATGACTTTTAAGAATTGCAATTGCAAGTTAAAATTACTTGAATATTTCAAAAGAAATATTTAAGTTGTCAATCTTACTAGGAGAGGAATTAAGTTTAAATCTAACATTCCTTGACAACCGAGTGAGAAAATAAAGAAGAAAAGAAAGATCACAAGAAAAAGGAATACAAGAGAATAAAGATCATACAAAGATATATGAACACAAGCCTAAAACTTGAGCATAAATTTAATCTTAGTTACACTAGAATTCTAAGATTTGCTTAAATTGGATGTCTTAGCAATAAGCAATCCACATGCTTAAAAGAAAGACAAGGTGGTGGCGGAATTTGGTGGAGAAGGCTTGGTGATAAGCTTGTAATTCAACTCATCATAGATATAAGACATGACAAGATGTTGATATTGACAACAAAGATAATATGTTCCATGATGCATGACATAATCATGTGATGGAGGAAGAACACAAAAGGGAAGTGGTGGAAAAGAAGAGTTTCCAAAATCAATTTTCTTAAAATGAGAAAAGATTTGATAAGGTGTGTTCTTTGGTGAATTTGGGTTGAAAGAGATTTGAGAAAAATTGTGGATAATCAAGGCTTTCATTTTGTGAAAAATACATTTTGCTTTGGGAAAGAAATACAAAATGCTTAGGATTAAGTGGAGAAAGCACAAGATATTTTGGGAATGATCAAAGGTTTGAAACAAAGATTCCAAAGGGTGTTGGAACAATTGGGAAGTTTCAGAAAACCCGTTTTTGAAGGTGTCTGTCCGCGGTTCTTTTTCTCCGCCGGCGGTTCCATATCGATATGGAGTCGCGGTCTCTATAAAGAACCACCCACAGAGGGTATGTTTTGGAGGATAAGGTAATTTTTCCAATTCGGAAAATCCTAATGTTTCAGTCTAACTTATCATAAAGCCATGCTTAAGAGCAATAAAAACTAGAACACACACAGGGAAAAACACATAGGTTCAATTAGCACGTAGGAAGAAGGCTAAGAAAAATCTAATGGCTACAAAAGAAAAAGACTCCTAATGACATACAAAGTTCATCAAAGTAAACTATCATTAGTCATATTTAGGAAGAGCCATTTAATCAATTTAGAGAATGGGTATGAGACTATCACTAGAGGTGCTCAATTAAGGCTAAGCACGACCATTTTTATGAGTTATATAATAACCCAACTTCCCACATTGAGTAATTCAACCGTTAGGTCAAATTAAAATTCTAGTGCATAAATTCTCTAGTATTCATTCTTAAGTTAGACAAAATGTAATTCCTACATTTGTCTAATAAAGTGTAGCAAGGATGAAAAGTGTATGACGACATAATGCACAACCTAATGAGGGTAAAGAATGCACCATTGCATATCTTGTCAAATAAGTCTAGTTAAGGTTATTTACCTTAATAGAACTTGAGGCCAATAACTTTGAAGTGTATAAACAACGTTTACACAAAACAAAGGAACACTCTTGATTGGTCTTTTAGAAATGACACATTTACAAATTGCATTGCAATGTAAATTACTTAAGTATTTCGGATGAAACATCCAAGTTGTCAAACCGACTCGATTGTGCATTATAAGCAATTATTAAACAAATATGTCTAATAATTTGAACAAATAGATTCAATATACCATCATCAACACAAGTGTGAGTTATGATCCGATGTATATTATTAATAAACCACATTTATGTCTACACTTAAAAACATGTCAATTAGATTCGATAATGATACCAATCATAGTTTGAATAATGAATTGATATTTAATCGAAATCTTTCTTTATTCCCACAAACACTCCTTTATAAGAAAAACTAAGATTTTCAAAGGGTGTTTCATGTTTTATAGTGAGACATTAATCTAGTTGAACTAATAACACAATGATCGAGTAAGACGACCCACATCAATAGATTTGACAAGCTCCCAAAGCTTTCAAACCTATAAGTGTTAAAGAACATGCCAAGGTGTATAAAATGTTTATGTAACATTTGTAAACCAAGAGATGTTAATCCTATATGCAATGAACACATAAATAGACAACTAAGTAACACTACTACCAATATTAATGATCACTTAAGAATGTCCAAAGACAAAAGAAAAAGCACAAAAGCATTCGTCTTCGTTTTGAGTGTTAGATACACCAAAGTATGCATAGCTTGATTTTATTTGAAAATAGTTTTCGACCCATTTCAAAATTTAATTAAGTTCAACACTTTATAAATATATCAATTTTCGAAGATATATCAACAAGAGATGTCCAACTTAATAGAAAAGAGTAAAACACAAGCTTTACGACAAACCGACGCTCAATACTTTGGACCAAGTATGGAACTTAGAAAACATGCAAATTTTAAAGTTTGAATAAAGGTTTAGAAGCATTTTAGAAAAGAAATTCAATTTCGCTCGAAATGACGGGTGGCACGACTTCTACAGACTTACGGTTGATTTTATATGATTTTTCAAAGTTTACAAAAATATGTGTCGGACTGACAGCGGTTCCTTATTGATAAGGAACCTCGGGGAACAGATAAAGAACCGCAGTCAGTAGAAAAAAATTGAGTTTTTGGCCAAAATAATTTGGTAACATTTTGGAAGGACTCAGGACTCTAAAAAATAATTTTAGACACGTAAAACTCGTATTTTAGAGTTAATTATGACACAAAAATTTTTTATACTTCCAAACATGAAAAGATATGTTATCAAGCTATTATACGAAATTTATTTAATATCAAAACTTGTACGAATGAAACAACAAAAAACATTTCATAAGTAATCACTCTTCATGAACAATTTGATACAAAGATCGTCTCTATTTTTAAAAACCGTTTTCATGTTTTTAAAACCATTTGTTTTGAAAAAGAGAGCAAAGATCGATCCAAGCTTTAAAGTACAGTATACTTCAAAGATCTTGAATAACCACGCTCTGATACCAATTGTAGAAACTAGAATGGGGGGGTGGGGGGTTGAATAGTTTCTAGTTCCTTTTCAAAACATATCGGCTTAATCCACTGTGCGCGGTTCTTTATTGTACCCGCGGTTCTTTATCAATAAAGAACCGCCGGTCTATTTAGGGAATCGCCGACAATAGACAAAACCATTTATTGAATGTTTAAAATTTAACAATACTTGGTATCAAATTCTCGATCAAGCTTGACTAGATATGAGATGTGTTTGATTGAAAGATAAATACTACAAGTAAGAAAACACACAAACACATCAAATCAAGAGTACATCAAGCAATAGTCTAAACATAAGCACACACATACTAAGCATAAGCTTTTCCGCAACTAAGATGTTTAGACTAAGTGATGTACACTTGACCATAATCTAAACATGAAGCACACACGTACTAAGCCTTAACTTTTCCGCAACTTATATGTTTAAATCATGAGATGCACACAACACACAACAACATATAAATGCATCAATAAGAGTAAAGACATAAATGTAAAGGAAAGTACTGACACGATGATTTATAGTGGTTCGGTCACGAAGCTCCTCTTCGCCCTACTCCACTCCTCGAGTACACCTTACTCGAGAGTTACTTCACTAGTCAACAAACTCATTAAGGTGGATAAACCATACACAACATCGCTTATCCAATTTCCGACTCTAAGCTAAAAGTCGAGTCCTAATCTTAGCTAGGACTAATCTACACAACGTCGCCTACTTCACCATTTTCCGACACAAGGCTAGATGATGAGTCCTAATCTTAGGTAGGACCAATCTACAAACAACTTACACAACTTACAAATTACCACACCAATTTGGATCTACACAACTACACAACTCTTCACAACTACACAACTACACCACTCTTCACAACTGCACAACTACACAACTCTTCACCCTAGTTATGTTTTATGGCCCAACATAACAAACCTTGTGTTTTATGGCCTAAACACATAAACCATATAGATCTAAGTACTCACCACTTAGATCTATGACTCTAACACTATATCCAAGTATTAACAAACTTGGATCTACACAACTAACACCTAATCCAAGGATACACATCTCTTGGATCTACTACCCTTACAAACACATCCAAGTGAACCCAACACTTGGATCTTCTATATATACATAGTAGGAAAACAATGACTTGATCTATAAGGAGAGATTTTCATCATGTTATAAACCCAACACTTCATGGTAATGAAAATGTTCTTCTCTTTGCATTTGAGAGGATGAGAAGATTGAGGATAGAATCACATCTTAAACAAGATTAATCAAAACAAACTAATCAAGGAGTTAAAAGATGTTTTTGAAGAAACTATGCAAAAAGGGTTGAAAGAAAAGTTGGAAATAATCCACTGTTTATAGGGCAAGAGTGCAACGGTAAATAACACCCGCGGTTCATTATCAATAAAGAACCGCGGCCCGCGGTTCCTTATCAATAAAGAACCGTGGCTCGCGGTTCCTTATCAATAAGGAACCTCCTGCTTGGAGACCGTGCATTTTTGTCCTTTAGTGGGGATATGCCATCTGGGGTAGTTTATACCTTCAAAGGATATTCTTTTGGCATATGGAATATGCCAAATTCAAATTAAATAATATTCTTTGGAATATGCCTTAGAGAATATTCTTTGAAATATTCAAAATTCAAATTTCTATTTTCTTTTTAATAAAACATTTTCTTAAAAATAAATTTATTAAAATCTTTTGTCACATATGATTAAATGTGAGTTAAGAAAATATTAATCCTTGATCACTTAGTTAGGTTAATGACATGTTTATTCATACCTTGAGTGATTCATGCCGAATGCGATCTTGGAGATGTCGAGAGAAGTATACAAATGTATTCTTGAGTGATTTTGAGTACCTTAACATTTTATATAATGTATTACGAATTATACGTTTGTCATCAACAAAACACAAAGAGATTATATCTACAAAACATCGTAATGTTTGCACTAACACACACTTTTTCAACATCTTCTCAGATAGGATCTTCACAACAGGATCCAATGCAAGCTCTTACTCAACTTGCATCATAACATGGCTTCAATCTACAACCAGCTACCCAACAGGCACAAGCCTTCAAAACTTCTTGTTCCTAAAACAGCCGTGGTCGTGGTCGCACCACCAACTACCGTGGGCGTGGTCGTGGTCAAAATAGTCAAATCAACAAAGGACAATTTAATTGGGCATCCAATTAGAACACAGTTCATTGAACATGCAACCGATGTGGCATTCGTCACATTCCATCAGAGTGTCCCAACCGTGACCCTGCTACCTTCTGAAACAAGCAACAACTTTCGGCTAATCATGTTGATTATTGGTCACAATCTCCGGCGTGGCTTCTCGACACAGGTTCCAACAGCCATGTAGCACCAAAATCTTCTAGCATTGGCATTGTTGAACCATACTATGGTGAAGAATTTCTCCATGTTGGCAATGGGAAGGGTTTACCCATTCTACACATTGGTACCACTCAAATTCACTCTCTAAACAAAACTCTTTCCTTAACTAATATTCTTCATGTTCCACAAATCAAACAACATCTACTTTCTGTTCAACAATTTTGTCATGATAATAATGTTTTCTTTGAATTTCATGATATCTTTTATGCGATGAAGGACGAGAATTCAGGCACTACCCTCCTCACGGGTCCAAGTAAACACGGGCTCTACTCTATTAACCTCCAGTCGTATCAACCTGTTCCAATAAGTGTCTTCACAACCGTACGTGCTCTGATCCATACGTGGCATCAACGGCTTGGTCAACCTCATTCGCAGCTTTTAAATTCCATGTTATCAAATTATTGTCTTCTTGTTTTGCATAAAACTTTCATTGCTCCGTGTAATACGTGTCATGTTGGAAAATCATCCAAACTCTCTTTGCCTCTATCAAATATTAATAGTACTTGTGTCTTAAATTTGGTTTTTTGTGATGTTTGGGGGCCATCACCTTTTACTTCTACTGATGGGCATAACTATTTCCTGCTGTGTGTTGATCATCATACTCGTTAAATGTGGTTTTTCCCTTTAAAATATAAATTCGATGTTTTTGCGAATTTCAAACACTTTCTTGCTATGGTTAAACGACAATTTAACACCAAACTCAAATCCATTCAAACAGATTGGGGTGGAGAATTTTGAAATCTTTCCAATTTATTTTCTCCACTTGGCATCATTCATCGTCGATCATGTCCACACATAAGTGAGCAGAACGGATTTGTTGAACGACATCATCAACATGTTGTGGAAACAGGGCTTACTTTACTTGCTCAATCTGGTGTGCCATCTCGTTTTTGGCATTTTGCCTATGACACAGTTGTTTACCTCATCAATCGCATGCCATCCCGTATTGCTTCAAATGTTTCACCCTTTGAACACGCTTTTTCTCACAAACCAAAATTTTCCTTTTTGCGTGTTTTTGGCTGCTTATGTTATCTACACCTTTGACCATACAATTAACACAAAATGGACTTTCGCTCAATTCCATGTGTTTTTCTCGGATATATTCCTTCTCATCATGGGTACAAGTGTCTCGATCCAAAATCCGATCGTATGTACATAGCTCGTCATGTCCGCTTTATTGAGAACCAATTTACTTTTCTAGAAACATCTTTCATAACTCCTCACCTTCTCCTTCAAACCCACACATCTCAAGCTATCCTAATCCAACAACTTTACCAGAAAACAACCCACCAAACAACCCACCCATAAGCGACATCCCACAAAACATCACATAAAACAGCCCACAAAACAGCCCACCAAACACCCCAACCAACAACCCTTACCCACTGCTACCACTGTCCAAACTCCAAATACATTATCTTCCCCGGTTTACCTCTCTATGAATGCTCCTGTGCACCGCCTTAGACCATCCAATCTTCGACAACATCCTAAACAATTGGTTCCCTTTGACCCTTCCGCCTATACTACCACTACAACATCCATTGAAACCGAACCTACAACCTTTGCCAATGCCAACAAATCACCAAAATGACGAGCTGCCATGGCTGAAGAATATGATGCCCTTATGCACAATGCCACATGGTCTCTTGTTCCACCCATTCCTAATGCCAATGTGGTTGATTGTAAATGGGTGTACAAACTCAAACGAGATCAAACAGGTGCCTTCACTCGTTACAAATCACGACTGGTTGCAAAAGGGTGTAATCAACAACAAGGTATTAACTATTTGGAAACTTTCAGCCCTGTTGTGAAATCTACTACTATTCACACGGTTCTTTTTTTGTTGTTACAAAGAAATGGACACTTCGACTATTAGATGTTCAAAATGCTTTCCGCCATGAAGAGCTCCATGAGACAGTTTACTTACGTCAGCCACCCGGTTTCGTTGATGCAACAAAACCTGCTCATATTTGTTTATTTCATAAATCTCTTTAAGGATTAAAGCGGGTGCCGCGTGCATGGTTTAATCGGCTAACAAAGGTCTTACAGTCTCTTGGGTTTAGAGGATCTACAACTGATCCCTCCTTGTTCATTTATTCGTCTAAAGGCATGATCTTATACATGCTGATCTATGTAGATGATATCATTCTCATCGGTAACAACTCCAATGGTATAAATCAGATCATTAAGAGTCCAAGTCAAAATTTTGCTATTCAAGATTTGGGTACTCTTTCATACTTCTTGGGCATTGAAGTGGTTCACAAAAACTCAGATGTCATATTGTCACAAAAGAACTACATTTTGGAATTGCTTCAGCGGGTGAATCTTTCAAAGGCTAAGTCGGTATCATCTCCGATTACTACCACTGCTAATTTGCATCTTAGTGACAACCCTTTGTTCGATGATCCGGTTAAATATCACCAACTTGTTGGTTCCCTTCAGTATGTGACTTTGTCTCGTCCAAACATTACTTATGTGGTGAACAAGGTTTGCCGATTCATGCATTCTCCAACTACTAATCATTTGTCCGCTGTCAAAAGAATTATTCGTTATCTTCGAGGTACATCTGATTATGAGCTTCTTATCAAACATGATTCAGGGTCTGTTCTTTATGCTTACACTGATTCTCACGACTCATCCTTGAGTGCTTTCTCGGATGCATACTGGATTGGTTGCCTTGATGACCGTCGATCCACAAAGGGATATGCCATCTATCTTGGAAACAATCTAATCTCTTGGTTAGAAAGAAAACAACAAAGTGTCTCTCGGTCATCAACATAGTTGGAGTATAAAGCTTTATCGGACATTGTAGCTGAACTTAAATGGATAGAAGCTCTTCTCAGAGAACTTAAAGTTCCTATGACATATGTTCCGTTTTTGTGGTGTGATAACTTTGGTGCAACATATTTCTCAGCAAATCCTATTTTTCATGCTCGCACGAAACATATTGAAGTTGATTTTCATTTTGTTAGAGAAAAAGTTGTCGCACGAAAACTCTATGTGCAATTTATATCTACACGGGATCAGATTGCCGACATCTTTACAAATCTTTTGTCATCTCAACGGTTTGCTGAGTTACGGTCCAAGCTGCAGGTCGTTACCCGGCCTTAGCTTACGGGAGAATATTAGACAAACATAATATAATCTAGTATTAGAAGGATCAAAGTGTAAATATGTATTGTATATATACTTACGTATCCTATCAATATCAGAACAATATACACAAAATATATTTACCAAGTTTATCTTTGTTGTCATTTTTTTGAAGGTAAAAATGTGAAATGGCTTTTGGTTTACTATGAACACAAGTGAAATATTTATTTATGGTTTTACTTATTTATTTTAATTTCTTATTTGATAAAATACTTATACTAAAAATTTTATACCTCCTTCGTCAAAAAATTATTTTCCACCAACAAAAAACATACAGTTTAAGAAAATACCACTTTCACAGTTTTATATCTCTTATTTTTTGCAGAAAGACATTTTTACTTTGACCAATTAATTTAAACCTATTTAAAATTTGTAATTATAATTTCAACTAAAGATAATGTATTAATCTCGATCTAAATTTCTTATTTATATTTAGAAATAAACAATTAATTTAGAACAATTAAAATAATAAAATAAACAATAATTTTAAAACATAAATAATATAAAATAGCATTTTTTAAACAATTATATCCATTCTCATTCTCTCTATTTCCTATAACCCTATCGACCTATTGTGATTCAGTCAACAATGCAAACAACACCTTTTAGGGTGCGTTTGATTCGTTGCATAGAATCACTATAACTTTGAGTTTGATAATGTCACGGAATGTTAATAGGTATCACCAATTCATAAACATTTTGTTTGGTTTATAATTGGGTAATATCAAAATATCGACTACTCGATGCATAAAATATCCATAAATATCCACTGTTTCGATACTCAATGCATAATTACGAATTCAAGAAATTAATAATTGTTCTTATAGATTTCATTTGCAAACCGATTATTAAAAATAATCGTAATAAAAATATAAAAACATATTTTGAAAAGTTAGCATAATCGACTACTATAAGAAATAGTAAAAATAACACATTGCCTCGTATGTATGCCAATATGCCATGGTCACCTACAAAATTAAAATGAACCAAAAATAAAAAAACGCATTTTGATCATGAAAAAAACTATACATTATGAAAGAATTATGAAAGGAGCCTACTCTCTTAACTATGGGTGTGTTTGGCATTCTTAGTAGTTGGAGTGGATTGCTGGAGCGGGTTGTTGGAGTTGGATGCTAGAGCATGTAGCTTAAGCTTATTTCACATGCTATTTTAACTAGCATGTCATTTAGGAGCTTATTTTTTTAACAAGCTTCCTCAATCTCTGTCAACCAAACGAGACTTATTTTTAATAGTGACTTATTTTTTTAAAACAATAACCTTAAACTACGATAAACTCTGATAAGCTTACGCGCCATATATAGCCTATGAATTCTATGGATATCAATTGATTGTTTCATTCCCAACTCAACATCCAAACAATTGCAATGATAATTATTATGATTCCTTGATTCCGATAGTCGAGAATCATAAATTACTTTGAAATAAAATGGCGAGAACGTATCTCGTGTAGTGGAGGTGCATGATAGGAAGGAGCACACCCAACCGCTAAAAGGATGTATTGCATGCAGGCCACGTGGCAGTCTCTAAATCAATCTATGTTTATGAAACCAACGGTCTAGATTTCAACAAGTTATATGCAATGAGATAAATGCTGATAAGACAAAATCCTAGTCTGCTAATCATGTGCCGCATAATGTCTAGTCTGGGCCCACTTTTACGTCCTACGTGGCGGTTGGCGGTGGGACCTTACGTCATTTGGGTCCGATCATGATGTGGTGATATGATCTCTAAATTATTATTCAAACATATGTTTTAATGACATTTTCTCAAAGATTAAGGCTATGTTTGTTTTTGAAAAACAAGGTCTGACTGTCTCTGACTTTGATCAGTCAGATGCGGTCAGACGACTTGATTTTTTGATTTTTTTTCTTGAGTCAGACTTGATAATATCTTAAATATCTAACTGAGTCAAAGTTGATAATCACGTCTGATTCAGACATTAAAACCATCTCTTACCAATAAGATATGTTAATCAGATTTAGACCCAAAATATCTTAATGAAACAAAAACAACCTAAATCTCATGTAATCAACACAAGCTGGTCTAATTGAGTTCAATTTAAAATGAGACCAATATCCAAGTAGCTTTTAACCGATCAAACAATGTAAGTTGTAGTTAACGACAGTCAAAGACGATCAATAGTCAAATTTATATAAATTTTAACAGAAACACTCAAAACTCATTGTAAATATGTTTTAATCACTTCATTTAGTTTTATACTTTCTCCGTCTTAAAATTATTGTCCACTGACAAAAAACACACAATTTAAGAAAAGTATCACATTTACAGCTTTCTCTCTTACTTTTTGCAAAAAAACAGTCTTACTATTAACCAATTAATTTAAAACCTTTTTAAAATTTGTAATTATATTTCAAGTAAGTGTAATGTGGTAATCTCGATCTAAACTTTGTATCTATTTTTAAAAGTAGACAATTAATTTGAGACCGAAAAAAAGATAGAACTATAATTTTAGAACGAAAATAATAATTTAATTTTATAGAAAATTTTATTAAAATACACAAAACTTATCAAAAGTACACAAAACTTACAAGTTACAACGGTAATCAAATTAATCATAATTATTCTCGCCTATATTAACTACTCCCTCCGTCCTATAATAATAGTCTACCGACAAAAACCACGTAGTTTAATAAAAACATCAATTTTTTCAGTTTTTTTCTTACTTTATATACAAAGATAATTTTTACCCTTAACTAATTAATTTACAACTTATTTATTGTTTGTAATAATACATTCAAGTGAGTTTAATAAATTTAATTTACATTTTTTTTATTTTTGAAATAAACTATTAATTTAGATCGTCAAAAATAATATATTTGACAGAGGGCGTACAAACACTGATTGACGATTTTTGCGATCTTAGTTTTGCTAGATAACCACAATTTCCTGGACCAATTCATGTACTAAAGTATACAATAAAATACAATATTTTTGTTAGCCAATTTTACACACTGCAAAAGTGTTAAGTGCCAAGTGGCAACTATGTGTAAATGGTCAAACAAGTACAATAATTTTAGGAGTTGAATTGAATCTAATATATTTTCATTAGCAATAATTATCTCGCGAATCTTGGGGTCCCATTGTCGATTTAATGATATTTTTGCTTTTCAAATTTTTTCTCAATGTTGTAAAATAAGGTGTATAAAAACGATTAATCGCCGATTAATAGCTACAAAGCCCTTAACTTTGCCGATTAATGAAAAAGCGATTAATTACGGTCAACTATGGTCAACGTTGGCCAAAGGAGGTCAAACTTGCTGAAAACCTGTAAATTTGGCTGAAAATACCCAAAAGTCACTGTAAACATATGTTTATCACTTATAGTAACTATTTTATGTATGATGATGAGTTGCATATTAAGAATAATATTGCCGAAAATACCTAAAACACATTGGTAATATTCAAAACTTACCAAAAATACCAAAAATTTGCTTAAATGCCAATCCGATTAATCACTGATTAATCTCGTCTAGAACAATTACAAGTTACAAGGTGATTGACCGACCGGCTAGCAATTCATGATTTTTACAACATTAGTCTTCCTTATGAAGTCATGAGAAATACGTAGTATGAAACATCTATGGTCTGTTGATATACTAATTTTAGCTTGAATGATAGGTCTATTTGGTTGATAATTTGTTACATTAAATATATTGAAAATTGTTTTGCTCAAAAAAAAATATATATATTGAAAATTGTAGAAGCTTTAGAATGTGTTATCATGATCATCGCTGTGTGTTGATCTAATCTCTAGAGTCGTGAGATCTTTAAAATCGTTCGTCATTTTAGAGTATGTTAGGCAAAGTTGATATAAGTACTCGCAGGTTACAAAAACATCTTTCTTTTTAAGGTTGTTTTTGAAATGTAACTTTAAAGTTTTTTCTAACTAAAAGGGGACAAGGATGAAAAATGACATGTGCATTTAAAATAAATTAAACATTAAGCGAGTACTCGCGCATGGCGGCGAGAATTTCTAGTGGAAAATAATTAACGATATACGATATTTTGGTATGAAACTATTGAATTGTTGTTGAAACTATAATAGGAGTGATCACTGATGGCGGAGTTGAAGGAGTGCGATTTACGAGATGAATTGTGAGTAGAAATGGGATTATTTAAAGAATGCTCATGTCCTTGAGTCGAAGGGTATTGCGTTACTATGTATTGTAACGCTTTCCATTGGTGTTATCTTAACTTATTTCGGGTCAATGATTGGTTGTTGTTTCATTGTGCATATACTGATATACCTTCCAACCAAAAAAAGCATAAGATTTGAGCAACGAAAATAAGAATTGAATTATCACACTTGTGTATCTTATCTTTATAGGTACTTAACACACATAAATCCATAAATCATTAACCAACAATACAAGTAGGTATGTAACAAATGGATACACAAGTACCTAAAGATCATGAGTATGTTACATTATTAATCGTCACCCGTATGATATTTTGATGTCAAGATTCACAAATTGGTTTAGCATTAAAAGATAAATAAAAGTCTATTAGGAGTACAAACATTTGACATTCGATGTACAAATAGATGGTATAAACTATAAAGCATTTTTTTCCTAATCTACACACTGCACAAAATCGAAGTATTTCAAATAGCGCACTTGAAGAGTATTTTTCGGCCAGTCAACTATCGGATTGGTTGTAGTCTTCTTAGAAATTGTATCAGCAGATCCACCAATCTGCATGTACTTTGGACCGTCTGTGAGTTAATGAGCAGGTAAATCATCTATTGTAAATTGGAAAACGCAGTCGAGGTCTGTAAATATAGTGCCACTTTCTGTTCTATTCAGTAGTTGATCTATGATGAGACATCGGATTTGTGTCTTCATGGGGAGCCATGGCCAAAACGTGAGAAATCACCTTTTGCCATACCTAGTTATTTTCATATCTACAAAACTTGACCATTTTTACAAACACATATCTACAAATAATAATGATGATAGTTACATAACCAGGTTATTTTCATATCTACAAAACTTGACCATTTTTACAAACATATATGCACACTTTACAAAACAGAAAAGTGGTTTCTATAAGTAAACAAATTCCAACCCGTTGGTGTGATAAAACTGCAAAGTTTCTTTGTAAAAAGAAAACCCGACACCAAGCCAGTCCGTCTCGGGTCCTAGACACAGCATCCATCTGAGTTGATATCCACATACCAATTGGTATTTCCAACATCCCTACATCAAATTAAGACAATTGTTTTTGCATTGTCTTCAATATACAACACTTTTTTCCATATGAATCATATAAAATGTAGAACTTCACACAAAAAGAATATAGTCCTTAGAGCGTTACTAATTATTAACAAAAGATGTTGACTATTTAATGGAGATTAAGTACTCAGGTTGTATATACATTCTTAGTTGTTCAATACTCATTTTCCTAGATCATAAAATGTCATACATTTTTAATAGCCTTTGTGGTAAAAAGTGATTACAGATGCTTTTATAGGTGTCGGATTCACTTTAAACACATCTTATAATGAAGTAATATGGTTACTCATGTTTCTTTCATTCAAAGTCAAGTGACCACTGATCTGGAAATATCAAGACTGAAGTAACAATAGTGTTAACAAATATTAGAGATTTCGGATTCCTGCCTAAGGGTAGCCTAGAGTCGCTAAACCTTATGAGATTATCCTCGTTTGATTAGTCGCCTTTAAAAGCCGGACGACTTTGCTCATTTAGGGCCTGCATGGACCTTGGTGTCAAATGCATACCGCTGCACATAATAACTTTCTGGCCATCTCACTATGATTGTAGTCTATTGGTAAACATCAATTAACAATTAAGTCAAACTTTCTATCTTTCGTAGCTCGAGTTAGTAATGGCCCAACGTGCAATGTCATCTAATCAATACAAATAAGCTTCTCAAGAATAGATATAGCAGAGATGAAACACATATGGTTCAAATTTAGAAACAAGCATGTTGGGAATCTAAGTTTGTTAGATTCCCTGTATCATAGATTTAAACACAAATCAAGCTGTTAGATAGTAACTTTCATGTGCCTAGGAGGCGGCAAGTATCGCAAGACTCACAGAGATCTAAGTCTCGGTGAGCAACCTCAGAGGAGTCCATGTCAGAGACATTGTCAAGGAAGTCGAAGATTACTTGAAGACATACTCATTGGCTGTGATGGATAACAGCCAAGATGTATCAGGGACTCTGAGAGGTTAAGGGTTAACAGGGGTGGCAATACCCTGTTAACACTCAGCACACTTTCGACATACCTTAGTGTGTACGAGACTATGAAGAAAAGGGAAAAATGTGTCAGCTCTGTTTCCCTAAAGCATTGTGGCAGACTACCAAGAATCGAAGAGCATCTTGTGACAGAGGTCTGACAAGTGTCTGTCTAGTGTAGTCACCATCAACAAGTACTTAGAGTCAACCTCGTACCACTATAAATAGGTTATGTTGCCTAGCATTAAAGTTCAATACTTTGATAGAATTCACACATTAGTGCTTAGAACTTATAGAACCAAACAGCTGCGACTGTGTTCATAAGTTAGGTTTTTGTTTGTTCAAAGTATGCACAACACATTGTCATCAAACGGTGTTATCCATAACACTTGTATTATACAATAATAAGTATTATGTTTGAAAAGTAATTACGTGTGTTGATTAGTTAAGTTTAATGTTTCTAGCATAGTTTAGGGACTTACAATTGGTATCAGAGCGGTGTTTGATATTAAAACCTTCAGAAACATCGTTCTAAGTTTTATAATCAAGATCCACCATGCCGGAAACAACCAATGCACCATCGTCTTCTGGGAACAACAACAATGCACCACCAACTTCACCTAGACTCACTCCTCCACCTCCAAATGAAGATGATCTACCTCAACTTCTTGACTCAAGAGGCGGATCTCATGTCACCAATGTACCAGTCTTTGATGAAGAAGATTTTGCTAGTTGGAAGAGTCAATTTCTCGTGTATCTCGACGGCCTTGAACCATTCCTTCTAGAAATTCTAGAAAATGATCCTTATGTTCCCATGGCGCTCACCGCTACTGATGAGAATCCTCTTCTTAAACCTCTCAAGCAGTGGACTCCAGCTGATAGGAAATTGGTAAACCAAGACAAACGTCTCAAAAGCATCATCATATCCTGTCTTCCAAAACACATCATGAAGTCTGTCATTCAGTGTCCCACAGCCAAACAAATGTGGACAGACCTTATCCTTGGTCATGAAGGACCCTCTGAAACCAGAGAAACCAAGATTCAGGCACTCAGACTTCAGTTCAATGCTTTCAAGACACTTGAAGGTGAAAAGGTTCAGCAAACATATACAAGGCTAAAGATTCTTCTCAATGACCTTGCTATGAATGATGTCACCATTGGTCAAGCTGAAATTAATGCCACATTTGTCAACAGCCTTCCAAGAAAATGGCTGAGTATGAATCAGACTCAGAGAGCCAATAACTCAATCAAGAATGACACCTTAGCTCAGTTTTATGGAAAGTACAATTATGAAGAAGGGCTGATTGATACCATATACAAATCAGAGACTGAAAGATTTGTAGTTCAGGGAGAAACTTTCAAAGCTTTGATTTCTACCCCCACACCCTCATGACAGCGACTCTGATGTTGAAGAAGACACACGCAGCAGGCAAGAGTTCTTGACAGACCTAAATGTTGAATTTCATGAAAGAGCATTGCTAGCTAATCAAAGGAGATTCTACAAAAGATCAGGGAGAGTAGGATCACCTAGCAAACAAACCGACAAATCAAAAAAACTTGCTTTGCATGTGGAAAACTTGGACACTTTCAAAAAGAATGTCTTTCCACAAAGACATCCTCACCTTCTTATCCATCATCTTCCACCAAACCTTACAAGTTCAAATCACAACACAACAACTCATCTCACCAATTCAAATCCTCAAACAATGAGAAGAAGGATTACAAGAACAAGTATAAGGCACTTAAAGCTGAGTTAAAACAGATGAATTTGAAGCTTGAAGCTCTGTCTAAGAAAAAAGGGGGCGATAAAAAGACAGAGAAAGGGTTGGTAGCTGAAGCGTATGATTGGAATGATGAGCCGCTGACTTTAGTTGAGGAAGATACTACTAGAGTCAGGGCTTTCATGGCAATAGCTGAGGATGAACCAGCTGTTGGGAAAGGAGATGCAAGATCAGGACAATGGGTTGACATCACAATGAAAAAGGTACACATGCTTTTATCTACGTATGAAAGTGATGAACGCAAACATGTCATTGATTACACCATTGTTGATTTGCACTTTGTTGAGGAACAAAGAAAGAACTTGCTTGATAAGTTTCACTTTGTTAAACATGAACTGTTAACTGCTAGGGCTGAATGTGAAACTCTCAAACAGGTTAATTTAGAAAAAATATCTCTTCAAAACGAAGCTAATAGGTTAAACTTGAAGAATAGTGCCTTAAATGATCAAGTATCTGAATTAAATAAGGTTATAGAAAAATGGTTGTGCAGTAGGTTCACTATAGATGAATTGCTTAATGATGAACTACCTGCTGATATTAAAAGGGATATCTCTGCCAAGAAAAATAAGTTGAAAATTCTCACCAAACCCAAAGAGATTGTGTTCAAATCTACATAGACAATTCACATGTCAGATCCCCTCTTGACTGATGTCCCTGTCTCTGAAGATGTGGTTGATTTACCACCCTTACCTAAACTCTCAGGAGTTGAACCCAGCTGTTCCTCTAGAGGAGCTAAGGCTGAACCCAAAACAGATGTTGAGAAACCACCAGCTAAGGTATTTTCTGTACCTGCTAAACAATCTGTTAAGCAAGTTGCCTTTAAGCATGTCTCATCAAAATCTGTGAAAAAAGTTGATTCCTCAACAGAAGAACGCCTGTTGTCATTAATGAAAGAAGTAGAACTCTTGAAACAACATATTAAGCCTTCCGCTGAATGCTCTACTTCCCATGAACCTAAGTCTATTTTAGGTGAACCCAAAGGTGAAAGGATAGTCAAACCTTACTGCAATATTTGTAAAAACTCTCATCACATGACCATAGATCATGATAGACAAATGGTTGTTAAGAGAGCTCAGACACCTTCTAAGGAGAGACAACAGGTTTCTAGGAGACAAATAGGTAACTACAGACATTATCCTCCCTGTAAATTTTGTGGATTCACAGACCATCACTCAGCTGAGTGTCGTGACTTTCCAGGATGTGATATCTGTAGAAGGTTCACCCATGAGACAGCTAACTGTCCTTCCCATCGTCAAGAGTTCTACAGGAACTCAAGAGTTGCTAATCAACAATTCAGGGAACCCACTGGAAAGTGGGTTCAGCATAGGAACTAACTTGTTTCTATGTATCTGTGCAGAAACATCTTAAGGAATCGGTATGGTATCTAAACAATGGTTGTTCTAGACACATGATAGGGATTCAACAATACCTGCATAGATACTCAAAGGAGCCAGGTCCTAAAGTGGTGTTTGGGGATAATTCTTCAGGCGACACAGAAGGACACGGCTCAGTGAAATGCAATGGGATAATGTTTACAAGGGTTGCATATGTGAATGGTCTTAAACACAATTTATTAGCATCAGCCAATTGTGTGATGCTGACTACAAGGTTTTATTTACTAAGACTCAGGGAACCATATTCAACAAGAACAATGATGTGGTGCTTATTGCACCAAGAAGGAGAGATGTGTATGTCATCAACATGGCTACTTGCTCTGAAGACATCTCCAATTGTTTTCTAGCCAAAGCCTCTGAAAGTACCAATTGGCTGTGACACAAAAGACTGTCTCATCTCAACTTCAAGAACATCAACAAGATAGCCACACAAAACCTGGTTGCTGGTCTACCTTCAGTGATGTTTTCTAAAGACAAAACTTGTTCAGCTTGTGTCAAGGGAAAGCATCACAGGTCTTCTTTTAAGACCAGACAATCATTCTCTATTGACAAGTGCTTACATCTCCTTCACATGGATTTGTTTGGGCCTGTCAAACCTCAGACCATTAATCACAACAAATACACCTTGGTCACAGTTGATGAGTTTTCAAGGTACACATGGGTTTTCTTCCTCAGAAGGAAAAGTGATGTTGTTGATACCATCATGTTCTTCATCAGACAGGTTGAAAATATGAATGATGTTAGAGTCAAAGCTCTAAGAAGTGATAATGGTACTGAATTTAAGAATCAACAACTTGAATCTTTTTGTGATGAAAAGGGAATATCACAAAACCTCTCTTCAGTTGGCACCCCTGAACAAAATGATGTGGCTGAAAGAAGAAATAGGACTCTGATTGAAGCAGCCAGAACTATGTTAAATGGTGCAGCTTTACCAAACCAATTTTGGGGAGAAGCTGTTCACACTGCTTGCTACACAAAAATAGGTCAATCATTGTCAAGAGACATGGTAAAACTTCCTATGAAGTTTTTAGAAATAGAGCTCCAGACGTCAGTTATTTCCATGTTTTTGGATGTCTTGTATTCATTTATAACTACAGGGATAAACTTGGAAAATTTATGAAAAAGCTGATGATGGTTTCTTCTTAGGATACTCTCCAACTGCCAAGGCCTTCAGAGTATTCAATACTAGAAGACAAGAAGTAGAAGAAACCTTTCATGTCAAATTCAATGAAGATGATGACGTCATACAGAGATCAGGAACAGAGGGTGATGAAATTTATTTTAATGAAAACGTGTCTTTCCCAAGTGATGAATTCTCAGAACCAAGACCTCCCTGTCATCACCATCATCACACCAACATTCTCACTCCTTATGTTCCTGCATTCGATCCTCTATCAACACACAACACTGAAGTTCCTTCGTCTCAGGAACTTGATGAAAAAGAACCACAACCTTCTTGTAGTCCTTCTTCCTCAACTGCTGAAGATGACTCACCAATTCTTCAAATCCCTGAAGACTCTCCTGCTGATAATGAATCTGTACCCCTTGATATGGTTGAAGTTGACACAGATACTGAGGTCATCTTTGAAGAAAGCCCTCCTATTCAGCAGGATGAAACTCAAATAGTGCCAGCTACCCCCACAGATGTCCCTGTCCATGATTCCCCGGCTCCTCAAACTAAATGGTCAAGAGATCAACACATTCTTCTTGTCAACATTATTGGGGAACCTAATGCAGGGGTTACTACTAGACAGCAAATTCATGACTCAGAGTCAGCCTCAGCCAACGAATGTCTCTTTGCTAAATTTCTCTCTCAAACTGAACCTAAGAGAGCAGCTGAGGCTCTGATAGAAGATGGGTGGGTAGCTGCTATACAGGAAGAAATTAATCAGTTCAAAAGGAACAAGGTATGGACTCTAGTGCCAGCTCCACCTGGTAAGAACATCACAGGCACTAGATGGATTTATAGAAATAAGATGGATGAAATTGGAAACATCATCAGAAACAAGGCCAGGCTGGTGGCACAGGGGTATACACAGACTGTAAGGGATTGATTATGATGAAACGTTTGCTCTTGTAGCAAGAATTGAAGCCATCAGAATCTTCCTTGCTTATGTTGCTTATATGAACTTCACTGTGTATCAGATGGGTGTTAAGAGTGCCTTCCTCAATGAAGATTTGGCTGAGGAAGTATATGTTGTACAGCCTGAAGGATTCGAGAACAACGAGTTTCCCAATCATGTGTATATACTACACAAAGCCATGTATGGGCTGAAACAAGATCCAAGAGCACGGTATGAAACTCTTTCTAATTTTTTAACTAATAATAAATTTGTCAGGGGTTCCATTGATAAAACACTCTTTACCTTCAAGGATAGGAGTGATTTCATCATTGTGCAGATTTATGTGGATGATATCATCTTTGGATCAACTAATGTTAATCTTAGTAAACGTTTTGCTAAATTAATGACCAAGAAATATGAGATGAGTATGATGGGTGAATTAACTTACTTTTTGGGTTTTCAAATTAAACAATGTCCTAAGGGAATTTTAATTTGTTAAGGTAAGTATGTTAAACATTTACTTAAAAAATATGACTTAGCTGATTGTGCATCAGTGAAATGCCCCATGCTTCCGCCCAATAACATGGTACCTAATGAGTCAGGGGTCTCTGTTAATGAGACTTTATACAGAGGCATGATTGGGTCACTCATGTATTTAACAGCTAGTCGTCCTGATATCCAATTCTCCACATGTCTCTGTGTAATGTACCAAGCTAACCCAAAAGAATCCCATCTAGTGGCTGTTAAGAAAATTTCCAGGTATCTCAAAGGAACAAACTCACTAGGTTTATGGTATCCAAAGGAATCAGGCTTTGATCTCAAGGCCTATTCAGATCCAGACTATACTGGATGCTGTATTAACAGGAAAAGCACCTCAGGTAGCTGTCAAATCCTTCAGAGTATTCAATACTGACTATGAGATCTTATATGATAAAGTGCCAATATTCTGTGACAACACCAGCGCCATTGCCATCTCCAACAACCCTGTTTTTCACTCTCGAAATAAACACATTGATATCAGGTATCATTTTATCAAGGATCACATAATGAAGGGAGATATTGAGCTGCATTTTGTTCCCACTGAGCTGCAACTAGCTGACATTTTTACAAAGCCTTTGGTTGAACCTTCGTTCAACAGGCTAGTTGTTGAGCTAGGGATGCTTAATATCTCAAAGCCTGTGGCTTGATAATAAATGTGTTCATTAAATGTTTGATTAAATATTAAATGTTTTTCACATGAAACTAGGTAGTTACTTTCCACGAAAATGCTAAAAAACATTCCATATATTTAATTATTTCTTTTTCGAATAATGAGGAGATAAAAGGTTTTGAAAGGTCAAGGGACCCACTTGTGCAGTCTTTTTCCCACTACGCATTAAATGTGTTTGAATAACTATTTCAAAAATTTTGAATATAAATATTATCTCACGTCTCTTCTCACCTCCCACTATTCTCATTTCCCACAATCTCATCTCTCCTAAGCTTTCTCTCTCTAAACCCTTCCACCATTTTCTCTCTTCAACCTTGAATACATGGCGTACCCAGTTCCCAAGGCTTCAAACGTCACCTTCGAACTCAATGAGATCATCCTTGCTTCTAACAACTAGATTGGATGGCTCAAGGCTCCTAATGAATCCTACACAGATCTGGTGAACTTTTTGAAGAATTGTGATGTTAGTGAAGCACTCACAAAAACCCCAACCGTCTTCTACCAAGAATATCTTAGGGAATTCTGGTATTCTGCTGAAGTCATTGACGACACCATCACTTTTAGCCTCTCATGCAATGAACACCCTTTCGCCTTCTCTCTCAAAGACTTTGCAAATGTGGCTGGGCTAAGAATGGCGATGAATGCCTGAAGGTTGTAGACAAAAAGGCTGTAAAGGACGCCCTTTCCACACTTAAACCCACTCATGATGTAAACCCAGCTCTCACTCCTGCTGAAGTTCTTTCCAAGTCTCCCTTGAAGATCAAGTACTTTTCCCCTATATGGCGTGTCCTCTTCACTCACATAGTCAAGTCCCTGGGTGGTATGCAGGGTTCTCAAGACCAAATGTCTTTTAATCACCAATCCATTGCTTTTGGGCTGATCTGGGGCACATACATTGATGTTGGAAGCATACTATTCTCTAACATCATGGAAAAGCTCAAGGGACCAAATCAGGTCAGGGAGAAAAATATATGTTATGTTCGCTTTCTTTCTCTTCTCTTCGAAATCATGTTGGGTGACAGCTACCACAACTATACTCTCACATCCCTAAAGCCTTATCGCATTACTGGAGCAATCTACAAGGAGATTGGACCTGAAGATGTCCCTGCTACTTCTCACATGTTGAACATCGCCAATAAACAACCTTCTGTTGTGAAGTCCTTGCTCCATTCCTCTGAGAAGGTGATTACCTCTGATGTGTCTGGCAAGTCTACGTCTTTGACCTCTGGGCAGCACACTACGACGTCCAGGGCAACAATTGGCCAACAACCAAAGAAGAAGAAAATCCCATCTTCTTCCCACACCAAAACCGTTGCAAAGGCCAGGGTAAAGAAGAACGTGAACCTCTCATCCTCCTATGTTCCAGAGACTCTTGTGGAATCAGAGACTTCAACTGACCAACAATAAGGGTCTAGCGTCTCGCTGTCAGCCGAGACAACAGGGAACCAGCCTAATTCTGCTGATATCGCACAGGTAATCAATCTTATCATTTTTAGAGGTCCACAAGCAGCCATTCTCAAATTTCTGTAGGTGAGAGTGGTGAAGTTAGGGTTATCCTCGACCCATAGGAGTCATTGTATGCACTTAGAAATCCTTAAGACTTCTGTACACCCTGTCTCTGCACCAGGGAGTGATTCATTTGTGTTTATAAAGCACCCCGATGACCCTGCACCCTCTAGACAGTATTTAGGCAAACAACAACTTGAATACATATATGTCTCGACCTAGAGTAGCTGTACCTCACACAACCTCTTGGTTCCCTCAGACAAAGAATCCCAAAAGTTTTACTTTTAGGGGAGCTGAATAATCATCCACATTTCTCCTAGGGACAACGTTACAAGACAACCTTACCCTACATCTTTTTCACACTTAAAAGAATCCCAAAGGATTTATCCTTTCAGGGGGAGCTGAATCATCACCCTCAGCTTTCCTAGGTGCAACGTAATAGGCGAGATCTTAACCTACATATGTTTCACACTTAAAAGAGTCCCAAAGGTTTCTTAACCTTTTGGGGGGCTGAATAATCACCCACAGCCTTCCTAGGGGCAGCGAATGGCGATCCTTAACAACATATGTTTCACAATCAAAAGAGTCCCAAAGCTTTTAACCTTTTGGGGGGCTGAATAATCACACTCAGCTTTCCTAGGGACAGCGATAGGCGACCATTAACCTCATGCTTTTCACTCTTAAAAGAATCCCAAGGATTTATCCTTTGGACTGGCTGAATAATCACCCTCAACCTCTCTGGGACAGCGAACTGGAGACCATTCTCCTTATTTATTTTCCTGTTACTAATTTAGACCAACTTACAGGCTGATGTTGTATAACAAAACATTGAATCTCTGGAGCAGCCAGAAAAAGAAGCTGATACAATGATTCAGGATCAACCAAACGAGGAGGAGCCCATGCCTGATGTTGAAGAGGATGTGCTCTCCTTAGTAGATGACTTGTCTGAACCTGAATCAATGCCTGATGATGAGATTCTCCCTGAGGGGATGATTGAGGTAGAGGAGGATGAAGAAGATGATGACCAGGAATCCGTGTCTCCTCCAAAGGATATCGCTGTGTCCACACCAGCTGTTGATACCACTCCTCCTCCTAATGAAGCTGTAGTAACTCCCACCTCTGCTACCTCTGCCACTACAGTCTTCCAAAGACCTACATATGATCCGACAGCTGAATTCTTATTGTTTGATCATCCTACCCAAACCAACTTTGATGTATTGCCACGGGAGGATGATTATGCACAACAAAGCCTGAACATCCATGATCTTAAACAAGAACATCATCAATCAGATATGGAACGCCTGTCAAGAAAGCTGGATGTCATAAAATCTGAAATGCATTCTTTCACTATCAACTTTCCAAGGATCATAACACAGGCGGTTAAGGATGCAGTCACTAAAACTATCAAAGATGGTACAAGAAAGGGAGTGTCCCAATGACTTAGTCATTTGTCCACACGTATCAAAGATGCCATCGTCACAGAGGTCCCTGCAATTTTCCATACTAATGAGTTAACAATGCATAGACAGTTTGAAGCTGTAAAAAACAGGCAACTTCGTCACACCAACTTTATCATTGATCGTGTTCATCGCAACACAAATGGCAATTGCAACCACCTGCTGAAAATTGCCAGAGCTTCAAGGACCAGGCAACGAGAAATGGCTGCCTCTGTTGAGCAGATTGCTAAGCACTTTCAGGCACGTTCATCCAAACGTCTGAAACGACAGGTTGAACGTGAGGGGGAGAAGGAAAAGGTACTTAACCTTGAATCTGCCAAACAAGGCTTAGACTCTGCTAACAACAACACTATTCCTTCACTTGTACCTCTCCAAGTCATCACACCAGTTATTATACCAAATGATGAGGATGAAATTAAGGGGGAGCAACAAACACAGGATGGAGTTGATTCATCAAAATCCCTGACTCTGGTTAACACCAGTGAGGCTGTGGATGATGGTGAACCAGCTGCCAAGAAACTCAAGTTCACTGTTAGCTCCCTACCCAAAGCTATACAAACCTAAGCTCAGACGGCTTTTCTCAAAAGAGCTGAAGAGCTGAAAAACATAAGCGTGGCATCCTCTGTCTCAAGAAAGGAAAGGAAATAGTTATGGTAGACTCAGACGCCAAACTAAAGAAAATAGCTGTGATGCTAGAGACAGGAGGATCAACCACAGACCCATCCCAATTTACAACGTTCACAACTCCAAATGAGAATCCTCTTACACCTGAAGAAATTGAGAAACAGGCTATTGAATTCAAAAGGTTGAATGAAATCAAGAAAGCCAAGGAGCTCAAAGAGGAAACTCTGAGAAAAATGACTCCACTTCAAAGGGAGAAACAAAGAAAGAGGTTGAAAGAGATGGAAACAGGCTATTGAATTCAAAAGGTTGAATGAAATCAAGAAAGCCAAGGAGCTGAATAAGGAAACTCTGAGAAAAATGACTCCACTTCAAAGGGAGAAACAAAGAAATAGGTTAAAAGAGATGGAAGCCAAACGCATAGAGGCACTGAATAAGGTAAAAGCTGATTATGATGCCTGCGTCAACAACAGGTTTGCACCTGTACAAATCACCAAGTTTAAGTATACCATTCACAAGTCTACTAACATACCACAAATGATTTTGTGGAGAGATAACCAACAGGAAAATATGAATGTCTTTGACAACTTTAGGTTAAAGCAACTTGGCTTGACTGAATGGTTTGAACTTGAGGCTTTGGCTGCTAAAAGAACTGGACAGGCTAATTTCACTCTTCTTAAGACCCTCAAAGCTAAGTTCAATTGGGTTAAAGAAACGGCAGCCAAACTTAAGATAGATCCCCCACCACAGCTGTTTGAACAAGACCTTCCAAAGTCTGGAAAGAAAAGAAGAAGGATGACTCAACTTGTTAAGGAGACCTTCGTTACTGATGATGTTCAAGTGGATGGAATGTACAGGGATTTGATTTTACCAAATGGGATTGTAGGTCCTATTGATGGTCAGACTTATACTGAGCCTGAAAGAGGTATGGCGTTCATGAACAGAGCTTGTCAATATGCATTCCAAAGGGGAGATGAGCTAGGATTAGCATCAACCATTCAGCTGATTTGTCTGAAAAAGGGACTTAAAATCAACACAAAGTATTCCAAAGTTTTTGCACAAGCTTTGCAGGGCGAATTGGATACTAGGACAGACTTAGCTGAAGCTGAAGAAAGAATAAAAAATGATGACTATTGAAGGATTTCACAGCTGGATTTTACCTTCATGTTTTATTTCACTTTTGTATTGTACTTGTAATTTCCTTTAAGTATGAATAAAATCATGAGGTATGTTTGTTTAGATCTGTTATGAGTAAGAAGAAGTTGTTATCTCCCTTACCTTAACTTAGATAGATCTAGTTGTATTTATGTTTAAATAGGGGTGTTGGGAATCTAAGTTTGTAAGATTCCCTGTATCATAGATTTAAACACAAATCAAGCTGTTAGATAGTAACTTGCCTGTGCCTAGGAGGCAGGCAAGTATCGCAAGACTCACAGAGATCTAAGTCTTTGTGAGCAACCTCAGAGGAGTCCATGTCAGATACATTGTCAAGGAAGTCGAAGATTACTTGAAGACATACTCATTGGCTGTGATGGATAACAGCCAAGATGTATCAGGGACTCTGAGGGCTTGAGGGTTAACAGGGGTGGCAATACCCTGTTAACACTCAGCACACTTTGGACATACCTTAGTGTGTACGAGACTATGAAGAAAAGGGAAACTGTGTCAGCTCTGTTTCCCTAAAGCATTGTGACAGACTACCAAGAATAGAAGAGCATCTTGTGACAGAGGCCTGACAAGTGTCTGTCTAGTGTAGTCACCATCAACAAGTACTTAGAGTCAACCTCGTACCACTATAAATAGGTTATGTAGCCTAGCATTAAAGTTCAACACTTTGATAGAATTCACACATTAATGCTTAGAACTTATAGAACCAAACAGTTGCGACTGTGTTCATAAGTTAGGTTTTAGTTTGTTCAAAATGTGCACAACACATTGTCATCAAAAGGTGTTATCCTTAACACTTGTAATTCTTTATTATACAATAATAAGTATTACGTTTGAAAAGTAATTACGTGTGCTGATTAGTTAAGTTTATTTTTTCTAGCATAGTTTAGGGACTTACAAAGCATCTATTTCAAAGCAATCAAGAAACTGAAATTCACTCTTGAAGCCCATTTGTATAACATAGGTATCATGATCTTGAGTTAATTTCGAAAGTGACAAATATACATTTATGAGTAGAATAGATGAATATGTGTATATGGATCAAATGATGTGTTCATGTGCCTCTTGTATGGTCTCTAACAAAGTATTTTTGTTTAATATACAAATACAAAAGATGTAATGTCATCACATATTGAACAGATTCCCCTAAAGGCAGACAAACAAAAAGCTTAAGTTTTTTTTAACGGAAAAAAGCATATTTCATACCTGCATAGTGCCACAACCGTCAACGACCTTGCACCAAACATTTAAAATGGTGATTTGTGATCTTTGTAAACCTGCTCCACCATGAAAAACCAATGTCATCTAACTAAAATATACTGAAATATAACAGGTAACTTAAAAATATTGCATAACATTGACAGTCTTACAAAAGTACTTCAATTTTTATGTATGCCCATTTTTCATGATTTTTCACATCACAATACTTCAAACGTGGTTAATTCACTCCTATTTCTGACCCTAAAGACAATTACACATTTCGACCATTTGCCCGCACATTCATTTAACCAATCTAGTCTACATGATTTAATAATGTGACAAATCAACGAATAAGAATTTTCTAACAAGGGATTTTTGCTCACCTATCAGTTTTATGATACTATGTAATGATCTAACCTATTGGGTTAACGGATAGCAAGTTGGCACTTAAAATTGCTATAGCTAAAACGAACATTATGAAAATCATATATCGTGTATCAAGCACAATACACGACACACACCATCTAAAGCAAGAATAATGACCTCCTTTATGAGATCTATTTAGGGGTTTGCATAAGTACAGAGAAAAAAACAATACATTCCCTCCATCCCCTTTTATATATTATCCTGGTATGTAAAAGTCTGTTTAAACAATTTATAACGATAATCATGGTTAAGTAAAATTATAATTGTAAAAAGACAATAACATTCTGATTATTAAAAAGCTTCATAATACATATAACAAATTATAAAATCCAGCCTATTAATATACAAAAACATAAGATAAAATAAAACCAAATTGAGCATATCGGATTAAAAAAAAATCAACATGATTAATTAATAGATCTAAGATAAATTATAAGAGGAAATGAGAGATTAGAACTTACTACTTTGTGTGATTGGTTGATGTTATCAGAGATCGATAAACTATTGAATTTTAAGAAAGAATAAGAAGGTTTTTGTTATATGACGAGGAAGTTCAAAATTATACCAAAAATTAATTAGAAGCGAACATGTTTGAACTAACCATTATCGATATGCTAGACATATCCATTGAAGCGCCTATACCTGCAATCTGGTTAAACATAACAAATGGATTGAAGTTAGGGATTTTTAAACCAAAATTTATACAAAAAATCTGAATAAAAAACCATATACCCTTTAAATTAGCCACTCAACAACACATTTGAATTAAAAAAATTATATACCTTTGAATTAACCACCCAAATCATCAGCCAAAACCACCAATGCATCGAAACCAAACACACTCAATAGCCGACAACATCACCTAAACCATTCACCAAAACCACCAATTCATCGAAACCACCCAAACCATCAGCCGAAACACCATTAGTGATGGCGGCTGTGGTGGCAATTTTTAAGGATGGGAGTGATGACAAAGATGGTGGCAATAGCGGATGTGGTGGTTGTAGTGACAAATGTGGTGGCGACTGTGATTTGTAGAGAAAGAGAAAATGTTTTTTTAATTGCATGAGATGTTGTTTATATAGGGATACGGATAGAATTAGGGTTTGAAAAAACTTTTGAAATTTTTAAAAAGTTTGAAAAGATTTAAACACTCCCGCCTATACAACATCTCTGGCATTTAACTTGGTTTCCTATGTCAACTTTACGATCCTTATAGTTGTCTTATTTGGTTCCTATGTTTCCTGTTTGGTTTCAACATTTCTGGAAATAAGGTGGTTGAAAAAAAAGTGATTTTTCTTTTATAAAGGGTAGAAATATACTACAAACATAACTTTTAAAACACATGTGCATTCCAAAAAAAATCGATATTTTTTAAATGAACATTACAACACAAATATATATGAGTTTCTCAAAACACATCGTGATTCCGTCCTTGTGTAAATGTGTTAGAGTTTCAATATTTGTTTCTTTTATTTATTGTCAAATAAAATTGTTTCTGAAAAAGCAAGACACCAACCGGTAATTGTTCTTAGTTGCTTTAGTTGAACTTTTGTTGAGTAACTCGACTCCGTCCATTCCCTAAGCGTTGAGGCTAAAAATGAGTTTCAAATATTTATCGAGTCGATCTCGAGCTTAAATAAGTTTCACTCATGTTTTTGTTGAGTTTTTCGAGCTTTTAGTGTACGTATATTTTATACAATATGTTAGTTTAAGGGTTTATGTGTAAATACACTAAGTTTATATAGTTACTAAAAGTTGTATTGAGTTTTTCGAGTCAATCTCGAACCATATAAATTTTGTATCTTGTATTTAACTTTTAAATGGTTAAAATAACACATCATTGTAGATGAATTAAGCTTTTCAAACCGAGCTCGAATCAAATTCTAAATGAAAAACCATGAACGTCACATGCGCTAATCTTAAATTTTTTATTATTACATATTAACTAAAGAGTATGTAATTATCGTATATAATTAAAAGACTAATAAAATCACTCACACATTTACAACTGATTGACCTTATGACTAAAGCACTATGTACAAGTTAACATAACTTTTTATGACAATAGGAACGCCAGATTTTGGTGTGGGTCAGGCCTAACGGACCATTACTATCTATCTTAGGATTAAGGTTTTATTATTATGCTTTATAAATATCATGTCATTGTTATTAGTGTAATCAATCAATCAAGTTAATCAAAGTTACACAAATGTCTAATCTTTTCTTCTCTAGTTCTTAAGGAGCCAACACCCGCTAAAAGTGGTGTCCTATTGGGATACTACCCGAGAGGGTCGTATCAATTGGTACTTTCATTGAGAGCCCTCAACTCGTTGGGGGTTTTTGATATAGGGTTCCAATCATTTTAAAAAAATATTGTTCACCGGCGTACTATTCACAAGCTTACTGTTCATCGTACAATGTTCAATGGTACTGTTCATCAGGTACTGTTCACTGATACTGTTCATCGAGTATTGTTCATCTCTGATTTTTTTTTATTTATTGTTTACGGCACCGAGCACTAGCGATCGAGATGCATTATCTAAGTTCTTGCAAATGGGTACCGTGGTCGAATATCAAAGTGAATTTAAATATCTTATAACTCGAGTAACGAGTATCTCTGAAAGTTTACTTGTCTCGTTTTATATATCCGGACTTAACCCGAAGCTACAACTAGAATTGTTGAGGTTTTACCCAAAACTTGCAACATTAGGCGAAGCCTTCTACTTAGCCCATATGGTAGAGACCCGACTTGAGGCAATTGTAGAAGAAAAGCAGACCATTGAAAATAAAGCGGATGATTCTTCTAAAGCACCAGGCGTTGCACTAGAAGTTGCACCAGAAAAAGTGGGAATGTTACATCCGGACCTAATAAAGATCATCTTGAGCTTGTTGGGGAATCACAATAACTTATTCGTGTATTGAAACAGCCCAGTAGTGAATCACAACCTATGGTTGGTAAATCGCAGCTTGGGGTTAGTGAATCATATCTTGTTGTTGATGGATCGCTCAAGAGGGCCACATGGGATGTTTCCTCCGAACGAAAGGAGTGTAGAACAGGAATCCAAAAATTGTTACTATTTAAACCAGAAAACAAGTTGAAGCGAAGCGTGCAAATGCTTAGGAAACGTCTCAAAATTTGGGACCCGAAAATCAAGAGTGTTTTTAAGACACCACCTTAAGGGCAAGGTGGTTTCGAAGGAGTGAGGAATGTTACGTCAGGATTTGGTATGGGTCATGCCTAACATACCACTACTATCTATTTTAGGATTACGGTTTTACTATTATGCTTTATAAATACCATGTCATTGTTATCAGTGTAATCAATCAATCAAGTTAATCAAAGTTACACAAATGTCTAGTCTTTTTTTCTCTAGTTTTTAAAAAACCAACACCTGTTAAAAGTGTTGTCATATCTCAATAATACCCGAAAGAATCGTATCACTCCAACTTAAATGGTGGATAATAAAGTATAACAAGTTTATTTTTTATTTTCATTCTTGTTAGTCGATATTATAGTGGCTATTTTTGTCACTTTTTGATTTACTTTCATTTAAGCGTCAACCGGTTACTAACTGAATGTCTGAATATGACCATATAAACGTTCCTCTACCATTGATTTTGTAAATTTGGTCATTTTCTGATGGATGATCATAAAAATAAACTGGTTATTTAGTTTATTTGTGGTATCTTTTATTTAGTTTTCATATTGTGGTATCTTTTATTTAGTTTTCTTATTTAATGTTTTTGGGAAAATATTGTTATCTTTTTCTCCAAGTTTAGTCAAGTTTAGTTTTCCTATATAATTAGGACTTTTTGTATTGAATTATAATGAAGTTATGAATAAAAAAACAGACTTTTAGTCTTTGTTAATTGACTTGAATCCAGGTTAGGGTTTATTGTTCAATTTTTTCTTAATAATCGGGTATTCGTTGAATCAACGATTGTTGGAGTTTGCCTGATTATCGGTATTCTTTTGAATCAACGATAGTTGGAAGGATTTGTGTATGGCATTCTTTGGAATCAACATATTCAATTATCTATCTTTGTTACTTTGTTTTTTAAACTACATCAGTTGGTATCAGAGATACTACAACTTATGTACGCTGTTATCTCGTTAAACTGAGTATTTAGTTTCCTTAGTTTATGATATCTTTTATTTTAATTTTCTTATTTTGTGGTATGTTTTATTTATTTTTCTGATTTTGTGTTTCCTGGGAAAAATATTGTTTTCTTTTTCCCTTAAGTTTAGTTTTCCTATAAAATTAAGATTTATTTGTATTGAAACTATGAATTAAAAAAAATACAGACTTTTAGTCTTTGTTAATTGACTTGAATCCAGGTTAGGGTTTATTGTTCAATTTTCTCTTAATAATCGGGTATTCGTTGAATCAACGATTGTTGGAGTTTGCCTAATTATCGGTATTCTTTTGAATCAACGATAGTTGGAAGAGTTGTTTCTGGTATTCTTTAGAATCAACAGATTCAATGATGGAGAAAGAAGAATAAACTGAGTATTTAGTTTCCTTAGTTTATGATATCTTTTATTTTAATTTTCTTATTTTGTGGTATGTTTTATTTATTTTTCTGATTTTGTGTTTCCTGGGAAAAATATTGTTTTCTTTTTCCCTTAAGTTTAGTTTTCCTATAAAATTAAGATTTATTTGTATTGAAACTATGAATTAAAAAAAATACAGACTTTTAGTCTTTGTTAATTGACTTGAATCCAAGTTAGGGTTTATTGTTCAATTTTCTCTTAATAATCGGGTATTCGTTGAATCAACGATTGTTGGAGTTTGCCTAATTATCGGTATTCTTTTGAATCAACGATAGTTGGAAGAGTTGTTTCTGGTATTCTTTAGAATCAACAGATTCAATTTATATATCCTAGTTTTTCGTTACATCAATTGGTCATTATCCTTGTTTCAAACTACATCAGTTGGTATCAAGAGCCGAATTTCCTAATTACGATGTTAGGATATCCGTTTTTTGAGAGTGATGGTTTATCTTTTGATGAATGGAATGATTATGGTGAGGCTAGTGATGATTATGAAGGACCTCCAATATTTTATGATGATAAATATGAAGAAGAATCTATGCTAGTTTATGATATTGATATTGAAGATGTCATTGAGGAAAAAGAAGGATTTACGAAGAAAAAAGAATTTGGTAGGAAAGAAGACAACATTGAAGACATTGTAGTTGTGATTAATAGTCTTTGTTCTACAATGATCCAAACTATCATGGTCGACAAGTTGGGTTTAAAGACGATCAAGGTTCGAGGTCGATTCATTTTAAAGAAAGGAAATTTAATGGAAGGGATACAAATTTGGATTCTATGCGTACAAAGGACGAGTGAGACAAACTCGAGGACGAGTTTTTTGAAGTGAGGGAGAATGATGGAGAAAAAAGAATAAACTGAGTATTTAGTTTCCTTAGTTTATGATATCTTTTATTTTAATTTTCTTATTTTGTGGTATGTTTTTTATTTTGTGTTTCCTGGGAAAAATATTGTTTTCTTTTTCCCTTAAGTTTAGTTTTCCTATAAAATTAAGATTTATTTGTATTGAAACTATGAATTAAAAAAAATACAGACTTTTAGTCTTTGTTAATTGACTTGAATCCAGGTTAGGGTTTATTGTTCAATTTTCTCTTAATAATCGGGTATTCGTTGAATCAACGATTGTTGGAGTTTGCCTAATTATCGGTATTCTTTTGAATCAACGATAGTTGGAAGAGTTGTTTCTGGTATTCTTTAAAATCAACAGATTCAATTATCTATCCTTGTTATTTTTCGCTACATCAGCGGAAAATAAGGATAGATAATTGAATCTGTTGATTCCAAAGAATGCCAGAAACAATCCTTCCAACTATCGTTGATTCAAAAAGAATACCGATAATCAGGTAACTCCAACAATCGTTGATTCAACGAATACCCGATTATTTGGATGAAATCAAACAATAAACCCTAACCTGGATTTAAGTTGATTAACAAAAGACTAAAAGTCTGTATTTTTTTATTCATAACTTCATTACTAATACAATGAACAAATTCCTAATTATATAGGAAAACTAAACTTGACTAAACTTGGGGAAAAAGATAACAATATTTTCCCAAAAACATTAAATAAGAAAACTAAATAAAAGATACCACAATATGAAAACTAAATAAAAGATACCACAAATAAACTAAATTACCAGTTTATTTTTATGATCCTCCACCATTCTCCCTCACTTCAAAAAACTCGTCCTCGAGTTTGTCTCACTCGTACCTTGTACTCGTAGCATCCAAATTTGTATCCCTTGCATCAAATTCCCTTTATTTATAATGAATCGACCTCGAACCTTGATCTCTTAAAAACAAACTTATCAACCATGGGTGCAACTTCTTGATATATATTTTTTTCAATCATGATACTAACATCCACCCATTTACCTTTTTGCAACCAAATTAACTCATGAGGTTTTAAAACAGCGGGTTTTGAATAATCAACACTAAGATCATTAGCCACAACTATAACATATTCGATGTTGTCTTCTCTGCCATCAAATCTTCTTTCCCTAAAAAATCATTCTTCCTCCTCAATGACATCTTCAAGATCAGTATCATAAACTGTCATTGACTCTTCTTCGTCACCCAACATAACATTTGAAGATGGCACATCATTTTCTTCTTCTTGACAATTCTGATAATTGTCAACAAAAGGATACTCCTCTTCCTCTGGTTCTTCATCATAAACCGGGGCTGCTTCATAATCACCACACGCGACATAGTCATTGTCATCTTCGGGATCAGCAAATGGGTTTTCAGACTCACCATGTTCAATACCCCGACCGTTACGATCACCACGCCGGTTCATCAAGTGTTTCATCCGGTTAGTCAATTTATCAAAGAATAGATCCATTCTCTCCTCCATCTTTGCCATAATACGATGCTCCAATTCTTGTTCATACACATCATGAACATTCCTACTTCTTCTTGAAGACATTTTAAACAAGAACTTCGGCTCTTAATACCAACTGATGTAGCGAGCTTACTTTGTTCATTTCCGCTTAATTTGATAGTTTTGTTCAAACTTTTCTGACTCGTTAAGTATTCAAAATAAACTTTGTTCATGCCCATAAAAGAAATGCACTATATGATATGCGAGCTTACTCTATATTTTTCTTCAAGCAATTTTTTTTGGCAAACATGATTTATGATATTTTGTTAGACTAATTTTCGAGATCTCATCGTCACACTGATTTAAAACGAATAGTTGTTTGCATTTATCAAGAACTAAACTCCAACTGTTTGTTACAAGGTTTTTTTACTACTAAGCTACTCTCAATAGTGAATAGTTTCTTTCTCCAAATGGTTTGACCTTAGGATAGTGTGTATTTTTAGTGTTGATCACTAAAAAAAACTCGATATTGAATGTTGAAGGATTCAACTTGTTTGAAAGGTTAGTTGATTGATACGTTACTCGTTTTGTCAACTTGACTTTGATTACGTACTCGAAACTTTTGTAGCACTCAGTAAAATTATCATCATCAATTAATCTAAACGAATTGCACAATGTTATTATTATTTGATTCTGAACAACCACACCAAATCATATTATTTAACTAATTAGAGGCTAGCACGTCAGGGTGCAATCCTAATATAATTCATTAACTATTTAGCTAATTACAAAGAACAAAAATGTGTCTCTTAAATAGTTAAAGATTAATATATAAATAGTTAATGAATTATATTGCTACTGACTCGATTGTGTATGAGCTTCGGCTCATCTCTGGATCTATCACCTTTTTCAACCTCTTTTTGTCATTCAAGATATGCCTAACCTGGTGCTTTTCAAGAGTTATCCAATAGTAAGATCTTGACCTAGACTATTGTATGGTCCGAAATGCCAAAAGAATCGTACCTGCAATACAAGATTTTGATCATTGGGTCCTTGGTTGAGGTCTATGGCTCTACGCCCAGTCATAAGCTCAAGCAGAACAACGCCAAATGCTTAAACACCACTATGTAAAGTGAGTTTTCTTGTCTGTTAGCAAAGTAGTCTCTAAGAAGTCAAAAAAATAGTCTGAGAAGTTTAATACATGAATATCCATATTCAATTGAAACGTATTAGTATAATAAGTTTTCATGAAATCCCACATGCATGTATTTCATGTTTCTAAGCATTGAAGACTTGATGTTTGTTGCTATGGGTTAGCCTGAACTTGATTTTGTTATTAATAATATCATGAAAACGCCTTTATGTTGCTACTATAGGTAACCAGGAGCAGAAAATGAACAAGTTGAAGATCATAATCCTGGATTTTATAGATCAAATAGAATTATTGCTTACCGATGTATATTCAGGATCAAAGTAACCAAACGTGCCGAGCACCCTTGCTGTCACATGAGTTTCTTGACCTTTTGGCATTAACTTGGCTAGACCGAAATCCGATATCTGTGGAAATGATTTGATTACTCACTTTAGAAACGAAATATTTTTAAAACGTGAAGGTAAAATTACCTTTGCTTCGTAGTCATCACTCAGAAGTATATTGGTTGATTTGAAGTCTCTATGTACAACATGAATTCCAACAGCAGAACTTGAATGCAAATAAGCTAGTCCTCTTGTTGCACCAATTGCCACTTTAAGCCTCACTGGCCAATCCATTTTCTTTTCCCCGATTCCTAGAATAATTTTTATCAGATGACACCACCTTCCAGTATGAAAATTTTAAAATTTATACTTTTTGTTAAAAAATGAAATATGTTTTATGTTCCTTATATGATCAGATTCCATCTTTATCATGATGATATCTGTCAATTTATTTAGTTTTATACAGGATCCAATATACAAGATAACTTTATGAAACGTACCTCACCAGACTGCAGTGTTCCTTTATAGACTCTGCCGAACCCACCTTTTCCCAGCAACCGTAGCTACATGCAAATAAGTGAATTTACGTGTTACTCCTACCAGTATCCGAAGTCAGTTTCTCCATGACAACGGTTTAGTAACTACACGTGCCTTTGCCTTAGTGTTTATGTTATATTAGCTACTTCATTGCAATAACTCAACTTTATAGAAAACAAAGTTACATAATGGGTTTTGAGAGATTCAGGTTGATACACGGCTTTTGCCTGTATAAAAATTAAAGTTCGTTGTGTTTGTTCTAATCGAATTGATCTAGGTTCTCTATGTGACTCAGTTTTATTTTGGTGGAAACAAATATTTTTGGTTGGTTTTTAATTTAAATGTGCAAGACTTAAAAGTAAATGTCGTTAAAGTAAAGGGCAAGTATTAAAAAAAACGTTAAAATAAATCTAAGTCTGATTAAAAATTAAATGTGTGATATTTAAAAACGTGACAAGAAGTAAATTAATTAAAATGACTAAAAATAAAAGCGTGACGGAAATTAAAATTAGACGAGTATAAAACATAAACTAAAGATTAAGCAAGACAAAAACAAGAAACACAACCTAGATCGGAATATATTCCGAACCTACCAATCGGAATGTTGGACCTGTCCAATCGGAATGTTGGTCGGAACCCAATCGGAATTCTGTCACTTACCAATCGGAATACCCCAAACGCCCTGATCGGAATGATTAAACCTACCTGATCGGAATATGGAAAAGACCTTGGTCGGAATGCTGTTTGAAACACCAATCGGAATATCTGTCACATTATACGACCGGAATAACCAAAACGCACCTCAATCGGAATATGGCAAAGAAAACCCTCAATCGGAATATCTGTCACTTGTCCCAATCGGAATATCCTATTACCTTGCTACGATCGGAATACCAAGATGCCTCCAATCGGAATGTTGAAACCCTTATCCGATCACACCGATCGGAATGTAAAACCCTTTTCCGATTGTCACGATCGGAAAACAGGGAAAAGTACACAAAATAAGCTAGAAAAATAAGTTAAACTCCTAATAAGCACAAGACGAAATTTCTAAAACAAAACATGTAAAAATAAGCTACGAAACTGAAAGTTAACAACTTTTAAGACACGAAAAAGATAAACTTTAAGAAAAACAACTTTTTATATAAAAATAACTTTTGTAAAAACTATATAAACTTGAAAATAAATCAAATAAGCTATGAAAATAAGAGATTTAAAACAATCAAAAGCATAAAAATCAAATCTTTAAACAACTTAACAAAATAAAAACGTGTAAATCAATTGATTAAAGAAAGGTAGAAGAAGATTAACAAGATAAAGTAAAGGTGCAAGTAATTAAAAGAAACACTTACTTGAAATTAAAGGTAATTAAAGGTGCAAAACATGTATTTAAATGACAAGTAATTAAAGGTGCATAAAATAAAAGTGGAAGAGCTAATTTGTCAAGTTAGCCAACAAAATGAAAAGTAATTAGCTAATAACTATATATAGGGGATTAGGGAGGAGGTTAGAGGAAGCTTCCTCCCCTCTTTCCTTTCTTCCTTAATTGCATGCTTAGGTCCCTCCTCTTCTTTAATCTTTTTGTTAATTGCGCCATTAGTCCTTAAGCCTTCAAATCTTCTTTAATCTTGGACTTCAACAACTTTTGGCTCGGGATTTCTTTGGACTAGTCTTTTAAATCTTCAATAAATAAGACTTGAGTTCCTCGGCTTTAAGTAGACTTCCGTCTTTTGACTTTTTCTTCGATAAATCTTCAGAATTGGTCTTGGACTTCCGTTCTTTTTGCACTATTGACTTCTCGACTTCGTCTTTAATCGTTTTCTTCAATAAAAGTCCGTAATTGCCCGTGAATTCCCGTGTTTTCTCCACTTTTCACCTTTTCGTCCTAAATCACAACAAAAACACAAACCACGCATAATTCCGACATAAAAGACATAAAATACACGTTTTGGTCCGGTTATTATTGTAATTAAGTGGTAGAAAAGATGTGTGTTTTCACACATATCAAATCCCCTACACTTGACCATTGCAATGTCCTCATGCAATGCATTAATTACAAAGCACGTTTACATTTTTATCATAATCAATCCACGTTGGCCTTTATTAAAGAGATGGAAATTATAAACATTAAAAGTAAAGTAATCAAAAGCATACCTTGGGTTTTGAAAATGTCATGAATAGTCATCATCCTCAACTTTTCACTTTCTCCAAACCAAGCTTAAAAACGAGATCATTGTTATTATAAGTTAGTAAACTAACACGAACTCATGTGGGCTAATTATTCACTTAGACTCCCTTATTCCTAGGGGTATCTCTTATATTTTATTGTCGTCTTGAATGATCACGAGGATGCATTGTTTGACTTATTTCGATAATTATTTAGTCTGAAAATAAAGTGAACGATTTTATCAATAGTTAGCTAAAGGACCAAATCTTTTAAAACTGCTTCTCGGGACCTCATAAAGTTCATATCTTGGCATAACTCGTTTCGCGATTTGAGACCTTTCTCGGACCGATATTTGGCAGCGACTTCATACTTCAAACCTTGAGAGACGTTCATGAAATTATGGTCTTCTCTTCATAATGGAATTTATTCACTTGAAGTTCTGAGAGATTCATACTTGGACCACGACTTCTTCATTTTTCTCCAATCTTTATTTTGGACTTTGATATACAACGATCCGCCTCCTTTTATGACTTGGATATATTTATCCTCATACCTTGTTAGGGTCTTTTCGGATATACTTCTCCATGACTTTTGGGGAGTATTTGCTTTTCGTCGTGTGTCTCGATCCTTCATATTGATTTTCGATAAATGATTCTTCACATCACTTTGGATCTTTAGCAACAAAATATAGCCCTCATGCCTTGTTAGGGCCTTTTTGGACTCGCCAATCTTCGCATCCCGCTTCAATAAGTTATGCCTTGGCTATGAACTCTAATCCATACCGAGCAACTTTTAAACGATCTGGGGCTAGAAGCTAAGTAACTTTTCAAATCGTACAACCTTATTTATTAGCAGATAAATTTATTAGCAAGCGATAGGAGAATAGGCTTATAATTAACTCACATAAATTCACGAAAGAATACCGGACTTATAATTGGCTCTATCATCTCTCGTTCTCCATAGTTTAAAATCTCAAGTAATGAGACTCGTGGATACTTAGCCTATTAAATCAAAGTTTTAGGTTTTCGAGTCGCCTATAGGATCTTGCAAATTCTTAGACTCTTTCAAGTTTAGAAATCGCATCTTATAGTTCCTTTGATAAACGACTCTCTAGGATCAATTATAGGAACTTGCGAAAAGTTCTTGTTCTTAACCCGTGAGAGTTAAGACTTTCGCGTTTTATAGCTCCCTATATAAAAGCCTAGCAAAACTTGACTTAAACATGTTAAGGATACTAGCTAGAGTAAACTCGGATTGAGTCAAAAGATTCACAACGTTTGAAAATTAAAACCACTTATTAAACATTTATTCTAGCAAAGAAAGAAAATAACTATACAAAAGGAAAAACTAATAGGCCAAAATAGATCAAAAATTTTTGAAAAATGTCGAAAAATTGATTTTCCGGTTAAAATAAGGACAAATACAAGGAAAAGAGCCACTTAACTTTGATAGAACTCCCCCTACACTTAACATAAACATTGTCCTCAATGTTTAAGCATTGGGAAGTAAACTCCCCTACACTTAGGACATTGTGCACGTTGTTTAAATCTCGCTAAGGGAAAGGACAACTAAAGAGATTCCTATTTTAATATTGAGAAAATATAAAATAGTGAATCGAAAAGAGTTTAGGATAGAACCGGGAAGAAGTGGACACGGAATCACGGGTCGTCAAGAATCAGCAAGAGTGGATCATTGAAGCTCAAATCCCTGATTAGTAGAAGAGAGGAGAGAGCAAACACCAACGGGTCTCCCCCTACACTTATGGTAAAAACAAAGAAAAAGATAGATAGATAATTGGGTTGCCTCCCAAGAAGCGCTTGTTTTTGTTATCCGAGTCACGAGCCTGACTCGTCCCCGAATTAAATGGTCCATGGGGAAACCTCTAATGTTATACCGGGATCAAAGACCTTGTCCTCGTTCCCGGAGGAATATAACAAAGGGGAGGCAGGAGGATAAGTCTTAAACGGTAGAAAGGTCCTTTCAACATACGAGAAGTATGTGAAATCTTGATCCTCGGGAGGTGGGGTGGGTATAGGAATCACATTGTCATCCTCTAAAGACAATGGACGAGGACCAATTGGCAAAGCCGTAAGGTTATCAATCATAAAATGGTCATTGTCACCTCCCGGGTCAAAACACTCATCCTCATTTCCCAGAGAGGGAAATTGATACATCACCCGATTGGGCGTGCATTCAGTAGGATGAGGGGGCAATATGGTATGAGAAGTAAGAGAAGAATTACCTTCCACCTGCGATACCTTTCTAGTAGAATCAAAACTCTCCACCTCTGCGATAGAAGGGGTCATGGCTATCAAAGTATGCTCATCAGTAACAAGATAGTCATAGCTATCAATGTCTTCAATCCTTTCGTCAAAGAGAGGATTCACCTCACTAGATATGTAATCGTCATCAAAATCAAATAAAGGGTTCGAATAAATCTTGAAAATTTCCTTCGGAACGTCTTCATCGGATAGTGACTCGTCATCACTAGAAGTAGAATCATCATCTTGATCGAAAAGAGGATTAGAGAAAACCATAGAATCCTCTTCCAAAGTGTTGGTGGAAGGAACATCATCAGAAGAAAGTGCATCATACTCATCGTCACTGTCGGATGTCAACTCAGATTCACTTGGAATTGAGACCAGGTTATCAGCACTAGACGTATTGAATTCGTCGGATTCCTTTGCAGGAATTGTGCTGATATCCTCATCCCTTAAGATGGTTGAATCCTTAGGTTCCGGCAAGTCAGGAGAGGGAATAGCATTCTCATTGGTCCAAGAAATAGGACTCTCATCGTCATCACTGTCATAATAATATGGAGGCACAAGAGGAGGAGTATAAGCATTAAGGTTAGATACCTGCTCTTGGTGCTGATCCGCTTGCCATTTCTCCATCATCCTGTGGACAAGTTCTTGAACTTTTTGAAAGTTGTCAAACAGTGTGGCCAGTAGATCAGGAGGAAATGCACGACAGGGTTGAGGATTGACGGTGTGACGTGGGGGCTCACGGTTATAAACACTGGGATAATAGCACGGAACTTTCTCAAAGATCTTCGACGGATCACAAGAAGAAGCATCGTGAGGGCCCCCACAAATATAGCACCACGGGTATGGAGAAAAACTCGGTGCGTCTTGAGGATAGGGATTGTTATAGGGAGAGGGTGGGAAAGTATTGTAAGAGTTGAAGTATGAATTTGTTGAATTGCAAAATGGACAAAATCCAAATTGTGTATCGTCGATATCAAAACCACACCGCTCACAAGTACACCATTGACATGTTTGAAAACCATGCCAAGGTCGCCCACACCGTCCGCAAGACGGATCCATGAAGAATTATAGAGAAGAGGGGTAAAGAAAAGAATTAAACATAATAGAGGATAAGAGGAATATTTTTGGTGCAAAACTTTGAAAAAGAAATGCTTTTTATGATTTTTCAAATGTTTTTGGGATTTTTTGAAAATTTTTGACACGAAAAATAACGTTCACAAGTGAACGGATCCCAAAAAGCAACGCGTCTCTCACAGAAAACCGTTAATCTTTACGAAAAGAGCCGGCAGCGGCGCCATTTGATACACGGCTTTTGCCTGTATAAAAATTAAAGTTCGTTGTGTTTGTTCTAATCGAATTGATCTAGGTTCTCTATGTGACTCAGTTTTATTTTGGTGGAAACAAATATTTTTGGTTGGTTTTTAATTTAAATGTGCAAGACTTAAAAGTAAATGTCGTTAAAGTAAAGGGCAAGTATTAAAAAAAAACGTTAAAATAAATCTAAGTCTGATTAAAAATTAAATGTGCGGTATTTAAAAACGTGACAAGAAGTAAATTAATTAAAATGACTAAAAATAAAAGCGTGACGGAAATTAAAATTAGACGAGTATAAAACATAAACTAAAGATTAAGCAAGACAAAAACAAGAAACACAACCTAGATCGGAATATATTCCGAACCTACCAATCGGAATGTTGGACCTGTCCAATCGGAATGTTGGTCGGAACCCAATCGGAATTCTGTCACTTACCAATCGGAATACCCCAAACGCCCTGATCGGAATGATTAAACCTACCTGATCGGAATATGGAAAAGACCTTGGTCGGAATGCTGTTTGGAACACCAATCGGAATATCTGTCACATTATACGATCGGAATAACCAAAACGCACCTCAATCGAAATATGGCAAAGAAAACCCTCAATCGGAATATCTGTCACTTGTCCCAATCGGAATATCCTATTACCTTGCTACGATCGGAATACCAAGATGCCTCCAATCGGAATGTTGAAACCCTTATCCGATCACACCGATCGGAATGTAAAACCCTTTTCCGATTGTCACGATCGGAAAACAGGTAAAAGTACACAAAATAAGCTAGAAAAATAAGCTAAACTCCTAATAAGCACAAGACGAAATTTCTAAAACAAAACGTGTAAAAATAAGCTAAGAAACTGAAAGTTAACAACTTTTAAGACACGAAAAAGATAAACTTTAAGAAAAACAACTTTTTATATAAAAATAACTTTTGTAAAAACTATATAAACTTGAAAATAAATCAAATAAGCTATGAAAATAAGAGATTTAAAACAATCAAAAGCATAAAAATCAAATCTTTAAACAACTTAACAAAATAAAAACGTGTAAATCAATTGATTAAAGAAAGGTAGAAGAAGATTAACAAGATAAAGTAAAGGTGCAAGTAATTAAAAGAAACACTTACTTGAAATTAAAGGTAATTAAAGGTGCAAAACATGTATTTAAATGACAAGTAATTAAAGGTGCATAAAATAAAAGTGGAAGAGCTAATTTGTCAAGTTAGCCAACAAAATGAAAAGTAATTAGCTAATAACTATATATAGGGGATTAGGGAGGAGGTTAGAGGAAGCTTCCTCCCCTCTTTCCTTTCTTCCTTAATTGCATGCTTAGGTCCCTCCTCTTCTTTAATCTTTTTGTTAATTGCGCCATTAGTCCTTAAGCCTTCAAATCTTCTTTAATCTTGGACTTTAACGACTTTTGGCTCGGGATTTCTTTGGACTCGTCTTTTAAATCTTCAATAAATAAGACTTGAGTTCCTCGGCTTTAAGTAGACTTCCGTCTTTTGACTTTTTCTTCGATAAATCTTCAGAATTGGTCTTGGACTTCCGTTCTTTTTGCACTATTGACTTCTCGACTTCGTCTTTAATCGTTTTCTTCAATAAAAGTCCGTAATTGCCCGTGAATTCCCGTGTTTTCTCCACTTTTCACCTTTTCGTCCTAAATCACAACAAAAACACAAACCACGCATAATTCCGACATAAAAGACATAAAATACACGTTTTGGTCCGGTTATTATTGTAATTAAGTGGTAGAAAAGATGTGTGTTTTCACACATATCACAGGTTCATATGTTTTACCTCTAATTTACGTGTGTGTTTAAGGAGATGTCATCAACCTGAAGAGTAAGCATCAAAACACGCACCACCTGTATGGTTTTTGAGAGATTCAGGTTCATATGTTTTCCCTCTAATTTACATATGTTTAAAGAGATGTCATCCATCTGAAGAGTAAGCATCAAAACACACACACACACACCTGCAATTGCATATCTGTCATTGATTAAGAGTACAGAAAGTTGAAATAAAAGGAATGATCTGAATAGAAATATGGTTTTTCACTCGAACTAAATACCTGGTTTTTACTTGTTTAATTTAAATGGCTCATGTGGCACGTGCTTGCGGTGCCTGCACTCTGCAGCAATTGAAACATGAATACACTGAGGTTAGGAGAAAACTCGAAGCCTTGTTTAGCGCCTGTCTACTACATAAACACTACATTTTTACCTTTGGTGATGGCAAATTTCTGCTGATAGAACATATAATTTTCCCCTTATATTTTGTCTTATCATTAGTTGGGACAACAAACAAAGAATGCCTTCTAATTTGCATTTGTTTTCAGCGACTTATTCCCGTTTACTATAAGGTTACCTCCACATTTGTATGATGACACTATGATATACTTTCATGAAAATAGAAAGGGTGGAAGTAAGGATCGATTAACTTACGCTAACATGAGTAACTGTTCCTGTTTCGATTAGTGTTATGGAAACAATAAAATCTCAACCCTTCTACCTATACTAATTCGCTTTTACACGACCCTGTTATCGAAGTGTCCATACATTTTGTCACTTCCAACCCATTTGCATTTTTCAAGATATCGCAACTTATGTTTTGCCTTTTTAAAAATCATTTCAATGACTAATATATATATTCTTACTTAAAAGAAGTTGATATGAATCTATACATGTTCAACTTGTAGCCACAAAATCTCTTCCTCCACGACAGGTAGCCATATAAGCAGTTCTTCTATCTGCAATTCAAAAAGCACGATGGAGTCACAGATAGAAACCGTATAAAATACAAACCGATTTAGGTAACATAAAATAAACAAAATCAACAAACTTTAACACACCAATTCATATAATTAGCAGCAAGCACCAAAACCCGGAGCCGCAACCTACAAAAAGATTATAAGAATAAATCAAATCAAGCAAACCCCCAGATTATGACAAAACTCTATTTCAAATTAATAAAATGAAAACAAAGACCTCAAAATCGTTTGATTTAGCAACAATATAAAAGTAAAAGAAAAAACACATACCAACATAACATTACCAATCAAAAGGATTCCCAAAAATTTATTATGATACACTAATTTAGACGAACCGTAAACCACCAGTCATCACCATCAAACAAATCCCCGTTAATCATCTGTTGTTGCATTGCGGCATGATTCGAATCACCATAATAGTAGTTTACTAAAACCTGATAAGAAACACCATCCAACTTAAACTTGTCATCAAATCACGTAATGGTTTTAAAACTAAACAAATTATTCTTAGCAAATTAATAATAAGTATTTTGAACATACCTCATTTGCACCACTATATACACCTTGACCCTCTAACCCATTCTTCTCATTACTTCTTGCTAAAATTTGCTATGAGATGATAGTCCTTGTACACACATTGCTCAAAACCCGAAAATTTTCGTATCCTGTAGACATAATACTGAAAACTGATTATCTAAACTACATAAAAAGTCAACATATAAATCTTAAAAATCGACCTTTAAACCGGAAAATGAAAATCCTAATTGGGCTGTTTCCAGCAATCCTTAAATGAGGGACTTTCAGACAACTGCATGAATCAACAATCGCTGATTACAATCCTAAACAAACCACTCACCCAGCTAAGCTAACCAACGTCGCCAGCCGACCAACAACGTCACACACCAAGAACAGAGGTAACGAAGAGACCGGTGACAACGAAGGTTATGTGGTATTATAGGCTAGAACCAAAATCATATCGCGGATAACCAAAGTTGAAGCACACGATGAATATAAACTGGAAGCAAACCTTAGCAACAATCGACATCCACGCTTACTGCATCTCTCAAACAAAAACAACCGTACCCCAAACCTCCTAGATATCTCAATCCATCAACCAGAAACATCAATCAACCATCATTGGCAATCGTGGATCAGGTGGCTTTGGTGGCGGTTGTGATTCTTAGAGAAAGAGAGAGGCGGCTGTTTATTTGATTTTAGGGTTTAGAAAGATGGTGGGGATTTCGTATCACCGAGTGTGTGTGTTTTTTTAATGTTAGAAATATATTTTTGGTAGGGCCCACAAAATAAAAGTGTTTCAACCATTCTAGTACAAACAGATAAAATATAGTGTACAATTACTGGTGGGTTCAAAATAAAAGTGTACAACTTTTGGTGGGACCATTCTATTTTCAACATTCAACCATGGGGATTTTTCCTTTATAATGTAGTTAAGATATAAAAAAAAATTCATGTTTGGTCCCTATCGTTTACACCAAACATCAAGTATGGTCCCTATCTCAAACCAAGTCCGCAAATCGTCCCTATCGTTTATATTTTGGATCAAAAATGGTCCATATCTTGGATGGGGTTAGTTTTCTCCGTTAAAATCAATGAAAAGAAGGGTATTTTGGACTTTTCCATATTATACATTAAATTTTTTATTAATTTTATTATATATTCTTTCTTTCACATTTCTTTCACTCTCTCACATCTCTCTCACTGTCCAAAATCGTATCCATACAAAAAAAACAGATCCAACACCACTCTCCATAAAAAATCATCACTCACAAAGCAAAAAACATAAACCCAAATCCGAACTTCACAAAAATCATTCTGAATATCACAATCATATCCCAAATAACAAAATCCATCCTCTCAGTCACGTTTTTTTAGAAAAAGAAACCCAAATCCATATAAGAAAAACGATAAAAACCCGTATCACAAATCGAATAAACAACATTAGATATGTTCCTTGTGGCCACAGGAATGGACCCAATTGGTTTTGAAGATCAATTGCTTGCCTTTGAGAGGGGGTAAAGATGTGATGATGTTACCGAGGTATAACATTTGATTCGTTGGGAGGATTGTTGTTCGGTGCACTTGGGTAGGTGTTGTCTATGGTTGTAATAAAAAAGAGAATGGGTGAGGCGACTACGGCTGAAAAAAGGAAAAGGTGAACGGTTGTGGTTGTGGTGTGACGAAAAAAAGGGATGTTTTATTGGGTATGGAACGAAAAAAGAAAAGAAAAATGGACGTTGAAGTAGTGTTCGTATCAGCTAAAGATGATAAACTGATGGTTTTATGTTCACTAATATACTGGAGCTTCCAAAAGTTGAAGCTGGTCATGTATGGATGTGAAGTTTATTCACATGATATGGTTACGTAAGAGATATTGGTCTAATTCCTGATCATGTTTAAAAAAAAAGATATGCAACAACAGATGTGTGTTCGGCTGAGTTTTAGGAAGTGTATAACACCTTACTTATGTGTTATTTTGGACGTGATATGTGCTCCTGATTTTATGGGTGAATATTTGGTATAAGAACATGGGATGATACTAGTACCAAAACCAAGTAAAAGACCAATGATACAGATCTTGATTTTTTTTAAAGATCTTGGAATGTTTTTTTTTTTTTAGAGATGAAGAAACTAGATATTGACAGAGGTGTGCAGGGGAAAGAAAGAGATGTGAAAAAGAGAGATAAAAAAAAGAAAAACTTAAAATATTTATTGAGTTTTAATTTAATGAAATCGAAAAGACAAAAATACCCCTCAAATAAGTACACTTAACAGGCAAAACTAACTCTCATCCAAGATAGGGACTATTCTTGATCCAAAATGTAAACGATAGGGATGATCTACGGACTTAATTTGAAATAGGGACCAGACTTGATGTTTGGTGTAAACGATAGGGACCAAACATGAAATTTTTTCATGAATATATAAACTCATTAGTCATATTATGTATTGTTTGATAAGGACTTATAAAGTATTAATTGAAAAATAGAGATATGAATTAAGTCATCAATCACTTGTTTGTTTTGTGCTTGAAATTTACTACTGACTTTTTAGAATAAGCCAGAAATAAGAGGCTTTCTATATTAAGTCATGACTTATCATTATTTTATATATTTACCCTCTAACTTCTTTAGTTATTTATTTTAAAAGGGCATAATAGTAAAAAATTTGATTCAAACACTATATTCAACACATCAAACAAACAGTCATATATCCGTTTATAAACAGACAGCATATGTTTTTACAGAACCTAATAAAAAAATTAAACAAACATACCTTTAGTCATACGAAAAGTTGTGTCTTTTGGTGAAAGACGCAAAAGTCATAAAATTTCTATTGCAGCGACAATTTTGTAACAACTTAAACCGTCGCTAGCTGCCCTCAGCAGACATATGTATATGCATGTTTATCGGTGACAGGTTAGTAACCACTTAATCTGTCACCGTTGGTTCCCTTTACTTTGTATTTACAACCTTTTCCATTAGGTATTCGAAATCAAATTAATTCGTTTATACAAGGGTGCACTTTGCACCTTCACATTCGTATTATAACATTAACATGAAATCCATTTGGTTTTGGGCAAATCATTATTACACCAAAATGATTGACGACACTAAAAATCGACGTAAGCTAAGATACATGAGTTGTTAATTTGCTTATATATATGTTTGGCAGATTTGTATATTGGAATGGTAAAGTTGATTGTATAATCACAGTAGAGAAAGAATATTGATGAAATATTTATTTGACGATAATAAATGTACTCTTGAAATCTCCTTATTAGGATTCTTCAAGTTCTTTTCCCATAACTCTCAAAAATTTGTCCAACAAAACAAGACTCGTATTTAATGTTATGATCTTTATTTGTCTTTTAATCTTTTTTTAGAACGACAAATGTTAGTTATTAATGAATCGAGTCATGTAATAACATCCAAATAGACATGCTTTAAACCCAAAACCACAAAAAAAAACTCTCCTAAAAAATTATTTAATAAAATCCTAATGACCAACTGAGTTAAATCAGTTGATTATTTGTCTTTTAATCTTAAACACACAAAACAAAGATAATGTATTTTTCAATACATGACTAAAGTAGTATTTTGGTTTTGAAACAAGTGAAGTATAAGGAAACAACCTTGGTGGGTGTGAATAGTAGTGGCCTCGTTTGGGGTTAGCTTGACCCATTATTTCGTGTTTAAAACGTTGTAGTGTTTCCATATACACCTTTAACAAGTTACCCAACAAAAAAGTTTTAACATAAACCTATAAGAATCTTCAAATACAATATTTTCTAGTAATAGAAACCTATTTGTCTAGTCGTTGATAGAATATATTACATGATTGGAAATGTTGAAATAAAACAATTTTCTATTAGCTTGATGCTCAAGGTTGAGGATTTTCTAAAATGAATCAAGTCATCAAACAATTACTTATGTGATTGTTAACATAGGTACACAAAATTTTTAATACGAATATTTATATAGTACATAATTTTGAGACCGGGTTTATTTCAAAAAAAAATAGAGATTTTTAATAAATATATATACTACGCGACAAAATTTCATCGAGTTCCCGTGCATCTCAGAAACCCCCTAGCTTCGCCCGTGCTTGTTAATTAGATTGATTTAGCAAATTATATGTAGCTTACTAACTCGCTCTCAAATTCTAACAATTAATAGCGCCAAAAGTTTTTGCCAAGCATGATAATACTCTGCTATTAAAGATTTAAAGCCATCAGCCAATTGGGCCTAACAATATATTTTTGGACCCACATCGGGCCAAAATGGTGGGCCTTACAATACTTGTTCTGTCTTAAAAGATGATTTTCTCAATAAATAATATAAATAAATAAATAAAATGATACTCCCATGAGGGCGATATATAAAAAAAATAAAAAAATCGGTGAAGTAACAAGAGTGAAGTTTCTGGGTTAAATTGTGCTCATTTTGTCTCAAAGTTGTTGTTTTTAAATGAAATAATTATAATTTAATATTATTTATTTTGAGAGTTTAAAGTGTTGTTTACTTGTGTAAATATTTTTATATTTTTTTTCCAAATTTTTAAAGAAGAAAATGATTTTCTTTTTTTAGGAAAAAGTTAAAAATTTAGAAAGCTTATTTAGATGGAGTTTTATTTTTCCTAACGTGAACTAACTTTAAAACGAAATGCTAACCTATAGACTTCTTTTGTAAAATCTCGTAAATAATTTACAAAAATTGTCTACGAGGTTGTCAAATTACATAAATAGTCTCTTTGGTTATTGTTTTGTTGCAAACTTACTCTTTAATGACTAACTTTGCAATGGAACGTTAACCATCCATAAACATTTTCAGAACTAATTTACAAAAATTGTCCTTGAGGTTGTCAAGTTACGGAAATAATCCCTGAAGTTATCGGTATGTTGCACAGTTAATCTTTAATGACTAACTTTAAAACGAAACGCCAAACAAAGGACTGTTTTCGTAAAAAATAAATCTATAATCAATTAACAAAAATTGTATTTGGCTTATCTGTCATTTGCAAAGTTAATCCTTAATGACTAACTTACTATATGAAAATAGTCTTTAGGTTATCTTTTCGTTGCAAAATTAATCTTTAGCATAAAATCTCGCGTTCTACAACAAAACGCGGGTGCAAAACCTCGTTATAATTGTTTATTGGAGATTTATTCAGCAAATAATAGCAACAAGATCCATGCCATATTCAGGATTGTCCTTTGTGAATGTTTCTGCACCAAAAAGATACCATACCAGACACATGATAGTTATTATAATTCATCACACCTTTTCAAATGTGGGAGAAGGTAGGAAGTACACTAGCTGTAGAAACATAAACACCTAAGAGTAATAAAAATATATAAACATGTCTATATATATGATTTATATAATAACATGCACACATCATTATTCAAATATGCTCAGGGGCCCGAGGTACATAGGTGTCAGGTGTGGCACGGGCTACATTCGTTTTGAGGTTACGAAGTGCAAAAAAATCTTCAAAATGAATGTTTTTTTTACGAAAAGTTAATGATGCCAAAACCACGGATTCGAGGTTCGAGTCCCTGAGGTTTTACCTTCGACGATCTTGAGAGACCAACTCAAAAGTGTGGATACATCAACACTCGACGGCTACTTTCTAAATTTTCGACAACAAAAAATGTTAGTAAGAAGACTATAGCAAGACGCACAAGACATTCATCTATCGGACAATATGTAAGCTTTGAATCTTCGTCTAACGAGATAAACCCGCTTTTATTTATCTTCGCCACTAAAGGTTCATGATAAGACTCGGATTGATCTTTTCAAAGATACCTCTCCAAAGTTACTTTTGGTGGCCAACAGACTAACCCAGTGGTTAAGATGCACAAGTCCTATTGTCATGTGTTTCATATATTTGTTGCTATGACTTCTTAGCTGAACCTTATAGGTAGATATGAACATGGGAATTCTAAGTGGAAAATGACCATAAAGAAGAGACCAAAGATGTAGCCATCTGAAAAATAAAAAAACATAAATATGGTACATCATCAAAACCTAACATACATTTATATTCTCATAAAAACAAGTATCCAAATGCTACCATACACACCAACCACTCTTGCCTTTGGACTCACTTACTCACCCTTTCTCTCCTTCAAAAAGTCCTTTTGCCTTCACATTTCTCCTTTCCTCTTGGATCTTGTGCTTCCGTAGCCGATTCTGGGGCCCGCGCTTGCATCACCCCGAATCAACAAAAGGAGGCTCACTAATTTTATATGTTGTTACTAGTTACACTTATCTTATATATAAAGACTCACAGACTCACATTGTCGATTAAATTGACTATACCAACAATAAGATTAGTAATGTCCCGTTATTCTATGGGAAGGCAAGGTGGCGGGTCGAGGGGGGCAAGTAATGGTGCTAGTGCTTCGTCTATCGCTCTCCTGCAAGAAAGATTCAACCAGCTGCAGAAGATGAAAGAAAAAAGACGAGAGACTGAGCTTTTGAAGTTGTTCCCTGAGAATGAAACAAAGAGGCAAACTAACCGTTATGAACCACCAGCAACAAGACCATCTTTACAAGATTCTGTCTCTCTTGGACTCGACTTATACACAAAGAAAGCAGAAACGCAAAATCCTGCAAAAGACCCACAGGTTATGGACTTTTGGTCTGCTAATGACAAACCTGAAGTCGACACTTCTCTTCATTTGTAGAATAGCTTAAGTTTTTGGTCATTTTTTTGTTATCTTTTAAGTTCTTTTATAATGTAAATTTTCAAATAATAACTGAAAGCTGATACCTTGATCATAGTTTGTTATTTTCTGCCAAAATATGGTCATGGGAGATGGCGGTTTTGGGTGGGTCCTGATACAATCTTTCTTCATCACTGCTGCCTGCGCTTTCGTCATTTTTCCATTTCGTTTTCCAAAACCTAGGCACGATCCGAGCAGCTTCTTTGATTTCTTTTGCTGAATTGTTGTTTATCCTTTCAAATCTAACAGTATTAACCTTTCTACAATTTCCCGCCAGAATCTACAGCACAAACATCAAGATTCAGTTTTTAGCTTTTTACATATCACCCTTCTGAGCAAATTAATGTTATGGCTATTCATATTACCCCGAGCTTGAAAGTTTGAGATGTATCTTTCTGATCCTGACTGTTGGTTTCTTGTTTATTCTCGTCATTATCATCATCTTCTTTATTTGCTTTCTTTAGTACTACTTTAATACTTTCACCTGTTCTTGGTATATATCCAAATGCTTCGCAAATAAAACCTGATACTGTCTCGTATTGATGATCCTGCACGTAATATACAACTTGAGTTGACAATCAATATTGGCAAAATATATGACAACTCTATACCTCAGGCAAAATGATTTCGAGATCTTCTGAAAGTTGGTATACTGATGTATTTGCATCAACGTCAAAGACACCATCCGCTCGCTTTACAATATTCCCGGTTTTTCTCTCAATTTCTTCCTGTAATACAACATTGTTATAATGATAATTAACTAATTGCAGGGTACAAATGCAGGCAAAAAATATTGCATAAAACTTAAAAGGAGTCTGAGAGTTCACCTTCGAGTCATTTTCATCAAAGATTTCACCAACAATTTCCTCAACAACATCTTCGAGTGTAACAATCTGTTCGTTGTTAAACCAAAACAAAGTCAATATTTGACTTTTAAATGTCAAAAATATATGATAAAGCATCAAGGGTATGTATGAACTTACACCCACGGTTCCTCCATATTCATTAAGAACTACCGCCATGTGGACCTTCCTGATGCGGAACTCCCTCAGAAGATTCCAAACTAACATTGAATCTGAAAAATGTTCTGGTTAAACTGAGAGCAAATAACAACGTCGCTATATGATACAAGGTCAGAGTCAAGCCTTACCAGGAACAAAATAGGCAGGTTTGTGAGCGATTTCACCCACCACAGCAGTTTCTAGCATCTCTCCCTACAAAGTTACCAGATAAATGTGAATCTTTATTCAACATGCTATAAAGCAACATAAAGTGGACGGAAATAAGCAGTCTTACTTTCTTGACAAGATCCAATAAATCCATTGCATAAGCTATGCCCACAATGTTATCAATTCTCTGCTCAAATACCGGCACCCTGAGAGTAAAATTCACAAATGAGTCAGAAAAGCGATACTCAGGATTACGTTCTATGCATTATCGTTTAACAGCTCAGAATTACCTAGAATATTGATGAGTCACCCACAAGTGATGGAAATCGAGTATAGTTGCGCTAGCATCAACTGCGACTACATCTACAAGAGGGGTCATAACCTCCTTCACGTGGGTGTCTTTTATCTCTAACACATTCTCGATCATATCCTGCACAAAACAAAAGGTGCACCTTTCGTCAACAATGAATATTGGTAAAGGTAGTTTGACCTAGTAACTTCGACCTATTTCATTATGAATAGGTCAATCCATTTTAAGCGTTATCTCAAAACAGGTCAAACTGGTAAAAAGCTAAATTAATATGAGACATATGACTGGGTTCATTCATGACCTCCTTCACAAGAATTAGCAAAAGTTGACGATATATGTGACGTAAATTTGTGTGTACCTGTTCTTCTTCCTCAATGGCCCCACTCAACTCGGCAACCCTCAACATCAGCTTGAGTTCATCTTCAGTGACAGATGGTTCACTGGTGCAAAATTTAATTGGATTGGAATCACGAAAATGAAACAAAAGCAACTCCATACTAAACTGAATGAAGTAAGGAAATATATACCTTTTCGCTTTCAAGCCAAGAATTTTAAGCATTCCCATTGAAAGGAAGGTAACAACTCTTCCAACTGGATACAGAACAATTGAAAGCCATGCAACGGGACGTACCTATGGAATATTTAGGACACTAATCAGGTCGATGTGAAAGAAAACTAAAAGACTATTGAAACTTAATATCATTTTTGTACAAATAAACCATGCTTACCACAGCCCTAGCAACTGCAGTAGCGTTGTGAACAGCTATACTTTTGGGAGTAATTTCAGTCAAAAGTAAAACAACAACCTGGAATCAACCAACTGATGATTTAGCCAATGAATCAAATGAACACATTTATAAAAGTATATCACAGAGTTTGTCCCTCAAGGTATAAATTTTGATAGTTCATTCATGGACTAAGCAATATTATAGACACACACCGTCATAACACCTGTTGCTGCACTGACTCCAGCTTCGCCAAAAACCGTTGTTGCCGCCTCTGTGAAAAGTGCCGTAGCTCCAATGTTGACCACACTGTAACAAGTAGTAATTATTATTGTCAACGTTCAGTCTATTAGTTATAATTCAAATGCTACTTAGATGAAAAAGTACTTATATTAAGAAGCATGAAATTACAAAGATAGGGAACTTTACGTTGTGCCAATTAGAATGGTGGTAAGGAAGCGGGTTACATCTGTACGAAGCAGCTTAAAGACACCATTTTCTCCTTCTTTTTCAGCCAGCTCTCTCACCTGTTAATAATAAATTATATATATTATCATACATAAAGAGATTTTTTTTCCTTATTTTGGAAGCATGTATAACGAATTTGCAGATGAAACGATGATATCAATAAAAACATCAACACTTTCTGTGTACGATGATGCCCAATAAGCATTAGCAACTTCAGAAGAATTTAATACTTGATACAGTGGAAATGTGGCATTTTCACAGTGCGTAAAGAAAAATTTGAGAGGCGACGGAAAAACAACACATGTAGATAGGGGTGTTTGGCGTTGCATGTTGAGTATGATTAAGAGATATTATATAACCAGAATCAGAAAACCAATAACAAAACGGGCTCCAAATAATAGTGTTTGGATGTGTTTTGCTGTTTATAGGAGTAAAAATCCAAAATATAACACACCCCAAGACCAAAGCCAATGTCCCAAACCTTCGGATTTGAACTTAAAAAATGGTGCATGACAGCCTGTGTTTTTGCTGTTTTAAGCTGCGGTAATCAGGATTTGCATGTCAAATGACCTTAACAGATCAGATTATAAAAATCAATTTTGTCGCAACTACTCCCAAACTAAACCTATTCTTTGACCCTATATATTTAAGCAAATACAAGAAACCGAATATCAGGAACTTGCAAACACAACAAGGGGGTTATCTGGGAATGTTTATTAGACGTGCCTATGCATTTGAGTAATCAAAAGACAAATGTTCAAATGCAACCTTGTTTTTTCTCACAAGCAGGGGACAAACCCCCACCATCCATTTTGGTTTGATCTAAAGGTGGAGATTAACCTAATATTTAAAAAAAAAAACATGGAGGGACCATTTTTTGCCAAAAAGTCCAAAAGTTTCAAAAATCGGACGGAGGGACTAAAGTTGTAAATTTTCTGAACTGATTTTTCGTCAAATTTACAATTTTAGTCCCTCCGCCGATTTTTTGCAATTTTTTGACATTTTGGCAAAAATGGCCCCTCCGTGTTTTTTTTTCATGGGATTTAATCTTAGGTAATGAATGGCTAGGATTAGCCCAGGGCCGGCCCTGGTACCGGGCGAGGTGGGCGACGGCCCAGGGCAGCAACTTTTGGGAGGCATCAAATTTTAGGTAGAAACAAAAAATAAGATAGCAGATCTCAGTTTTTTTAAGATAAAAAATGGAGGAAGATGTAGTGTAATTACAAAGGAAGAAGATGTACTATGTATGTTAGGAAACGACAAAATAAAAATAATGATATTTATTTAACAATTGTGTACTGTGTAATCACGTGGGTCATCATATTTCTAACTTTACTATTTTTCATCCTTTATGCATTGAATTTCATCCTTGCAAGAATAACTTAACATATATTTTTATTTCTAATTTTACTTTTATTAGATGTTTCACTTGTTTTGCGTTTGCATTACATAAGAAGTATAGAATGTACTCATTATGTTTATATTGTCAGAATTTATAAGATTTATTTTCGCGGATTGTTATCATATTTGTTTATTATTATATGTAGAGATGGATCTACATGTATGTTAGACACGATATGAATTACACCTTATTTTAATTCGTAATAGAAAAAAGTTTCAACTTTTACGATATAACTTTAGTTTGCCCAATAACATTTTGTGTAACATTCTTCTGAAAAAATTTGCCTTGTTAATATGAGGATATTATGTTAGCGAATGTTGATTATGATAAGACAATTGAAGATCTTTTCTCAAAATACAAGCGTCAGCATCCTTTTAAATGTTGTAATAGGAAATTATAATTCATATTTAATAAGTATACCGTAGCATTTAACTTATTGATGAAAATGAACGTCGTAACTTTAATACGAGCATAATACAATGTTTAGAAAACTATAGCGTGTTATTCACTTAGGAGGGGCATTTTTTTCCGTCTCGCCCAGGGCATCCAAAAACTCAGGACCGGCCCTGGATTAGCCTCCTTGCTTGCAAGTAAAAAGAAGGATGCAAAATAACTCAACTCAAATCAGAAACACAATGCAGATCATGGTGTTTAGACTTGCTTCTGCTACATAATACTCCTAATCAGACATGAAGTTGCTAGAGTGTTTGGTGAATCTGTTTATCTAAGCAACTTTGAAACAGCTTATACCTAATGAAAACAGCTCGTCTATCCCTCAAAGACACATATAATCATAATAAGCAGTGTACGTCAATCCAAACACTAAAAACAGTCATTCTGCTTATAGAAAGAAACTATAAGCAGATAAGCAAATTTAAACAAATAATCCACACAACCTTTTCAAAATTACCTACTACATAATCAAATAATTCAGTTTCTATATACCCGAACACTAAAAACAGATCATAGGCAACATGGAAACACAAAAACAAAGTAACGTTGAAAACACAGTGCCAAAACACAGCGTAAACCAATATATCAGATGAATGATAATCACAATGTTAGGTGTTTGGAGTTGCTTCTGACGTAACAAAATGCAATAAACAGATAGCATAGCAGCACTTGCGAGCGTTAAACAATTCTACTTATTTAACGATATAACAGTTAAAATAATCCTAACTAAATATGCCGGACGAATAAGCAAGTCCCAAACTGCTTATAAGCTTATTGACCTTTAAATAAGCACTATCCAAACAATCAAAACACGATGTACCTTCCAAGGCGAAAGAGTAGTAATCGAAGTCTCGGCCATAGAGAAGAAAGCAGACAAGCCCAAAAGGCCAGCCAAAATCAAACCTTGCTCACGAAAAACCCGCAAAACCTGCGAAAACTTAGGCCCATTCCAAAACCCCTTCACATCAACTATACCACTCCCACCCTCCATTATAGCCATAACATTCTGACACCTAATCACACCTAAAACCAAGACACCCATCACAACAACCCCAAATCTAACGACAACCTTAATCTTATCAAGATCACATCTTTTTGAAAAATCCTTTGTGGGTTGTTGAGCTTGGGTGGTAATATGAAATGGGTTTTTTTTATAAGCTTTGAGGGTGCAAAAATGGGGGTTTCTTGGAATCTTGATTGGGGAAATGGGTTGAAAATGTGATTTTTTTAAGGTTTTGTGTTGGGATTGGTTTGAGAATCTTGTTTTGGGAAGATTGATGAATGGTGTTGGTGTTGTTTTGAGAAGTGTTGTTGTTGAGTTCATGTTTTTGTGTGTGTGTTTTTTTTAAAAGGGTTTATGAGTTTTATTTAGTTGTTGTGAAAATTGTTGTACAAGGTTGTTGACAGATTATGAAAAGTGTTTATATGGTCTAATTAGTGACAAATGGACCACTGACTGACTGCTCACAACTTAAAACCATCACTTTGATTATCTTATTATTACGGTTTCAAATAGGATAATCAAATCCAAACATTATTTTTTAAAATGGCGTTTTTAAAATGATTGATTATCTAAATGAATAGTCTGTTTTCAATAAACAATCCCAAACACTCCCTAAAATGGCGATAGATCGCAGATTTAATCGAACTGAGAAACAAGATTGAACCAGACCGGTTAGACCTAACCAAGTGTATTTTGGTCCGGTCATCATCCACCCTTTCCAATATTTTAAGTCATCGGTCTGGACTGAATACTGTTTGGTTAAAATCGTATACGGTGCTTCTTTGGACCGGTCCGACCAACAAACCGGACCAACGATATAGGCACAAACGTTTCGGTTTGATGTTTTGCACCAAATCAATTTCTGATCTGATTTGGTTTTAATCGGTCTTTGTTCGATCTTCAGACCGTGCTAGAAGCAGAATAGTCTAGCAGTATTCATGAGTTGCTTCTGATCGAATCGAGTAGTCATGGGATAAAATTTTGTTTTGCAACAATTATGCAAAGTTCTATATGCTCTACTTAAATGGTTCTTATGTAAACTCTTTATCAGCTTCGTGAGGAAAAATCTTTGGCAGGTTTTGAACCTAAAATTTCAAAGTACTTCTTTAAAAAAAATCATTTAGTAGAACCTTATAACCAACTTGGCTAAACCATTTGGTTTTTGCAGACATGTTCTACCGTGTACTTATTTGCTTTCAACATTTACTAGCTAGTTGTGTCGAGTGATGTTATTACAATATTTTAAATAGCGTCACTTTAGTATTGGCTTATCTTTCAACCATCGTACTAGTCAGGAACGTAACCATGAGACAAACTGAACAGATGCACTTTCAACAAACTAAACAATGATACAAACAAAGTTTTTAGGATCAGGTGCATTTAGCACAAATCTAACAAAAATCAAAGTTTTTTAACAAATTTAACACTATGCAACCAAAATTCATGGGTGTCCCGGGACCCACCATGGTTCCGTCCCTGGTACTAGTTAACTCTTTTTGTTTATGTGATGCGGCGAGGGGTTGGCCAGTATCTCGTGCTCTCTGTGTTACAATTCAAATGCCTGTGTGGCATTCTTTGATTCCAAGTTCTTATTTTGTCAAAGCTCATCGTAAGGATACTTCACACTTGCAACAACTATAAACTTCGACATATTTGTAGTGTTACTGTATTAGTGCTCACAATAGGTTCCATGCATGCTTCATGATATGGCCAATTTTTACGCTTTTATTAGCGTCCATATATGATCAACCTATGGTAACCAATCCTTCGACTAGAAGTGAGAGAGCTTCCAACATTGCCCCATATGTCACGGACACATTTAGTAAATCATGTGGCTATTGATCGAGGTTTTGTTTTACAGACGTTTCACGACATCTCATGCCAAAACTTACTTCCAGCCGAAGAATGTTTTATTGCGCATTTTCTCAACCACGAAATGATTTTGTAATACTTGTATCTTTGCATGTACACTATACGTAATGTAACAAGTTTAATATTGAGGTCAACATGTGGTAGTTGTATGTGATCATTGTTCTAAACACGTTACGTGCCGACCGTACAGTTTAATTGGTTAAAACCGAAGTATTTAAGGCCAGCAGTGGGACCCACCTAAGATGTTGACGTGTCCATCTCTATCTTGCTGTCAATGGGCCCCACCCATTTCCCACCGGAATCTCAAACACCTGCTTGCTTGTTCTGTTTTTTTCCGGCAACATTGAGGATATCTTTGTCGTTTGACCCGACTCCAATTATTGGTCCAGTGGTGCCAAGTAGACTTGAACTTAAATTATTTTATACACAAATGCTACGCTTGGGCTAAATGGAGTAAGCTCAAAGCCACGAGGTGAGTTATAAAACTAGGCTGAGGGAATAAGAGTTAAATCTTACTAGGAGTAGAGTCTATCTGACAAAAGTCATCTCATAAACTTCATCATAATTCACGCGTGGGTGTTACTTTAAAAACTCTTTAGTTGTTATTTACTCACCATTCGGCATGTGTGTTAATTTTTTCTTTTTTATATTTTTTAATAAACTGTGAGTGTATTAGGATATTTAGTGGGATATATTTTGTATAAAGTTGGATGATGTGAAAATGAGTTTTTTTGTTTCTTATTCCTATGGTAAGTTGAGTTTTTATGAGTTGTGAAAAAACTCAGGTGGAGGTGGGTTTTTATGGTGCCACTCCCCCAGCCTTACGGGCGAGTGTTATTTCGGTAGATAAAAAGACACGAGTGAGTTATAGTGTCAGAAGAAGTGTTACTCTTTCACCATTTGGTTATCGTGCTATATTTTTATTTTAATATTTTAACTAAATTTGTGAGCATGTAAGGGTATTTAATGATATATATTTTATGTAAAATGTGTGTTTCAATAAAAACGGTGAGTTTTTTGTCCTTAGTATGGTTGATAGTGAGTTTTTTGTAAGTTAAGCTAAAGGAAAGAAAAAATTGATGTATCGCTAAAATGAAGGTGAAAAAACAACCCATTACTGCCTTTAGCCTTAGAGCGATAGATTCACTAACTTGCAAGCCATTGCAACTTTAACATCACATGAGTTAACTTACAACTAACTAACTGTTGGGCCAATGAAAGTTTTAACTATGGCTCAGTCTAGATTTGTTTAATTAGACTAAGTGTTACGAGTCACTGTGAAGACCAGTGACTGAGACCAGACCAGCGAAAGGCAAAGCCTCAACTGGCACATCAGGAACATTCAAGTCAAAGACAATGTCAGAGAAATCGAACACTATCTGAAGTCATACTCACCAGCAGTTATGGACACGCCGGAATGTAGAAGGAATGTACTGATGTTCAAGGATCTCTGAGATGACAATACCCATAGATCACTTACAACCCTATGAAGACTAAGCAAGCAGAGACTTGTCTTACCTTTTATAGTTTAGGCGGGGGAATCTCCAAAGTGTTTTGGGCGGGACAAAATAGGAGATTCAAGATAAAGCCTAGTACGACCTAGTGGGACAAAAGTGAACAGTTGGCAGAACTGTTCACCTAAAGTAGTTTAAAGGTATGTCTTGATATAGACATGCATTTAATACGTTGTACTCTTCCACTCAGAAGATAACACGCATCAACTACTCCCATTAAGGAAGCAACCTCGTACCACTATAAATAGGAGGGAGAAAGAGGATAAACTTAACCCTTGTGCTTGGATAATCTATCAAAATTTCTTTCTCCCATTAGAACCTCTGAATCCTCAACTGTCTACCAACGACTCTAAGGTTATCTCGTAAACTTGAGTCTCGAATCAAGTTTACTTGTTCAGGGGTTCATTTCTTATTGTCATTCAACGGGTGTATTCATAGCACTTTGTAATAATTTGTTTATAGAAGATTAATAAAGCATTACTCAATTGAAAAGTATTTCGTTTGTGTTATTTTGTATTCGAGACATTGTATCAACAATTGTCATATTTAGGGACTTTCAATTGGTATCAGAGCGATTTGATTTATAAAACTTTTATAAATTGTTCTTGTTTTTAAAATCAAGATCCTAATATGACTGATACTTTGCCTCCTTGTTGGAAATACGTTTTTCGTATTAAGAAAGTCTCGGTCACTCCAACAATATAGTTATAGGCTCGTAGTATAAGTTTAATTGTTAATTTACATTAGCCCGACCCATGAGCATGTTCATGGGCCGGAAGCCCAAGTCCACTAAGGGGCTAACATTCTTTAATACATGAGATATATGCTTAAAATCAACATAATGGTTGAGTGAACTCATAGGTTTAAAATCCTTTTGAATACAAGACCCTTTTCCTGAGCTACGTTGTTATTCACTCACATAAAATAATCATTCATTATTGCACTAGCTCGTGCAGCGCTACTTGAAATGTCAGTAAACCAACAAATTTCCCTTATATAGGTAGTTTGCCGGACTCCTGAGTTTAGCAAAATAAAGTGTATCTGTTTAGCCAAGGTAGGAACCTATAGCCATGAACAAGCGCGACTTGTATATAAACCCCTTTCCACCATGAAAAGGGGTGTTGGTTGGAATATCAAAGATTATCACATTTCTACAATTGGTATCAAGAGCTATGGGATGAAATAAAGATTGGTTCTATGTTGTTCATACTTTTCTAAGTGTGTTCATATGTTTTTGATTCATTTTTACCAAAGTTTCAAAAACTTTTCGTGTTTTTGTGGTTCCAAGTGATCTATATTTCTTCTAAATAGTTTTAGTAACGATTTTGAGATATTGGTTTGGCTAGAAACACGAATTCCAAGGTAAAAATCTCTTTTTTCTTGTTGCTTAGAAGTCTCGAACTATTTTCTTGTTACGATCTGATTGTTGCGATTGCATAAACCCTGGGGGTTTCTACTTGCGATCCAAGATCACGATCACATCTTACAATCTACTTGCGACCTAGTGACTGCGATCCATTACCACGATCAAGGTCACGATCGACGAGTGCAATCAAGTGAGTACGATCATAGGATACGATCACCAAGTGCGATCATAGACTACGATCACCAGTGAGTGCGATCACAGGATACGATCACAGAGTGCGATCATAGACTACGATCACCAGTGAGTACGATCAGAGGATACGATCATCAAGTGCGATCATAGACTACGATCAAGTGAGTACGATCATAGGATATGATCATCAAGTGCGATCATAGACTACAATCACCAGTGAGTGTGATTACAGGATACGATCGAGTGCGATCATATACTACGATCACCAGTGAGTACGATCAGAGGATACGATCATCAAGTGTGATCATAGACTACGATCACCAGTGCGATCATAGGGTACGATCAAAGAGTACGATCAGCCAAAATTTGCAAGACTTAGAGGACTTTTTCAACTTTGCATTTCTTTGGAGACATTAACAAAAACACGCAACCAAAAGATCATAACATCTTTACTTAAACAACACTAAAACACATAATCTTATTTCATTGCTCGATCATATTTGATAATCTTTTTTCAAGGGATCATAAAATGAATTCAAATTCATATATGCCAACAATGACATCGCTTACCGATATTTCAATCATCTCGGGTACCGATACCCGCCTACCGTTGCTCATCAAAGACTTATTTGAAGCATGGCAAGGTCGCATGAGAGCTTATATTATGGGTAAACCCAATGGGAGACTTATGGTTCAATCCATTGAGAAAGGTCCACTCGATTGGGGAGAAGTTACTGTCGACAATGTGACGCGGCCAAGGTTGTTTCATGAGTTAACGGATACTAACAAAATCATTGCTGATGTGGATGAAAGGGCTGTTCAGACCATACTTCAAGCTCTTCCACCCGATATTTATCGAATGGTAAGTGAACACACAGTGGCAAAGGATCTTTGGGATCACTTAAGTGTTTTGTTACAAGGGACTTCACTAACTAAGCAGGAACGAGAGTGTCAATTGTATGACTTGTTTGATAGGTTCACATACATTCCAGGGGAAACACTTCATGACTACTACTGGCGTTTTACTACTTTGATGAATGATTTTAACATGTATAATCTAAGGATTGCTCAGTTTCAACTAAACACCAAGTTCTTGAACACGTTACCCCAAGAGTGGAGCCAATATGTCACCGATGTTAAAATGATTCGGGATTTGCACAAGTCAAATTTAGATCAACTCTATGCTTTCTTGCAGCAACACGAGAAGCACGTGATCCAAAAACGCATCTCTCAGGGATCTTATCAAGAACCATTGGCATTAATGGCAAATCATCCAACTTTGTCATATCACAACTCTCCGTATGCTTTGGGACACCAGTCTTCCTATCAACCATTGTATCAAACTCCAAGCTTTTCATAATATTCGATCTTGCCACAACCACCTACATCTTATCAACAATAATACAAGCAACCAGCAATATCATCACAAGGAGATTCACATCATTTACCTTATGCTTCACAACCATACTCACCTTATCAACCTCCAACAAACCCTGCCATCACCTATCAACAACATGAGGCTCCTCAACCCCATTACTCACAACATGTTAGTGCTCCTTCAAATCAGTTTGTAGCTCAACCAGCACCAGTATTCTATTGTGATGACGAGATTCCAGTTTCTGTATTTAGACAAGGGATAATCTTACTGATATACTTGCTCAAATGTCTGCTAACATCACTCAAGCGTTGAACAAAAGAGGTTACAGAGGACCATCTCCAACAAACAATCAGTTGATGAATTCTTCTAACTCTCGTCAGCAAGCTACAATCCAAGATGGCAGAGTCATTGTGCAACCACTTCAGGGGAGACCAAGTTCATCTAATACTGGTGCACGTCCATCTAACACTGCTGCTACAAGGGGTAATAACATTGGCAAAATGAAGATGATCATATGTTATAACTGCAAAGGGGAAGGGCACATGGCTCGAGAGTGTAAGCAGCCAAAGAGGAAAAGGGATAACACATGGTTTCAGGAGAAGATCTACTTGGTTAATGCTCAAGCCCAAGGACGAGAGCTTGATGAAGATCTCTCGCAGATCCAGGAGTTGCGGACACTGACAGACTCATAGCAGCCATCACGAACAATGCCGCATATCAATGTGATGATCTTGATGCATACGATTATGACTGTGATGATCTCAATACCGCCAAGGCAACTCTCATGGCAAATCTGTCACTTTATGGAGCTGACACAAATTCTGAGGTACCAAATACTGTCAATGATACTAGTATTGTACCTTATCAAGTTGAGCAAGTGCCTGAGTATCCGGAACAGCCTCCGGTGGTTAGTAACTCAAACAGGAGACAAACAATGATAGCAATATCAATGCAAGTCCTCAGGCTTTGAGTGAAACACAACCGGGAGCTATTACGTCTACAAATTCGTTTGCTCAACAAGATTTGGTTATGGTGTCGGCATCTATGCTTGGCCAAATGAATAATGCGGTCCTTGAAACCCTTAGTGTTAATCAGACATTATCGCCCGAGCTTGCTTTGTATAAAGAAAAGGTTAAAACCTTGGAATTAACTCCAGTGACCACTACCTTAACCAATCCTGAATTTGATAGGTTTAGAAAAGTCCAAATGGATAATTTGCTAGAAATTGAGAGTTTAAGAGCAAATCTTTCGAAAGAACTTAAAGAAAAAGAGTCAGTCGTTAATAATTTTCAAAAACTACAAACAGATTTTGAAATTCTCGAGTCTAAAAGGGTTGAAACGGAAATTAAGGCGTCTGAGAAATTTAAAAAGACTGAAGTTTTGCTTTTAAAACAATACTCTGCTTCACATTTAGTACACTTGTTTCATTCTTCTTTTAAGGAATTCACTCTATCGCGTCTAATAGACCTACCACCTAATCCGGGATATGCAAAGCAAGCATTTAACCACAACCCACGACTTTATGATGCAACAAAGTTAGGATTGGTCTTAGATCCGATTGTGTTTTCAAATGAATATGAGAATATGTCACTACATGAAGAGAATCGATCAAAAGTAATTTATACATATCCTGAGTATGATTATAAACAGCTTAATAAAGAGTATGCAAAAACAGATCTTAGAATTCGCTTTAATATGCAAAAGGAATTTATCCATACACCAACTTACATGCCTTCTAGAGAAAGCCTTAGTATACTTCTTACACTTGTTAATTCGGACGAACTTAAGGAAATTCTGAAGAATCTTCCACCGGTAAGTACGGTATTGCTAAGCTTGGAAGAGATTAAGCGATACCTTACCGGATTTGACAAGGTCATCACGGAATGTACGACTTCAACGGCTCAAACCGCTGGAGAATGGGCTTTTGAACACATGAAAATGGTGTTTGAGAAAGAGATAGTTCCGTTTGTAAACAATATTAAACAGGGATTTCTAGATCTCGGGGATAATCTTAATTTCGAAATGGCTAAAGTTCAAAAAGTTTTCTATGAAATGGATGATGTTTATGAGCAACATCTAATTGAGAAAGAAAACATTTTGTCCGAATATGACCAATTCTTGGAACATATAGTGTCTCTTGAAGTGTTGCAAGTTGTTACTATCGAATATGCTTCTGAAATAACATCTGTTGTGAATAAATGTGATGATGTGCATGATATATCTGTGAATATTGTTGAACTTGTGAATAATGTAGATAATCATTCTTGTCACGAATCTAACGCCGAATTTTTAAAGCTTCAAGATTCTTATAACTCACTTTCAAAACGTTTTGATGAGCTTCAACAACATTGTATATCTCTTGAAATTGAAAATCATTCTCAACATGAAACTCTTTAAAAAACAAATGATTGTGAAAACTCCGTTGAGACTAGTGACAAGATGATTCAGGTGGTTCATGCATTAGAGGAAGAAATTATGAGACTTAAGAGATAGTCATTAGCAGAGAAATTGGAACTAAAGGCTGCAGAGACTAAAAATCATGCCCTAGAAGATAGAATTTCTTCTTTGCTAGGGGATTTTGATAAAGTAAAGCAGGTTTTTTCACAAATTTATGGTTCGTTAGAAGAACGCTTCGCTATTAATGCGGCAGAGCAAAAGTCACTTGTTGACCAACTGAACCATAAGTGTGAGGAAATCTCTGACTTAAATATTCAACTTATAGACAAAAACATGGTTTTGGCTGAATTAAAGGAGACACTTCAACTCAAAGGACAAGAGGTTGTTGATAATCCAGCCACACTCTCTGCCCTGACCTCTAGTGCTCCAAAAACCAACAAGGTGGTGATCACTAAGAACCCGTATAATAAGAACAATCCACTATCATATAAGCTCTATATGGAGCATGTAGTTAAGCATGCAGATCTTGCTAGGGATGTTGTAGATGATCTTTATGAACTAAATCCCTCGAATAGTCACTATTACTCTGCTCATGCTTACATTGAGAAGGTACAACAATGCTTAGAGCATTTGAATTACATAGGAAAACCGGGTTCTGCACCACCGAAACAACAAACCCCTACCATTGCCATTACTCCATTCAATAAAACCCCAGGAACTAAGCCTGTTTTAAACACACCCATCAAGGCTAAATCTAAATCTGCCACTAATGTTCCATTGGCTTCTACAAGAGTAATTATGTCTACTAAGGCTAAAGGATCTCAAGACAAGAAAGATAGGATCAAACCTTCCACTAGTAGGACTGCAAAGAAGAAAGTAGAAGTTCACCCTAGGAATGTTATTTCAGTTTCAAATAAAAAGAATCATGTACCTAAGACAAAAGGATCTACCTCTATACAGAATCCTAAGCAAAATGTGAATTCAAATTTGCGATGTTGGAATTGTAATGAATGCATGTTTTCTCAGCGTCATGATTTATGCCTTGTTGATCACGTGAATGAAATGTATGCCATTAGGAACAATCTTGAATGGATTCCAACGGGGAAGAAATTCACCCAAGTTGGTTGGCAATGGAAACCCACTGGTAGGACTTTTACAGCAAATGGAACTAAGTGCCCTTTAACTAGGATCACATCCACTGAAGTTAGGTCTCAGCATCCTTTAAATAGGAACTCCAACACTAAGAAATGGAAAAAGCGCCCTTTAACTAGGTCTGCATCCACTATTGTGCCTACCAGTGAAGAAGTACCTCAGGACATTAGACAACTAGAATCTAAGCCAGCATCTAGGAAACAAATTTGGAAGCCTAAGATCTCTTATGATAGCAAATCTAAGATAAATATATTTGTACCTGCTAACACAGAGGAACGTTTAGATTCCGATACATTGTCTTCGTCTGGTGATATTTTTAATTGGTCCAAATCATCCTTTGGTACTTGGACTCTGGATGCTCAAAGCATATGACCAGAGACCGCTCGATGCTCATAAATTTTTTCGCCAAGTTTCTAGGAACTGTTAAATTCAGAAACGACCATATTGCGAAAATCATGGGTTACGGTGAATATCAAATTGGGAATGTTACGATTTTAAAGGTATATTACGTGGAGGGACTTGATCACAATTTATTTTCAGTGGTACAATTTTGCGATTCAAACCTTGAGGTTGCTTTTCGACAACATACTTGCTTTATTCGCGATCTTGTAGGAAATGATTTGTTAAAAGGTTCTCGAGGGGATAATCTCTACACACTGTCCATTCAAAACATGATGGTCGCCTCTCCTGTATGCCTTCTCTCCAAAGCATCTAAGACCAAGTCATGGTTGTGGCATCGCCGGTTATCTCATCTTAACTTTGATGTTATAAACCATTTGGCTAAAAACGAACTTGTTCGTGGTCTTCCAAAGCTTAAATTCGACAAGGATCATTTATGTTTCGCGTGTTCTTTGGGGAAAAGCACCAAGAAATCATACAAACCTAAAGTTGAAGACACCAACCAAGAACCACTGTATCTATTGCACATGGATCTTTGCGGTCCAATGCGTACGGCTAGTGTGAGTGGTAGAAAATACATCCTCGTCATGATGGATGATTTCTGAAGGTTTACATGGGTAAAGTTTTTAGCAACCAAGGATCAAGCACCAAATTATATTATTACTTTCCTAAAGATGATCCAAGTGCGTCTTAATGCTACTGTTCGTCGCATTCGAACTGATAATGGAACTGAGTTCGTTAATCAGACTCTACGAGACTATTATGAGGAGGTTGGTATTTCACATGAAACTTCAGTTGCTCGCACTCCACAACAAAATGGTTTCGTGGAAAGACGTAACCGTACACTTATGGAAGCTACTAGAACTATGTTGATTTATGCGAATGCTCCTTTATTCTTATGGGCTGAAGTAGTGGCAACAACATGTTATACCCAAAACCGCTCCATCATTCGTAAGCGCCATGGAAAAACTCCATATGAGCTACTTCATGGACATAAACCTGATATTTCATTTCTTCATGTGTTTGGTGCACTGTGTTATCCAAATACTAATAGTGAGAATTTGGGCAAACTTCAACCGAAGGCTGATATTGGAATTTTCATTGGTTACTCACCCGCAAAGAAAGCTTACCGCATTTATAACCGTCGTCTTGGCAAGATAGTAGAAACTTTGGATGCCAATTTTGATGATCTGACAGCGATGGCTTCTGAGCAACACAGCTATGAACCCGCACTTCATGAGATGGGAACCGGTACGATTAGTTCCGGATTAACTCCCAACAATCCTACTTCTCCATCATTTACACCACCTACAAGGCCCGAGTGGGATGAGTTATTTTAACCTATGTTTGATGAATTCTTTGATCCACCTAGTGATGATTCTCCAGCACCTGCAGCAGTAGATCCGATTCCTGAAGTTGTTGCTCAAGATAATAGAAATCAGTCCGAGGCATCTACTGTCACTATTGAACTAGATGCCCCATCCCCCACCAATTCACAAACTACACCTGAATCATCACCCCCACTCGTTCCTAATGATGTTGAAGAGGATTACTATGATCACGATTTGGAAATTGCTCACTTACAAGAGCTTCCATTCTTTGGTTCAAAAATACCCAAAAACCCTAACGGTGCGTCTACCTCAGAGGAAGCTCTTGCAATCTTTCACTCCTGACCACCACGGATTGAAACTCACAACATCAAATAGACAAAGGATCACCCAATCTGCAATATTATTGGTAACATCGATCGACCAGTCTTAACACGCCACCAACTCCAAGAACATGCATTATATTACTACTTTGATGCATTTCTTTCCGATATTGAACCTAAAAATTGGCAACAAGCCATGACACAATCATCTTGGATTGAAGCCATGCAAGAGGAACTTAATGAATTTCAACGTCTTGAAGTATGGGAATTAGTTCCTTTACCCAACAACGTTGAAATCCTTACATTGTTGTGGGTATATAAGGTTAAACTCGATGAGTTAGATGGAGTGTTAAAGAACAAAGCTAGATTGGTTGCTAGAGGTTACAAACAAGCTTTGTGTATTGACTTTAAAGAATCATTTGCTCCTGTTACACGATTGGAGGCGATTAGACTATTCCTTGCCTATGTTGCTCACATGAACATGATCGTCTACCAAATGGATGTTAAGACGGCATTTCTTAATGGTGAATTAAGGGAATATGTCTACGTAAGCCAGTGGAATGGATTCGTCAACGTCAACTCGGAGTATCCTAATCACGTGTACAAGCTCAAGAAGGCTCTTTATGGGTTGAAACAAGCTCCACGCGCGTGGTACGATCTCCTATCGTCTTATCTCATCTCGAAAGGCTTATCCAAAGGCAAAGTGGACCCAACATTATTTATTCGCAAGGAAGACAACGACATGATACTGGTACAAATTTATGTTGACGATATAATATTTGCTGCCACTACTCAAAGACTGTTTGACCATTTTGAGAAAATCATGTCCACACGTTTTAAGATGTCGATGATGGGAAAAAATTCATTTTTCTTAGGGTTGCAAATTTCTCAAAATCCAAGAGGCATCTTCATTAATCAATCCAAATTTGCTCTTGAATCATTAAAGAAGTATCATTTTGAAAATTATGACCCCGTGGATACTCCAATTGTGGAGAGATCCAAGTTATATGAGGATAGGGAAGGGATAGTTGTCGATCCTAAACTTTATTGTGGAATGATCGGTACCCTTCTCTATCTGACTGCTAGCAGGCCTGATTTGCAATTTGCTATATGCATGTGTGCCCGGTATCAGGCTCGGCCTACCGAAAAGCACTTACATGTTATGAAAAGGATCTTTCGTTATCTTAAAGGAACACTTCATCGTGTTCTGTAGTATCCAAAGGATTCCTCTATTGCACTAATATCATATGCAGATGCGGATTATGCTGGGTGTCAAGATACTAGACGTAGCACTTCTGGCAGTGTGCAACTTCTTGGAGATAGACTGGTTAGTTGGGCGTCCAAAAGGCAGAAAAGCGATGTGATATCAAGTACAAAGGCTGAATACATTGCGATGTCTGGTTGTTGTGCTCAAATTCTTTGGATAAGATCACAATTAACTGACTACGGTCTTGGATTCAACAAAATCCCGATGTACTATGATAACAAAAGTGAAATTGCCCTTTGCTGCAACTACGTTCAACATTTCTGAGCGAAGCACATTGACATACGCTACCACTTCATCAAAGAGCAAGTGGAAAATGGAGTGATCGAACTGTATTTTGTCAACACTGAGTATCAGCTGGCAGATATATTCACAAAGGCCTTAGATCGAGGACGTATCGAGTTTTTGATCGAAAAGCTAGGCATGAAATCATTCTCACCAGCGACACTTAAGGAGTTGGCAGAAGAATATGCAGAATAGTGGTGGTAAATTATTCTAGAGTATCCTTTTATCATTATCTTGTATATTATCGTATATATATAAACCGCTAAAAGCAAAATATAAAAATATAAAACATACAAAAACGATAAAAAAATATAAAATCAAGAAAATCCAAAAATATTTTTCATTTTAAATCGGGCATGTCTTTTAGTACGGTAATATTTACGGCCTTTGAAATGTCGATTAAAATTGACACGGCGCCATAAATAGAGTCCGTATAAAAGTTGCACATATTTTAAAACATGTCCATATGGCTTGTAGTTATTTCTGACTGCAACCCGCTTTTCGCATTAAAGTCACGTATTTCTTTTGAAAACATTGGCTCACAGCGGGAATTAATTTTCTCGGGCAAGGTTTACTTTAAAAACTTTGTAAGGGATCAAGTTTACTTTATAATTTGGTTACACAAATTAGTGTATGCTTCAGTGCACTTATTTTGTTAAAATAAGAGAAATCTTATTGCCACCAGAATCGTTTCAGAAAATCATTAAACGGAAAAGGTCTTCATGGATATTTGTCTCCTTAAAAACAACGACTACAGCTCTTTAAATAGAAAACGGGTCTGCGTTTAAGGGGGAGCAAATATCAAATCATTTTTGTTTTAACAAATCTTCAAAACGGGTTTTCAGAAAAATGTAAAAACGGTTATCTTCTTCATCATTTGCTAAGTGTGCCTTATGATCGTGTTAGTTGAGTGATTGGTGTATGTGATCGTGTTAATTTCCAAGATAAGAAGTCATGGGTTATTGTATTATCAACTTTTCTAACTGGGGGGCCAAAATTGCAACTTTTGCAATCAGGGGACCAAGACGCAATTTAGGAAATTGCTTTGACCAAAGTCAAAACAAAACACCCCCCTGTTACTTCTTTATCGTCACACACACAAACTTTTTACTCCATCCGCCATTGTTAAACAAAATCCAAGCTTCATCTTTGTGTGCTAAAACTGCAACATCTCCTAGGTACTATTATCATTAACGAGTTACCTCTTTGTTCATCTTGTTACGTATATAATTATCATTTAAACCAGTTCATCATAATCAAATTTATTTAGGGTTTCAAAACTTAACTACTAATAAGTGTGAAAACACTTATCCTTTTACCACTTAATTACAATAATAACCAAGCCAAAACGTGTATTATATGTCGTAAATGTCAGAATTATGCGTGGTTTGTGTTTTTGTTGTAATTTAGGATCAAAATGTGAAAAGGGAAGAAAACACGGGCTTTCACGGGCTTTTATCAAAGAAAAAGACAAAAGACGAAGTCAAAAGATCAAGAGTGCAAAAAGAACGAAAGTCCAAGGCCAATTCGGAAGATTTATCGAAGAAAAAGTCTAAAGACGGAAGTTTAATAAAAGCCGAAGAACTCAAGTCTAAATAATGAAGAAATTACAAGACGAGTTTAATTAATCCCGAGACGAAGTCGAAGAATTAAGAAGACGAAAAGACGTGAAGAAGGAGAATGAACCAACACATGCTTAGTCTTTCCTAATCACCTATAAATACACTCCTAATGTGTCATTAGGAGTTGTTAGCTAATTTGACACATTAGTCTTTCCAATTTATTTTCCAAGCACTTTCATATTATCATTTACTTAATTGCACCTTTAATTACTTGTCTTGCACCTTAAATTTGTAAGCTTTTAATTCTTGTCATTATTTTACTTGTTGAATCTTAATCTTAATCAAGTTTTAATTAATCTCTCATTCTACCTTTCTTGTTCTTGATTTAATCTTTATGTTTATGTGCTTATTGTTATGCTTGTTTGATTATTGGTTATGCTTTTATGTTTTTGATTATGTTAGTTGATATGTGTGTAAACACCCATCCTTTTTACCACTTAATTACAATAATAACCGAACCAAAACGTGTATTTTATGTCATTTATGTCAGAATTATGCGTGGTTTGTGTTTTTGTTGTGATTTAGGACGAAAAGGTGAAAAGTGGAGAAAACACGGGCATTCACGGGCTTTTATTGAAGAAAAAGATGAAAGACGAAGTCAAGAAGTCAAGAGTGCAAAAAGAACGGAAGTCCAAGACCAATTCTGAAGATTTATCGAAGAAAAAGTCAAAAGACGAAAGTTTACTAAAAGCCGAAGAACTCAAGTCTTATTTATTGGAGAATTAAAAGACGAGTCCAAAGAAATCCCGAGCCAAAAGTCATTAAAGTCCAAGATTAACAAAAGATTAAGAAGAGAAGGACTTAAGTGTGCAATTAAGGAAAAGAGGAAAGAGGAAGGAAGCTTCCTAAGCATACCTTAACCTCCCCTATATATAGTTTAGGATCATTTCATTTTACTTTTGTTGGGTGGCTTGACAAACCATTTCTTCCACCTTTTAATTACTTGCTCTTTAAATTCATGTCATTTTAAATACTTGTCTTGCACTTTTAATACATTTTAATTCCAAGTAAGTGTTCTTTAATTTTCTTGTTTTAATCTCTCATTCTACCTTTCTTTCCATGCTTTAATTTTATTGTTTACAAGCTTTTCGTGTTGATTATTTGATTAAAGGTTATGTTTTTATGCTTTTGATTATTTTTGCTTATTGATTCTTATAGCTTATTTGTTTTTATCTTTAAGTTTCTAAAGTTTTTATAAAAGTTATCTTTATATAAAGTTTGTTTTCGTATACCTTTTTCATTTTGTGTTTTCAAAAGTCTTTAAATTTTAGCTTATTAGCTTTTTCTTATACGGTTTTCATTAAGTTTTTAGTCTAGTGCTTATTTGAGTAGTAGCTTATTAGTTTAGCTTATTTACGATTTCTTTTACTGTATTCCGACCAGCCCTGGTCGGAAAAGGGTTTGATATTCCGACCATAGCTTAATTTGCTTGGTCGGAAAAGGGCTTTGACATTCCGATCATAGGGTTTTGTTGGTATTCCGATTTGGGGTTAGTGACAAGGATTCCGATCCTTATTCCGATCTGGGGTTCCGATAGTCATTCCGGTTGGAGCGTCTTTGACTTCATTCCGATTGGAAGGTCTAGTGGTATTCCGATCAGGTAGGTGCAATTAAAGCATGGAAAGAAAGGTAGAATGAGAGATTAAAACAAGAAAATTAAAGAACACTTACTTGGAATTAAAATGTATTAAAAGTGCAAGACAAGTATTTAAAATGACATGAATTTAAAGAGCAAGTAATTAAAAGGTGGAAGAAATGGTTTGTCAAGCCACCCAACAAAAGTAAAATAAAATGATCCTAAACTATATATAGGGGAGGTTAAGGAATGCTTAGGAAGCTTCCTTCCTCTTTCCTCTTTTCCTTAATTGCACACTTAAGTCCTTCTCTTCTTAATATTTTGTTAATCTTGGACTTTAATGACTTTTGGCTCGGGATTTCTTTGGACTCATCTTTTAATTCTTCAATAACTAAGACTTGAGTTCTTCGGCTTTTAGTAAACTTCCGTCTTTTGACTTTTTCTTCGATAAATCTTCAGAATTGGTCTTGGACTTTCGTTCTTTTTGCACTCTTGACTTCTTGACTTCGTCTTTCATCTTTTTCTTCAATAAAAGCCCGTGAATGCCCGTGTTTTCTCCACTTTTCACCTTTTCGTCCTAAATCACAACAAAAACACAAACCACGCATAATTCCGACATAAATGACATAAAATACACGTTTTGGCTCGGTTATTATTGTAATTAAGTGGTAAAAAGGATGGGTGTTTACACACATATCAAATCCCCTACACTTGACCATTGCAATTTCCTCATGCAATGCATTAGTTACAAAGCACGTTTATATTTTTCATCATATTCAATCCACGTTGGCCTTTATTAAAGAGAAGAAAACTATAAACATTCAAAGTAAAGAAATAAAAAAAAACATACCTTCGGGTTTTGGAAATGTTGTGAATGATCATCATCCTCAAGTTTTCACTTTCTCCAAACCAAGCTTAAAAACGAGATCATTGTTATTATAAGTTAGCAAACTAACACGATCTCATGTGGGCCAATTATTCACTTAGACTCCCTTATTCCTAGGTGTATCTCTTATATTTTATTTTGTCTTGAATGATCACGAGGATGCATTGTTGACTTATTTCGATAGTTATTTAGGCCGAAAATAAAGTGAACGATTTAATCAATAGTTAGCTAAAGGACAAAATCTTTTAAAACTGCTTCTCGGGACCTCATAAAGTTCATATCTTGGCATAACTCGCTTCGCGATTTGAGACCTTTCTCGGACCGATATTTGGCAGCGACTTCGTACTTCAAACCTTGAGAGACGTTCATGAAATAATGGCCTTCTCTTCATAATAGGAATTTCTTCACTTGAAGTTTTGAGAGATTCATACTTGGACCACGACTTCTTCATTTTTCTCCAATCTTTATTTTGGACTTTGATATACAACGATCCGCCTCCTTTTATGACTTGGATCTATTTATCCTCATACCTTGCTAGGGTCTTTCGGATACACTTCTCCATGACTTTTGGGGAGTTTTTGCTTTTCGCCGTGTGTCTCGATCCTTCATATTGATTTTCGATAAATGATTCTTCACATCACTTTGGATCTTTAGCAACAAAATATAGCCCTCATGTCTTGTTAGGACCTTTTTGGACTCGCCAATCTTCGCATCCCGCTTCAATAAGTTATGCCTTGGCTATGAAATCTAATCCATACCGAGCAACTTTTAAACGATCTTGGGCTAGAAGCTAAGTAACTTTTCAAATCGTACAACCTTATTTATTGCAGATAAATTTATTAGCAAGCAATGAGAGAATAGGCTTATAATTAACTCACATCAATTCACGAAAGAATACTAAACTTATAATTGGCTCTATCATCTCTCGTTCTCCACAGTTTAAAATCTCAAGGAATGAGACTCGTGGATGCTTAGCCTATTAAATCAGAGTTTTGGGTTTTCGAGTCGCCTATAGGATCTTGCAAATTCTTAGACTTTTTCAAGTTTAGAAATCGCATTTTAAAGTTCCCTTGATAAACGACTCTCTAGGATCAATTATAGGAACTTGCGAAAAGTTCTTGTTCTTAACCCGTGAGACTTAAGAATTTCGCGTTTTATAGCTCCCTATATAAAAGCCTAGCAAAACTTGACTTAAACACGTTAAGGATACTAGCTAGAGTAAACTTAGATAAGTAAACTCGGGTTGAGTCAAAAGATCACAACGTTTGAAAATTAAAACCACTTTATTAAACATTTATTCTAGCAAAGAAAGAAAATAACTATACAAAAGTAAAAACTAATAGGCCAAAATAGATCAAAAATTTTGAAAAAACGTCGAAAAATTGATTTTTCGGTTAAAATGAGAACAAATACAAGGAAAAGACCACTTAACTTCGATAGAAGTCCCCCTACACTTAATATAAACATTGTCCTCAATGTTTAAGCATGTGGGAGTAAACTCCCCTACACTTATGACATTGTGCACGTTGTTTAAATCTCGCTAAGGAAAAGACAACTAAAGAGATTCCTATTTTAATATTGAGAAATATAAAATAGTGAATCGAAAAGAGTTTAGGATAGAACCGGGAAGAAGGGAACACAGAATTACGGGTCGTCAAGAATCATCAAGAGTGGATCATTGAAGCTCGAATCCCTGATTAAGAGAAGAGAGGAAATAGCAAACACTAATGGGTCTCCCCTACACTTAGGATAAAGAAAGCTAACAGATAGATACATGGGTTGCCTCCCAAGAAGCGCTTGATTTTTGTTAACCGAGTCGTGAGCCTGACTCGACCTTGATCATCATAGGAAAAAGCATGAATCATATCCACCAGGATCGAAGACATAGTTTTCGTCCATCAAATAGCACAAGCTTAAGGCAAACAAGGTAAGCCAAAGAAGAATAGGCAAGGTTCCCTTAAGCAGCGATGAAGCACGGTCGAAGCAAGGGTGAAGTGGTGCAAGCAGATTTCCATAAGTTCCAAAGATATTTCCTTTTATTTCATCAGGTGGATACTGAGATGGCTGAATAATATCGATACCGGGGTCGAACACCATTTCTTTTAAGGGAAAATAACACTCAGGCTCAGTAGAGTGTGAAGAAGATCCGCGAAAAAGATGCACAACCTCGTCCTCAGAAAGTGGACAAAGAGGTGTTAAATCATATGTGCTGCGGATGTTGGTGTCGACCGGTTGCGTCTCCTTTGAAAGAATTTTCTTCAAATCCAAAGTAGGATCAAGACGATAATCTTCAAAGTCCAAAGGAGGTGCATCACTCTCATGAGGGAAGTAAGTGTTGAGAAACGTATAGAAGTCTTCCTCAAAAGAGTAATCATCCAAAGTAGGATTAAGCATGGATGACGGAGGATCTTCATCATGTGAAGAATCACTCGAAAGAGTATCGGCCTCATCAAAATCATCATAAGTGGGCAGGTCGGGATACTCGGAGGTAAAATCATCATAATCATCCGAATCTGAGCTAGAATCATCATCATAAGCATCAAAGATCGGTGGAGAGTCATAAATGGGAGAAGGTTCCAAATTGGAGAAAGAATCATCCACATCATCTTCAAAAAGTGGATTATCAATGCAAGACTCGAATAGAGGATTGTTGTAGATGACAAAATCATCGAGCACATTAATCATATTCGTAGATTCTCGTCCAAAGGATTTGCTTGTAAGCTTCCCCATTTTAAAAACTTGTGCATCATCCCCGACTCTTAAGATTAACTCACCTTCGGCAACATCAACTAAAGCTCGTCCGGTTCTCAAGAATGGCCGACCAAGTATTAAAGGAATACGAGGGTCCATTTCATAATCAACAACGACAAAATCGACCGGGAAAGTAAATGTGCCAACTTTTATGAACACGTCTTCGGTTATACCAACGGGGTAAGCGAGAGTGCGATTTGCAAGTTCAAGAGTCATCTTCGTTGGAGTAAGATCGGGCAATGATAGTGTTTTCCAAACACTCAATGGCATCAGATTTATACTGGCCCCGAGATCAGCAAGGGTAGTAAATTCTTCGGTTTTGTTAAAAATGCAAGGCAACACAAAACGACCAGGAGTCCACTCCTCATTCCAATCAAGAGATAAGTACACATTCCGATCTGGGTTTGTTTGGTTATTCCGATCAGGTCTAGGTGACAGCATTCCGATCAGGTGTTTCCGATCAACATTCCGATCTGAGAGGTTAGTGTATTCCGATCCACATTCCGATCAGGAGGTAAGTTAAACATTCCGGTCACATTCCGATCGGAATGTATTCCGACGGTAGGTTTGTTTTTCTATTTTGTCTTGCTTAATTTTTAAGTTTACGTTTTAATACTTTGTCAAATTTTAAATTCTCGTCAGTTATTTTCTCATTTACTTTTCAAAGTTTTTAAATATTACACCCTTTACTTTAAATTAGATTTATATTTACTTTACCTGCCATTTTACTTTTAAGTCTTGCACATTTTATTTTAAAACCACCAAAAATATTTGTTTCACCAAAAACAATTGAGTCGTACTTTAAGCCGGAAATCAATTCGTTAAGATACCGAGAAATGAACAATTGAACCTAGCAAAAGCTATTCATTATTAGCTTATTGATTTTATAGCTTATTGTGTTTTTCTTAAATTTGATTAAGTGCTTTTTAGTTAATTTTTATAAAAAGTTGATTTTAAACATTTTTATTATTTAGTGTTTTTAAAAGTTTTTTAAATTTTGGTTGATTAGCTTTTTCTTTAATTTTAATTTGGTTAAGTTTTTGGTTAAGTGCTTATTAGATTTTAGCTTATTTTTAGTTTTTAGCTTATTCTCTTCTTATTGTTATCCGGGTTCGGTATAACCCTTTTATTCCGGATAAGGGGCCAAAGCCATATTCCGAATAGTGGGATTTGCAGTGATTCCGGATAAGGGGTAAAGTACTTATTTCGAATAAGGGCAAGTTCGATTTATTCCGAATAGTCACGAGTGAAGCATTCCGGATAGCTAACTTGGAGGAATTCCGGATAAGCCTTCGATTGCATATTCCGGATAAGGTGACATGAATTATTCCGGATAGTGATTACGGGTGATTACGGATAAGGATCCGAAGTAGTAGTATTCCGGATAAGCTTCGAGTATAATTATTCCGGATAAGGAATTTGTGAGGATTCCGGATAAGCAGCAGGGCATCGAAGATTCCGGATAGAGGTCTTGACATTATTCCGGATAAGCTTCGGAAGATATTCCGGATAACTACAATCTAGTTATTCCGGATAAAGGTTAGATTTAAAATCCGGATAAAGGTTCGAACATATTCCGGATAAAGCTCAGCAAATTATTCCGGATAAGGCTTATTTGGTGATTCCGGATAAGCATCTGAAGATTATTCAGGATAAGCTGTTGAGCATTTATCCCGGATAAGGAGCAGATTCAAATTTCGAATAAAGGTGACAGCTTTATTCCGGATAAGCAGTATCTTGTTGTGAATTCCGATAGTGACAGTATTTCGGGGTCCAACTCAGGTTTTGTTTATAACTCTGTTTCAGTCTCAAGCATTTATTTTTCCCGCTATTTTTCTTTTAGTTTAATTTTTAAAAGTTCACATTTTTATCACATTGTCAATTTAATTTTCGTCACGCTTTAATTTTAAGTCATTTAATTAATTTTCTTTTAAAAGTTTTAATATTGCACCATTTAAGTTTTAATTAGTTTTAGATTTATTTACCCGTCATTTACTTTAAAGTCTTGCACATTTTACTTTACAACGACCAAAAATATTTGTTTCTACCAAAAGACAGCTGAGTCGCACTTAAACCAGTAATCAATTCGAATTGAACCGATTTCAACGAACAATTTTTATAACTGAGTGAAAACCTAGTTATTAGACATACGACTGAGTAAAATCGAGTTATTAAATGGCGCCGCTGCCGGGTCTTTTCTTTAAGATTAACGGTTTTCTGTGAGAGATGCGTTGAATTTTGGGATCCGTTCACTCGTGAACGTTATTTTTCTTGTTTAAAAATTGTTAAAAATCCATAAAAATTAAAAATTTCAAAAATCCAAAAAGATTTTATTTTTATTTTTATAGTGTATATATTGTCTATTTATTTGGTATCTTTTTCTTTTGCTTTTGCAGGTGTATGCGTACTAGATCTTCAACTTATTCTGAGCCCGAGACTCGTGAAGATTTAGATATGGTTGGTGTACACAATAACAATAACCCACCGCACCTCAAAAATAACAACAACAATGTTCCCCCACCCGATCTTCGGACAATGGAGGAGCTTTGTCAACCCACCATGAATGGACGAGGAGGACCGATTGCGCCGATGCAAATCACGGCTCCGAAGTTTTCGTTGAAGCATCACATGATCCAACAAGTGCAGAGCACTTGTCCATTTCGCGGATTACCGGATGATGATGCCAACAAACACCTCGACAAGTTCATTACCGTTAATCAAAGCATGAAGTTGCCCGGTTTTACTATGGATTTCCTTCGCCTTCACCTATTTCCACACACCTTATCCCACCATGCCGAAAAATGGTTTGATCGTCTTCCCAAGAATTCAATTCATACTTGGGATGAGACGACTCAACGCTTTTTGTCGCGCTACTTTCCACCATCCATGGTCACGAGCCTTCGCAATCAAATTAGTGGATTTACTCAAGAACTCGATGAATCACTTTTCGATGCTTGGGAACGATATAATGTTTTGATCGATCGATGTCCAAACCACAACATGCTCCCCGTCACCTTAATTGATACTTTCTACAATGGTTTAACTTTTCGTGATCGTGATACGATTAATGCAGCCGCTGGTGGCACATTTATGAAAAGAAGACCTGAGGAGTGTAGAGAGCTTATCGAGAACATGACTACTCACCACAAAAATTGGGATTCATCCGCATCTTCAAGATCAAACCCGAGAGTCAATGTGTCTTTTACTTCTTCAAACCCTGATATCACCGAATTGACCCGCGCATAGTCGAAATGAGCAAGAACATGTAACTCTTGGCTACAAATCATCAACAACAAGTTAAATCTGTAGCAATTTCTTGTGAGACTTGCGGCGGTCCTCACTCATACACTGATTGTCCTTCTACTCAAGACAATCCGGAAAACGTGTATGCGGCTTATGGTAACTACTCAATGGAAAACCATCAAGCCCGACCTCAAGGTGATCGTAACTTGCTAAGTTACCGTTCTAACAACTATCTTTCACCCGGTTTTCCTCCTCAAAACCACAACCCCAACAAATACAATCGAAGCAACCAAATCCCACCTCGAGCTTCTAATCCTTATCACCCACCCGCTCAACAAGCCCCACCCATTCATCAAGATGTTGAAACCTTAATGAGAACCCAAGGAGAGCAAATTAAGAATCTGCAAAGCCAAATTATCAACTTGAAAGGGGATATCACTAAGTAAGGTAATGACATTAGATCCGAGCTTCGACATGATATACAAACCTCCTTTAGCACTCAAACTAATGATTTGAAGAATATGCTGGCTAGTTTCTTACCAACTACTCAACCCTCTACTTCGGACTCTCTACCTTCAAACACCGTCACCAACCAAAGAGCGAATGTGAGTGTTATTACTACACGCAGTGGAGCAACCTTAGTAGGACCATCCATCCCTCCCCCAGTTACTCCATCTACACCTCCTCCACCACCATTTATCCCTCCTACTCTCACGCCTAGTATTAGTTCTCCATTACCGTCTCCACCTCTTACTGAAGTGCCCAAGAAGAACCCTTCACCAACCCCACCTTCCACCTCTAAACCCTCAACATCTCAACCTTTACCTACTACACCTACACCTTCACTACAAAAATCTGATGGAATACCCACAAAAATCACCCACACTAATTCTTTGGAGGGTAATTGCCCACCTAATACCCACTTGTTACCCACGGTTAACGATGTTCATAGTCAACTTTATATTCCCTCGAATTTCCCACTAATATACCCACACAAATACCCACGTAGATTTGTTTGGTGTGCAATATGTAGGTAAATAATTGGCGCCAAAACGTTTCCCACAAATTACCCATGTTGTGAGTTATCGTGGCTATTTTGTGGGTAATTTAGTGGGTAAACTGTATTTACCCACAAACTAGAAATATCATTTTTTTCGGTGGGTAAATTAACGTGGGTGTTTTTAGGGTAAATATATATACCCATAAATTTACCCACATTGTTGTTTGTGTGGGTATTTTGAAAAGAGTAAGTGTCTATAGATAAGTCGTGGTTCTAAATACACCTACAAATCACCCACAATATCATTTTTACGAGAGCTTGGATGTGGTAATTCTGCGTTTTAATTATAGGTAAATAATTAAAAAGTAACAAACATCCATTCATACTATAGGTCATCGATATATCAAAACTAACTTTCAGGCTTTTCATTCATATTTAGCTTAAACTCTAAGCCCGAGCCTTTGACTAACCTCGACATATATAATGACTGTTACTCTCAGTGTTAGCTAATTATTTCTAAGGCTGGCAATTATTGTTATGCATAGGCTCATACAAGTATAAATAGTTTTTGTATTTTGTAATGTTGTAAAAGATGTAAAGGTAAATACATCAGTAAATAATATAAACCTAGCGAGACGACCCATTTGGGAAAATAAAAAAAATAGTTATACAAATCATGTTTGTTCTTGATCATAATCGAACAAATTTGTCTTTTTGTACCCGGTTGCAAGTTAAACCATACTTCTTTGAAAATCCCATAAGCTCGATAGTTCGATTGACACCCACAGTCATGATTCATAATAATATCAATACTTACTAAGAGTTACTATATGCTTAACGATGATGGTGTATAATAGCGTGAATTTGTGCGTGTGTATTCGTTTTATGAAAGTGAGAGTGGAAAAATGTTTTTGATATAAATTTTAATTATAATAACTGATAAAATTCGTTGCATTTTAAAAGTATTTATTTGCGTCCTAGATTGAGGGCTTTACCCTATTTGAGTAGTTTAAATCTTCTGTATTCGTCGAGGAAAAAATAAAAAATAATGATTTTTCAGATATAACGATATACAAGATATTTTAGTGAATAAATAATCATTATAAGAATTGGTATCTTAATAAGATACCAGACAGATACTCGTGCATAACTTTCGAAATTATTAGCAACAGATAGTTAACGTTATTTTATATAATTTGGTGGTTGAATCGGTAACGCATTGACTCAACCGGTTGATTCGGTGAGCGAATCAGTGAACTAGTGACTCGACCAGATTGACTCACTGGTCGAAACCATGACCAGGTGACTCGGTCAGGTTAACTCGATGGTCGATCTCGTGATTCGATGACGTGACCGAGTTGACCTGGTGATCGAACTCGTCACTCGACATAATTGATCAATGGTCGAACTTGTGACCTTATAATCGAACTGATAGTTCAGTGACTTGACCTGACCAAGTTAACCGATGACTATACACTTTTTATTTTTATTTTAATTTAAATATAAGATAATATTTTCAACAAAAAATTATATTACTATTTTTATCGTATATGGCTGAGCACGACAGACCTAAAACCGAACCGGACTGGACCGATCCGAATCAGATCGATCAATTTCGGTCCGGTCCTTGGTCCGGGGTTTTGGACCAATTCGGTCCTTGGTCTGGTCGGTCCGATCCGATCCGGTTTGATCTTACTAAAATCTCGTAGATATTGTCTAATAGAACCGGACCGGACCAACCCGGACCGAACCGAACCATTTCAGTCCGGTCTCGGTCCGAGGTTTCAGACCATTTTGGTCCTCGGTCCGGTCCGGTCCGGTCCCGGACAGATGCTCAGCCACATAGACTATAGTAGTGATAATAAGGAATATTGTTGCAAAATTTTCTTTTGTCACATAAAGCGTTACCATATCCTTGAGCATACAATATACTACAGAGTACTAAAGAATACAGTTATTGACCACATCGGTATCATCGAGTGAAATTTTTGGCGGCCTAATATAAATTATTTGGCGCCCCTAGATATGCGGGAATCGTGGAGCAACAATGACTCTTTCCACAGAAGGTCTATGTTTGCGGTTAATGAGAGACTTTTAGAACCGACCAGTAGGATAAGGTATGTTCATACACACGGTTCACTGTTTTAGTTCATAATTAGTTGAAACTAACCTTTTAATTTAGTGTTAGGTTGCTTGATTCTTTGAGTTTGATTGCATGATTATAGTTAATTAGGTTAATTTTACTTTTAATTTTTGTGTTAGTAGTCTACGTTCTTTGAATTAGCATTAGTAATTGTAATTGTCTGGGTAAATGAACCACAAATTCCGATTGTGTTTAAAAATAATTTCGGTTGTGAACTGATATGAGCTAAAACTCATATCAATTTATCAACAAATAACCCTAAAACATGAAGCAAAATACCAATTTATCTTGCAAAAACAGTGTTATGTGGTATGTTTGTGTTTGTGTACACTTGTGTAGGTAAGAGGATGCATTTTCAAGCAAACAAGGAATAATCAAGCTTAATTTGATGAAAAAGACAAAGAAGGATCAAAAGTGACAAGACTTTGAAGTACAAGGACCTATCTTGACAAACTGCCAAAGATGAAGGACCAAAGTGTAAATATTGTAAAAAGTCAAGATCATAGTCAAACAAGGTCAACTCTCAAGTCAACTCAGTCAAAGGATCAATTTTGTTTAAGAATGAAAGTTGAAGGACCAAAAATGCCAAAGAAATGAAGTTGCTAGCCTTTAAAGGCAATCTGCCAAAGTTCAAGGGTCAAAACTGCCTATTTTGGAAAGTTATACTAGTTCAATCCATGTGACAAGTTTTTAACCAATAAGAAGCCAGGAAAGAGGAGACACGGATTGCCACATATCAAGCATTAATTATCCACTCAGCCGCCTGCATTAAATGAGAGTATCACAACAGTGCAATCCGTGTGCACTAGTTTCAGCCGTTCAGAGCTTGACACGTGTCATCTTCAAATAACCAAAAATTCACAGGAACGATTTGGAGCTAGAGTGGATTTCATGGAAAGTTATAAACATCAAAGTTGCTTATTTTTGAGAGACGAATACATTGGTCATCATCAATTAACAAGAAATCAACTCAATCAAGAAACCCCAAATCAAGTTCATACCTGGAAAATCAACTTAGCAGAATTATGCCACGTGGAGACCTGGGATACGTCACCAAACCCAACAAATCTCCTTCTCAAGCCTATAAATAGCAGTTTAGCTTTCATTTCTTGTTGTGTAGTTGTAAGTGTGAAAAACATACACATTTACATTTTTCTCTCATCATTTTCCCTTTCTAGCTAAACTACTCAAGAGTTTGACACACTCTTGAGTTAGTTAGATAGTTAGTTACCTTTCCAACAGCTTTGTAACAGATTTCCATTAATAAAATTCAAACTCAATTTTTCCCGCCAATTCTTCTCATCATCTTACTGTTCATTCCTTGCTTCCATTGATACTTTCTGTTGCTGAACTGAGTTTGTTATGATCAAATATTGATCATAACTGACTTTGGAGTGAAGATAGTAGTTGTTTGTTGATTTCAGTCCAAGAACATAGCATAAATGATGAATTCAGTCCATGATGTTGATTCTTGTTGATTTGTAGCTGAATTGTTGATTGTAGATTGTTAAATCTAGTGCTAAGGTGGTGGTTAGCACTAGAATAGAGAGTACAACACTCCTCTACTGCTCAATGGTTTTTTCACAAGGTTCAAATGCTTATTGTTTTTTATTCCACTGAATTGTCAATTGCATGCTAATTTCCTAGCTTAAATCTTTGTGAATGCATGATAAAATCTGTTTAGCTTAGTTTTGATCTGATTCTGGTTAGTTTGTAGCTTTGGTGTTGCTTAACTACTTGTTGATTTGGTTTGTGTCTTGGTTGTTAGCTTATTTCAGTCAGTTTTAGACTTATCTCCTTATTAGAGTTCTAGTTATCTTCAATACTTGCAAGTAGCTTTCATATGTCTCTTTTTGACCATTAAGTTTGATTTGCTATAGGTTTTTACTCAGTTGTGACTTGTGCTTAAAAAGTCTTAACAAAAGTTTTCAAAAGATCAGATAAGGAGTGTTTGGCTTTAACTGGTTTTTGCTTTTCAAGAGTTGGTTTTTGGCAAGTTAATGTTCATTTTCATTCATTTAGTCATCACAATAGGTTTTGTACCATTTTCAAGTCAACTCTTAGTTCATAAAGGCAATTGGCAATAAAAAGTTTGGGTCCATATTTCAGTCATTTTCATTCAGAAAAGTATCCAATTTCATTTGCTTGGCATTTGTTAATTTGTTGATGAAATTTAACCAAACCAGTTCTCATTTGTAGGTCACATTATGAAGTTTCATTGTCCATAAGCTTTTTATACATTATCCATTAAGCAAAGAGAAATAAGCAAAAATCTAAACACTTGAGGAAAGTGATGTTTCTGTAAATGAAAACTGCATTTTCATATCTCACAATTCTTTTCACAAACCTGGCAATTTTCTTTCACAATTTCACTTAGTAGTTGTTGTTGGTTGATTTTTGAGAATTTCAGCTTTTTGTCAAAAATCTTGGTCAACGCTTGGTCAACATAAGCCATTTTCAGCTTATTTCAATTTCCAGGCTTATTAATGGATGGATTTTGATGAGACTTAATTTCCCGTTCATGTTTTGAGCTCTTTAATCAAGTTTAGTACAAAAAGCTAATTGTGCATGTCCAGATTTTCCTAGAGCTTATTTTGAGCTTATTGTGAAGTGCTTATTTGCTTATTAGTCATTTTTAGCCAAAATCCTCTTACAGGTCTAGCTAATTTTCAATTCTAAGTGTTTTGCAAGTGGTTTGACTGATTTTGGTTCAATAATAAGCTCAAACGAGCTTATTTGTCATTGTAACACGTTTTTGCTTAAATACTTTTTAAAATTGCACTTTAGTCCTCCTTGTTTTAAACTGTTTCTAATATTGGCTAAACTTGCACATTTTTAGGGTTTTCAGAAAACAAGTCCTTAAAGTTTGAATATTGTTAAATTTCAGTTAGTAGTTTTGCAATTTGTTACAATTTGGTTAATTTGTTACATAGTTTTCATATTTGATCCTTATAGTTTGCTGATTTGACACTTTCAGTCCTTATACTTGTTAGTTTTATATTTTGAGCATTTAATTTTCATAGAATTTACAATTTCAGTCCTTTTAGTTTTAAAATTTACATCTTGAATTTGTTTGAATAAAAACTTGGTATTTGCACGATGTTTTACATATAAGTAGGTAATATTTTTCAGTTTTGCAAGGCTTTGTTTGAATTAGCAAATAGAATATCCAAAAAAGATTAACAACCAAAAACAGTTAAAAACCCGATATTGTTAGGACTTTTAATTAGCAAGAACTGAGAAAAACGAACTGCATTATACACAATTTCAAATGGCGCCGCTGCCGGTTCTTTGACTTTACGAGAGACTATCGATTGACGGTTTTCATTGGCCTTTGGGATCCGTTCACCTTGTGAACGTTATTTTTATGTATCATAAATAAAAAACAAATAAAAAAAATCAAAAATATAAAAATATATAAAAACTAAAAAATTAACAAAACAATTCTTTTCCTAAAGAATTGACCAAACAAATTCAAAAATCCAAAAAGCAATCTTTTTCCTAAGAGATTGCACCCAAAAATATTTATTATTGGATACTAGCTAGAGTAAACTCGGATTGAGTCAAAAGATTCACAACGTTTGAAAATTAAAACCACTTATTAAACATTTATTCTAGCAAAGAAAGAAAATAACCATACAAAGATAAAAACTAATAGGCCAAAATAGATCAAAAATTTTGAAAAATGTCGAAAAATTGATTTTCCGGTTAAAATGAGGACAAATACAAGGAAAAGATCACTTAACTTCGATAGAAATCCCCCCTACACTTAAGATAAACATTGTCCTCAATGTTTAAGCATGTGGGAGGAAACTCCCCTACACTTAAGACATTGTGCACGTTGTTTAAATCTTGCTAAGGAAAAGACAACTAAAGAGATTCTTATTTTAATATTGAGAAAATATAAAATAGTGAATCGAGAAGAGTTTAGGATAGAACCGGGATGAAGTAGAACACGGAATCACGGGTCGTAAAGAATCATCAAAAGTGGATCATTGAAGCTCGAATCCCTGATTAAGAAGTGAAGAGAGGAAATAGCAATCCAAAGGGTCCCCCCTACACTTATGATATAGAAAGCGGAAAGATAGATGCATGGGTTGCCTCCCAAGAAGCGCTGGTTTTTGTTAACCGAGTCGTGAGCCTGACTCGACCTTGATCATCAACGGAAGTAGCATGAGAGAAATCCACCAGGATCAAAGACATAGTTTTCATCCATCAATAAGCAAGAGCTTAAGGCGAACAAGGCAAGCCAAAAGAGAAGTGGCAGGGTTCCCTTAAGCAGTGGTGGAGCACAGTAGGAGCAATGATGAAGTGGTGCAAGCATGTCTTCCAAATTTCCAAAGATTTTTCCTTTTATTTCATCAGGTGGATACTGAGATGGCTTAAAGACTTCAATACCGGGGTCGAACACCTTTTCCTTCAGGGGAAAATAGCACTCCGGCTCAGCCGAGTGTGAAGAAGATCCACAAAGAAGCACAACCTCGTCCTCAGAAGTGGGACAAAGAGGTGTCAAATCATACGTGCAACGGATTTCGGTGTCGACCGGTTTCTTCTCCTTTGACAAAATGCTCTTCAAATCCAAAGTAGGATCAAGACGATAATCTTCAAAGTCATAAGGAGGAGCATCACTCTCATGAGGGAAGTATGTGTTAAGAAATTCAGAAAAATCTTCCTCAAATGAATAATCGTCCAAAGTAGGATCGAGTGATGGCGGAGGATCTTCATCATGGGAAGAATCGCTCGAGAGAGTATCAGCCTCATTAAAATCATCGAATGTGGGCAGCTCGGGATACTCAGAAGTACAATCAAAATCATCCGAATCTGAGCTAGAATCATCATCATCATAAGCGTCAAAGACCGGTGACGAATCATAAATGGAAGAAGCGTCCAAAGTAGGGAGAGAATCATCCACATCATCATAAAAAAGTGGATTATCGATGCAAGAGTCGAATAGAGGATTTTCGTAGACGGTAAAGTCATCTAGCACATTAATCATATTCACTGATTCTCGGCCTCCAAAAGTTAAACTAGTAAGCTTCCCCATTTTGAAAACTTTTGCATCATCCCCGACTCGTAAGATTAACTCACCTTCGGCCACATCTACTAAAGCACGTCCGGTTCTCAAGAATGGCCGACCAAGTATTAAAGGAATACGAGGGTCCATTTCATAATCAACTACGACAAAATCGACCGGGAAAGTAAATGTGCCAACTTTAATGAACACGTCTTCGGCTATACCAACAGGGTAAGCGAGAGTGCGATTTGCAAGTTCAAGAGTCATCTTTGTTGGAGTGAGGTCGGGCAATGATAGTGTTTTCCAAACACTCAAAGGCATCAAATTAATACTAGCCCCGAGATCAGCAAGGGCAGTAAATTCTTCAGTTTTGTTGAACACGCAAGGCAACACAAAACGACCGGGATCTCCAAGTTTTTCCGGAAGTTCTTTAAGAATAACTGCAGAGCAGTTTTCATTTAAGCGTGTGTTGGCGAGTTCAATCAGCTTCTCCTTCTTGTTAAGTAATTCCTTAAATGCTTTTACAAATTTGGGCATGTGGACAAGTGCTTCAAGAAAGCTAATGTTGAAATTCATTTGAGAAATCATCTTGATATAGCTAGTTACTTGAGCGTCCTCCTTGTTTAGCATTTTGTTCTTGCCCAAGCGGGAAGGATAAGGGATATTGGGTTTGGGTGGTGAAGGTGCAGGTGTAGGTAAAGGTTGAGATGTTGAAGGATCATTGGTGGGAACTTCATCACGTCGAGGTGGAGACGGTAATGGTGCACTAATACTAGGTGTAGGAGGAGTAGGGATACATGGTGGTGGAGGAGGTGTAGATGATGGGGGTGGGATTGGTGGTCCTACGATGGTGACTCCACTACGAGTAGTAATAGCACTCATATTTGCTCGCGGATTGGTGATGGTGTTTGAAGGTAGAGAACTTGAAGAAGAAGGTTGAGCAGGGGGCAAGAAACTAGCAAGCATATTCTTCAAATCATTGGTTTGATTGCTGAAGGAGGATTGAATATCATTTCGAAGCTCGGATCTTATCTCATTTCCTTGCTTTGTGATATCCCCTTTAAGATTGATAATTTGGCTCTGCAGATTCTTGATTTGCTCACCTTGGGTTCTCATGATTGCCTCAACATCCGGATTACTGGGTGGGGTTTGTTGGGCGGGTGGGTGATAAGGATTAGAAGCTCTTGGTGGGATTTGGTTGCTTCTAGTGTAGTTGTTGGCGGGGTTTTGGTTTTGAGGAGAAAAACCGGGTGAAAGGTAATTGTTGGATCGGTAGCTCAGCAGATTTCTATCCCCTTGTTGTCTAGCTTGGTAATTTTCCGGTGAATAATTACCGTAAGCTGCATACACATTTTCCGGATTTCCTTGTGTCGAAGGACAATCGGTGTATGAGTGAGGACCGCCACATGTTTCACAAGGATTAGCAACCGCTTTAACTTGTTGTTGTTGTTGGTTTGAAGCGAGAAGCGTAATACTTTTGCTCATTTCAGTCATCATGCGGGTGAGTTCGGTCATCTCAGGGTTTGCTGAGGTTGAGGAAACATTGACTCTCGGGTTGTTCCTAGAAGATGCAGAGGAATCCCAGTTCTTGTGGTGAGTAGTCATGTTCTCAATTAACTCTCTACACTCCTCGGGTCTCCTTTTCATGAATGTGCCACCGGCGGCTGCATTGATCGTATCACGATCTCGAAAAGTCAATCCGTTGTAGAAAGTATCGATCAAGGTGACCGGAAGCATGTTGTGGTTTGGACAACGGTCGATCAAGACATTATATCTTTCCCAAGCGTCGAAAAGAGATTCATCAGGGTCTTGCATGAAACCGTTGATCTGATTGCGAAGGCTTGTGACCATGGATGGTGGAAAGTAGCGCGAAAGAAAGCGTTGAGTCATGTCATCCCAAGTGTGAATAGAATTCTTCGGGAGACGATCAAACCATTTTTCGGCATGATGTGATAAAGTATGCGGGAAGAGTTGTAAGCGGAGAACATCCATTGTGGCCCCAGGCAACTTCATGCTTTGGGTGATTGTAATGAACTTGTCGAGGTGTTTGTTGGCATCATCATCAGGCAATCCTCTAAATGGGTTTGTTTGTACTTGCTGAATCATGTGGTGCTTCAACGAAAACTCAGGAGCGTTGATTTGCATCGGCGCAATCGGTCCTCCTCGTCCAAACATTGTTGGTTGACAAAGTTCCTCCATGGTCCGAAGATCGGGCTGTGGAAGAGCATTGTTGTTGTTATTATTATTATTGAGGTGCGGTAGTTGATTATTGTTGTTAACACCTGCCATATCTAAATCTTCTTGAGGCTCGGGCTCTTGATAGTTAGAAGATCTAGTACGCATACACCTGAAAATGCAAAAGAAAACAAAACCAAACACAAAGACAATATATATACACAAGAAAGATAAAATCTTTTTGGATTTTTGATATTTTTAATTTTTATGGTTTTTATGAATTTTTTAATTTTTATATGATTTTTGAAATTTTTATGCAAGAAAAATAACGTTCACAAGTAAACGGATCCCAAAAAGCAACGTGTCTCTCACAGAAAACTATTGATCTTAACGAAAAGAGCCGGCAGCGGCGCCATTTAATAACTGGGTTTTTACCTAGTTAGAAAGATTAAGTTCGTTGATGTGGTCTAATCGAATTGATCTTAGTTTTCTATGTGACTCAGTTGATCTTTGGTGGAAACAAATAATTTTGGTTGGTTTTAAATTTAAATGTGCAAAACTTAAAAGTAAATGTCGTTAAAGTAAAGGGCAAGTATAAAAAATATAAGTGCGTTAAAATAAATCTAAGTCTAATTAAAAGAAAGGTGCGATATTTAAAAACGTGCCAGAAAGTAAAATAATTAAATGACTAAAAAAAAATAAAAGCGTGACGGAAATTAAATTAGACAAGTATTAAAAACATAAACTAGAAATTAAACAAGATAAAGTATGGAAAACAACCCTCAGATCGGAATATATTCCGATCGACCTTACCATCGGAATGAACACACCACCTATCGGAATGTTGAAGAAACCCAGATCGGAATATGTCACCTTTTCAGATCGGAATAACCTAACAACCTCAGATCGCAATGTAGTTCAGATCGAAATGTGTCCTATCGGAATGAGGTCCAGATCGGAATGAGGCTAAGGAAAATTGGGCAGCACTTCGTCTAAGTAAGCCTCAAGAGCCGTCGGAAAGAGCGATCGCAATATGCGATCGCAATCCCCAGATCGGAATAAGGTAAAGTTACTCCTGTCGCAATCCCGGATCGGAATGCAAAAACCCTTATGCCAATACTGTCACTATCGGAATGTGGTGTTGCTATCCGTCGCAATGTGGAAAACCCTAACTTTCCGATGGAACCAACTTGGTAATAAGCACAAGAACTAAATAAGCTATTCTAATAAGCCGTGACCAAGAACTTGAATGAAATGGAATCAAAACATGACAATAAGCTAAAAAGTTAAAAGCTTTTAAAATTTAAACGACGAAACTTTAAATGAAATCAAAACTTAAAAATCAAAACTTTAAAGAAAACTTCCAAAACACTAAAACAAAGTACCAAATAAGCACACAAGGTTGTCAATCTCGTGGCTTAGTTCGTATGAGGAATTAAAAAGGGACGAGACTTTAATTAAAATAAGCAAATGGATTAAGCAAAAACTTGTTTAATCCTAACTTGTAACCGAATCAAAAAGTAAGAAAAGTAGAATGAGATTGATAAAAAAGAACTTGATCAAATGATAAAGAAAGATTAAAGACACGAATTTAAAGAACACAAATTAAAAACTTACTTGGAATTAAAAGGTAATTAAGGTGCAAAACATGTAATTAAAAGTGCAAGTAATTAAAGGTGCATTAAAAGTAAATGTGGAAGAATGGTTTGTCAAGCCACCAACAAAGCTAAATGAAATGAAAATGAGAGTATTTATAAGTGATTAGGGGAGAGGTTAGAGGAAGCTTCCTCTCTCCTTCCTTTCTTGTTAATTGCACCATCAAGTCCTTCCTTCTCAATCTTTTTGTTAATCTTGGAATGTGATGACTTTTGGCTCGGGATTTCTTTGGACTCGTCTTTTAATTCTTCGATAAATAAGACTTGAGTTCCTCGGCTTTAAGTGAACCTCCGTCTTTTGACTTTTTTTTTCTTCGATAAATCTTCAGAATTGGTCTTGGACTTCCGTTCTTTATCCACTTTTGACTTCTTGACTTCGTCTTTCATCCTTTTCTTCAATAAAAGTCCGTAAATGCCCGTGAATTCCTGTGTTTTCTCCACTTTTCACCTTTTCGTCCTAAATCACAACAAAAACACAAACCACGCATAATTCCGACATAAAAGACATAAAATACACGTTTTGGTCCGGTTATTATTGTAATTAAGTGGTAGAAAAGATGGGTGTTTACACACCTATCAAATCCCCTACACTTGACCATTGCAATGTCCTCATGCAATGCATTAGTTACAAAGCATGTTTACACTTTTCAACATAATCAATCCACATTGGCCTTTATTAAGGAGATAGAAAATTATAAAAATGCAAAGCAAAGAAATTAAAAGCATACCTTGGGTTTTGAAAATGTCATGAATAATCATCATCCTCAACTTTTCACTTTCTCCAAACCAAGCTTAGAAACGAGGTCATTGTTATTATAAGTTAGTAAACTAACACGAACTCATGTGGGCCAATTATTCACTTAGACTCCCTTATTCCTATGGGTATCTCTTATATTTTATTATTTGTCTTGAATGATCATGAAGATGCATTGTTTGACTTATTTCGATAATTATTTAGTCTGAAAATAAGGTGAACGATTTAATCAATAGTTAGCTAAAGGACCAAATCTTTTAAAACTGCTTCTCGGGATATCAAAAAGTTCATATCTTGGCATAACTTGGTTCGCGATTTGAGACCTTTCTCGGGCCGATATTTGGCAGCGACTTCACACTTCAAATCTTGAGAGACGTTCATGAAATAATGGTCTTCTCTTCATAATTGGAATTTCTTCACTTGGAATTTTATATATTGACCACGACTTCTTCATTTTTCTCCAATCTTTATTTTGGACTTTGATATACAACGATCCGCCTCCTTTTATGACTTGGATCTATTTATCCTCATACCTTGTTAGGGTCTTTTCGGATACACTTCTCCATGACTTTTGGGGAGTTTTGCTTTACGTCGTGTGTCTTGATCCTTCATATTGATTTTCGATAAATGATTCTTCACATCACTTTGGATCTTTAGCAACAAAACATAGCCCTCATGCCTTGTTAGGGCCTTTTCGGACTCGCCAATCTTCGCGTCCCGCTTCAATAAGTTATGCCTTGGCTATGAACTCTAATCCATACCGAGCAACTTTTAAACGATCTGGGGCTAGAAACTAAGTAACTTTTCAAATCGTACAACCCTACTTATTAGCAGATAATTTATTAAGCAAGCGGAGGGAGAATAGGCTCATAATTAACTCACATAAATTCACGATAGAATACCGAACTTATAATTGGCTCTATCATCTCTCGTTCTCCACAGTTTAAAATCTCAAGTAATGAGACTCGTGGACGCTTAGCCTATTAAATCAAAGTTTTGGGTTTTCGAGTCGCCTATAGGATCTTGCAAATTCTTAAACTCTTTCAAGTTTAGAAATCGCATCTTAAAGTTCCCTTGATAAACGACTCTCTAGGATCAATTATAGGAACTTGCGAAAAGTTCTTGTCCTTAACCCGTGAGAGTTAAGACTTTCGCGTTTTATAGCTCCCTATATAAAAGCCTAGCAAAACTTGACTTAAACACGTTAAGGATACTAGCTAGAGTAAACTCGGATTGAGTCAAAAGATTCACAACGTTTGAAAATTAAAACCACTTATTAAACATTTATTCTAGCAAAGAAAGAAAATAACCATACAAAGATAAAAACTAATAGGCCAAAATAGATCAAAAATTTTGAAAAATGTCGAAAAATTGATTTTCCGGTTAAAATGAGGACAAATACAAGGAAAAGATCACTTAACTTCGATAGAAATCCCCCCTACACTTAAGATAAACATTGTCCTCAATGTTTAAGCATGTGGGAGGAAACTCCCCTACACTTAAGACATTGTGCACGTTGTTTAAATCTTGCTAAGGAAAAGACAACTAAAGAGATTCTTATTTTAATATTGAGAAAATATAAAATAGTGAATCGAGAAGAGTTTAGGATAGAACCGGGATGAAGTAGAACACGGAATCACGGGTCGTAAAGAATCATCAAAAGTGGATCATTGAAGCTCGAATCCCTGATTAAGAAGTGAAGAGAGGAAATAGCAATCCAAAGGGTCCCCCCTACACTTATGATATAGAAAGCGGAAAGATAGATGCATGGGTTGCCTCCCAAGAAGCGATGATTTTTGTTAACCGAGTCGTGAGCCTGACTCGACCTTGATCATCAACGGAAGTAGCATGAGAGAAATCCACCAGGATCAAAGACATAGTTTTCATCCATCAATAAGCAAGAGCTTAAGGCGAACAAGGCAAGCCAAAAGAGAAGTGGCAGGGTTCCCTTAAGCAGTGGTGGAGCACAGTAGGAGCAATGATGAAGTGGTGCAAGCATGTCTTCCAAATTTCCAAAGATTTTTCCTTTTATTTCATCAGGTGGATACTGAGATGGCTTAAAGACTTCAATACCGGGGTCGAACACCTTTTCCTTCAGGGGAAAATAGCACTCCGGCTCAGCCGAGTGTGAAGAAGATCCGCAAAGAAGCACAACCTCGTCCTCAGAAGTGGGACAAAGAGGTGTCAAATCATACGTGCAACGGATTTCGGTGTCGACCGGTTTCTTCTCCTTTGACAAAATGCTCTTCAAATCCAAAGTAGGATCAAGACGATAATCTTCAAAGTCATAAGGAGGAGCATCACTCTCATGAGGGAAGTATGTGTTAAGAAATTCAGAAAAATCTTCCTCAAATGAATAATCGTCCAAAGTAGGATCGAGTGATGGCGGAGGATCTTCATCATGGGAAGAATCGCTCGAGAGAGTATCAGCCTCATTAAAATCATCGAATGTGGGCAGCTCGGGATACTCAGAAGTACAATCAAAATCATCCGAATCTGAGCTAGAATCATCATCATCATAAGCGTCAAAGACCGGTGACGAATCATAAATGGAAGAAGCGTCCAAAGTAGGGAGAGAATCATCCACATCATCATAAAAAAGTGGATTATCGATGCAAGAGTCGAATAGAGGATTTTCGTAGACGGTAAAGTCATCTAGCACATTAATCATATTCACTGATTCTCGGCCTCCAAAAGTTAAACTAGTAAGCTTCCCCATTTTGAAAACTTTTGCATCATCCCCGACTCGTAAGATTAACTCACCTTCGGCCACATCTACTAAAGCACGTCCGGTTCTCAAGAATGGCCGACCAAGTATTAAAGGAATACGAGGGTCCATTTCATAATCAACTACGACAAAATCGACCGGGAAAGTAAATGTGCCAACTTTAATGAACACGTCTTCGGCTATACCAACAGGGTAAGCGAGAGTGCGATTTGCAAGTTCAAGAGTCATCTTTGTTGGAGTGAGGTCGGGCAATGATAGTGTTTTCCAAACACTCAAAGGCATCAAATTAATACTAGCCCCGAGATCAGCAAGGGCAGTAAATTCTTCAGTTTTGTTGAACACGCAAGGCAACACAAAACGACCGGGATCTCCAAGTTTTTCCGGAAGTTCTTTAAGAATAACTGCAGAGCAGTTTTCATTTAAGCGTGTGTTGGCGAGTTCAATCAGCTTCTCCTTCTTGTTAAGCAATTCCTTAAATGCTTTTACAAATTTGGGCATGTGGACAAGTGCTTCAAGAAAGCTAATGTTGAAATTCATTTGAGAAATCATCTTGATATAGCTAGTTACTTGAGCGTCCTCCTTGTTTAGCATTTTGTTCTTGCCCAAGCGGGAAGGATAAGGGATATTGGGTTTGGGTGGTGAAGGTGCAGGTGTAGGTAAAGGTTGAGATGTTGAAGGATCATTGGTGGGAACTTCATCACGTCGAGGTGGAGACGGTAATGGTGCACTAATACTAGGTGTAGGAGGAGTAGGGATACATGGTGGTGGAGGAGGTGTAGATGATGGGGGTGGGATTGGTGGTCCTACGATGGTGACTCCACTACGAGTAGTAATAGCACTCACATTTGCTCGCGGATTGGTGATGGTGTTTGAAGGTAGAGAACTTGAAGAAGAAGGTTGAGCAGGGGGCAAGAAACTAGCAAGCATATTCTTCAAATCATTGGTTTGATTGCTGAAGGAGGATTGAATATCATTTCGAAGCTCGGATCTTATCTCATTTCCTTGCTTTGTGATATCCCCTTTAAGATTGATAATTTGGCTCTGCAGATTCTTGATTTGCTCACCTTGGGTTCTCATGATTGCCTCAACATCCAGATTACTGGGTGGGGTTTGTTGGGCGGGTGGGTGATAAGGATTAGAAGCTCTTGGTGGGATTTGGTTGCTTCTAGTGTAGTTGTTGGCGGGGTTTTGGTTTTGAGGAGAAAAACCGGGTGAAAGGTAATTGTTGGATCGGTAGCTCAGCAGATTTCTATCCCCTTGTTGTCTAGCTTGGTAATTTTCCGGTGAATAATTACCGTAAGCTGCATACACATTTTCCGGATTTCCTTGTGTCGAAGGACAATCGGTGTATGAGTGAGGACCGCCACATGTTTCACAAGGATTAGCAACCGCTTTAACTTGTTGTTGTTGTTGGTTTGAAGCGAGAAGCGTAATACTTTTGCTCATTTCAGTCATCATGCGGGTGAGTTCGGTCATCTCAGGGTTTGCTGAGGTTGAGGAAACATTGACTCTCGGGTTGTTCCTAGAAGATGCAGAGGAATCCCAGTTCTTGTGGTGAGTAGTCATGTTCTCAATTAACTCTCTACACTCCTCGGGTCTCCTTTTCATGAATGTGCCACCGGCGGCTGCATTGATCGTATCACGATCTCGAAAAGTCAATCCGTTGTAGAAAGTATCGATCAAGGTGACCGGAAGCATGTTGTGGTTTGGACAACGGTCGATCAAGACATTATATCTTTCCCAAGCGTCGAAAAGAGATTCATCAGGGTCTTGCATGAAACCGCTGATCTGATTGCGAAGGCTTGTGACCATGGATGGTGGAAAGTAGCGCGAAAGAAAGCGTTGAGTCATGTCATCCCAAGTGTGAATAGAATTCTTCGGGAGACGATCAAACCATTTTTCGGCATGATGTGATAAAGTATGCGGGAAGAGTTGTAAGCGGAGAACATCCATTGTGGCCCCAGGCAACTTCATGCTTTGGGTGATTGTAATGAACTTGTCGAGGTGTTTGTTGGCATCATCATCAGGCAATCCTCTAAATGGGTTTGTTTGTACTTGCTGAATCATGTGGTGCTTCAACGAAAACTCAGGAGCGTTGATTTGCATCGGCGCAATCGGTCCTCCTCGTCCAAACATTGTTGGTTGACAAAGTTCCTCCATGGTCCGAAGATCGGGCTGTGGAAGAGCATTGTTGTTGTTATTATTATTATTGAGGTGCGGTAGTTGATTATTGTTGTTAACACCTGCCATATCTAAATCTTCTTGAGGCTCGGGCTCTTGATAGTTAGAAGATCTAGTACGCATACACCTGAAAATGCAAAAGAAAACAAAACCAAACACAAAGACAATATATATACACAAGAAAGATAAAATCTTTTTGGATTTTTGATATTTTTAATTTTTATGGTTTTTATGAATTTTTTAATTTTTATATGATTTTTGAAATTTTTATGCAAGAAAAATAACGTTCACAAGTAAACGGATCCCAAAAAGCAACGTGTCTCTCACAGAAAACTATTGATCTTAACGAAAAGAGCCGGCAGCGGCGCCATTTAATAACTGGGTTTTTACCTAGTTAGAAAGATTAAGTTCGTTGATGTGGTCTAATCGAATTGATCTTAGTTTTCTATGTGACTCAGTTGATCTTTGGTGGAAACAAATAATTTTGGTTGGTTTTAAATTTAAATGTGCAAAACTTAAAAGTAAATGTCGTTAAAGTAAAGGGCAAGTATAAAAAATATAAGTGCGTTAAAATAAATCTAAGTCTAATTAAAAGAAAGGTGCGATATTTAAAAACGTGCCAGAAAGTAAAATAATTAAATGACTAAAAAAAAATAAAAGCGTGACGGAAATTAAATTAGACAAGTATTAAAAACATAAACTAGAAATTAAACAAGATAAAGTATGGAAAACAACCCTCAGATCGGAATATATTCCGATCGACCTTACCATCGGAATGAACACACCACCTATCGGAATGTTGAAGAAACCCAGATCGGAATATGTCACCTTTTCAGATCGGAATAACCTAACAACCTCAGATCGCAATGTAGTTCAGATCGAAATGTGTCCTATCGGAATGAGGTCCAGATCGGAATGAGGCTAAGGAAAATTGGGCAGCACTTCGTCTAAGTAAGCCTCAAGAGCCGTCGGAAAGAGCGATCGCAATATGCGATCGCAATCCCCAGATCGGAATGAGGTAAAGTTACTCCTGTCGCAATCCCGGATCGGAATGCAAAAACCCTTATGCCAATACTGTCACTATCGGAATGTGGTGTTGCTATCCGTCGCAATGTGGAAAACCCTAACTTTCCGATGGAACCAACTTGGTAATAAGCACAAGAACTAAATAAGCTATTCTAATAAGCCGTGACCAAGAACTTGAATGAAATGGAATCAAAACATGACAATAAGCTAAAAAGTTAAAAGCTTTTAAAATTTAAACGACGAAACTTTAAATGAAATCAAAACTTAAAAATCAAAACTTTAAAGAAAACTTCCAAAACACTAAAACAAAGTACCAAATAAGCACACAAGGTTGTCAATCTCGTGGCTTAGTTCGTATGAGGAATTAAAAAGGGACGAGACTTTAATTAAAATAAGCAAATGGATTAAGCAAAAACTTGTTTAATCCTAACTTGTAACCGAATCAAAAAGTAAGAAAAGTAGAATGAGATTGATAAAAAAGAACTTGATCAAATGATAAAGAAAGATTAAAGACACGAATTTAAAGAACACAAATTAAAAACTTACTTGGAATTAAAAGGTAATTAAGGTGCAAAACATGTAATTAAAAGTGCAAGTAATTAAAGGTGCATTAAAAGTAAATGTGGAAGAATGGTTTGTCAAGCCACCAACAAAGCTAAATGAAATGAAAATGAGAGTATTTATAAGTGATTAGGGGAGAGGTTAGAGGAAGCTTCCTCTCTCCTTCCTTTCTTGTTAATTGCACCATCAAGTCCTTCCTTCTCAATCTTTTTGTTAATCTTGGAATGTGATGACTTTTGGCTCGGGATTTCTTTGGACTCGTCTTTTAATTCTTCGATAAATAAGACTTGAGTTCCTCGGCTTTAAGTGAACCTCCGTCTTTTGACTTTTTTTTTCTTCGATAAATCTTCAGAATTGGTCTTGGACTTCCGTTCTTTATCCACTTTTGACTTCTTGACTTCGTCTTTCATCCTTTTCTTCAATAAAAGTCCGTAAATGCCCGTGAATTCCTGTGTTTTCTCCACTTTTCACCTTTTCGTCCTAAATCACAACAAAAACACAAACCACGCATAATTCCGACATAAAAGACATAAAATACACGTTTTGGTCCGGTTATTATTGTAATTAAGTGGTAGAAAAGATGGGTGTTTACACACCTATCAGAGCGTTTCATTGAACAATTCTTCAAATAATGTGAATGCCATTACTCTTTCTTGTGTAACTTGTGGAGGTCCCCATTCTTATGAACAATGTGATAAGGTGCAAGTTTATCAAGGGGAATGCTATGCTTACCAAGAGGAACATCGTGAACACTTCAAGCCAAATATCAATCCAAATAACCTTTCTTACAAGTCCCAAAACTACCTTACTCCACCGGGATTTCCACCCCAACCACCCACCCAAATTCAACAAAATCCTCCTCAACTTTTACAAAGAAATCAAGGGCAAAGACCACCTTACCAAGGCAATAACTACAAGGCACCCAATCATTTTCAACCTCAAGGAAATAGCTTCTATCCACCAAACCAAGGGTTTAATCCACCACCTTAATCTTTCCCACAACAAGGTTTTTATCAAGGAAATGTGCAACCTAACCCCATGGATTTGATGCTTCAAAAGTTTACTTCTTTTGAGAAACAATTGAGAGATAATCAAGAGGAAAATAACAAGAAATTTGCTCTTCTCCAAAACCAAATTATGTTTAATCAAAGACCACAAGGGGCTTTACCTTCCAACACACAAACTAATCCAAGGGCAAATGTCAATGATATTACAACAAGAAGTGGAAAAACAACAAAGGATCCTTCACCTCCTAAACCTCCTATTGTTCAACCCACTTGTGCTCCTACTTGTGACAAGCCTTCTACCTCTACTTCACCTCCTCAAAATGCTCCTATTCACTCAAACACACCTTCTCAACCTATTCATACTTCTCCTTTACCTTCCACATTTCCCAATGAAGAAGCTAACAAAGATAAATCTTCCACTACAACACCTATTCCACCTACACCAAAACTTACTCTTCCATATCCTTCAAGGTTGAAAAAGGACAAGTTAAAGAACAAGGATGACATCCAAGTCTCAAATTTCTTAAGGATGTTCAAGCAACTCAACATCAATATATCCTTTGCGGAAGCTCTTGCTTATATGCCAAAGTTTGCTAAGATGTTCACGGATTTACTCTCAAACAAAGAAAAATTGGTTGATTTGCCCAACACATCCCTTAATGAAAATTGTTCCGCCGTGTTACTTAAAACCTTACCAACAAAACTTGGAGATCCGGGGCGCTTCTTGATACCTTGTAATTTTCCCGGTGTTGAAAATTGCATGGCTTTGGCGGATCTAGGGGCAAGCATAAACCTCATGCCTTTATCGGTTTGGAAAAAACTCTCTCTTCCCGAGCTCACTCCCACTAGGATGACTCTTGAACTAGCCAACCGAACCATAGCTTACCCCGTAGGCATAGCGGAGGATGTGTTTCTAGGTGTGGATAAGTTTACGTTTCTGGCCGACTTTGTAGTGGTTGATTATGACATGGATTCTAGAGTGCCTTTGATTGTTGGTAGACCGTTTTTGAGAACGGGTCGTACTTTGATAGATGTGGCGGAAGGAGAACTAATTATGAGAGTAGAAGATGAGAGAGTGGTGTTTAAGTTAGGGAAAGTTTGTGATAGGAAAGAGGTTAAGGAGTCTAGACCTTGTGAGACTATTAACATTGTTGATGTGTTAGATGAGGTGTGTGATGAACACTTTCATGATGCTTGTAAGAGTACTAGTGATGAGATGCCCCATGTTGAAACCGTGGCCTCAATTGCTCCCTCTTTAACACCTTTTGGAGAGAGTGATTTCCTCTTGGAGGAATTTGAGTCAAACTTTCTTGGTGATGATGATTCTCCCATTAATTGGGAAGAAGATATTCTTACGATCCAAAAGTTGCTCAATGAGGACCCTATTCATTCTCCTATTCCACAAGAAGTTACCATTGAGGAACCTTCCATAGTAAAACCTTCCATAGAGAGTCCACCTCCTATTGAACTTAAGGACCTTCCATCCCACTTAGAGTATGCTTTCTTAGAGGGCAAAGACCAATTACCTGTGATCATTGCTAAAGAGTTGAAAGAGGATGAGAAGGAGCAACTTATTGAAGTCCTTAAGAAACACAAGAAAGCCTTAGCATGGAAAATATCCGACATAAGGGGAATTGATCCACATTTTTGTACACACAAAATCCTTATGGAGGATGACTATAAACCCGCCATTCAAAACCAAAGGAGAGTTAACCCAAAAATCCATGAGGTTATTAAGAAGGAAGTAATTAAACTCTTAGATGCGGGTATGATTTACCCCATTTCCGACTCTCCATGGGTTAGCCCGGTTCATTGTGTTCCAAAGAAGGGTGGAATCACTGTGGTGCCTAATGAAAACAATGAGCTTATTCCCACGAGACTTGTGACCGGTTGGAGAGTTTGTATTGATTATAGAAAACTCAATGAGGCAACTAGGAAAGACCATTTCCCGCTTCCTTTTATGGATCAAATGCTTGAACGCTTAGCGGGAAATGAGTACTATTGCTTTCTTGATGGCTTTTCGGGTTATTTCCAAATACCCATTGACCCTAAGGATCAAGAAAAGACCACATTCACTTGTCCCTACGGTACATTTGCTTACAAGAGGATGCCTTTTGGCTTACGTAATGCACCGGGGACGTTTCAAAGGTGCATGATGGCGATTTTCCATGACATGATAGAGCAAACCATGGAGGTTTTTATGGATGATTTTTCCGTCTTTGGAAATTCATTTACCTCATGTCTCACCAATCTTGAGAGAATGCTTAAGCGTTGTGAGGAAACACGTTTAGTGCTTAATTGGGAGAAATGTCACTTTATGGTGAAAGAGGGGATTGTTTTAGGACACAAAATATCCAACAAGGGATTAGAAGTGGATCGAGCTAAAATTGATGTGATTGCTAAGCTTCCCCCACCCACCTCAGTTAAAGGTGTGAGGAGTTTCTTAGGTCATGCGGGATTTTATAGGCGCTTTATACAAGATTTTTCTAAGATAGCTAGACCGATGACTCACCTCTTGGAGAAAGAGGCTCCTTTTATTTTTAACCAAGATTGTTTGGACTCTTTTGAGACTCTTAAGGAGAAATTGACTAAGGCTCCCGTTTTGGTTTCTCCAAATTGGGAATTACCTTTTGAGCTTATGTGTGACGCTAGTGATTATGCGGTGGGGGCCGTCTTAGGACAAAGAGTTAATAAGCATTTTCAACCTATACACTATGCGAGTAAAACCATGACCGGTGCACAACTTCATTACACTACCACGGAAAAAGAGTTGCTTGCTATAGTATATGCTTTTGAGAAGTTTAGACCATACCTTGTGCTTTCCAAAACCATAGTGTATACGGATCATTCCGCTCTCAAGTATCTTATGACAAAACAAGATGCTAAGCCTAGGCTTTTGAGATGGATTTTGTTGCTTCAAGAGTTTAAGATAGAAATTCGTGATAAGAAAGGGGCCGAGAATTTAGAGGCGGATCACTTGAGTAGACTTGAGCATCCTTTTCAAGGAGATTTACCACATCAAGAAATCAATGAATCCTTTCCATTAGAGGAGCTCATGTCTATCTCTTCCCAAGAGGATGCCACTCCTTGGTTTGCGAATATCGCAAACTATCTTGTGGGCAATGTGCTTATTGAGGGTCTTACTTATCAACAAAAGAAGAAGTTTCTTAAGGAAGTTAAGTACTACTTTTGGGATGATCCATATCTTTTTAGGCAATATGCGGACCAAATCATTAGACGGTGTGTAGATGGGCCCGAGGCATTTAAGATCTTAGAAGCGTGTCATAAAGGACCTACGGGTGGACATTTTGGGCCTAACTATACCGCCAAGAAAGTCTTTGATTCGGGTTACTATTGGCCTTCCATTTACAAAGATGCCCATGAAATGGTGAAATTTTGTGATGTGTGTCAAAGACAAGGAAAAATTACGCAACGTGATGAGATGCCACAAAATTTTATCCAAGAGTGTGAGATATTTGATGTGTGGGGCATTGATTTCATGGGACCTTTTCCATCCTCTAAGGGAAACAAGTATATACTTGTGGCGGTGGATTATGTGTCCAAATGGGTGGAGGCTAAAGCCGTACCTACCAATGATGCTAGAGTTGTTGTGAAGTTTTGAAACAATTGTTTGCTAGATTTGGTGTACCTCGGGCCATCATAAGTGATCGTGGTACACACTTTTGTAATGATCAATTCACGAGAGTTATGAAGAAATATGGAGTTAATCATAGACTTTCTACCGCGTATCACCCTCAAACAAATGGTTAAACCAAGGTCACAAATCGTGGTTTGAAGAGAATTTTAGAAAGAACGGTGGGAGAGCATCGAGCTTCTTGGTCGGATAAGCTTGATGATGCTTTGTGGGCGTTTAGGACGGCTTTTAAAACACCAATTGGTTGTACTCCTTATAGGCTTGTCTATGGAAAAGCGTGTCACCTCCCATTTGAGTTAGAACATAAGGCATCTTGGGCTCTCAAGTGGGCTAACTTTGATTTAAACGAAGCCGGTTCACACAGGAAAGATCAACTCAATGAGATGGATGAATTGAGAGCCAATGCCTATGAAAATTCTTTGCTTTACAAGGAAAAGACTAAGAAATTGCATGCTGCTAAGATCAAGAATCGTGAGTTCAAAGTTGGAGAGCCGGTTCTCCTTTTTAACTCAAGATTGAAACTTTTTGCGGGCAAGCTTAAGTCGAGATGGTCCGGTCCATTCACTATTGCTCAAGTGTTTCCATATGGAACTATTGAGTTGTCACAACCCGATGGTCTAAATTTTAAAGTGAATGGTCACCATGTTAAGCATTACTTTGGGGAGGACATTTCCGTTGAAATGGTCCAAGAGATCCCCATTTTCTCCATGAATTGATTCATTGAGGGACGAGTCGAGCTAGAGACTCATTAACTCAAGCATCGTATAACTAGGTTTAGAGTGTTGTAGGTTAGAAATAAGGGTTAGACTTGGAGATAAGTGTAGGGGAGACCTTCTTTTGTCTTCATGATTGTTTGTAGGGTTGCTCACTCATTTCATGCTTTGGAGCTTATGGAGGAGGCCCTTGTATCCGGTTCACTTCGTTACTATAGTGATTTTTCATTAACACCTTGTGCTTAAACATGATTTCACTAATAGTTGTCCTTTCCTTAACTTGGGTTAAGCAAAGTCTATTCATTGTCATAAGTGTAGGGGAAGTTTTTATACTTCCATGCTCTTAAACATTGAGGACAATGTTTAGCTTAAGTGTAGGGGGGTCTTCTATCGAGGTGACCTTACCTAGAACTTGTCATTGTCTTTCATGATAACATGGAAAATTGGATTTTCAACATTTTTCAAATTTTTTATCTACTTTGGCCACCAAAAATATGCATTCATAATTTTTGCATCAATCATTTTGCATAACACATTTGCATTGTATATTTTTTTTCATTTTTCATCAAAAATATACAAAAAAGAAAAATATAATAAAAACATGGTTTTAACAAGTTTAGATTTCTTTGACATATTAGGCTCGCCATGGATATTTTGACTCAACCCGAGTTTGCTTATCTTAGCATTTTCTAGCTAGTATCCTTAACCATATAGTCCTTCATTGGTCTATTAGGCTAAGCATCCACCAATCTCATTATTTGAGATTTTAAATTTGTGGAGAATGGGAAATGATAGAGTTGAAGCAAGTATAAAAGGGCTAGATAAACTTCATGATAATTACTTGTGGCTAAACCCTTCTCTTATTTACCTCTAATTTCTTCGCATGTATATATGTTAATAAATAATCAAGAACGGTTTTAATTGATTTGTAATCTCTTATGCATTTTTGTCTAATCATTCATGGTTGATATAAGTACGTCTTAAGATTCTAAGTTAGAACGTTTTATGTGTACAAGACTTATGTCATGCTCAATATTTAGCGGGTGTTTTTCCTTTTATTCTTTTCAAATTTCTTAGTGAGGAATAAAGAAAAATAAGAGCGGCTTACAAAAAAATGAGTGGCTAGAAAAAAAAAAGAAAAAGAAAAAAATAATTATACAAGACTCCCAAGAGGAGCAGTGTGGTGTTAATTATAGTGACTATTGAGTTCCAATATTACCTTGACGGGTTGCGGGGATTCAATAGATTGCTCCAATCCAGTATTACCTTGACGGGTTGCGGGGTTGAAGATCCAAAGTCTCAAAAAGATGGCGGATGTAAATTATTGCGTGAGTTTTATTTTTCTTTCCTTAGCGAGTGTGTAGCTACTTATGAAAGCATGACATGAGGACTTTACACATAAGACGAATGACTTATTATTCTTGAAACGGACTTATATTAATTGTGAGCGGTTTTTCAAGTAATGGATGAGAGGATTACTTAGGATTAAAACCGTGCTTCCTTATTTTTGGATTTTGCATTTCTTATACTTCACACTTGAATAAATGACAAATTTGCCCACAAGCAATTTGCTCAAATAATAACCGGTTCCACATTTAATTGTCATGATAAGTTGATGCACTTTTTACTTGTGAATGCAATGATCCCATTTTTAAGCTTGGTATGGGGAAAGTGAAACTTGAGGGTGATAAATGTCCATGGTACCCAAGCCCTAATCAAAGTCATTGAATCCTTTATGAGTTATTTCCATCAAAACCATTTCAAGAAAAATAAAAAAGATATAGATAGCATTGTATTTTGTTCATTGCATTGTTAAAAGTCAAAATCATGCATCATGTAGTAGTGTAGATGCATTCCATATGGACAAGGTGGGTTAATTATGAGGAGAATGTAAATTTATGCTTTAAAATATAAAGAATTGCATGAGGACATGACAATGTTCAAGTGTAGGGGATTTGATATGAGCTAAAACTCATATCAATTTATCAACAAATAACCCTAAAAATGAAGCAAAATACCAATTTATCTTGCAAAAACAGTGTTATGTGGTATGTTTGTGTTTATGTACACTTGTGTAGGTAAGAGGATGCATTTTCAAGCAAACAAGGAATAATCAAGCTTAATTTTGATGAAAAAGACAAAGAAGGATCAAAAGTGACAAGACTTTGAAGTACAAGGACCTATCTTGACAAACTGCCAAAGATGAAGGACCAAAGTGTAAATATTGTAAAAAGTCAAGATCATAGTCAAACAAGGTCAACTCTCAAGTCAACTCAGTCAAAGGATCAATTTTGTTTAAGAATGAAAGTTGAAGGACCAAAAATGCCAAAGAAATGAAGCTGCTAGCCTTTAAAGGCAATCTACCAAAGTTCAAGGGTCAAAACTGCCTATTTTGGAAAGTTATACTAGTTCAATCCATGTGACAAGTTTTTAACCAATAAGAAGCCAGGAAAGAGGAGACACGGATTGCCACATATCAAGCATTAATTATCCACTCAGCCGCCTGCATTAAATGAGAGTATCACAACAGTGCAATCCGTGTGCACTAGTTTCAGCCATTCAGAGCTTGACACGTGTCATCTTCAAATAACCAAAAATTCCCAGGAACGATTTGGAGCTAGAGTGGATTTCATGGAAAGTTATAAACATCAAAGTTGCTTATTTTTTAGAGACGAATACATTGGTCATCATCAATTAACAAGAAATCAACTCAATCAAGAAACCCCAAATCAAGTTCATACCTGGAAAATCAACTTAGCAGAATTATGCCACGTGGAGACCTGGGATTGGTCCCAACACGTCACCAACCCCAACAAATCTCCTTCTCAAGCCTATAAATAACAGTTTAGCTTTCATTTCTTGTTGTGTAGTTGTAAGTGTGAAAAACACACACATTTACATTTTTCTCTCATCATTTTCCCTTTCTAGCTAAACTACTCAAGAGTTTGACACACTCTTGAGTTAGTTAGATAGTTAGTTACCTTTCCAATAGCTTTGTAACAGATTTCCATTAATAAAATTCAAACTCAATTTTTCCCGCCAATTCTTCTCATCATCTTACTGTTCATTCCTTGCTTCTATTGATACTTTCTGTTGCTGAACTGAGTTTGTTATGATCAAATATTGATCATAACTGACTTTGGAGTGAAGATAGTAGCTGTTTGTTGATTTCAATCCAAGAACATAGCATAAATGATGAATTCAGTCCATGATGTTGATTCTTGTTGATTTGTAGCTGAATTGTTGATTGTAGATTGTTAAATCTAGTGCTAAGGTGGTGGTTAGCACTAGAATAGAGAGTACAACACTCCTCTACTGCTCAATGGTTTCTTCACAAGGTTCAAATGCTTATTGTTTTTTATTCCACTGAATTGTCAATTGCATGCTAATTTCCTAGCTTAAATCTTTGTGAATGCATGATAAAATCTGTTTAGCTTAGTTTTGATCTGATTCTGGTTAGTTTGTAGCTTTGGTGTTGCTTAACTACTTGTTGATTTGGTTTGTGTCTTGGTTGTTAGCTTATTTCAGTCAGTTTTAGACTTATCTCCTTATTAGAGTTCTATTTATCTTCATTACTTGCAAGTAGCTTTCATATGTCTCTTTTTGACCATTAAGTTTGATCTGCTATAGGTTTTTACTCAGTTGTGACTTGTGCTTAAAAAGTCTTAACAAAAGTTTTCAAAAGATCAGATAAGGAGTGTTTGGCTTTAACTGGTTTTTGCTTTTCAAGAGTTGGTTTTTGGCAAGTTAATGTTCATTTTCATTCATTTAGTCATCACAATAGGTTTTGTACCATTTTCAAGTCAACTCTTAGTTCAAAAAGGCAATTGGGAATAAAAAGTTTGGGTCCATATTTCACTCATTTTCATTCAGAAAAGTATCCAATTTCATTTGCTTGGCATTTGTTAATTTGTTGATGAAATTTAACCAAACCAGTTCTCATTTGTAGGTCAGATTATGAAGTTTTATTGTCCATAAGCTTTTTATACAGTATCCATTAAGCAAAGAGAAATAAGCAAAAATCTGAACACTTGAGGAAAGTGATGTTTCTGTAAATGAAAACTGCATTTTCATATCTCACAATTCTTTTCACAAACCTGGCAATTTTCTTTCACGATTTCACTTAGTAGTTGTTGTTGGTTGATTTTTGAGAATTTCAGCTTTTTATCAAAAATCTTGGTCAACGCTTGGTCAACATAAGCCATTTTCAGCTTATTTCAATTTCCAGGCTTATTAATGGATGGATTTTGATGAGACTTAATTTCCCGTTCATGTTTTGAGATCTTTAATCAAGTTCAGTACAAAAAGCTAATTGTGCATGTCCAGATTTTCCTAGAGCTTATTTTGAGCTTATTGTGAAGTGCTTATTTGCTTATTAGTCATTTTTAGCCAAAATCCTCTTACAGGTCTAGCTAATTTTCAACTCTAAGTGTTTTGCAAGTGGTTTGACTGATTTTGGTTCAATAATAAGCTCAAACGAGCTTATTTGTCATTGTAACCCGTTTTGGCTTAAATACTTTCTAAAATTGCACTTTAGTCCTCCTTGTTTTAAACTGTTTCTAATATTGGCTAAACTTGCACATTTTTAGGGTTTTTAGAAAACAAGTCCTTAAAGTTTGAATATTGTTAAATTTCAGTTAGTAGTTTTGCAATTTGTTACAATTTGGTTAGTTTGTTACATAGTTTTCATATTTGATCCTTATAGTTTGCTGATTTGACATTTCAGTCCTTATACTTGTTAGTTTTATATTTTGAGCATTTAATTTTCATAGAATTTACAATTTCAGTCCTTTTAGTTTTAAAATTTACATCTTGAATTTGTTTGAATAAAAACTTGGTATTTGCACGATGTTTTACATATAAGTAGGTAATATTTTTCAGTTTTGCAAGGCTTTGTTTGAATTAGCAAATAGAATATCCAAAAAAGATTAACAACAAAAAACAGTTAAAAACCCGATATTGTTAGGACTTTCAATTAGCAAGAACTGAGAAAAACGAACTGCATTATACACAATTTCATGAACCCATTGCTTGAACCTACTTTTTATATATATAAACTGAAGCATTAATTGGAATTGGGAAAATTAGAGAAAAATAGAATACCGGTTGTTTCATCTCTTCAATATATTCAAGAAGTTTTTCAATGCTTTATGGTGTCATATGCTAAGCTTTGTTAAAGAATATACTTGTAGTTAGAGATCTGCACATTGCTTGTTCCAGTAATATGAATATGAAGTTTGAGCATGTTTGGTTGGATAGGAGTGATGATGGGTCGAAGTTTATTCATCCGTTGGTGAGCTACGGTTATTGATTGTATTTTGTATTGAGCGTTTTATTCTTGGAAATGATGATGTGTTTAGAACCGAAGAGGACATTGCATGCCTCTATTTTACGTTGATTCTATATTATTGTTTCTATGAAAGAAAGAATGATAAGACGCGTGCGCAGGTTTCATTGATATTATGTACCAAGTATACGCAGTTAACATGGTAGGACGTTTAATTGATGTTTTATTTGAAGATACTAGCATCATATGTTTTAAAGGTTCACTTATGCATACATATGATTTTACTTCTCACGTGTCTGTAGGAGAAACTTTTAATCATGGATTTTGAAAAAAACTATAAGCCATGTAAAGCCTGTAAGACCGTCTCAAGGTGACGACACGATATAAGATCTTTATTGGAGCTAGCTTCAAAATTGCGTGATACCGATGAAATTGCTGTAAGTTTTATGTTTATTTTTATAAATGTTGATGTGGTTAGTGCTTGAAATATGAAGACGGTTATAGTTATAAAAAATAAATAAAATATTTTTCAATACAAGTATATTTAAATGTTATATACTCGTGGTTAGTATCCTAATATGGTGTTGTTTAGGTTGATTTGGAACACAATTTATATCTATCATTTCAACGTTTGACTTGCTTGATGCAAATATCTGCTAACAAAAGATTTTAAAGTAAACTATGGGTCCAAATTGATCCGTACATGAGAGAAGTTTTAACGATCCTACTAAAAGAAAGGTAATTTTTTTCGCCTGATGCACATGTAGCGAATTTTGTATAACTCAATATCTTATTAGGTTATGCATGGAGCCGATCGGATATTACATGGCTGCAATGTACTTTGGTATATATGTTCGTAATATGTTCGAAACCGGACATATTATCTTTCTCCTCCACTCAATATCTCATTTTGATCATGCTTTGTTCATTTTTTATGTAGCTTAAATAATAACGAGTGTGAGTTGTAAATCGTACAGGCCTTAAAGGTGCTGAAATTGGAACGAAATTCTATAGTGTATTTGTCGCGGTACTACTGTGAGGTTGCTGCAAATAAAGATTATGTTTTTTTTTATCTTTTTATAACTATACATATATTACAACAGTTATGTTTGTTTATTGAATTTGATTATACTGAATTTCAATATCAAAACACGAACTAGCGATTGCGTGCACTGACTGATGAATTTATTAGAATTCTATGATTGCTTTTCTTTTGAATACAATATTTGGCATGCTTATTTGTTCCTTCATTATTAATAGATATGCGAGAGAAGACACACATTATCTTTTATACCTATATGATGTTATGACTTATGAGAAGAATGTTGCTTTCATCATCGACCGATCTCGGCTGCCCAGAAGCACCTCTTGTAGAGGTAAAGCTTTGTTTTTAGTGTATTTAGACAGATGAAATAAGGAAATTAACTGATGTTTTCGACTACTTATCTCATTTAAAAATGTTGACTACGAATTCTCGTTATCATATGAATACTTGTCCACATATTCAGACTTATGATTTGCTAATGTTACTTGGAACTCTATACAATTAACTAATCTCCCTCTCAACACTGACTCATTGAGGAGATACGAACTGCAATGTTGCGTACGTTTCGGTGTACTGAAGTTGGCTGCACATTGGTGCAATGATCTGATAATAAGTCTTATATCACTTGTTTAGGCTACATACATGGTTACTATGTTAGCTATGTGTATATGAAGATCTTATTAGTCTTTCCTTTTTGCATAATTGATGTAGGATTCTACATGCAAGCATCCACCTACATGATTTAAGCTATTTTTGCATACTCATACGAAAGGCTATGACAACACAACTTTTATTAATGAGAGGAAAAAAACTATCAGTGTTAGTTTTAATTTCTCATCATACGATATTATTGTCAGTTTTGGAATTACTACTCATTAATTCTACACACTTACAGGATAACATATTGCGTCTAAAGTATGAAATGGAGGAAAATTTAGCATCTTCAGAAGCTCGGGGCAGAGACACGACATTTTATGTTGAGGCTGCACGTGGCGCAGAGAGTAGAAACCTGTGTGGTGTTGGATCAAAACGCGTTGATCCTGTTATAAATTCTGGAAACAAAAGAATTACATTCTACAAACCTGTGTGGTTTTGGTTCAAAACGCGTTGATCCTCTTACTTATCTCCAAGCTATACCGAATTGTGACACCAACAGTAAAGATAGTGACGGAGGAGATTTGCAAAATTTCAAATACAAGTCTTTTTGAAGCAAATGCAAGAGAGGTAGATGACCATTACAACCCTACCTAGATTGTTAGCTAACAAGTACTAGTATTATATGTGTTTAGAATGATGTTTGTTTGTATCAGTGATATTAATATATATGTATAAATGATCTCTTTATAAAAATGCTGTATGTTAGGAGAATATTTATGTAAAGTGTTATCACATTTATAAAACTTATATTTTAAAATTTTACCCATGAGGTTGTATATTTTACATGGGTGGGTCGTTTACCCCCGAATTACATTCTTACAAACGAATATATATGCGACTGAATTCTTTTGTCAACTACTCTAGGAATTGAATTTTGCACACAAATAGTCTTGTGGGCAACGTTACCCACGCATTACCCACAAGTACATCTCTGGGCATTTCGTGGTGAGTTAGAAAAATCCACTAACACTTTACCCATGAACATAAGACAATCACCCACCTTAAATGGTGTGGGTAAATTTACCCATAAAATGAAAATTTTGTGGGCAAACAATTAGCCTCAGAGGTTTTACCCATCTTTAGACAGTCATGGGTAATCCATGGGTATTACCCAATTACCCACGAAATTATGTCTTTCACCCACGAAATTTTTCTGTGTCTATTTTCCAGAATTCTTGTAGTGCTTCAACTTATAAACCCAATATTCCTTATCCATCTCGCTTAGACAAGGCCAAACTGCAAACCAAGGAAGACATTCAAGTGTCAAACTATTTGAAGAAAGTTTCAGAAATGACCATCACCTTTAGCCTTGTTGAAGCTCTAGCACAAATACCTAAATTTGTTAAGATGTTTAAGGAATTGCTTAACAAGAAGGAGAAGATGGCCGAGTTTGTTAATACTCGATTGAATGAAAATTGTTCTGCCGTCCTTCTTAAAGAACTTCCGGAGAAACTTGGAGATCCCGGTCGTTTTGTGCTACCATGTACTTTTCACCAAACCGAAGAATTTACTGCCTTAGCCGATCTCGGGGCAAGTATAAATCTGATGCCTTTAAGTGTTTGGAAAAAGTTATCATTACCCAACCTTACACCGACGAAGATGACTCTTGAGCTTGCAAATCGCACTCTCGCTTACCCTCTTGGTATTACCGAAGATGTGTTCATTAAAGTTGGCACCTTCACTTTTCCGATCGACTTTGTTGTTGTTGATTATGAAATGGACCCTCGTATTCCTTTAATACTTGCTCGGCCATTCTTGAGAACCGGAAAATCCTTAGTCGATGTTGCTGAAGGTGAGTTAATTTTAAGGATCGGGCATGATGCACAAGTGTTCAAAATGGGGAAGATCACAACCAAATCTAATGGAAGAGAATCAGCGAATATGATTAATGTGCTTGATGATTTTGTCGTCTACAACAATCCTCTATTCGATTCTTGCTATGATAACCCACTGTTCCAAGATGATGTGGATGATTCTCTATCCAATTCTGATCCTCCACCAATTTATGATTCTCCACCGATCTTTGATGCTTATGATGACGATTCTAGTTCCAATGGAGATGATTATGATGATTTTACTTCTGAGTATCCACACATGCCCACTTATGATGATTTTGATGAGGCTGATACTCTCTTGAGTGATTCTTCACATGATGAAGATCCTCCGCCAACAACACATGATCCTACTTTGGATGACTACTCATTTGAGGAAGACTTTGCTACTTTTCTCAACACATACTTCCCAAATGAGAGTGATGCTCCTCCTTTGGACTTTGATGATTATGGTCTTTATCCTACTGTGGATATGAAGAAACCCGCTTCAAAGGAGAAAAAGCCGGCCGACACCGATATCCGCAGCACTTATGTCTTGACACCTCTATATCCACCTTCTGAGGATGAGATTGCGAGATATATGATCGGATCTTCTTCAAGATCTGCTGAGCCTGAGTGTTATTTTCCCCTAAAGGAAAAGGTGTTCGACCCCGGTATTGGATTTTTCAAGCCATCTCAGTATCCATCTGATGAAATAAAAGGAAAGACTTTTGGAAACCATGGAGATATGCTTGCACCTCTTCACCCTTGCTACCACCATGCTCAACAACTGCTTAAGGGAACCTTGCCTACTCTTCTTTGGCTTGCCTTGTTCGCCTTAAGCTTGTGCTACTTGATGGACGAAAACCATGTATTTGATCCCGGTGGATGTGTTTCAAGCTTCTTCCTATGCTAATCAAGGTCGATTCAGGCTGTAAAACCCGCATGATTTTACCATGAATAGTGCCCTTAAGATCGTACGTCCTAGATTAAAACTTACCTTATTTAGTATTGATCACATTCATGTGCTAATAGTCAAGCAAGTGCATACGTGTATGACATGATAAGTATCGATTACGTACGAACTCATGATAAACAGTTAATAAATATGTCACGTGAACATAATTAAATCATGACCACCATTTAAAATACGAACTAAAATAATTACGTAAATACATATAATATAATTACGAGCGTTAAGATTACGATAAACTACATGATAAAATAAACAGAAACACTTTAAACACGAACACGTTTAACCACGAACGAACACGAAACATCGGGACACGAGAAAAGGTACGGGTACCCCATGTGGGGCCCCATACCCACGGCACACTAACCAAAATGGGCTTAGCCCATTGACTTTTACAAGAAAGGGGGGGTTATGGTAAATATGCTTTTCATTTTTACATTTCAAGCAAAATAGCATTTTAACCTAAAACGTTTTCTCTCCTCCTCCTTGCCCTCTCTTTGTGCCGCCACCTTAAGGACCACCATAGGTGGTTGTTGATTGATCTTGATCACAAAAATCATTGCTATAAACCGTGTTTATTCATCCTCTTTCAAGCTACGTATTGGTATATCATTCTAAACCTTTCTTTTTAATTCTTTTAAATCTTTGATTATTTTCATGAACATGTTATTAATATCCTTATTAAAACATGATAATTAAACATTGATCTAACATGTTTTGGGGTAAATTAAAATCAAAGGATGATATAAAAGGGTGTTTGTTTTGGCCGCCTAGTATAACCAACCCGAGGGGGGTTCGGTTTGCTTTTAGCCGCCACCACCAAGACCATTTTTGGTCTTGGTTGGTGCATGTGGGACCCACGACAGCAAGGGGGCACAAGTACCCCGAGTTTGGCTCGGGGTACGGTGTCGAGTTCATGCCCGATTTATGGTTCGTTGGTTAAATCATGATTTATGCTACATGTTAATTTTATGAATTATGAACTTAGGATATAAATTAATTAATAACATGAGATATTAATTAAACCATGACTTAGGTTATTTTTAATTATTATTTTAGCATGATATTAATTTAACCTAATTATTTTTATGTTATGAGTTATAATTAATTAATTATTTAAAACACACCTATAATTAATTAATTTAGACATGACTTAGGTTATGTTATTAATACATAATAATACACATTTTAACCTAAGTAATTTATTCCATTTTAATTAAAACATGTTATACTTTAATTAAAATGCTTAACCTATAGTTTAATTAAATACATGAAATAATAATTAAACTATACACTATATCATATGACTTAAGAAATAAGCTTATAAACACTTAGACTTATATGTTAGCTTATGTAACCAACTTAATTCTAATTATGGAAACTTCTATTTATAGAAACTTAATTAAATAAGGCAACTAATCTATTAATGGAAACCTTCTATATATGGAAATCTATCTATTTCAGGCATCTAATCTAATCATGGAAACCTCCTATATATGGAAACTTATTTAATTAAGGCAGCTGATCTATTTTTGGAAACTTTCTATTTTTAGAAACTAATCTATATTAAGCAGTAAATTCTATTTTAGGAAACTTTCTATTTTTGGAAACTTTCTATTTTTGGAAACTTTCTATTTTTGGAAACTTTCTATTTTTGGTAACTTTCTATTTTTGGAAACTTTCTATTTTTGGAAACTTTCTATTTTTGGAAACTTTCTATTTTTGGAAACCTGCTATTTTTGGAAAGTTACTTATTATTACACAGTAAGTATAATAATACATGAAATACCAGTAATACTTAATCAGATTAATCAGAATACAAGATAAACACAGTTTAATGCTTTAAACAGTAAACCTTGACCTAAAACACACAAAGTAAGCTAAGGTGAGACATAAAACCCAGTACGTAATCAGTGATTCGATACTTATACACGTGTGTATTCATGTAGCGTTAGTGATCCAGAAGTAGGAGTCTTTCTTCCGTTCATTCACTGGACTTGAGGTACGGATTCCCGTCCTTTCAGTATGGACATTCTTTCCTTATTAGGATTTCCCCGTATGCAGCCAACTGTTTTCCCCAGTATTTGTTTTATTGTTTTGAACTGCTTATGTTTAATTAGCATAATCTATAGCCATATACAAGCATGACCAGTTTCACCTAGTTATGGAGGTACCATAACCATAACATTGGAGGCACCAATGTTATGACTTCGCCACGGCGGAGTGATTGCTCGTGGCGTCCCTTTCAGTTTTGGCCATATTATTATATCATGTGGGGCGTATGGGTGCATCCTAGTTACATGTTTTATTCAGTATTTCATGGTGAATGTGGTGTGTGCCTTGCATCCTTCACAAGGAGTTGATCCCTCCTACCCAAACCAGTATATTAATTAGAGGCATCCCCTCTAATCAGCATGATGAGGTCACCCCTCCAAGTATTCATGCACGTGACCTTTTCATGACCTATATGGGCTATGGTATATTTATGTTAAAACAGTTTTCATAAGATAAACATAAGGCTTTTCAAACTATAAAACCAGTTTTCTTAATACTTAACCAGTTACTCAGAACTTAGTCTTCCGCTGTTATATGTTACATGCTTACCCTATTTCATGCTATATTGTACATCCGTGCACTGAGCGTCTTGCTCAGCCGTTTTCCTTTTCATGTTCCCAAAACGGCAGGTACTCAGGGATGCTCGTAGATCTCAAACGTACGTGCATATGGACTGGAAGCTTTACTGTCTTTCTTTACTTTATGCATTTCCTTTACTTTAATACAGTTTGCTATGGACATTGTTTCGTCCTTTCCTTTTACAGTATTTATGTCTGTGTGTGATGAGCTCTACTTTGGGGTTACCGATGTTTGATTCCGGTATTTCCCCTTTTATGGTCAAATAATGCTTAGACATTTATCCTTGTATGCTTTGATGACACGCCATGATTATGCGTAAGATTCCATTTCCAAAATGGGGTGTTACAATTATGGTATCAGAGCCAAGGTTTCGACCTGTAGGCTCTCAAATATGACCTGTGATTAGTGGGTAGTCACTACGGTCTTCCTAGAACTAACAGTTGTTTTCATGCAATCATCATTTTTAAGCATACATATACATGTCATTGTTACAGGGTTTTTGACTAAGTAATGGTTGGTACAGGACTGGCCCTATTTAGTCGCATGTGTTTTGTCGAAACTTTTAGATTTGGGACCGACCCATAGGTGTCCCCTCGATATGTCTTTGTTTTGAGTGAACTGACCAGAGGCGTTCACTCTTGAGCATCAAAAGTTTTCATAAAACTGCATCATGCATTCATACAAAATTTTCTTGCATAAAATTTTTCTCGTGAAATTTTGGTATAATTTTTTTTTCATGATATATATAATTTATATTGTATGTTTTGAACTGTTAATCATGTGTTTTATGTTATACTATCAGATGGTTCTCACACGCGAGCAAGAGCAGCTCAATGCTGCAATTCAGGCTGCCATGCAAGCCTTGCTTCCTCAACTGAGGAATGACATCCGTGCTGAAGTCCAAGCTGCCAACAATCAACAGCAGCAGAATCAGGCACCTCCTCCTCCTCCTCCCCCAGTGACACTAGCAGTGTGGCTGGAAAGATTCAACAAGCTCCGTCCTAGAGCTTTTGAAAAGACTGATAGCCCCAGCGATGCTGAAAGCTGGTTGACTCATATCGAGAAGATTTTCAATGCCATGGGATGTGACCCCGCATTCAAGGTGAGATTGGCATGCTACCGGTTTGAAGGCGATGTACTCAACTGGTGGCTAGCCTTGACGCAGTCGGAAGGAGGTGATGATTGGGTCGCTGGTTTGACATGGGCCCAATTCAAGGAGAGAGTGATGGAGCAGTTCTTTCCCAAGGCAGAGCAGGACAAGCTCAAGCGAGAGTACCATGGGATACGTCAGAGAGCAGGCGAGAATAGCAACGAATTCATGCAGCGCTTTCTTCGCTTAGCTGGTTTCCTGGGAGCAGCAGCTGGTACTCCTGAGGAGCAGGCACACCACTTTAGGTGGGCACTTCGCACCTCGGTCGCGAACAATCTAGTGTGTGCTACGTTCAATACAGTAGCACAAGTGGCCGACGCAGCAAGGAAGCTAGAGATGTTGCAGGAACGAGATGAGTTCGGGGAAGCTGAAAGACCCGACAAGAGGTAAACATTTCGTATTCTATCGATAATCAAACCGCATCCTATCATTATATGTTCAATAATCATCTCTTAAACTGTATCTTCCAGGCAGAAAACTGGGGACCGGTCTCAGCCGGCTACTCAGCAGCAGCCTCATCAGCCCAAAGGAAACGGTCACACTAACGACCGTTCTGTTGTGGAAAGGCGTAGTGGTAATGATAATTACCGTAATAACGCTGGACACTCCAACAACAGCATGTCCTACTATTTACGCATCCTCTTATGATTTCATGTTATATCTCTCATGCTGACACTATATTAATCTCTACCAGGAACCACGGTAACGGGAAGGACCAGAACCACAGGGGTTCGCAGCCTAACCGTTCAGCTAACACTGGTGAACATCTTATGATGCATATGTCTTATACTCGTGCATATACTTTATTTTAACACATTTTGTCATCAGCAGGCCCACAGCAAGCAAGGACTCCTGCTGGAGGATTCACTCATCCTCTTTGCAATACTTGCCATCGCAGACACCCTGGCCCATGTCGTCGTGATTCCGACGCGTGCTACAAGTGCGGCCTCCCTGGCCATCGTATGAGAGATTGCCGTAAGGGTGAAATAGAGGGTACCTCGGGTCATGCTGATAGTAAGCCGCCTCCTACCACTGGGCGTGTCTACACGACATCTCGTGATCAGGCAAACAAATCTACAGGTACCATTACTGGAATTTTGTATATGTATGGCCAAGCTGCATGTGTTCTTTTCGACACGGGTGCCACTCACTCAGTTATTTCCACTACTTATGCCAAGAACATCAGGACACTTCCCTTGCCATTAGAAAATAAGCTTACCATTTCCACGCCTTTGAGGGACTCTGTATTAATAACTCATGTATACAAGAGTCTTCCTCTAGAGTTTGACGATAAAGTTCGTGCAGTAGATGCACTTCCCCTAGACATGATTGAGTTCGTTATGATTCTCGGCATGGACTGGTTATCCAAGCACCATGCTACCATAGACTGCCACTCATATCGGGTGATCTTCGGCGACATTAATGCACCAGAGTACATTCATAACGGGTTCATACCCGGACGGTCTGTACAAGTCATATCTACCTTGCAAGCACGTGCATTACTGTCACATGGCTGTGAGGGTTATCTAGCTACGGTTCACGACATGGATGCTGAATCCCCATCGATTCAGGATCAACCAGTAGTTTCGGAATTTCAAGACGTCTTTCCAGCTGAACTTCCAGGCATACCACCTGCACGAGAAGTGGAGTTCAACATCGACCTTGTTCCAGGAGTTGAACCAATCTCTAAGGCTCCGTATCGTATGGCTCCCATAGAGCTAAAAGAACTGAAGGATCAACTGCAGGAACTTCTTGAACGAGGGTTCATTAGACCAAGCGCATCTCCATGGGGCGCACCGGTCTTGTTCGTTAAGAAGAAGGACGGCAGCATGCGACTTTGCATAGACTACCGTGAACTTAATAAGATTACCATCCGCAATAGATATCCACTGCCACGTATAGATGATCTGTTTGACCAACTTCAAGGAGCCAAACACTTCTCAAAGATCGATCTAAGGTCAGGCTACCATCAGCTAAGGGTTAAAGAGCAGGATATTGCCAAGACTGCTTTTCGTACCCGCTATGGCCATTATGAGTTTGTAGTCATGCCATTCGGCCTGACTAATGCTCCAGCAGTATTCATGGATCTGATGAACAGAATCTTCCACGAATTCCTTGATAAGTTTGTCATTGTATTCATCGATGACATCCTGATTTTCTCAAAGTCCACAGAGGAACACGAAGACCATCTCCGTACGGTACTACAGATTCTTCGTCAGAAGCAGCTGTATGCGAAATTCTCCAAGTGTGAGTTCTGGTTAAACAAAGTGGCATTCTTAGGTCACATTGTATCAGCAGAAGGGATCACTATGGACCCAGCGAAGGTTGAGGCTATCACTAAATGGCCAAGACCAACGTCAGCGACAGAAGTCCGCAGTTTCTTAGGCTTAGCTGGATATTATCGCAGATTCGTGGAGAACTTTTCCCGCTTGGCATTACCTCTCACCAAACTGATGCGAAAAGGAGAGAAATTCGTCTGGACGGAAGAACGAGAGAAGAGCTTCGAAGACCTAAAGCAGAAGTTAGTATCTGCACCTATTCTTACTCTCCCATCTGGTACAGGTGGATTTCAGATCTATAGTGATGCATCGGGGAAGGGACTGGGCTGTTTTCTCATGCAACATGGGAAAGTGATCGCGTATGCTTCACGGCAGCTTAAGCCCTATGAAGAAAACTACCCTACGCATGACCTAGAACTTGCTGCAGTTGTGTTCGCATTGAAAATATGGAGGCACTACTTATACGGAGAATCATGCGACATTTTCACGGATCACAAGAGCTTGAAGTATATCTTCACTCAACGAGAATTGAACATGAGACAAAGGAGATGGTTGGAACTGTTGAAGGATTATGATATTAACCTACAGTATCATCCCAGGAAGGCTAATGTAGTAGCAGATGCACTCAGCAGAAAGTCCGGAATGATCAACGGCATTGAAATCAAGGAACAAAACATAAGAGACTTGGAGCGGCTAGACATCGAAATCATGGTACGTGGGCAGCACGGATACTGGGCAAATCTTAGAGTAGAATCCGAGTTACTGTCTAGGATCAAGGAAGAGCAGAAGGATGATGGAGAAATTTGGGCGATAATTCAGAATTTGGAGAAGCAGACAGAATTCAGAATGGACGCAGACGGTATCGTTTGGCAGGGCACGAGACTTTGTGTTCCTGACAATCAAGAACTCCGGGAAGCATTGTTAGCTGAAGCTCACAGCTCCCCATTTTCTATACATCCTGGGTCGACAAAAATGTACCATGACATCAGACAGCACTTTTGGTGGAGTGGTATGAAACATGATGTAGCCACTTATGTCTCCAAATGTCTTACCTGCCAGCAGGTTAAGATTGAGCATCAGCGATCGGGCGGTCTCCTTCAACCGTTGGATATTCCAGAGTGGAAGTGGGACAAAATCACCATGGATTTTGTTACCGGTCTTCCGCCTACCAAGAAGAAGCACGATGCTATTTGGGTCATTGTTGATCGACTCACCAAATCAGCTCATTTCTTACCGATACGCAAGGAAGATCCGGTAAGTAAACTCGCAGATACTTACAGAAGGGAGATCATGAGACTCCACGGTACTCCCTCAAGCATCGTCTCAGACAGAGATCCTCGTTTCACGTCGCGATTCTGGAAAGGTCTGCAAAAAGCTTGGGGTACACAACTTAAGCTGAGTACGGCCTTTCATCCTCAAACGGACGGACAGTCGGAGCGAACAATTCAGACATTGGAAGATATGTTAAGGTCGTGTGCGTTGGAATGGACAGGTGATTGGGACGATTACATCTGTTTGGTCGAGTTTTGTCACACCCCCAAATTTCACTGCAGCGGAAGACTGGATTTGGGTTGCGACTTCATGGCGTGAAGAGGACTTGATGCGAGAGAACGACCTCTACATGCCAAAACAACAATGCAGACTCCACATAATCCACATAGTAGCATACCTGAGAACAAAAACATTGCTAAAGTGTCAACACAAAGTTGGTGAGTTCCTAGGTTTAAGTTTAAGAAAGCAATAAAAACCATTTCAATGAACCACAAGATTCGTATCCACCTGTGACAATATAACACATACAAAGTCACATAGTTTATCTTTACTACTATCTAAGCTCATGACACCGATGCCTTAACGAGTCTAACTGACTTCGTGTGTGCCCGTGAAGGTGACTAACCCAAGTCACCCATTGTCTTCAAATGAAACTGTATTTACTTGAACGGACTGATTCAAAGTAAATAGGAGTGTCAACTCCGATAGATCTATCCATAACATTCGCGCTCACTTCGCTGTAACTCAGCTAGGTGACTAACGGTTCATGATTCGTGGGCAGTTATCATTTAGGGAGATCAACTAGTAAAGAATATTTCACTTGTGTTCACGCGTTATAAATCAAGTAATGTTCTCACCCCAAAAGATGATATAACAGTTTAAAAGAAAGAGGCTAGTAACTCACAGTTTGATAAAAACAATTTGTGAGAGGGGCTAGAAAACTCACAGTTTGATAAAATAATTTAAGATAGGGGCTAGAGAACTCACAGTTTGATAAATCAATTTGATAAAACAGTTTCATAAAGAGGCTAGAAAAGTCACAAGTTGATAAACTAATTTAAGAGTAGGGCTAGAAACTCACCTTGTTGATGTAAAGTAGTTGTGGAAACAAAGTAGAACATTACTGATAACCTAAACAACATAATATATATTAACTATATGTTTGATTATTATGACATGCATGTACGAACCCGTTCCTTAGTTGGTGCTTAGGATCGAATAATAACGACTTAAGTTTATAAAACGATTTCGGCTATTAATTAGTTCAACTTTTTTTTTTTAAAGTCGGGTTTCATCTTTTTAAACTAGGGTTTCATCAATTTTTATCATTTTATATTTTCATGTTTATGCGTTATAAAATCATTTTTATATTCATTTGAATTCAAATAAATTTAGACCATATCTATCACCTTTTGATAATAACTAACAATTAAATTTTATATAGATTTTTAAATAATAAAAAGTTTAAATTTTTGAATTAGGTTTTCGTGTCTGTTTAGTAATATTTGAATTTATAAAATGTGTGTCATTAATTAGTAGGTCATCATGATATGTATAATTTACGAGTTTTACATCAAAATTCATTTAACGATTTTTAAAAGACATATAAATAGTTAGGGTTTCGTAAAAACGCCGTTTTTAAATGTAATCTCTAACGGTTAAGTTTATAGACTCGGAATTTAATTAGGCATCTTATAATACATGTTACTAGTTGAAATTTTACATAAAATGACAATTTTTAACATTTTCCAAAATATGAAAAGTGTCCAACGTGCCTACTTTGAGAGCCCGTAACTTTTACATACTTTAGAGTTATGACACAAACAAAGTTCCTGCGGGTAGACCACCTGGTAGGATCGGAAAATGGTCTTTATGAGCTAGTCGTGATTTGGACTTTATGTTGGTCAAAATTAACTTACAAAAACGTAGTTTCTGCCAGTTTAACACTAGATAGGATGGTTTTTCAGAAACTTTAAAGACATGTATCTTACTGCTCATTAACGTTTAGGTAAAACGGCTTACTGTTTTGGAAACTAGGACAGGTGAATATTAATATTGTCCTTGAGCAAAATTTACACATTCGGCCTCTAAGAGGCTCGAAATCACGTCCAAACATGACTCCCCCGACCAAACAGTTTCCAGACTTAGAATATTTCACAGCTTTGACAGATTTTAATGTTTTTATTTAAATTTTCATTTTAAGTTTCCCGGTTCGTTATAACTCCGTTTTAAGTGATTCAAGAGGCTATGAACTCGTAATAAAATCTAGTATTTTACTGTATAACATAAATTCATGGTGAGATGTCTACCTCGGGAAACGTGCAAGAGCTATAATATACCGAATAAGGCTTTTTAACGAACTTGTTACTTACGAATTGTTTCTAAACTCTAAGCACCACTAAGTTGAGTTTTAACATGCATCATAAGTTATTTAAGGCTAAGTATTAAGCTACTTACAATGTATTAGTGGTTTGATCAAGTTTACGTCCTACGATGCCCTAATTTGGTCTCGGCTAGGTTTCAACTTTCACGACACGAACACTAAGGCCACTTCATAGCTTGTATTGTGATCACTTGGAAGACCAGGAATGATACCAAAGAGTGCTAGAAAGGATTTGAACATGAGTAACATGAAAACCACAAAATCCGAATATAGAGTTTTATAGAAAACCCTAATTCGATTTAGCCACGGTTTCATTTTTAGGGCCCTTCAAGGTATGAACTTTGAGGTATGTTTAGAGGGTGTTTAGGGCTGATATTTAATAGTGTTTAGGAGTACCAATTATGGTGGTGATGGTGGTTTATAGTTGTGATTGACTAATGGCATAAAACAAGCAGAAAGAATGATTTGGCTTAATTTTCATGGTGGTTTAGGAATGAATGAAGACTAACACTAGTAATATCTATTTATACATATAATTGAAGCTTACATTCTCATCACACATTCATAGCTAGTTGGAAATCAAGATATGTGGTTGCCATGAAAGAAAAAAGATAGAATGATAGCATGAAAATATGGAACGAGTGGTATTGAGAATTTTTAGGGATAACCATGATAAAATTTCGTGCATATGGTGATATGGGTTGAATTATTTGAGCTAGAAACAAGGAAAAATAATTTAGGCAACTAGATATTTTGTAAATAATTTATACTAGTCATAAATCTAATTCTTTCCTACTTTCTAACTTAATCTAAACGGCCTAATGATTTCCTAGGCTCAAACCCACGAAATTTTTATTAACTAATGGTTATTTTGGGCTATATTGAGTTTAGAAATAATTAGTGGGGTTTACTTGGGGTTTACAAGCCTTTAAAATTACTTACGGGCTTTTAAAATTAATTACGGGCTTATTTCTAGTCATTTAATAATTTAATTAAGTCTCTATGATTAGTTATGAATTTTAAAAATTAATTTTATTAGTTTTAAGTTGATAAAATTAGTTTAGACAGTTTCGTGTTTATTTTGACATAAAAACGATAATTTATAATTAATTATTAAATAAAATACGATTACCTCAATAAATTAATCAAAACTTTGAAAATAAATTAAAAGTAACAAATATATGATTTATATACTTTTTATAGTCTATCATATATTATTTTGAAGAAATTGCGAGTTGAAAACATTTAGATAACTTTTTATTATTAATTAATGGTGATTTCGATAATTTACGTTAACTATTAAAATTAATTATTACCGACACTTATGTGACCTATAAACTTACAATAATTCATTTCCCATAAAATATATAAAATAAATAAGCTCTTAGTTGGGTGGCCTCCAGTTAGAGTTAATGACGGTTTTCAAATAAGATAGTAATTATTTTCTACTTTACAACAATTAATTTAAACACGTAGCATATAAATTTTTATATAACCACTAAAATGTTCAAATAGTCCGTCATACGTGTTATCAGTGATAATATAACTTGTTAGTTTTTGGATATCTTCATGTTTATGATTTACAATGTTTTAATAAATAAAAGAAAAAAAAAATTTGTAGCGATAATTATTTTATTCTTTGGATTAATAATGAGTTCAAATTTACGGGTTGTCACATTCACCCCACCTTAGAGGATTTCGTCCCGAAATCAAGGAGTCATATATGTTAAGAAGAAAGTCATGAAGAAGACAAGAATGTCGAGTGGTATCCTAGACCTTTTGTAATTTCTTCTTCTTCCAATACGTTTAATGTATAATAGAAAAAGTGATTACTTTTATTCAAATCTAATATTATTTATTTTGATATTTGCGGTAACTACTACGAGCACACTCTCGTCCTATCTAAATTATACATAAGTGATCAGGCTATGTATATTCCAGATACAACATATAGCATCCTCCTTTTCGTCACCTCTTTTATTTGTATCATATTTACGCTATATCTTACTGTTAGTTAACAGTTAACTAGATAGAGCATGGCACGTTGTGTACTGTTGTAATACTACATTGTATCCCACTAGATTACGTCATCCCACGCTCGCGGTTGACCATGCACAGTCTCACAAACATGTTTTTCACTATAATGCTTAGTAGTTTAGTAAAAGAAATTAGCATGCCAAACAATTTATCTTTTAGTAATGATTTAACACTAGATGATTGGTATGCCATTTTATCATGCAATTTAGAGCCGATTATAGTCTAGAGTTACTAATGCAACCTAGTTCTCTATAATCAAGAGCTCTGATACCATTCTGTCACACCCCCAAATTTCACTGCAGCGGAAGACTGGATTTGGGTTGCGACTTCATGGCGTGAAGAGGACTTGATGCGAGAGAACGACCTCTACATGCCAAAACAACAATGCAGACTCCACATAATCCACATAGTAGCATACCTGAGAACAAAAACATTGCTAAAGTGTCAACACAAAGTTGGTGAGTTCCTAGGTTTAAGTTTAAGAAAGCAATAAAAACCATTTCAATGAACCACAAGATTCGTATCCACCTGTGACAATATAACACATACAAAGTCACATAGTTTATCTTTACTACTATCTAAGCTCATGACACCGATGCCTTAACGAGTCTAACTGACTTCGTGTGTGCCCGTGAAGGTGACTAACCCAAGTCACCCATTGTCTTCAAATGAAACTGTATTTACTTGAACGGACTGATTCAAAGTAAATAGGAGTGTCAACTCCGATAGATCTATCCATAACATTCGCGCTCACTTCGCTGTAACTCAGCTAGGTGACTAACGGTTCATGATTCGTGGGCAGTTATCATTTAGGGAGATCAACTAGTAAAGAATATTTCACTTGTGTTCACGCGTTATAAATCAAGTAATGTTCTCACCCCAAAAGATGATATAACAGTTTAAAAGAAAGAGGCTAGTAACTCACAGTTTGATAAAAACAATTTGTGAGAGGGGCTAGAAAACTCACAGTTTGATAAAATAATTTAAGATAGGGGCTAGAGAACTCACAGTTTGATAAATCAATTTGATAAAACAGTTTCATAAAGAGGCTAGAAAAGTCACAAGTTGATAAACTAATTTAAGAGTAGGGCTAGAAACTCACCTTGTTGATGTAAAGTAGTTGTGGAAACAAAGTAGAACATTACTGATAACCTAAACAACATAATATATATTAACTATATGTTTGATTATTATGACATGCATGTACGAACCCGTTCCTTAGTTGGTGCTTAGGATCGAATAATAACGACTTAAGTTTATAAAACGATTTCGGCTATTAATTAGTTCAACTTTTTTTTTTTAAAGTCGGGTTTCATCTTTTTAAACTAGGGTTTCATCAATTTTTATCATTTTATATTTTCATGTTTATGCGTTATAAAATCATTTTTATATTCATTTGAATTCAAATAAATTTAGACCATATCTATCACCTTTTGATAATAACTAACAATTAAATTTTATATAGATTTTTAAATAATAAAAAGTTTAAATTTTTGAATTAGGTTTTCGTGTCTGTTTAGTAATATTTGAATTTATAAAATGTGTGTCATTAATTAGTAGGTCATCATGATATGTATAATTTACGAGTTTTACATCAAAATTCATTTAACGATTTTTAAAAGACATATAAATAGTTAGGGTTTCGTAAAAACGCCGTTTTTAAATGTAATCTCTAACGGTTAAGTTTATAGACTCGGAATTTAATTAGGCATCTTATAATACATGTTACTAGTTGAAATTTTACATAAAATGACAATTTTTAACATTTTCCAAAATATGAAAAGTGTCCAACGTGCCTACTTTGAGAGCCCGTAACTTTTACATACTTTAGAGTTATGACACAAACAAAGTTCCTGCGGGTAGACCACCTGGTAGGATCGGAAAATGGTCTTTATGAGCTAGTCGTGATTTGGACTTTATGTTGGTCAAAATTAACTTACAAAAACGTAGTTTCTGCCAGTTTAACACTAGATAGGATGGTTTTTCAGAAACTTTAAAGACATGTATCTTACTGCTCATTAACGTTTAGGTAAAACGGCTTACTGTTTTGGAAACTAGGACAGGTGAATATTAATATTGTCCTTGAGCAAAATTTACACATTCGGCCTCTAAGAGGCTCGAAATCACGTCCAAACATGACTCCCCCGACCAAACAGTTTCCAGACTTAGAATATTTCACAGCTTTGACAGATTTTAATGTTTTTATTTAAATTTTCATTTTAAGTTTCCCGGTTCGTTATAACTCCGTTTTAAGTGATTCAAGAGGCTATGAACTCGTAATAAAATCTAGTATTTTACTGTATAACATAAATTCATGGTGAGATGTCTACCTCGGGAAACGTGCAAGAGCTATAATATACCGAATAAGGCTTTTTAACGAACTTGTTACTTACGAATTGTTTCTAAACTCTAAGCACCACTAAGTTGAGTTTTAACATGCATCATAAGTTATTTAAGGCTAAGTATTAAGCTACTTACAATGTATTAGTGGTTTGATCAAGTTTACGTTGTCACACCCCCAAATTTCACTGCAGCGGAAGACTGGATTTGGGTTGCGACTTCATGGCGTGAAGAGGACTTGATGCGAGAGAACGACCTCTACATGCCAAAACAACAATGCAGACTCCACATAATCCACATAGTAGCATACCTGAGAACAAAAACATTGCTAAAGTGTCAACACAAAGTTGGTGAGTTCCTAGGTTTAAGTTTAAGAAAGCAATAAAAACCATTTCAATGAACCACAAGATTCGTATCCACCTGTGACAATATAACACATACAAAGTCACATAGTTTATCTTTACTACTATCTAAGCTCATGACACCGATGCCTTAACGAGTCTAACTGACTTCGTGTGTGCCCGTGAAGGTGACTAACCCAAGTCACCCATTGTCTTCAAATGAAACTGTATTTACTTGAACGGACTGATTCAAAGTAAATAGGAGTGTCAACTCCGATAGATCTATCCATAACATTCGCGCTCACTTCGCTGTAACTCAGCTAGGTGACTAACGGTTCATGATTCGTGGGCAGTTATCATTTAGGGAGATCAACTAGTAAAGAATATTTCACTTGTGTTCACGCGTTATAAATCAAGTAATGTTCTCACCCCAAAAGATGATATAACAGTTTAAAAGAAAGAGGCTAGTAACTCACAGTTTGATAAAAACAATTTGTGAGAGGGGCTAGAAAACTCACAGTTTGATAAAATAATTTAAGATAGGGGCTAGAGAACTCACAGTTTGATAAATCAATTTGATAAAACAGTTTCATAAAGAGGCTAGAAAAGTCACAAGTTGATAAACTAATTTAAGAGTAGGGCTAGAAACTCACCTTGTTGATGTAAAGTAGTTGTGGAAACAAAGTAGAACATTACTGATAACCTAAACAACATAATATATATTAACTATATGTTTGATTATTATGACATGCATGTACGAACCCGTTCCTTAGTTGGTGCTTAGGATCGAATAATAACGACTTAAGTTTATAAAACGATTTCGGCTATTAATTAGTTCAACTTTTTTTTTTTTAAAGTCGGGTTTCATCTTTTTAAACTAGGGTTTCATCAATTTTTATCATTTTATATTTTCATGTTTATGCGTTATAAAATCATTTTTATATTCATTTGAATTCAAATAAATTTAGACCATATCTATCACCTTTTGATAATAACTAACAATTAAATTTTATATAGATTTTTAAATAATAAAAAGTTTAAATTTTTGAATTAGGTTTTCGTGTCTGTTTAGTAATATTTGAATTTATAAAATGTGTGTCATTAATTAGTAGGTCATCATGATATGTATAATTTACGAGTTTTACATCAAAATTCATTTAACGATTTTTAAAAGACATATAAATAGTTAGGGTTTCGTAAAAACGCCGTTTTTAAATGTAATCTCTAACGGTTAAGTTTATAGACTCGGAATTTAATTAGGCATCTTATAATACATGTTACTAGTTGAAATTTTACATAAAATGACAATTTTTAACATTTTCCAAAATATGAAAAGTGTCCAACGTGCCTACTTTGAGAGCCCGTAACTTTTACATACTTTAGAGTTATGACACAAACAAAGTTCCTGCGGGTAGACCACCTGGTAGGATCGGAAAATGGTCTTTATGAGCTAGTCGTGATTTGGACTTTATGTTGGTCAAAATTAACTTACAAAAACGTAGTTTCTGCCAGTTTAACACTAGATAGGATGGTTTTTCAGAAACTTTAAAGACATGTATCTTACTGCTCATTAACGTTTAGGTAAAACGGCTTACTGTTTTGGAAACTAGGACAGGTGAATATTAATATTGTCCTTGAGCAAAATTTACACATTCGGCCTCTAAGAGGCTCGAAATCACGTCCAAACATGACTCCCCCGACCAAACAGTTTCCAGACTTAGAATATTTCACAGCTTTGACAGATTTTAATGTTTTTATTTAAATTTTCATTTTAAGTTTCCCGGTTCGTTATAACTCCGTTTTAAGTGATTCAAGAGGCTATGAACTCGTAATAAAATCTAGTATTTTACTGTATAACATAAATTCATGGTGAGATGTCTACCTCGGGAAACGTGCAAGAGCTATAATATACCGAATAAGGCTTTTTAACGAACTTGTTACTTACGAATTGTTTCTAAACTCTAAGCACCACTAAGTTGAGTTTTAACATGCATCATAAGTTATTTAAGGCTAAGTATTAAGCTACTTACAATGTATTAGTGGTTTGATCAAGTTTACGTCCTACGATGCCCTAATTTGGTCTCGGCTAGGTTTCAACTTTCACGACACGAACACTAAGGCCACTTCATAGCTTGTATTGTGATCACTTGGAAGACCAGGAATGATACCAAAGAGTGCTAGAAAGGATTTGAACATGAGTAACATGAAAACCACAAAATCCGAATATAGAGTTTTATAGAAAACCCTAATTCGATTTAGCCACGGTTTCATTTTTAGGGCCCTTCAAGGTATGAACTTTGAGGTATGTTTAGAGGGTGTTTAGGGCTGATATTTAATAGTGTTTAGGAGTACCAATTATGGTGGTGATGGTGGTTTATAGTTGTGATTGACTAATGGCATAAAACAAGCAGAAAGAATGATTTGGCTTAATTTTCATGGTGGTTTAGGAATGAATGAAGACTAACACTAGTAATATCTATTTATACATATAATTGAAGCTTACATTCTCATCACACATTCATAGCTAGTTGGAAATCAAGATATGTGGTTGCCATGAAAGAAAAAAGATAGAATGATAGCATGAAAATATGGAACGAGTGGTATTGAGAATTTTTAGGGATAACCATGATAAAATTTCGTGCATATGGTGATATGGGTTGAATTATTTGAGCTAGAAACAAGGAAAAATAATTTAGGCAACTAGATATTTTGTAAATAATTTATACTAGTCATAAATCTAATTCTTTCCTACTTTCTAACTTAATCTAAACGGCCTAATGATTTCCTAGGCTCAAACCCACGAAATTTTTATTAACTAATGGTTATTTTGGGCTATATTGAGTTTAGAAATAATTAGTGGGGTTTACTTGGGGTTTACAAGCCTTTAAAATTACTTACGGGCTTTTAAAATTAATTACGGGCTTATTTCTAGTCATTTAATAATTTAATTAAGTCTCTATGATTAGTTATGAATTTTAAAAATTAATTTTATTAGTTTTAAGTTGATAAAATTAGTTTAGACAGTTTCGTGTTTATTTTGACATAAAAACGATAATTTATAATTAATTATTAAATAAAATACGATTACCTCAATAAATTAATCAAAACTTTGAAAATAAATTAAAAGTAACAAATATATGATTTATATACTTTTTATAGTCTATCATATATTATTTTGAAGAAATTGCGAGTTGAAAACATTTAGATAACTTTTTATTATTAATTAATGGTGATTTCGATAATTTACGTTAACTATTAAAATTAATTATTACCGACACTTATGTGACCTATAAACTTACAATAATTCATTTCCCATAAAATATATAAAATAAATAAGCTCTTAGTTGGGTGGCCTCCAGTTAGAGTTAATGACGGTTTTCAAATAAGATAGTAATTATTTTCTACTTTACAACAATTAATTTAAACACGTAGCATATAAATTTTTATATAACCACTAAAATGTTCAAATAGTCCGTCATACGTGTTATCAGTGATAATATAACTTGTTAGTTTTTGGATATCTTCATGTTTATGATTTACAATGTTTTAATAAATAAAAGAAAAAAAAAATTTGTAGCGATAATTATTTTATTCTTTGGATTAATAATGAGTTCAAATTTACGGGTTGTCACAAGTTTGAATACAACAACAGCTGGCACGCAAGTATCAAATGTGCTCCTTTCGAAATGTTGTATGGCATGAAGTGTCGCGCTCCAATCTGCTGAGATCAAGTGGGAGAGCGAACACTCGAAGGACCAGAAATTATAGGAATGACCAATGAGAAGATCGAAGTAGCTAAGCAAAAGCTGCAGGAAGCACGGTCACGTCAGAAGAGTTACGCTGATATGCATCGTAGGGACATACATTTTAATGTGGGAGACCACGTCTTCCTTAAGGTTTCGCCGGCACGTGGTGTTAAACGCTTCGGGATCAAAGGGAAACTCAGTCCTCGTTTCATCGGACCATTTGATATCATTGAACGAATCGGTGAAGTATCTTACCGATTGGCGTTACCTCCTCAGCTTTCGCACGTGCATAACGTGTTCCATGTGTCCTTACTCAGAGGGTACAAGTATCATCCCCTTCACATGGTTCAGTATCCACTGGAACAGATACGTGAAGATCTCACTTTTATAGAGGAACCCGAACGAGTGCTCGACAGGCAAGAACGAGTCATGAGAAGGAAGACGATTCCATTCGTCAAAATTCTTTGGAGGGACCATACCGAGCGGGAAGCCACTTGGGAAACAGAGGAGTCTATCCGGGCTTCTTACCCTCACTTCATATTATGAGTTCGGGTATGTTACTTCTTTCCAGTTTGCTTTATCTATAATTCGGGGACGAATTATTCTTTTTAGGGGGGAAGAATTGTAAAACCCGCATGCTTTTACCATGAATAGTGCCCTTAAGATCGTACGTCCTAGATTAAAACTTACCTTATTTAGTATTGATCACATTCATGTGTTAATAGTCAAGCAAGTGCATACGTGTATGACATGATAAGTATCGATTACGTACGAACTCATGATAAACAGTTAATAAATATGTCACGTGAACATAATTAAATCATGATCACCATTTAAAATACGAACTAAAATAATTACGTAAATACATATAATATAATTACGAGCGTTAAGATTACGATAAACTACATGATAAAATAAACAGAAACACTTTAAACACGAACACGTTTAACCACGAACGAACACGAAACATCGGGACACGAGAAAAGGTACGGGTACCCCATGTGGGGCCCCATACCCACGGCACACTAACCAAAATGGGCTTAGCCCATTGACTTTTACAAGAAAGGGGGGGTTATGGTAAATATGCTTTTCATTTTACATTTCAAGCAAAATAGCATTTTAACCTAAAAAGTTTTCTCTCCTCCTCCTTGCCCCCTCTTTGTGCCGCCACCTTAAGGACCACCATAGGTGGTTGTTGATTGATCTTGATCACAAAAATCATTGCTATAAACCGTGTTTATTCATCCTCTTTCAAGCTACGTATTGGTATATCATTCTAAACCTTTCTTTTTAATTCTTTTAAATCTTTGATTATTTTCATGAACATGTTATTAATATTCTTATTAAAACATGATAATTAAACATTGATCTAACATGTTTTGGGGTAAATTAAAATCAAAGGATGATATAAAAGGGTGTTTGTTTTGGCCGCCTAGTATAACCAACCCGAGGGGGGGTTCGGTTTGCTTTTAGCCGCCACCACCAAGACCATTTTTGGTCTTGGTTGGTGCATGTGGGACCCACGGCAGCAAGGGGGCACAAGTACCCCGAGTTTGGCTCGGGGTACGGTGTCGAGTTCATGCCCGATTCATGGTTCGTTGGTTAAATCATGATTTATGCTACATGTTAATTTTATGAATTATGAACTTAGGATATAAATTAATTAATAACATGAGATATTAATTAAACCATGACTTAGGTTATTTTTAATTATTAATTTAGCATGATATTAATTTAACCTAAGTATTTTTATGTTATGAGTTATAATTAATTAATTATTTAAAACATGCATATAATTAATTAATTTAGACATGACTTAGGTTATGTTATTAATACATAATAATACACATTTTAACCTAAGTAATTTATTCCATTTTAATTAAAACATGTTATACTTTAATTAAAATGCTTAACCTATAGTTTAATTAAATACATGAAATAATAATTAAACTATACACTATATCATATGACTTAAGAAATAAGCTTATAAACACTTAGACATATATGTTAGCTTATGTAACCAGCTTAATTCTAATTATGGAAACTTCTATTTATAGAAACTTAATTAAATAAGGCAACTAATCTATTAATGGAAACCTTCTATATATGGAAATCTATCTATTTCAGGCAGCTAATCTAATTATGGAAACCTCCTATATATGGAAACTTATTTAATTAAGGCAGCTGATCTATTTTTAGAAACTTTCTATTTTTAGAAACTAATCTATATTAAGCAGTAAATTCTATTTTTGGAAACTTTCTATTTTTGGAAACTTTCTATTTTTGGAAACCTGCTATTTTTGGAAAGTTACTTATTATTACACAGTAAGTATAATAATACATGAAATACCAGTAATACTTAATCAGATTAATCAGAATACAAGATAAACACAGTTTAATGCTTTAAACAGTAAACCTTGACCTAAAACACACAAAGTAAGCTAAGGTGAGACATAAAACCCAGTACGTAATCAGTGATTCGATACTTATACACGTGTGTATTCATGTAGCGTTAGTGATCTAGAAGTAGGAGTCTTTCTTCCGTTCATTCACTGGACTTGAGGTACGGATTCCCGTCCTTTCAGTATGGACATTCTTTCCTTATTAGGATTTCCCCGTATGCAGCCAACTGTTTTCCCCAATATTTGTTTTATTGTTTTGAACTGCTTATGTTTAATTAGCATAATCTATAGCCATATACAAGCATGACTAGTTTCACCTAGTTATGGAGGTACCATAACCATAACATTGGAGGCACCAATGTTATGACTTCCCCACGGCGGAGTGATTGCTCGTGGCGTCCCTTTCAGTTTTGGCCATATTATTATATCATGTGGGGCGTATGGGTGCATCCTAGTTACATGTTTTATTCAGTATTTCATGGTGAATGTGGTGTGTGCCTTGCATCCTTCACAAGGAGTTGATCCCTCCTACCCAAACCAGTATATTAATTAGAGGCATCCCCTCTAATCAGCATGATGAGGTCACCCCTCCAAGTATTCATGCACGTGACCTTTTCAGGACCTATATGGGCTATGGTATATTTATGTTAAAACAGTTTTCATAAGATAAACATAAGGCTTTTCAAACTATAAAACCAGTTTTCTTAATACTTAACCAGTTACTCAGAACTTAGTCTTCCGCTGTTATATGTTACATGCTTACCCTATTTCATGCTATATTGTACATCCGTGCACTGAGCGTCTTGCTCAGCCGTTTTCCTTTTCATGTTCCCAAAACGGCAGGTACTCAGGGACGCTCGTAGATCTCAAACGTACGTGCATATGGACTGGAAGCTTTACTGTCTTTCTTTACTTTATGCATTTCCTTTACTTTAATACAGTTTGCTATGGACATTGTTTCGTCCTTTCCTTTTACAGTATTTATGTTTGTGTGTGATGAGCTCTACTTTGGGGTTACCGATGTTTGATTCCGGTATTTCCCCTTTTATGGTCAAATAATGCTTAGACATTTATCCTTGTATGCTTTGATGATACGCCATGATTATGCGTAAGATTCCATTTCCAAAATGGGGTGTTACACAGGCTCACGACTCGGTTAACAAAAACAAGCGCTTCTCGGGAGGCAACCCGCAGTATCTATCCTTTTTCTCTTATTTTTATAATAAGTGTAGGGGGAGACCCTAGTATGTGTTTGTTGCTTTCTTTCTAATCATGTGCAGGGATTCAAGCCTTCAAAAATACATTCTTGATGACTTTTGATGACCCGTAATTCCGTGTTCCCGTCTTCCCGATTTTATCCTAAACTCTTTTGATTCTCTATTTTATATTCTTCAATATTAAAATAGGAATCACTTTAGTTTTCCTTTCATTAGCAAGATTTAAACAAAGTGCACAATGTCCTAAGTGTAGGGGAGGTTACTTCCACATGCTTAAACATTGAGGACAATGTTTATATTAAGTGTAGGGGGGACTTCTATCGAAGTTAAGTGGGCTTTTCCTTGTATTTGTCCTCATTTTAACCGAAAAGTTGATTTTTCGACATTTTTCAAAATTTGTAATCTATTTTGGCCTAGTAGTATAGTTGTATTTACCGTTGTTATAGTTATTTTCTTTCTTCGCTAGAATAAATTTTTAATAAAGTGGTTTTAATTTTTAAAACTTGAGAATCTTTTGATTCAACCCGAGTTTACTTATCCAAGTTTACTCTAGCTAGTATCCTTAACGTGTTTAAGTCAAGTTTTGCTAGGCTTTTATATAGGGAACTTTAAAACGCGAAAGTCTTAACTCTTACGGGTTAAGAACAAGAACTTTTCGCAAGTTCCTATAATTGATCCTAGAGAGTCGTTTATCAAGGGAACTTTAAAATGCGATTTCTAAACTCGAAAAAGTCTAAGAGTTTGCAAGATCTTATAGATGACTCGAAAACCCAATACTTTGATTTAATTGGATAAGCATCCACGAGTCTCATTCCTTGAGATTTTAAATTATGGAGAACGAGAGATGATAGAGTCAATTATAAGTTTGGTATTCTTTCATGAATTTATGTGAGTTGATTATAAGCTTTTTCTCCCATCGCTTGTTGATAAATTTATCTGCAATAAATAAGGTTGTACGATTTGAAAAGGTACTTAGCTTCTAGCCTAAGATCGTTTAAAAGTTTCTCGGTATTAATTAGAGTTCATAGCCAAGGCATAACTTATTGAAGCGGGATGCGAAGATTGGCGAGTCCGAAAAGGCCCTAACAAGGCATGAGGGCTACATTTTGTTGCTAAAGGTCCAACAGTGATGTGAAGAATCATTTATCGAAAATCAATATGAAGGATCGAGACACACGACGAAAAGCAAATACTCCCCAAAAGATCATGGAGAAGTCTATCCAAAAAGGCCCTAACAAGGTATGAGGATAAATAGATCCAAGTCCTAAAAGGAGGCGGATCATTGTATATCAAAATCCCAAATAAAGATTGGATAAAAATGAAGAAGTCGTGGTCCAAATATGAAGAATCTCTCAAAAACTTCAAGTGAAGAAATTCCTATTATGAAGAGAAGACCATAATTTCAAGAACGTCTCTCAAGATTTGAAGTATGAAGTCGCTGCCAAATATCGGTCCGAGAAAGGTCTCAAATCGTGAAGCGAGTTAGGCCAAGATATGAACTTTATGAGGTCCCGAGAAGCAGTTTTAAAAGATTTTGTCCTTTAGCTAACTATTGATTAAATCGTTTTACTTTATTTTCGGCCTAAATAAATTATCGAAATAAGTCAACTATGCATCCTCGTGATCAATCAAGACAACAATAAAATATAAGAGATACACCTAGGAATAAGGGAGTCTAAGTAAATAATTGGCCCACATGAGTTTGTGTTAGTTTGCTAACTTATAATAACAATGATCTCGTTTTTAAGCTTGGTTTGGGGAACGTGAAACTTGAGGATGATAATTAATACAGGGCTTTTGGCCGAGTATAAAATAATTTCGTAGTTCCGATCTCTTCGAATTGATTACCGTTAATTAGTGCGACTCAATTGTCTTTTGGTGATCAAGAGGATGGTTTGTTTGATTATCTATTTTTTTAAACTAAAAGCAAATAATTGGCGTTGAGTAAAATTTGAAAGCTTTTAAAAAATTAAACTAAAAATAAACTAATGCAATCTTTGGAAATCAAAATGTAAATGATTAAAGACTTGAAAACTTAGCAACAAGTAAACTAAGACAAAAGGCGGGAAATATTAAATTTAAAATCTAAGGAAAACAAAACAAAGCCTAAGTCCGATCGTAATGCGATCGCACTCAAATAGTTCTTCCAGATCGCACTCAATGCGATCACAACCAAGGAGTTAGATGCACTAGATACGATGGGACAGCATGATCGTACTCGCGGATCGCAACCACGATCGCAACAAGTGATCGTGGTCTTTGATCGCAGTCTCTGATCGTAACACCATTATCGCACTCAATGCGATTGTAACAAGAAAACGTACCACGATCGCACCCACAGATCGCAATGGGTGATCGTGGTGTGGATCATACCAGGGAAAAACAAATGGATCGCAATCTATGCGATCGAAGCCAAGGGGTCGTACCAAGGTAAAAACACTTCTAAGATGGAAATGGCGTCCAAAGATAAAATAAGCTTAAATGAATAAGCAGTTACCAATAAGCACTTTCAAACTTCTAGACAAAGATAAATAAGCACAAGTTCGAATACTTTTGAATCTAAACACATGAATTTGATAATACGAGCCTTAAAAAGATGAACTTTTTAAGAAAGTTTAATAGTTAATAAGCTAAAACATTCGAATAAACCACTAAGCATAAAAAGCTTATAACTTATACGTATGAAAGCTTATGAAGGGATAAAAGATTAACTTTTTCTTGACTAAAACATCAAAATCAATCACGCATTAAGAACTAATCAGATCAAATATGAAGTTTCGGATCCAAGAACAAAGCAAAATCAAGAAATGTAGAAAGAGATTAAAGAACAAAAAGCTTAACTTGAACTTGAAATTAAAATGAAATCCAAATACAAGAATGATTCAAACCTTAAACTTGAAAGAAAAATATGAAACTTAGTGAGAGAAAGTTGGGAACTTTCTCTCTCTAAAAACTAGAAAGGAAAATGAAAACTAAAACTAGCTAACTCCCCTCCTAATGTGATTAGGAGGGTATTTATAGGGAAATGGGGAGTGCATGTGTGGTGTGCTTCCTTCTTTCTTTTCTTCTCGACTCGATTTAAATCTTTGTCTTTTCTCGACGTCGTCTCGGGACTTGAACTTGTCTTAATAATTTTCTTCTATAATTTAGACTTGAGTTCTTCGACTTCATTAAACTTCCGTCTTTAGACTTTTTTTCTTCAATAAATCTTCAGAATAGATCTTGGACATCCGTTCTTTTAGCACTCTTGATCTTTTGACTTCGTCTTTTCTCGTTTTCTTCGATAAAAGCCCGTGAAAGCCCGTGTTTTCTTCCTTTTTCATCTTTTGGTCCTAAAACACAATAAAAACACAAACCACGCATAATTCCGACTTTTACGACATAAATTACACGTTTTGGTCTTTTTATTATTGGAAATAAGCGGTAAAAGGATAAGTGTTTTCACACTTATTAAATCCCCTACACTTGACCATTGCAATGCCCTCATGCAATGCATTAATTTTAAAGCACGGTTTACATTCTCCATCATAAATAACCCACCTTGGCCTTTATTAAATATTAAACTTTAAGAAAAATAAAAAGATAGAAACAATTAAAGAAACTAAAGACTTACATTGGGTTTTGGCTGCCATGAACCTTTATCATCCTCAAGTTTCACGTTCCCCATACCAAGCTTAAAAATGAGATCATTGTTATTATAAGTTAGCAAACTAACACGAATTCATGTGAGCCTATTATTTACTTAGACTGCCTTATTCCTAGGTGTATCTCTTATATTTTATTTTTGTCTTGAATGATCCCGAGGATTCATTGTTTGAATTATTTCGATAGTTTATTTAGACCGAAAATAAAGTGGGATGATTTAATCAATAGCTAGCTAAAGGAAAAAATCTTTTAAAACTGCTTCTCGGGACCTCTTAAAGTTCATATCTTGGCATAACTCGCTTCACGATTTGAGACCTTTCTCGGACCGATATTTGGCAGCGATTTCATACTTCGAATCTTGAGAGACGTTCTTGAAATTATGGTCTTCTCTTCATAATAGGAATTTCTTCACTTGAAATTTTTGAGAGATTTTTCATATTTGGACCACGACTTCTTCATTTTTCTCCAATCTTTATTTTGGACTTTGATATACAACGATCCGCCTCCTTTTAGGACTTGGATCTATTTATCCTCATACCTTGTTAGGGCCTTTATGGATAGACTTCTCCATGATCTTTAGGGGAGTATGTGCTTTTCGTCGTGTGTCTCGATCCATCATATTGATTTTTGATAAATGATTCTTCACATCACTTTTGGATCTTTAGCAACAAAATGTAGCCCTCATGCCTTGTTAGGGCCTTTTCGGACTCGCCAATCTTCGCATCTCGCTTCAATAAGTTATGCCTTGGCTATGAACTCTAATTAATACCGAGAAACTTTTAAACGATCTTGGGCTAGAAGCTAAGTAACTTTTCAAATCGTACAACCTTATTTATTGCAGATAAATTTATTAACAAGCGATGGGAGAATAGGCTTATAATCAACTCACATAAATTCACGAAAGAATACCAAACTTATAATTGACTCTATCATCTCTCGTTCTCCACAGTTTAAAATCTCAAGGAATGAGACTCGTGGATGCTTAGCCTATTAAATCAAAGTTTTGGGTTTTCGAGCCGTCTATAGGATCTTGCAAACTCTTAGACTTTTTCAAGTTTAGAATTTGCATTTTAAAGTTCCCTTGATAAACGACTCTCCAGGATCAATTATAGGAACTTGCGAAAAGTTATTTTTCTTAACCCGTGAGAGTTAAGACTTTCGCGTTTTAAAGTTCCCTATATAAAAGCCTAGCAAAACTTGACTTAAACACGTTAAGGATACTAGCTAGAGTAAACTTAGATAAGTAAACTCAGGTTGAGTCAAAATATTCACGACTTAGAAAAATTTAAAACCACTTTATTGAAAATTTATTCTAGCAAAGAAAGTAAATAACAATAAAAGGGAAACTATAAAGCCAAAATAGATTAAATTTTTTTGAAAAATGTCGAAAAATCGAATTTTCCCGTTAAAATGAGGGCAAATTTATGGAAAAGACCACTTACTTCGATAGAAGTCCCCCTACACTTGATATAAACATTGTCCTCAATGTTTAAGCATGTGGGAGTAAACTCCCCTACACTTAGGACATTGTACGCGTTGTTTAAATCTTGCTAAGGGAAGGACAACTAAAGTGATTTCAATGTGAACATATAAGATATGAAATATTGAATCACGATAGTTTAGGATAGAACCAGGAAGATGGGAACACGGAATCACGGTTCGTCAAAAGTCATCGAGGTGCACTTTGAAGCTTGAATCCCTGCAGAGAATAAGAAACAAGACAACAAACACATACGGGGCTCCCCTTACACTTATTATGAAAGCGGTAAAGGATAGATCACGGGTTGCCTCCCGAGAAGCGCTTGTTATTGATAACCGAGTCACGAGCCTGACTCGACCCAAAACTAGTTCATGGGAAACGTGGTGAGGGATAGAATCATCTCATGAGAGATGTCCTCACCAAAGTACAACTTCACGCGCTGGCCATTCACCTTAAATTGGGCCCATTTGGCTGAGAAAGCTCAATGGTGCCATAGGGAAAGAGTTTTTTGACGGTGAATGGACCAGACCAGCGGCTTTTCAACTTGCCAGAGAAGATCTTCAACCGAGAGTTACCAAGTAAGACTTGATCACCAACGTGGAACTCTCGGTTCTTAATGCTAGCATCGTGGATGATCTTGGTCTTCTCCTTGTAGATCAATGAGTTCTTATAAGCTTCATTCCTCAGTTCATTTAGCTCGTTGAGTTGAATCTTCCGAAGATCACCGGCTTTGTTGATGTCGAAGTTGGCCCACTTCAAGGCCCAGTATGCCTTATGTTCCAGCTCGATAGGGAGGTAACATGCTTTCCCGTACACGAGACGATAAGGTGTACAACCAATCGGGGTCTTATATGCGGTACGGAAAGCCCACAAAGCATCATCTAACTTATCGACCCACGCGGCACGATGCTCTCGCACAATACGTTCCAGAATTCGCTTTAATCCACGGTTGGAAATCTCGGCTTGCCCATTGGTTTGGGGATGATAGGCGGTGGAAAGACGGTGATTGACGCCATACTTAGCCATGACTCCTGCGAAATGATCATTGCAAAAATGAGTCCCGCGGTCACTGATGATAGCACGAGGAACACCGAATCGAGCAAAAAGCTGCTTCAAAAAGTTCACAACCACCCTCGCATCGTTCGTAGGAAGAGCCTTAGCTTCAACCCATTTAGAAACGTATTCAACGACTACGAGGATGTACTTGTTCCCTTTGGATGATGGAAATGGCCCCATAAAGTCGATGCCCCATACGTCAAAGATTTTACATTCTTGTATGAAATTTTGAGGCATCTCATCTTTATGTGTGATCTTGCCTTGTCGTTGACAAGCATCACAATACTTAACCATTTCGTGAGCGTCACGATAAATGGCGGGCCAATAGAATCCAGAGTCGAATACTTTCTTCGCGGTGTAATTGGGACCAAAGTGACCACCGATGGGTCCTTTATGGCAAGCATCAAGGATTTGTAAAGCTGCCGGTCCATCAACACATCGACGAATAATCAGATCAGCACATTGTTTGAAGAGATAAGGGTCATCCCAGAAGTAAGTCTTAACATCTTTAAAGAACTTCTTCTTTTGTTGGGATGTTAGCCCTTTGATGAGAATTCCACCCGCTAAGTAGTTTGCAATGTCCGTAAACTACGGGGTGTCATCAAGATTGGAATGAATAGACATTAAGGCCTCAAGGGGAAAAGAGTTATTGATCTCTTGGTTCGGATGATCCCCTTGATAAGGATCCTCAAGTCTACTTAGATGATCCGCTGCTAGGTTTTCGGCTCCCTTCTTGTCACGAATTTCAATGTTGAATTCTTGAAGGAGCAAAACCCAACGAAGAAGTCTTGGCTTAGAATCTTGCTTAGTCAGCAAGTACTTCAATGCGGAATGATTGGTATACACGATGGTGGTAGAAAGGACAAGATAGGGGCGAAACTTCTCAAAGGCATACACTACAGCTAAAAGCTCTTTTTCGGTAGTGGTATAATGCAATTGAGCCCCCGTCAGTGTCTTGCTAGGATAATGGATTGGTTGGAAGTGTTTGTTCACTCTTTGGCCCAAAACCGCTCCAATAGAAAAGTCGCTAGCATCACACATCAATTCTAAAGGTAGCTCCCAATTAGGGGTAACCAAGACCGGTGCCTTAGTAAGCTTATCCTTAAGAAGATTGAAGGATTCAAGACACTCTTTGGAAAAGATGAAAGGAGTATCTTTTTTCCAAGAGGTGGGTCATCAGGCGAGCGATTTTAGAAAAATCTTGAATGAATCGACGATAGAAGCCCGCATGACCAAGGAAACTTCTCACACCCTTCACGGTTGAAGGTGGAGGTAATTTGGCTATGACATCCACTTTAGCCCGGTCCACTTCAAGACCGGCTTTTGAGATTTTATGTCCAAGCACAATGCCTTCTTTTACCATGAAATGGCATTTTCCCAATTTAGAACAAGGCGAGTGTCTTCACACCTGCTTAAGCATGCGTTACAAATTGGCAAGGAAAGATGAGAAAGAATCACCATAGACCGAGAAATCATGGATGAAGACTTCCATAGTTTCTTCAACCATGTCATGGAAGATAGCCATCATACACCTTTGGAAAGTCCCAGGAGCATTGCATAAGCCGAAAGGCATTCTTTTGTAAGCAAATGTTCTATAAAGACAAGTGAATGTGGTTTTCTCTTGGTCTTTGGGATCGATGGGAATTTGAAAATACCAGGAGAAACCGTCTAAAAAGCAGTAATAGTCATTACCCGCTAGACGTTCAAGCATTTGGTCCATGAAAGAAAGGGGAAAATGATCCTTTCTCGTAGCATCATTGAGTTTGCGATAGTCTATACAAACTCTCCACCCTGTAACGAGACGAGTAGGAATCAACTCGTTGTTTTCATTGGGCACAACGGTGATTCCGCCTTTCTTAGGCACACAATGGACGGGACTAACCCACGGTGAATCCGAGATAGGATAGATCATGCCCGCATCAAGAAGTTTGATAACCTCTTTTTTGATAACGTCATGGATCTTAGGATTCACCCTTCGTTGGCTTTGAATAGTGGGTTTAAAGTCGTCCTCCATGAGAATTTTATGTGTGCAAAAGTGAGGATCAATTCCACGAATATCGGAGATTTTCCAAGCAATCGCTTTCTTGTGATTCTTTAGCACGGCGATAAGTCGAGATTTTTCTTCCTCTTTCAAGTCCTTTGCGATGATGACGGGCGACTTCTTGTTGTCTTTAAGGAAAACGTACTCGAGATGAGACGGTAGGTCCTTAAGCTCTAAATCCGGAGGATTTTCGATGGAAGGCGTAGTCAAATTCGGTTCATCGGTAGAGATATCCTTAGGAGATGGTGGTGAAATATGGTCCTCATTGAGAAGTTTCTCAATGGTACGAATGTCTTCATCCCAATTGGAGGGAGAATCGTCATATTGCAAGTCCACATCTCCCAAAGTTGCTTCAAATTCTTTCAAGATGAAATCACTTTCTCCAAATGGAGTTAGTGATGGAGCAATAGAGGCAACGGTCTCAACAGTGGGTAGAGAAGAAGAACCACTTTTACAAGCGTCTTTGAAATGTCCTTCACAAGCCTCATCAAGAACGTCAATGAAATTAACGCTCTCATTTTCAGAAGGCTGCTTAGAAAGTTTACCCATGTTGAAGACGATTTTATCGTCACCAACTCTCATGATTAATTCGCCAGCGGCTACATCAATGAGAGTGCGACCGGTCCTCAGGAATGGACGTCCAACGATTAATGGAACACGGGGGTCCATCCCGTAGTCAACGACAACAAAATCCGCCGGAAAGGTGAATTTGTCGACACCAACGAAGACATCTTCGGCTATCCCCACTGGATAAGCAACCGTACGGTTAGCTAATTCCAAAGTCATTCGCGTGGGGACTAGCTCGGGTAGAGACAATTGTTTCCAAATGCTTAAAGGCATTAAGTTGATACTAGCACCTAGATCGGCTAGGGCCATACAATTCTCTACCCAAGGGAAGTTGCAAGGAATCAAGAAACGACCCGGATCACCAAGTTTGGTTGGTAATTTCCTTAAGAGGACTGCAGAGCAATTCTCATTAAGTTGGGTCTGAGCGATATCAAGGAGTTGCTCCTTATCACTGAGAAGATCTTTAAACATTTTGGCGTATTTTGGCATGTGAGCGAGAGCCTCAGCAAAGGAGATATTGAAATTCAGTTGTTTAAACATTTTAAGAAAGTTAGAAACCTAAATATCATCCTTGTTCTTCAATTTCTCTTTCCTCAACCTTGAAGGGTAAGGTATATTGGGGTGAGATGAAGGATTTGGTATGGAATTGTCACTCACAACCTGGGGTGGTGGAGGGGTGGAAGTAGAAGGTGGTGGAATTGGAGAAGGGGACTCGTTTTCCTTTGTCACAATCACCGGTGTAGGTGTAGGAATCTTGGGTTCCTTTAAACCTTTGCCATTGCGAGTGGTGATTTCTTTCATCTCCCCTCTGGGATTAGCAACGGTGTTACTCGGAAGAGTACCCAAACCAGAGACTTGATTACTTGGGAAAAACTAGCCATCATATCCCTTAAGTTATTCGTTTGATTGTTCATAGAGTTTCTCATGTCGGCTTGAAGAGCATTTCCTTGCTTCGCCATGTCATTCCTTAGCTCGGCTCGAATATCGTTCCCTTGTTTTGCCATGTCACCCTTCAAGTTAATGAATTGGCTTTGAAGATTTGTCACCATCTCTCTATTGGTCCTCATGTAAGTTTTGAGGTCTTGGTTCAATGCCGTGGGTTGATTGAGAGGTGGGGCTTGGTAAGCTGAATTAGTTCCTTGAGGTGGTTATGGGTTTCTTTTGGATTGATATTGATTGGTAGCTCGAGGTTGGCTTTGATTGTTGCGGTTGAAATTGTTTTGGTTTTGGTTTTGAGGAGAAAAACCTGGTGGAGATAGATAATTGTTGGAACGATAACTTAGCAAGTTACGGTCTCCTTGAGGACGTGCTTGGTAGCCTCCTGTAGCAAAGTTACCATTAGCGGCGTACACATTTTCCGGATTGTCAAGAGTAGAAGGACAATCGATGTACGGATGAGAACCCCCACAAATCTCACAAGAAGGTGTAATAGCTTTGGCTTGTTGAAATTGGTTTGTAGCCATGGTTAAGAAGTTTTTGTTCATCTCAGCTATTTGGCGAGTAAGTTCGGTGAGCTCTGGGTTAGATGATGTAGAAGAAACATTGGCCCTATGATTATTTCTTGAAGATGCAGATGAATCCCAATTTTTGTGGTGAGTGGTCATGTTCTCTATCAGCTCTCTACACTCCTCAGGTCTTCTCTTCATGAATGTAACACCGGCGGCAGCATTAATCGTATCACGATCACGAAAAGTTAGACCATTATAGAAAGTATCAATCAAAGTAACGGGGAGCATGTTATGGTTCGGTCAACGGTCGATCAAGACATTATAACATTACCAAGCATCGAAAAGCGACTCATCAGGTTCTTGTGTGAATCCACTGATTTGGTTGCGAAGACTAGTGACCATGGATGGTGGAAAGTAGCGCGACAAAATTTTTTGAGTCATGTCATCCCATGTTTGAATTGAGTTTTTGGGGAGACGATCAAACCATTTTTCGGCATGATGGGTGATATGTGTGTAAACACCCATCCTTTTTACCATTTAATTACAATAATAACCGAGCCAAAACGTGTATTTTATGTCTTTTATGTCGGAATTATGCGTGGTTTGTGTTTTTGTTGTGATTTAGGACGAAAAGGTGAAAAGTGGAGAAAACACGGGCATTCACGGGCTTTTATTGAAGAAAAAGATGAAAGACGAAGTCAAGAAGTCAAGAGTGCAAAAAGAACGGAAGTCCAAGACCAATTCTGAAGATTTATCGAAGAAAAAGTCAAAAGACGGAAGTTTATCAAAAGCCGAAAAACTCAAGTCTAATTTATTGAAGAATTATAAGACGAGTTTGAAGAAATCCCGAGCCAAAAGTCATTAAAGCCCAAGATTTAAGAAGATTAAAAGGCTTAAGGACTAATGGTGCAATTAAATGAAGATTAAAGGCTTGAGGGACTTAATCATGCAATTAAGAAGAAATGAAGGAGGGGAAGAAGCTTCCTAAGCACTCCTTAATCCTCCCCTATAAATAGTCATTAGGATTAATCTTTTTATTTTTGTTGGCTAATAGTGACAATTAGTTCTTCCACTTTTAATTACCTTGTCATTTAATTACTTGTCAAATTTAAATACTTGTCTTGCACCTTAATTACCATTTAATTTCAAGTAAGTGTTCTTTTAATTCTTGTTAATCTTTATCTTAATTGTTTGATCTCATTCTACCTTTCTTTAATCTTTGATTTTTATGTTCATGTTCATGTTCATGTTCTTATTTTGATCAAAGTGGGTTTTGATTATTGTGGTTAGTTTTGTTAGTTTGATTGTTTTGGATTGATTGTTTATGATTAATAGTTGTTTATTGATTAGTTTGATTTAATCTTGTGGTTGATTTTGCTTAAGTTTGATTAGATTCGTGTGAATATCTTGTTCCCTGTTCTTCGGGGTGTTTGTTTTCTGTTTCTGGTCTTTCCCAGGGATATTCCGCATCAAGCCAGTATTCCGAGTAAAGGATTTCAAATAAGTGGTTCATTCGGAATATTAATTGTTCCGAACCAAAGTCGTTCATCCGGAATATTGGACATTCCGGATCAAGGAGATTCATTCGGAATATTTATTATTCCGGATCAATACCTTCATCCGGAATATATATTATTCTGGATCAATACTTCCATTCGGAATATTTGACATTCCGGATAAGCCAGTTATTCCGGATCAACAGAATATTCCGAACGAAGGGAATATTCCGGATCAACCTAACATTCCGAACGAAGGGAATATTCCGGATCAAGCAAGTTCATCCGGAATAATTTATTATTCCGGATCAACGAGTTTATTTGGAATATCTTGACATTCCGGATCAAGGGTTTCATTCGGAATATTATTCCGGATCAAGGATTATTCCGGATCAACAGCAACATTCCGAATCAATACAATTATTTCGAATCAAGACTTTATTCCGGATAAGTGACATATTCCAGATAAAGGATTTATTCCGGATCAAGAGTTTTGGTGAATATTCCGAGTGAAGAAAAACATTCCGAACGAAGGTGACATTCCGGATGAGTGTTTATTCCAAATGAGGGTATTATTCCGGATGAGCTATTTTTCAAGTTATTTTAATTTCAGTTTTTAATTTTCTGCTTTTTAATTTTAAGCTTTATTTTTCCCGCCTTTTTCCTTAGTCGCACTTCACGTTTATTTGCCTTAGATTTATTTTAGTCTTGCCTTAGTTTTAAGTTTTAGTTGCGTTTTAAGTTTGCCTTAGTTAGATTTAAGTTTGCGTTATTTATATTAATTGCCTTTTAATTTCTGCCACACTTTTAAATACTTGCCATTTACTTTAAATTAGACTTAGATTTACTTTAAAGTCATTTACTTTAATTGTTTTGCACATTTTATTTAAAAACAACCAAAAATATTTGTTTTACCAAAATCAACTGAGTCGTACTTTAAGCCGGAAATCAATTCGTTACCGAGAACAACAGTTGAACCTAGCAATATCTCTGTATCAAATGGCGCCGCTGCCGGCTCTTTTCGTAAAGATTAACGGTTTTCTGTGAGAGACGCGTTGCTTTTTGGGATCCGTTCACTCGTGAACGTTATTTTTCGTGTCAAAAATTTTCATAAAATCCCAAAAACATTGAAAAATCATAAAAAGCATTTCTTTTTCAAAAGTTTTGCACCAAAAATATTCCTCTTTATCCTCTATTATGTTTAATTCTTTTCTTTACCCCTCTTAATTATAATTCTTCATGGATTCGTCTTGTGTACGGTGAGGGAGACCATTGCATGGTTTTCAAACATGTCAATGGTGTACTTGTAAGCGGTGTGGTTTTGATATCGATGATACACAATTTGGATTTTGTCCATTTTGCAATTCAACAAACTCATACTTCTCCTCTTACAATACTTTCCCACCCTCTCCCGTCTATGACAATCCCTATCCTCAAGATGCACCGGGTTTTTCCCCATACCCGTGGTGCTATATTTGTGGGGGCCCTCGTGATGCTTCTTCTTGTGATCCGTCGAAGGTCTTTGAGAAAGTTCCGTGCTATCATCCAAGTGTTTATAACTTTGAGCCCCCACGTCACACTATCAATCATCAACCCTTTTGTGCACTTTCTCCTGAGCAACTTGCCACAATTTTTGACAACTTTCAAAAAGTTCAAGAAGCTTGCAACAAGATGATGGAGAAATGTCAAGCGGATCAACACTAAGAGCAGGTATCTAAACTTAATGCTTATACTCCTCCTCTTGTGCCTCCATATTATTATGACAGTGATGACGATGAGAGTCCTATTTCTTGGACCGATGAGAATGCTATTCCTTCTCACGACTTGCCGGAGCCTAAGGATTCAACCATCCTAAGGGATAAGGATATTAGCACAAATCCTGCAAAGGAATCCGACGAATTCAATACGTCTAGTGCTGATAACCTTGTCCCAATTCCAAGTGAATCTGAGTTGACATCCGACAGTGACGATGAGTATGATGCACTTTCTTCTGATGATGTTCCTTCCACCAACACTTTGGAAGAGGATTCTTTGGCTTTCTCTAATCCTCTTTTTGATCAAGATGATGATTTTACTTCTAGTGATGACGAGTCACTATCCGATGAAGACGTTCCGAAGGAAACTTTCAAGATTTATTCGAACCCTTTATTTGATTTTGATGACGATTACATATCTAGTGAGGTGAATCCTCTCTTTGACGAAGGGATTGAGGACATTGATAGCTCTTATTCTCCTGCTATTGATGAGCATGCTTTGTTAGCCATGCCTCCTTCTATCGCAGAGGTGGAGAGTTCTGACTCTACTGGAAAGGTACCACAGGTGGAAGGTAATTCTTCTCTTACTTCTCATACTATCTTGCCCCCTCATCCTACTGAATGCACGCCCAAGCGGGGGATGTATCAATTTCCCTCTCCGGGAAATGAGAATGAGTGCTTTGACCCGGGGGTGACACTGACCATTCTATGTTTGATAACCTTACGGCTTTGCCAATTGGTCCGCATCCATTGTCTTTGGAGGATGACAATAAGATTCCTATACCCACCCCACCCCCTGAGGATCAAGATTTCACATACTTCTCGTATGTTGAACGGACCTTTCTACCGTTTAAGACTTATCCTCCTGCCTCTCCTTTATTATATTCCTCCGGGAACAAGGACAAGGTTTTTGATCCCGGTATAACATTTGAGGCTTCCCCATGGACCATTTAATTCGGGGACGAGTCAGGCTCGTGACTCGGATAACAAAAACAAGCGCTTTTTGGGAGGCAACCCAATTATCTATCTATCTTTTTCTTTGTTTTCACCATAAGTGTAGGGGGAGACCCGTTGGTGTTTGTTCTTTCCTCTCTTCTACTAATCAGGGATTCGAGCGCTCAATGATCCACTCTTGTTGATTCTTGACGACCCGTGATTCCGTGTTCCATTTTCCCGGTTCTATCCTAAACTCTTTTTGATTCTCTATTTTATATTTTCTCAATATTAAAATAGGAATCTCTTTAGTTGTCCTTTCCTTCACAAGATTTAAACACAGTGCACAATGTCCTAAGTGTAGGGAATTTTACTCCCACATGCTTAAACATTGAGGACAATGTTTATCTTAAGTGTAGGGGGGACTTCTATCGAAGTTAAGTGGCATTTTCCTTGTATTTGTCCTCATTTTAACCGGAAAATCAATTTTTCGACATTTTTCAAAATTTTTGATCTATTTTGGCCTATTGATTTTTACCTTTATATAGTTATTTTCTTTCCTTATTAGAATAAATATTTAATAAAGTGGTTTTAATTTTTAAACGTTGTGAATCTTTTGACTCAACCCGAGTTTACTTATCTAAGTTACTCTAGCTAGTATCCTTAACATGTTTAAGTGAAGTTTTGCTAGGCTTTTATATAGGGAGCCATAAAACGCGAAAGTCTTAACTTTCACGGGTTAAGAACAAGAACTTTTCGCAAGTTCCTATAATTGATCCTAGAGAGTCGTCTATCAAGGGAACTTTAAAATGCGATTTCTAAACTTGAAAAAGTCCAAGAGTTTGCAAGATCCTATAGACGACTCGAAAACCCAAAACTTTGATTTAATAGGCTAAGCATCCACGAGTCTCATTACTTGAGATTTTAAACTGTGAAGAACGAGAGATGATAGAGTCAATTATAAGTTCGGTATTCTTTCGTGAATTTATGTGAGTTAATTATGAGCTTATTCTCCCATCGCCTGCTAATAAATTTATCTGCAATAAATAAGGTTGTACGATTTGAAAAGTTACTTAGCTTCTAGCCCAAGATCGTTTAAAAGTTGCTCGGTATAGATTAGAGTTCATAGCCAAGGCATAACTTATTGAAGCGGGATGCGAAGATTGGCGAGTCCAAAAAGGTCCTAACAAGACATGAGGGCTACATTTTGTTGCTAAAGATCCAAAAGTGATGTGAAGAATCATTTATCGAAAATCAATATGAAGGATCGAGACACACGGCGAAAAGTAAAAACTCCCTAAAAGTCATGGAGAAGTCTATCCAAAAAGGCCCTAACAAGGTATGAGGATAAATGAAGCCAAGTCCAAAAAGGAGGCGTATCGTTGTATATCAAAGTCCAAAATAAAGATTAGAGAAAAATGAAGAAGTCGTGGTCCAAGTATGAATCTCTCTAAACTCCAAGTGAAGAAATTACTATATGAAGAGAAGAAGATTATTTCATGAATGTCTCTCAAGGTTTGAACTATGAAGTCGCTGCCAAATATCGGTCTAAGAAAGGTCTCAAATCGCGAAGCGAGTTATGCCAAGATATGAACTTTATGAGGTCCCGAGAAGCAGTTTTAAAAGATTTTGTCCTTTAGCTAACTATTGATTAAATCATTCACTTTATTTTCGGACTAAATAACTATCGAAATAAGTCAACAATGCATCCTCGTGATCATTCAAGACAAAAATAAAATATAAGAGATACACCTAGGAATAAGGGAGTCTAAGTGAAGAATTGGCCCACATGAGTTCGTGTTAGTTTGCTAACTTATAATAACAATGATCTCGTTTCTAAGCGTGGTTTGGAGAAAGTGAAAACTTGAGGATGATGATTATTCATGACATTTCCAAAACCCAAGGTATGCTCTTGATTTCTTTACTTTGAATGTTTGTAATTTTCTATCTCTTTAATAAAGGCCAAGGTGGATTGACTTTGATGAAAAATGTAAACATGCTTTGTAACTAATGCATTGCATGAGGGCATTGCAATGGTCAAGTGTAGGGGATTTGATATGTGTGTAAACACCCATCCTTTTTACCACTTAATTACAATAATAACCGAGCAAAAACGTGTATTTTATGTCTTTTATGTCGGAATTATGCGTGGTTTGTGTTTTTGTTGTATTTAGGACGAAAAGGTGAAAAGTGGATAAAACACGGGCATTCACGGGCTTTTATTGAAGAAAAAGATGAAATACAAAGTCAAGAAGTCAAGAGTGCAAAAAGAACGGAAGTCCAAGACCAATTCTGAAGATTTATCGAAGAAAAAGTCAAAAGATGGAAGTTTATCAAAAGCCGAAAAACTCAAGTCTAATTTATTGAAGAATTATAAGATGAGTTTGAAGAAATCCCGAGCCAAAAGTCATTAAAGTCTAAGATTTAAGAAGATTAAAAGGCTTAAGGACTAATGGTGCAATTAAATGAAGATTAAAGGCTTGAGGGACTTAATCATGCAATTAAGAAGAAATGAAGGAGGGGAGGAATCTTCCTAAGCACTCCTTAATCCTCCCCTATAAATAGTCATTAGGATTAATCTTTTCATTTTTGTTGGCTAATAGTGACAATTAGTTCTTCCACTTTTAATTACCTTGTCATTTAATTACTTGTCAAATTTAAATACTTGTCTTGCACCTTAATTACCATTTAATTTCAAGTAAGTGTTCTTTTAATTCTTGTTAATCTTTATCTTAATTGTTTGATCTCATTCTACCTTTCTTTAATCTTTGATTTTTATGTTTATGTTCATGTTCATGTTCTTATTTTGATCAAAGTAGGTTTTGATTATTGTGGTTAGTTTTGTTAGTTTGATTGTTTTGGATTGATTGTTTATGATTAATAGTTGTTTATTGATTAGTTTGATTTAATCTTGTGGTTGATTTTGTTTAAGTTTGATTAGATTCGTGTGAATATCTTGTTCCATGTTCTTCGGGGTGTTTGTTTTCTGTTTCTGATCTTTCCCAGGGATATTCCGCATCAAGCCAGTATTCCGAGTAAAGGATTTCAAATAAGTGGTTCATTCGGAATATTAATTGTTCCGAACCAAAGTCGTTCATCCGGAATATTGGACATTCCGGATCAAGGAGATTCATTCGGAATATTTATTATTCCGGATCAATACCTTCATCCGGAATATATATTATTACGGATCAATACTTTCATTCGGAATATTTGACATTCCGGATAAGCCAGTTATTCCGGATCAACAGAATATTCCGAATGAAGGGAATATTCCGGATCAACCTAACATTCCGAACGAAGGGAATATTCCGGATCAAGCAAGTTCATCCGGAATAATTTATTATTCCGGATCAACGAGTTTATTCGGAATATCTTGACATTCCGGATCAAGGGTTTCATTCGGAATATTATTCTGGATCAAGGATTATTCCGGATCAACAACAACATTCCGAATCAAGACAATTATTCCGAATCAAGACTTTATTCCGGATAAGTGACATATTCCGGATAAAGGATTTATTCCGGATCAATAGTTTTGGTGAATATTCCGAGTGAAGAAAAACATTCCGAACGAAGGTGACATTCCGGGTGAGTGTTTATTCCGAATGAGGGTATTATTCCGGATGAGCTATTTTTCAGGTTATTTTAATTTTAGTTTTTAATTTTCTGCTTTTTAATTTCAAGCTTTCTTTTTCCCGCCTTTTTCCTTAGTCGCACTTCACGTTTATTTGCCTTAGATTTATTTTAGTCTTGCCTTAGTTTTAAGTTTTAGTTGCGTTTTAAGTTTGCCTTAGTTAGATTTAAGTTTGCGTTATTTATATTAATTGCCTTTTAATTTCTGTCACGCTTTTAAATACTTGCCATTTACTTTAAATTAGACTTAGATTTACTTTAAAGTCATTTACTTTAATTGTTTTGCACATTTTATTTAAAAACAACCAAAAATATTTGTTTTACCAAAATCAACTGAGTCGTACTTTAAGCCGGAAATCAATTCGTTAAGATACCGAGAACAACAATTGAACCTAGCAAAATCTCTGTATCAATGGGATAAAGTGTGTGGAAAAAGGTGAAGCCGAAGAAAATCCATGGAAGCACCAGGTAGTTTCATGCTTTGAGTGACGGTAATGAACTTGTCTAGATGTTTGTTGGCATCATCATCCGGTAATCCGCTAAACGGGCAAGCGTTTTGAACTTGCTGGATCATGTGATGCTTCAACGAAAATTCTGGAGCCGTAATTTGCATTGGCGCAATCGGTCCTCCGCGTCCGTTCATGGTGGGTTGACACAGTTCCTCCATTGTTCGTAAATCAGGTAGGGGAACATTGTTGTTGTTGTTATTGTTATTCAAATTGGGTAGAGGTGGGTTGTTATGCACACCAGCCATATCTAAATCTTCACGAGTCTCGGGCTCAGAATAATTTGAAGATCTAGTACGCATACACCTGCAGAAGTGAAAAGTACCAAAGAAAATATATATAATCTTTTTGGTGCAAAACCTTTGGAAAAGAATTGCTTTTTATGATTTTTTAATGTTTTTGTATTTTTGAAATTTTTTATAATTTTAATGGATTTTTGAAAATTTTTAGCAAGGAAAATAACGTTCCTAAAAGAACGGGTCCCAAATTTCAATGCGTCTCTCACTAAAAACCGTTAATCTTAACGAAAAGAGCCGGCGGCGGCGCCATTTAATACAGGGCTTTTGGCCGAGTATAAAATAATTTCGTAGTTCCGATCTCTTCAAATTGATTACCGTTAATTAGTGCGACTCAATTGTCTTTTGGTGATCAAGAGGATGGTTTGTTTGATTATCTATTTTGTAGAATCTTGATAACCTATGAATCTATGAAGTGGGTTGATGATTTCTAGAGAGAGAAACAGAGAGAGAAAGTGAGAGATAAACTATGTGTCTTTTTATTCAAAATGAGAAAAGTGAAAATCAACAACCAACCCCTTTCCATGGTGGAAAGGGGTATTTATATCCAAGGCCCTTATTTGGGCTTGGGCCGACCCATGACAAGCCCATGGGTCGGTTTCTTACTTAATTTAATAAGTGACACTAACTACGAGCTATTACAACATAAATAATATTGTGGAGTGACCGATACTTCTAGTATACGTAAAAACGTATTTCTAACAATCTCCCCCTAAGGGAGGTCACTCCACGTTACAAAGTTCTAAACCTAGCATACTATACTAAGTCTTCGTTCTTCAGCTCGTAGTCTTTTCTTCTTTCTTTTTGTTGTGAATATTTTGATTTGATCTTTTTGGCTTTGGCTTGAGAGCATTGTTCTTTTGACCAATCACGTGCGATCTTTGCCTTCTTGTGAAACTTGCCTCCTCGTGACTCCATGTTCCACACACTTATGTCTTTTTGTTGAATTCTCGAAAGCTTCAGAGTTTGGTACAGCGGAAGACTTTATTTTGTACTTTCTTGAATTTTGCTGAACTTTGATGTAGAAAAACATAAGCATGTGGGAACGACTTCAACAGGTACACCGCAACACCACCGTCTTCAACTGGCACACAGCAACGCCACCGTCTTCAACAGGTACACAGCAACGCCACCGTCTTTAACAGGTACACAGCAACGACACGAATAAAATGGCTTTGACATTTTATTCTAATTCGGTAGCATTTTACCTCCGGTCGGTGAATACCGTTGGACGATATTAGATATCGTACCCGTGACGGATAGTTTCCATTAAGTAACTTCTTGACAGGATTTCGCGGGTAAACCCGTTCTCTTTATTCGACCGTCCAAAGCTGACTGCGAACATAAAGAGTGAATCACTTGGATAAATTATCCTTGTGATTTGAAGCCGTCAATTCATGAAACCTGGAACAAGTGAATTTCAATTAAGATTTTCACCATCGTTGCTTTCCAGTTATCACGAGCTCAATTCATAAAGAATCTTGCACGTCACCTACCAAGTGCTGTTTGATGTTAACACTAGAAGGATTTCCACTCGTCACTGTGATCAATAAAGAGTCACTCTGAGTGTTCTGGCAAGATCATATGATAATGCGTAGAGGCCTGGAACGAGTTTAAGTTCAATTAAGAATTAAACCACTGTTTTTTTCCAGTTTTTCACAAGATTGGTTCTAAAAGAACCGCACGTGTAACCTACCATGAGCTTGTTTGATGTTGGCTCAAGCAGGATTTCCATCTTCATTGTAATACTTACGTATTACTCGGATGTTCTGGCAATATTATAGGAATACTGCGTAGGACTCATGAAAAATCTCTTACTTTTCACAGTGTGTGAGAAAGCAAGGAATAAATGGAAAGTGTCTTAATGAGACTTTTGATGATCTCGTGGCTCTAGACTCGATAGTGCGTTTTGATTTAGTGAGCGATGGCTGGAGAGGAGTGCCACCTTTTCAATATCAGTCTATTCGGAGTGAATAAACCAATAGATAACGTGTTGATCTCCGTGTGATTAAAACAAATACCTTTTGAGAGATATTTGAGTTAGCTGGGAAGGGTTGTGCATTGCATCACTGGGTCCATGATGTCTTTCTTCAATATCAAGAATCATTAACAAAAATGATCTCAATAGCATATGTATTGACCCGGTTTCTGCCTAAAGTTGTACGGAGGGCTTCTTTCTTTACACCCTTTATCTTTACATTTCTTTTTCATTCTTCAACCCCTTCGGTACTTACCAATACATCATCACTAGCACCTTGTTGTGATTGTTCCAGTGCTAGCATCAGTAATTAGTCGGTACTCAGCTACGTTCACATTCTTTCTCCGTCTTTCCTAGGACTTCTAATTCTATCTAGGGAATTGTCCTTGGGAAGATACCATCGGCTCTGATGAATCATTGGACTAAACCTATTCCTACCACCCTTTTGTCACCACATACGTCGTGAATTAAGCGTGTTTTGGGAAAGTATAGCCACCATGAAAAATCCTTGAAAATCACCTAAGATACTTGTGATATTGAAATCAAAAGTTTTGTACCTTGGGTGTTTTGTTCATCAAAAACATTCCCCCTTAATACGTGCTTTACACATATTAAGTTGGATTATCGTTAAGTCTTTTTCATCTTTTAGCCAAGTATCATTTAAGTCTCCTTAATCCCATTTTCTCCCCTTATCCTAAATGTTAACCATTAATATTCGGGATATTGAATGGATTAAACGGTCTTTGGGTAAAAAATGAAATCGATGTTTGGCTATAGAACATGTTAATGCTCCCCCTTAAATTAATAAGGGATAGTTGTAGTGCTTTAGTATGATATATTTTGAAAGATTTAGAATCTCGTGAGAAATTCTTGAAAAATTATCATACCTTAACACTACATCAAGCCGTAAAAGCACAATATTCACAAATTTACATATTCACAATTAAAAACCAATATAAAGTGGACCTGAAATGTACGAACCATTAGATGGATCGTTGCAGTAACTTGTGGTGCACTCCATATGGTCTACCACCAACGAATCTTTCTAAGCTCCTCATCAATCTACGTTCACGGAGCTTTTGATCAATCTTCTTGATCACATACTTCGCCATTTGCCGATAACCCTGATGCCAATCCTCAGTCATCTCTGGTAAAGTCCCACCCGAATTAAGATGCTCCAACTTTCCTCTGACGTATAGGAGAGTCCCATCACTGTACTTATAAAGCTCACCCACCCTCATAAACTTCATTAACCCTCGACTGTTCAAGTAGAAAATGCCGTAATTCGGGACAGAAATGCCGGTATAGGGACATCTATCTACATGTTGAGGTAGAACTTGATTCATTGGACGGGTGAGGTTAAGCTTCCTTTGGTAGCTTTCGACTCCCAATTGAAGATCTTCAACTCGTTTCTTGATAACAACGCTTCGTGTGTACATACGAAGTGCTGTATTCAAAGCAATGATGTCTTCACGAGCAATATGGGTGAGTTGATCCCGGGTCATCATAAGCAACATGTCTTCGATATCCTCAAGGCGAATGATAGAAAAATATCCCTGCTGGATTTTGTATTCTCTGTCATCCTCCCTTTTCAGACGAATCTCCGTCACATGATAATAGCCATTCTTGGCTTCAGTTTTCAGTCCCAAACTGCTGGAGATGCGAATATTGGATCTAACGTTGCTTCCTGAATTGGCTAAGCAGCAACCCCTGTACGCCCTTCGGACTCGTTCGTCCCAATGAGATGCACCTATAACAGCATACATATCATAATTACGAGTTACCCTTGGGACCCAGAGTCGGTTTACCTTTTCCTCGATCCAGGGTATTGTCCCCCAGTTGGCAGCTTTCAGCAAGGTCAAGGAGGTTGCGTACTTTGATGAACCCTTCAGAAGATACTCAAGATCATAGGTGACGAAGAAGTCGAGAGCAATTTGATTATCTTGAGAAGGATCAAGTGGAGGTGGAGCTCTTTCTGATTCATGGAGGCCTGGCCTTTGAACGGTGTTAAGAGCTTTCAGGACCTCGTCAGCATAATACTCGAACTCCATTTGGGTTAACCTGGTTTTGGCACGAATTCTCTTATCCTTTAGAGCTCTCTTCACCAAAGACGGAGTAACCGAAGTCTTATACTCATGAGCCAGAAATGCACACAAGTCTATCGGACTACGGATGCGGAGATATAGAACATCTCTGTCAGCGTCTGTGATTGGATCATATTGAGCCACTGTCGTGATCCAAGCTTGTGGCGGAGCAGTCTCATCAATCTCCAACGTGTCCGCCCAGTCCCGTGTGCTTGACTCTGGAACAGTAGATTGTGGTTCTTGTTGTAGAGGAGTAGAGACATGAACACGTGCTGGTTCTGATTCAGGCATCTCGGCGGTGTCATGAACAGGCGAGTGTTATGCAGCTTCAGGTTCAGTTACCGACTCTGCAATCACAGGAGCAACAACAGAACTAACAGGGTTAGTGGTAACAGGTATAGACACAGGAATAGATGTACCGGGAATCGATGACGCTGTAGTAGCATTCACATCGTGGCGCCACTTGGATCGTCTTAATTCCGTTGAGGTGGATTGTTCCTTCTGCGCAGCATCTTTCTTAGACTTGGTTCCAGACTTAGAAGGTTTCTTTGTGCTGGCAACCTTATCCCCTGTTTCCGGCTGTTTACCACCATCATCCTTATCGCTATCCTCGTTGCTTCCCTTAGCACTCTCCTCATTTCCATCACCACCATCATCACCATCATCATCATCATCATCCTCATCATCATCACCATCATCATCCTCTTCTTCTTCTTCTTCTTCTCCTTCTTCTTCCTCTTCTTCTTCACCAGTACCCTCTTCCTGTTCACTTTCTTCCCTTTCTTCCTCAGGCAGAATGTGGTAAGGTACCACACTTCCAAACATCTTGAACAACCGATCATCCTCCATGATAGCGTCATTCAGGGATTTGTAGAGTGTCCGTTGAATCTTAGATTTATCAAAAGATCCAAGTTCCCTCATGCGAGCTTTGAGGATCTTCTTTAATTCAAAATCCGTCAAGTCATAGGCAATTTTGTAGGCGGAGTCAGAAGGATTGGATGACTTGATCATCAAGTTATCAGCCGCGAGTGTCTTCAACTCATCACGCAGTTTTGGCATAATGGATTCAACGGATTCTTTCACTCTCTCTTCAACAGAAGCTTCAAGTGCTTCTTTCTGCTCCTTGTATTTATCCCTTATAGCTTGAAGTCTCGTGATTCGTGCAGCATGCTTATCAGCTTCAGCCTGCTTAACTTGAGTTAGTTCTTCTGCATGAGCTTTACGTGTCAACTCCATTTCTGCAGCGAACTTAGCAAGCATCTCTTCTTGGGCTTTCTTAGATGCTTCTTCACTTTGAACTCGTCTATGTAGCTCTTGGCGAAGTTCATCCATCTCTCTTTTTTGATTATCCGTATGTTTATCCAACATTTCTGCCATTACAAATGCAGCCATTGTAGACGATGCAGAGCTGCTCTGGGTTGGTTGAAGAGGCTCGGTTGTGACCACAGTACTGAGAATGGGAGTTATTGGAGGTGGAAGGAATGGTGTTGAAACCGGTCGGGTTGGTAAGGGTTGTATTGGTGGAGGTTGAGTTACTAAAGGTTGAGTAGGTACCATGATTGTAGGAGCACCAGACTCCTTTTCAACACTTGCTGAAACGGGGATGGATGTCTCCTTCGAAGTAGAATACCGTTCAGGTGATCCAAACTCATAAACATCCTCTGGCTCCTCGTACTCTTCTTCAATATTCATCTGTGCACCCGAACCACTACCTCCCGTGTCTTTCCTACTCCTTTCAATAGCTATCTTCATTAATTTTCTCTCAGCCTTGTCAAGAGTAGGATCATCAACATTTTCTTCGTCACGTAGAACAAACTCATCAGCAGTGCCTTTTCCCTTCTTAGCCTCAGTCTTCTTCTTCTTGGTTTCGGGTTCAGGTAAAGCAGCTGGTTGCTTGCGTTTACCTTTACTCTTGACCGTAGTAGACGAGTCTTCTACTGTCTGAAGGCTTGCTTTTAGCTTCTTGATTTCTAGCAGCAGTAGCTTGTAATCAGCAGAACCTTTAATTTTATCCGTCAGAAGATAATCGGGAATAGGACCAGGAATCACACCACCAGATGGTCCTTCGTGCCTTAGATCCACAGTATGATCAGCCTCTTCAGTGTGATGACGACTTACTGCACGCCTATCAATAGTAACATCATTCTTCATAAAATAATTAATGATAAGCTTGATAAACCGAGGGTAAGGAAAGAAATTAGTCTTCCTTCTTGTTTTGGAAGAGTTGAAAGGTGAATTCTTCCCACAACAATAATGCATAATCTGCATTTGCGCCTATGTATATTCCATGGAAGATGTTCATAATTGGGCTACGCAAAGCATCATGTCCACTGGTTTTAGGTGTAAGACATCTACTAAGAATACCCAACATTGCTCTCCACGGTTGACCTACTTTAGCGGTGGTAAACTCAGACACAACTCGTATGTCAGGACATCCAAGAGCATCGAACATCTCCATGAGTTCGTCTTTAGTAGGATCCCTAGAAAATGACATACCTTTGGGTGTATCCCGAATGCCAAATATCTTACGGAAGTCTGAAAGAGTAAGTGTCTGCTGCTTGTTGTCGAGAGTGAAGGTGATCTTGTTTGAAGTACTTTCCTTGGTAGCCCAGAACTCATACATGTAATCATATGGCACCGAGGCAGTACTCCTTAAGGCATTCTTAAAGTGAGAGTGATCAAGGATTGCTATGGCTACTTTAAATCCATGGTGAGTGGATTTTGAGACTTGCTTCAGCCGGTAATTGTTTGGTATGAACTTGAGGGCTCTTGCTTCAGCAATTGCGGCTGCTCTAGAGTCTTGGATTGCTTGTACTGTTGGATTAGTCATCGTATCTGCTTAAGATAAGACATAAAAGGTTGATGCACAAAAATATATAGATATGTATCATTATTACTTCTAAGCATAACACATTTCAACAAGTACTTATAGCAGGCAAATAACTATCAATCAAATAACCCTTCATCCGGAACTCTTCATTCGGAACTCTTCATTCGGAACACCTTCATTCGGAACTTCTTTATTCGGAAGTCCTTCATTCGGAACTTCTTCATTCGGAAGTTCTTCATTCGGAACTTCTTCATTCGGAAGTCCTTCATTTGGAACTTCTTCATTCGGAAGTTCTTCATTCGGAACTTCTTCATTCGGAAGTTCACTCGGAACTTCTTCATTCGGAAGTTCATCCGGAACTTCTTCATTCGGAAGTTCATTCGGAACTTCTTCATTCGGAAGTTCACTCGGAACTTCTTCATTCGGAAGTTCATTCGGAACTTCTTCATTCGGAAGTTCACTCGGAACTTCTTCATTCGGAAGTTCATCCGGAACTTCTCTCATTCGGAAGTTCATCCGGAACTTCCTTCATTCGGAAGTTCGTTCGGAACTTCCTTCATTCAGAAGTTTGTTCAGAACTTCCTTCATTCGGAAGTTCGTTCGGAACTTCCTTCATTCGGAAGTTTGTTCAGAACTTCCTTCATTCGGAAGTTCGTTCGGAACTTCCTTCATTCGGAAGTTCATCCGGAACTTCCTTCATTCGGAAGTTCGTTCGGAACTTCCTTCATTCGGAAGTTTGTTCATCATGTTCATCTTAAACTTCGAAACTCACCCTATAAATGATTATTCTAGGCGCGTGCGTGAGATTTTAAGGCAATCTAAGGCAACTAAAGTGTCCTAATCCTAATCCGATCCAAAACCCAGCAAAAATCCCTAATAAATTAACCCTTAATTAGACACAAACCCTAATTGGATTTAATTTGATAAAACGAATCATTTAACTGAATTAAGAAATGATTTAGGCGAATTAGAGATTAAAGATTGATGTTTGTACCTTGTTTGAATGAATGAAAACGGATTGAGTTGATTAAAACGCGAGTTTGAAAGCTTGTGTGTGTGTTAAGTGTGTGTTAATGGCGGAAAGAGATGAAACAGTGAAGAAAATGAACGGGGGGGGGGGGGGGGGGTTTGGTTTGACTTAGGTCAAAAGTTTTTCAAGTTTCACCTTTAGTCCTTTTTAACCCTACAGTTTTTCAATTTCACTTTTTATTCCTTGTGTTTTCTAATCTCCCTAACCATTGTTAAATTTCACCAACTTAACCTTCACACAACTTTAAGCACCGCAACCTATTAGCAAATCTCCAAGATCTTAAAGCTATTCCAATCACATTGATCGAGCACAAGTCGTATTCTAAAGCAAGACCACTCGTTAGCCAATTAATTTTCCACAAACACTTTTGAAAATCGTTTTGATGACGAAGATGATTTAATATTTTCTCCCCCTTAAACAATGACCCGTTTTCTATTTAAAAGCTGTAGTCATTGTTTAAAGAGTCAAATATTGATGAAAGCATTTCCAATTAGTATCTTGAAAAAGATTGATTCGTGGTGGCAATAAGATTTCTCTTATTTTGACAAATTAATGCACTGAGACGTACACTAACTCGTGTTAGACCAAGTTGTAAAGTAAACTTGATCCCTTTGCATGATTTGGCTTGTAAATCATGCCCGAGAAAATTAATTCCCGTTGTGAGCCAACGTTTTCCAAGGAAATACGTGACTTTAATATGAAAACCGGGTTGCAGTCAGAAATAACTACAAGCCACAATGGGCATGTTTTAAAAATGTACAACTTTTATACGGACTCTATTTATGGCGCCGTGTCAATATTGATTGACATTTCTAAAGCCGTAAATATTACCGTACTAAAAGACATGCCCGATTTAAAAAACGAAAAATATTTTTGGTTTTTCTTGATTTTATAATTTTTAAGGTTTTTCTAGGTTTTATATTTTTTATGGTTTTTCTTGGTTTTATATTTTTGTATTTTCTTTTTATGGTTTATATATTTACGATAATATACATGATCACGAACACAGGATACGCCTGAATAGTTTACCACCACTATTCAGCTGATTCTTCTGCCAATTCTTTGAGAGTCGCTGGAGTAAATAATTTCATGCCAAGCTTGTCGATCAAAAACTCGATTCGTCCTCGATCTAAGGCTTTGGTGAACATATATGCCAGCTGATACTCAGTAGTGACAAAATACAGCTCGATCACTCCGTTCTCCACCTGCTCTTTTATGAAATGGTAGCGAATGTCTATGTGCTTGGCCCGGGAGTGTTGAACATAGTTGCAGCAAAGGGCAATGGCGCTCTTGTTGTCACAATACATCGGGATTTTGTTAAATCCCAAGCCGTAGTCAGTTAATTGTGATCTCATCCAAAGGACTTGAGCACAACAACCGGACATGGCGATGTATTCAGCCTCCGTGCTAGAAATTGCAGCGCTTTTCTGCCTTTTTGAAGACCAACTGATCAATCTGTCTCCAAGGAGTTGCACAGATCCAGAAGTGCTACGCCTCGTGTCTTGACACCCAGCATGATCGGCATCTGCGTATGATATTAAAGCAATAGAGGAATCTTTCGGATACCATAGACCATGATGAAGTGTTCCTTTGAGATACCGAAAGATCCTTTTAACAACATGTAGGTGCTTTTCGGTAGGCCGAGCCTGATACCGGGCACACATGCATACGGCAAGTTGCAAATCAGGCCTGCTAGCAGTCAGATAAAGAAGGGTGCCGATCATCCCACGGTAAAGTTTTGGATCGACAATAGTCACATTCCTATCTTCATCTAACTTAGATTTCTCCACCATTGGAGTGTCCACGGGGTCACAATTATCAAAGTTATATTTCTTTAAAGATTCTAGAGCATATTTGGATTGATTAATAAAGATGCCCCTGGGATTCTGAGAAATTTGTAATCCTAAGAAAAATGAAATTTTTCCCATCATTGACATCTGAAAGCGTGTGGACATTAGCTTCTCAAAGCGATTTGACAATTCTATGTTAGAGGCAGCAAATATTATATCATCAACATAAATTTGTACAAGAATCATGTCGTTGTCCTCCTTGAGAGTGAATAGAGTGGGGTCCACCTTGCCTTTGGAGAAGCCTTCCGAGATGAGATATGTTGAAAGGAGATCGTACCACGCGCGTGGAGCTTGTTTCAACCCATAGAGAGCCTTCTTAAGCTTGTACACATGATTAGGAAACTCCGTGCTAACGAACCCATCCGGCTGACTAACATAGACTTCTTCCCTTAGTTCACCATTCAGAAATGCCGTCTTCACATCCATTTGATAGACGATCATGTTCATATGAGCAGCATACGCAAGGAATAGTCTAATTGCCTCCAATCTTGCAACAGGAGCAAAAGATTCTTCAAAGTCTATACCCAAGGCTTGTTTATATCCTCTAGCAACCAATCTAGCCTTATTCTTCAATACTGCACCCATCTCATCGAGTTTAACCTTATAAACCCATAACAAAGTAAGGATGTTAACCTTGTCAGTGAGAGGAACTAATTCCCATACTTCAAGTCTTTGGAATTTATTTAGTTCCTCCTGCATGGCTTCAATCCAAGATGATTGAGTCATAGCCTGTTGCCAATTTTTTGGTTCAACTTCGGAGAGAAATGCATCAAAGTAGCAATAGAGTGCACTCTCTTGTAATTGATGGCGTGTAGAGACTGGTCGATCGAGATTACCAATGACATTCCTAATTGGGTGATCTTTTGTCCATTTGGTGCTGTGTTTTTCAATCCTAGGTGGTCTGGAGTGAACAATAGAAGGAGCTTCTTCTGAGGTAGACGCGGCTGAAGGGTTTTCAGGTATCGCTACACCAAAGAAAGGAAGCTCTTGTAGGTGAGCATATTCCAAATCATGATCAATATAATCCTCTTCAACATCATTAGGCACAAGTAAGGGTGATGATTCAGGTGTAGTTTGAGAATCACTTGGTAAAGGTGCATCCGGTTCAATGTTAATTGAAGATGCATTAGATAAAGCTTCATTAGCTTGAGCAACAACTTCAGGTATTGGAGCTATCACTACAAGTGCTGGAACTTTATCATTTGGGGGATCAAAGAATTCGTCAAACAACGGTTGAAACAATTTATCCCACTCGGGCCTTGTAGGTGGTAAAAATGATGTAGAAGTAGGATTATTGGGAACTAATCCGAAACTAATAGCACCGGTTCCCATCTCATGAAGCGCGGGTTCAGAGCTGCGTTGCTTAGAAGCCATCGCTGTCAGCTCATCGAAATCTGCGTCCATAGTTTCTACAATCTTACCAAGACGATGGTTGTAAATTCTGTATGCTTTCTTGGAGGGTGAGTAACCAATGAAAATACCTATATCGGCTTTCGGTTGAAGCTTGCCCAAGTTCTCACTATTAATGTTTGGATAACAAAGAGCGCCAAACACATGAAAAAATGAAACATCGGGTTTACGGTCATGTAGAAGCTCGTAAGGTGTTTTTCCATGGCGTTTCCGAATGATAGAACGGTTTTGGGTGAAACATGCAGTAGATATAGCTTCTGCCCACAAGAACAATGGAGCGTTCGCATAAATTAGCATAGTCCTAGTAGCTTCCATAAGCGTACGATTCCGTCTTTCAACGACACCGTTTTGTTGTGGAGTACGTGCAGCGGATGTTTCATGTGAGATACCAACTCCTTCATAGTAATCACGAAGAGTCTGGTTGACGAACTCTGTTCCATTGTCTGTACGAATACGGCGGACAGTAGTATTTAAACGTACCTGAATGAATTTCAGAAAAGTGATGATAGCCTTCGGTGCTTTATCCTTTGTACGTAGAAATCTAACCCATGTAAACCTGGAGAAATCATCCACAATAACAAGAATGAATTTCTTACCGCTCACACTTTCAGTTCTCATTTGCCCACAAAGATCCATATGCAAAAGATGAAGTTTTTCTTGATTGGTGTCTTCAGCTTTGGGCTTGTATAATTTCTTGGTACTTTTCCCCCTTGAACACGCGGAACATAAATGATCCTTGTGAAATTTGAGCTTTGGAAGACCACGAACTAATTCGTTTTTAGCCAGATGATTAATAGCATCAAAGTTAAGATGAGATAATCTGCGATGCCATAACCATGACTTGGTCTTAGATGCTTTAGAGAGAAGACATACTGGAGAGGCGGCCATCATGTCTTGTAGGGACAAAGTATAAAGATTTGCACCACGAGATCCCTTCAACAAGTCTTTTCCTTCCAAGTTGCGGATGAAACAAGTATGTTGTCGAAAAGCAACCTCTAGGTTGGAATCACAAAACTGTCCTACTGAAAATAAGTTATGACCAAGACCTTCTACATAGTATACCCTTGAAATCGTAACGTTTCCAATCTGATATTCACCATACCCCATTATCTTTGCTATATGATCATTACCGAATTTAACCGTTCCAAGAAACTTGCTGACGAAATTTCGGAGCATCGAGCGATCTCCGGTCATATGCTTTGAACAACCGGAGTCCAAATACCAGAGGATGATTTGGACCACCTGAAAATATCACCAGACGAGGACAATGTAGAGGTATCGGAATCTGAATTAGGGGTGGCAATTTCTGACCTGACACGAAACTCGACCTGAAACCGACATGAAAATTAACAAGTTCGGGTTGAATATATTGAATCTTAGGTCAGGTTTGGGTCAGCCTATCTGACCCGTTTATTAAACAGGTTAGGTTTGGGTTGGAAAAAATTAAGCAGGTCGACCCGACAACCCGTTTAAGATTTTTTTCCTTATATTAAAAATGATTAATATTTTACAATACATGTTAACTAGGTTAAACAGACCGAACATAAACACATTTAACATGTTTAACACGTGTAATGTGCCTACTTTTATATATAAAACTTGTTAAATGGATCAATATATAAACCTGTTTAACCTATTCAACCTATGTAACATATTTAACGTCAACCCAAATATATACATGGGTTAAATGGGTTAGGTTCGGGTTATGTGTAAACGGGTTAGGGTTGACATAACTAACCCGATTATTTAAATGGGTTAGGTTTGGGTTGGGATTTTCTGACCCGTCAACCTGACAACCCGGACCTACTAACCCGAACCCGACACGAATTGCCACCCCTAATCTGAATGTTCCTTGTTATTAGCAGGTACAGATTTAATAATCTTAGATTTGCTAACTTTAGGTTTCTTAGATTTCCTAGCCTTCTTCTTCCTAGTTGGTGGTGTAGATTCTAGTTGGCTTAAATCCTGAGGTATTTGTTCACTGATAGGCACTATAGTGGGGGCTGACCTAATTAAAGGGCGCTGTTTCCATACTTTAGTGCTAGTGTGCCTAACGAAAGGACGCTCAGACCTAACCTCAATGGATGCATTCCTAGTTAAAGGGCACATTTTTCCATCTAATGTAAAGGTTCTACCAATGGGACGCCATTGCCAGCCAACTTGGGTACGAGTTCTACCAGTTGGCTTCCATTCAAGATTATTCCTAATGGCATTCATTTCATTCACATGATCAATAAGACACAAATCATGACGTTGGGAAAACATACATTCATTACAATTCCAACATTTCAAATCAGAATTCACAAATGGTTTAGGCTTCTGCACAGGCGCAGAGCGTTTAGTCTTAACATGATTCTTTTTATTTAAAACTGAACTAACATTCCTATGGTGAGCTTCTACTTTCTTCTTGTTGGTACTACTAGTGGAGGGCTTGATCTTATCTTTCTTGAGTGGCGATCCTTTAGCCTTAGTAGACTCTTTTACTCTTGTAGAAGGCAAAGTGGGAATATTAGCAACAGATTTTAAAGGTGCCTTACTTGATGGTGCCAATGACGGTTTTGCTCCTAGGGTCTTATTGAATGGAGTTACAGCAATGGGTCTATTAGTGAGTAGTACAGAACCTGGTTTACCTATGTATTGCAAATATGCTAAGCAATATTGAACTCGCTTAATATATTCATGAGCCGAATAATAGTAGCTACTTGAGGGATCTAAGGCATAAAGATCGTCTAAAATATCCCTAACAAGATCTACATGCTTAATGGCATTCCTCATATAATCATCGTAGGTAACCGGGTTTTTCTTATGGAGCAGGTTCTTATAAAGCACTACTGACTTGGTTGTTGGAGCACTAGAGGACGGTGCAGAGTTGATAGCTAAGTTATTAACAGCTTCTTGTCGGGTGAGAAGAAGTGTCTCCTTTAACTCGGCCAAAACCATGTTTTTGTCAATGAGCAGGATGTTTAAGTCAGAGATTTCCTCACATTTTCGGTTCAATTGTTCAACATAAGATTGTTGCTGTGCCGCATTAAAAGCGAAGCGTTCTTCTAGTGAACCATAAATTTTGGACATTCCCTGTCTTGCACGATCCATCTCCCCTAGAATAGACGAAAGTCTAATTTCTAAGTCCTGGTTTTTAGACTCTGCAGCCTCTAGTTCCAATTTTAGTGTTTCATTTGATGACACATCTCTCTTCAATCTCATAATCTCTTCCTCTAATGCCTTAACTATTGCAATCATCTTGTCACTCGTCTCAACACTGTTTTCACAACTATTTGTTATCAAAAGATCCTCATTTTGAGTTTGTTGTTTTAGTTCTAAAGATATACAATGTTGTTCTAGTTGATTAAAGCGTTTTGAAAGTAAATTGTAAGAATCTTGTAGCTTTAAAAACTCAACGTTAGATTCGTGACAAGAATGATTATCTACCTCATTTACAGTATCAACAACATTTATAGAAAGATCGCACACATCATCACATATATTCACAGCATCACAGTTAATCATAGCGGATGTAAGCTCATTCGAATAATTAACATTTACAGTTGTAAGCACATCACACGAAATTACTTGGGACAAGAATCGGTCATATTCGGATAAAATCTTTTCCTTTTCAATTAATTGTAGTTCGTAAGCGGTGTCCATTTCATAAAACACTTTTTGAACTTCTGCAATTTCAAATTCAAGATTTTCCGAAAGAGATACAAAACTTCTTTTTAGACTTTCGACAAACGGATTGATCTCATTTTTAAACACCTCGTTCATGTGTTCGAAAGCCCATTCTCTAGCGTTTAAGCCATTTGAAGTCGTACATTCCAAAATGACCTTGTCAAAACTAACAAAGTATTGATTAATCTCTTGCAAGTTTAACCATACAGTGCTAACAAGTGGAAGATCCTTTGGAATTTCCTTAGGTCCTTCCATTTTGACAAGTGTAGGAAGTGTACTAGGGTTTTCTTCATTTAACATGTAGGTTGGTGCTGTAATGAGATCTTTGTCCATATGGAAGCGAATTCTAAAATCCGTTTTAGCAAGCTCCTGATTCATTTTAAAATAATCACAATCGGGATATTTTGCAAAGTTGTATGACCGATTCTCATCAACTAGATCCTTATTGGTGCGATCATCGAAAATAACAATCGGTTCTAAGACCAAACCTAATTGGGTTGCATTATAAAGTCTAGGACTATGGATAAAAGCTTGTTTAGCATACCGTGGGTTAGGGGGAAGGCCTTTTTGACGCGATAAGTTAAACTCTCTAAAAGATGCATCAAATAAGTGTACTAGTTGAGAGGCAGCGTATTGTCTTAAAAGCAAATAATCTAGACTTCTAATCTTATTAGCCGCATTAATTTCCATTTCATTCTTCTTAGACTCGAGTAATTCAAAAATCCGTTTGAAGTTTTTGAAAATTAGTGACCACTAACTCTTTTTCTTTAAGTTCGTTAGAAAGATCTGCCCTTAAGGTCTCAATTTCTTGCAAATGACCCATTTGTTTGTTTCGAAAATGATCATATTCGGGATTTGTTAGAACACTAGACGAAGGCACTAATTCCAAAGTTTGAACTTTCTCGTTGCATAAGGCAAGCTCATCAGACAAATTCTTATTCTTAGCTAGGGTTTCTAAGAGTGCAGCATTCATTTGGCTAAGTAATGTAGCAGGAACCATGACCAAGTCTTGTTGAGCAGGAGTATGCGTATGCGAAATAACTCCCGGTTGTGTTTCACTCAAAGTCTGGGGACTCACATTGATATTACTATCATTGATTATCTCCTCATTTGAAAGACTCACCACCGAAGACTCATTCGAATCAGCACACTCTTGCTCAACTTGATGTGGTTGAATACTAGTATCAGTGGTATTATCAGTGGTATTAATAAGTACCTCAGATCTCTTTTCTGGCCCTAGGCTAGAGATGGTTGCCATAAGAGCTGCCTGTGCAGATTGAAGTTCATCACAGTCGGAATCATAAGCATCAAGATCATCTGCTTGGTATGATGCATTCTGTGTGGTGACAACGTCTTGTTCAGCAATCCCTAGATCAGCAAGAAATGCAAGCTCCTCTTCATCAAGTTCCCTTCCTTGTGCCTGAGCGTTCACAAGATAAATCTTCTCTACAAACCATTGACCATCCCTTCTCCTCTTGGGTTTCTTGCAATCCCTGGACATGTGACCTTCTTCCTTACAGTTGTAGCATGTAATCATTCTCAACTTGCCTGTGGAATTAGCCCGTGGAGGAGTGTTGACAATTGGAGCAGGATTGACCGTGCGTGCATTGGTAGTTGATGTAGTAGGTCTCCCCTGATAAGGTTGAATGGGTTGAACCATTACCCTACCATTCTCAATAGTAGCTTGTTGGCGAGAATTGGATGAATTCCTCAGCTGATTGTTAGTAGGAGCTGATCCTCTAAATCCTCGTTTGCTTAAAGTCCTTGTGAGGTAAGCAGACATAGTGGTTAACACTTCAACTGGGTCAGTTCCTTGTTTGAATACAGGAATGGGGACTTCCTCATCATCACAATACATTGCTTGGTCTTGTTGAGCTGCATAATCACTAGAAGGAATACTCATGTGATCAGAGTAGCTTGATGGATATGCTGCATTCTCTTGATAAGAAGAATATGAAGGCTGAGTGATAGGTGTGTAAACACCCATCCTTTTACCACTTAATTCTGGCTAAAACGAGACCAAAACACGTATTTAATATCATTTGTTTGGAATTATGCGTGGTTTTTGTGTTTATTGTGTTTTCAGAGCCAACCGGATGGATAATGGAGAAAACATGGGATTGCACGGGTTCTATCGAAGAAAAGGACTCAAGATAAAGTCTATTGTCCAAGAGATGCAAAAGATTTGAAGTCACTGGGCCTATTCTAAGATTTATCGAAGAAAAGGACCAAAGATGGAAGATTTTCATAAGTCGAAGAAACTCAAGTCTATTAAACGAAGAAATTAAAAGACGAGTTGAATTTAATCGACGACAAATCCCGAATCAGAATCGAAATCGTCAACTAGTCTGAAAAGACGAGAAGACACGAAGAACGGGAGAAAGCCCACTCACCAACCAAGGGAAACACCTATAAATAGTCCACCTCTCACACATAGTGCCAGTTAGTTTTTGAGTTTTTAGTTTTTCTCTCCTCCACCTTTTTCTCTTTTCTGTTTCGTATCATCACCAACACCACTAGGGTGTTTGGTGATCTTGATCTTTGATTTTCAATCTTGTAATTTTAATCTTTGTTTGATCTTGTTAAAACATCAATCATCAATACAAGTTCTTGTTTAATCTTTCCATTTCATCTTGTTCATCATCATCTTTCTCTTCAAGTTTTTAAGTTCTTATTTTATTGAGTTTTGATCTTCAAAAGTTGTTGGGATTTATGTTTTTGTTGATGGGATTTGTAGTTTATGGTTAGTAGATGTTTAGTGATTAGTTTATTTAAGTTTTTGGTGAAAAAATTTGGTGATTTTTAGATTAAAATTGGTTTCCTTGTTCTTCGGGTAAAATTACTGTATCTGTGTTCCCAGGTTCCGGATGAACACCAAAGTTCCGGATGAACACCCAAGTTCTGAATGAGTTTTTTTGTTTAAAAAGTTCCGAATGAGTTTTTGTTTGAAAGTTCCGAATGAGTCAAAAAGTTCCGAACGAAAAGTTCTGAACGAAAAGTTCTGAACGAAAAGTTCTGAACGAAAAGTTCTGAACGAAAAGTTCTGAACGAAAAGTTCTGAACGAAAGTTCCGAACGAAAAGTTCCGAACGAAAGTTCCGAACGAAAGTTCCGAACGAAAGTTCCGAACGAAAGTTCCGAACGAAAGTTCCGAACGAAGTAAGGTAAAGTAGAAACTTCCGAATCAATTTTCTTTTGAGCATTTTTAAGTGATATTTACTGTTTTTTTTAATACTTAAATTTTAATTCAAGTTTTATTAATTGCTATTAAATTAATTGCTTTTAGTTTAAGTTTACATCTTAGTGCATTTAAACCCTTAGTAGATTAGAAAACCAATCCCCTTTTTAGTAACCAAAAACAAATCATTCCACTTAAGGCCGAGATCAATTCGAGAGGATTCTGAGAGACATAAATTGAACCCATTGAAAAAACCTTGTATCAAATGGCGCCGCTGCCGGCTCTTCTCGTTAAGATCAAAAGTTTTTTGTGAGAACTTGGATTTTGGGATCCGTTCACCGTGAACGTTACTTTTTCACAAAAATTTTCAAAAATCCTAAAAAATATAAAATTTTCAAAAATACAAAAAAATAGAAAAACCATAAAAACCAAAAATATTTTTGCTTTGTTTTTCTTTGTTCGTCCTTTTGCAGGTGTATGCGCACTCGATCCACGTCCTATCAAGAGCCCGAGCCTCTCGATAACTTAGACATGGCTGGTGTACAAAACAATAACAACATACCACCTCCAAACAACAATAATAACAACAACCCGCCTTTCAACAACATGAACAATAACAACAACAATGAGCCTCAACCGGATAATCGCCTGATGATTGAATTGCTACAAGCTCATGTAGATGGCAACACTGACCCAATTGTAATACCTCCAATTGCCGCCAACAACTTTGAGCTAAAATCAGGCTTTATCCAGATGGTCTCCGCTCAACCATTCTTGGGACGTACCATTGATGATCCACACGACCATATCAAGAGATTCTTGCAACTAACCAACACGGTCAAGTTCAATGGTGTTCCACAAGAGGTTATAAGGTTACAACTTTTTCCCTTTTCTTTAGAGGGACAAGCCCGGCATTGGCTTGCTAAGGAACCGCCACAGAGTATTCTCTCGTGGACGGATTTGGAAACTAAGTTCATCAATTACTTTTTCCCACCCTCTCGTACTACCGCATTGCGGAATGAAATCATAAATTTTGAACAAAAGTACGATGAGTCGTTCAGTGAATCTTGGGATCGTTTCAAAGATCTTTTAAGAAAATGCCCACAACATGGTTTTACCAAAGTACATCAAATCAATACTTTTTACAATGGTTTAAGCATGAGTGACCAAGATTCACTAAACAGTGCCTCGGGGGGTAATCTATTGGCTAAGACTTCCAATGCTGCTTGGGACATCATTGAGAATAAATCTCGTGTGCAAACCAAGAGTGTTCGGACCAATGTCGCTAGTGCTAGCACTAGTGACAGCGACAAGCGATTGGACAAAATCACTACGCTTCTTGAATCGCTTGTCACCCACACCGTCAGCAACAACAACAGCAACAACGCTAAAAACGCCCAAGTTAACGCTGTCAGCCAACCTTGTGAGATATGCGGTGGTCCTCACTCTTACACCACTTGTACTGCCACCCAAGACTACCCTGCTGAAAATGTGAATGCAGCTTATGGCACCTATCCTCAACCCGCTTATCAAGCCCGTCCTCAAGGTGACCGTAACTTGCTGAGCTACCGTTCTAACAATTATCTTTCCCCACCTGGTTTTCCCCCAACCAACTCAAACCAACAACAAAACCTCAATCGCTCTCCTCAACAACAACAACAGCCTCGACAACCATACATCCCTCCTCATAAGCAACAACAACCACTTCAACGAAACAACCAAGTCTACCAGCAACCTGCTTACCAACCACCCACATACAATGCTCCTCCCAACCAACCCACCGCTCTTCACCAAGAAGTGGAAACTTATATGAGGACTAACGATGTGATAGTGGGAAATCTTCAGAGAGAAGTGCTCAACCTGAAAGCAGACTTGGTCAAGCAAGGAAACGACTTGAGAGCCGACATGAGAAATACGTTGGATACCCAAACTAATGACTTGAGGAACATGATGGCTAGTTTCTTCCAAGGTAATCAACCCTCTTCTTCGGGTACTCTTCCGAGTAACACCGTTGCGAATCCAAGAGGGGAGATGAAAGCAATCACTACTCGAAGTGGTAAAGGTACCAAGGAACCCGAGCTTCCTATACCTCCACCGGTGGTTGTGACTAAGGAGAACGAGTCACCTGCTCCTATTCCTCATCCTTCTCCTTCCTCAATTTCTCCACCTCTTCCTTCTACCCCTCCTCCGCCCAAGGATGTGAGTGATCCTATTCTCCCGAAACCTTCATCTTCTTCCAATATACCTTATCCATCTAGGTTGAGGAAAGAGAAGCAAAAGAGCAAGGACGATATTCAGGTTTCAAACTTTCTCAAAATGTTTAAACAACTGAATTTCAACATCTCCTTCGCTGAGGCTCTCGCTCACATGCCAAAGTACGCGAAAATGTTTAAAGATCTTCTGAGCGACAAGGAAAAGCTCCTCGATATTGCCAACACCCAACTTAATGAGAACTGCTCTGCAGTGCTCTTAAGGAAATTGCCAACCAAGCTTGGTGATCCGGGTCGTTTTCTTATCCCTTGCAATTTCCCGGGAGTAGAGAATTGCATGGCCCTAGCCGATCTAGGTGCCAGTATCAATCTAATGCCTTTAAGCGTTTGGAAGCAATTATCTCTCCCAGAGCTAGTCCCCACTAAAATGACTTTGGAATTGGCTAACCGTACGGTTGCTTATCCAGTGGGGATAACCGAAGACCTCATTGTAGGAGTCGACAAATTCACCTTCCCTTCTGATTTTGTTGTCGTCGACTACGAGATGGACCCCCGTGTGCCACTAATTGTTGGTCGTCCATTCTTGAGGACCGGTCGCACTCTCATTGATGTTGAAGCCGGTGAGCTTATCATGAGAGTGGGTGACGATAAAGTAGTCTTCAACATGGGAAAGTTGTCTAAACAACCTTATTCATATGAGAGTGTTAATTGTATTGACGTTCTTGATGAGGCTTGTGAAGAACACTTTAATGATGCTTGCAAAAGTATTCCTTCCTCTCTTCCCAATGTTGAGACCGTGTCCTCTATTGATTCATCGTTGTCTCTATTTGGAGATAGTGATTTATTTTGGAACAATCTTGAAGACACCATGGGAGATTTGAATTTAGCTAATAATGATTCTCCTATCGATGGGGATGAAGACATGAATTTCTTTGACAATCTTCTAACCGAAGACAATCCTTCGCCTCCATCTCCCACGGTCATTGCTATCGATACTCCGACTTTGAAAACGCCTCCCGTCGAAAATCCTCCGGATTTGGAACTTAAGGAGTTGCCGCCCCATCTTGAGTATGTATTTCTAGAAGAAGAGAAGAAGTCGTCAGTCATCATTGCTAAGGACCTAAAGGAAGAAGAAAAAGCCCGACTTGTCGCCGTGTTGAAAGATCATAAGAAGGCTATTGCTTGGAAGATTTCTGATATTCGTGGAATTGATCCTCACTTCTGCACACACAAAATTCTCATGGAGGACGACTTTAAGCCCACAATTCGAAGCCAACGAAGGGTGAATCCAAAAATCCATGAAGTCATCAAAACAGAGGTTATCAAACTTCTTGATGCGGGTATGATTTACCCTATTTCGGATTCACCATGGGTTAGTCCAATCCATTGTGTGCCTAAGAAAGGCGGAATAACCGTTGTTCCCAATGAACACAACGAGTTGATTTCCACTCGTCTCGTTACTGGGTGGAGAGTTTGTATAGACTACCGCAAACTCAATGATGCCACGAGAAAGGATCATTTCCCTCTACCTTTTATGGACCAAATGCTTGAACGATTAGCGGGTAATGAATATTACTGCTTTCTTGATGGTTTCTCGGGTTATTTCCAAATACCCATCGATCCCCAAGATCAAGAGAAGACTACATTTACTTGTCCCTATGGCACATTTGCTTACAAAAGAATGCCTTTTGGCCTATGTATGCGCCCGGGACTTTTCAAAGGTGCATGTTAGCTATCTTCCATGACATGGTTGAACAAACCATGGAAGTCTTCATGGATGATTTCTCGGTCTTCAGGGATTCCTTCTCTTCTTGCCTTGCCAATTTGGAACGTATGCTTAAGCGGTGCGAAGACACTCGCCTTGTTCTGAATTGGGAAAAATGTCATTTTATGGTAAAAGAAGGCATCATGCTGGGACACAAGATTTCCAAAGCCGGTCTTGAAGTAGACCGTGCTAAAGTCGATGTTATCGCCAAGTTGCCTCCACCTTCAACCGTGAAGGGTGTGCGAAGTTTTCTGGGTCATGCGGGCTTCTACCGTCGATTTATCAAAGATTTTTCTCAAATCGCTCGCCCGATGACCCACCTCTTGGAAAAAGATACTCCTTTTATCTTTTCCAAAGAGTGTCTTGAAGCCTTCAACTCGCTTAAGGATAAGCTAACTAAGGCACCCGTCTTGGTTACCCCTAATTGGGAGATGCCCTTTGAGTTGATGTGCGATGCTAGTGATTTTGCTATTGGAGCGGTTCTGGGACAAAGAGTGAACAAACACTTCCAACCAATCCATTACGCTAGCAAGACAATGACAGGGGCACAATTGCATTATACGACAACCGAAAAAGAGCTTTTAGCTGTTGTCTATGCTTTTGAAAAATTCCGCCCCTATCTTGTCCTTTCCACCACAATCGTTTACACCGATCATTCCGCGTTGAAGTACTTGTTGACAAAGCAAGATTCCAAACCAAGACTTCTTCGTTGGGTTTTGCTGCTCCAGGAATTTAAAATCGAAATTCGCAATAAAAAAGGAGCAGAAAACCTAGCCGCGGATCATCTCAGCAGACTTGAGGATCCGTACCAAGGGGATCATCCGAACAAAGAAATCAATGATTCTTTTCCCTTGGAGACCTTAATGTCTATAAACTCGAAGTCGAATGAAACCCCGTGGTTTGTGGACTTTGCAAACTACTTGGCGGGTGGAATTCTCAAGGAAGGGTTGACGTCTCAACAAAAGAAAAAGTTCTTCACCGACATTAAGACTTACTTTTGGGACGACCCTTACCTATTCAAACAATGTGCCGACCTGATTATCCGCCGATGTGTTGATGGACCGGCAGCTTCGGAAATCCTTGATGCTTGCCACAAAGGACCCACCGGTGGTCACTTTGGTCCCAACTACACCGCCAAAAAAGTGTTTGATTCGGGATTTTATTGGCCCTCCATATATCATGACGCTCACGATATGGTTAAACGATGTGATGTTTACCAAAAACAAGGCACAATCACACATAAAGACGAGATGCCTCAGAATTTCATTCAAGAGTGTGAAATCTTTGATGTTTGGGGTATCGACTTTATGGGGCCATTCCCTTCTTCTAAAGGAAACAAATACATCCTTGCAGCCGTTGACTACGTTTCAAAGTGGGTCGAAGCCAAAGCTTTACCTACTAATGACGCAAGGGTGGTTTGTAGCTTTTTGAAAGCTCTTTTCGCTAGATTCGGTGTGCCTCGTGCCATTATTAGTGATCTTGGGACTCATTTTTGCAATGACCAATTTGCTAGAGTCATGGCTAAGTACGGTGTCAACCGTCGTCTATCCACAGCCTACCACCCACAAACTAATGGCCAGGCTGAAATATCCAACCGAGGACTGAAGCGAATTCTGGAAAGAACCGTGGGAGAGCATCGTGCCTCATGGGCTGATAAACTTGATGATGCTTTGTGGGCTTTCCGTACTGCTTACAAGACCCCGATCGGCTGTACGCCTTATCTTCTTGTGTACGGGAAAGCGTGCCACCTCCCCATTGAGTTGGAGCACAAGGCTTATTGGGCCTTGAAGTGGGCTAATTTTGATATTAACAAAGCCGGTGACCTACGCAAGATCCAACTCAATGAGCTCAATGAACTCCGTAATGAGGCTTATGAAAATTCTTTGATCTATAAGGAAAGGACTAAGCTCATTCACGACTCCAAGATCAAAAACCGAGAGTTCCATGTTGGAGACAAAGTCTTACTTTTTAACTCTCGGTTGAAAATCTTTTCGGGCAAGCTCAAATCTCGTTGGTCCGGCCCATTCACCATTGCCCAAATTTTTCCATATGGTACTCTCGAGCTCGCTCAACCTAATGGACCTAATTTTAAGGTGAATGGCAACGAGTGAAGTTGTACTTTGGTGAGGACACCTCTCAGGAGGTGATTCCATCCCTCACCACGTTCCCCATGAACTAATTTTGGGTCGAGTCAGGCTCGTGACTCGGTTATCAAAAATAAGCGCTCCTCAGGAGGCAGCCCGAGTATCTATCCTTTTATGTTTTAACCCCCTAAGTGTAGGGGAGCCTCTATAGAGTGTTTGTATTTGTGTGGTGATGTGATTACAGGGATTAGTGCACTCTTGGAAACTTTGAAGAACCGTGCTCCCGTGTTATCCGAAATCCGGTTCTATCTCTCAACTATCGTGATCCAATTTTCTTCATACTCACATTTGAAATTGATCACTTTAGTCGTCTCTTCCTTAACTTGAGTTAACCAACGTGCACAATGTCATAAGTGTAGGGGAGACTTTTCCCACATGCTTAAACATTGAGGACAATGTTTATCTTAAGTGTAGGGGGACTTCTATCGAAGTTTTAAGTGGACTTTTCCATGAAAATGCCTTCATTTAACCGGAAAATCCTATTTTTCAACAGTTTTCAAATTTTTTATTAACTTTGGCCATTTAGTCATAATTTTTAAATTTTCATCTTTGCTTTCATAAGTATATATCCCGCAATAAAGTCAAAATTTTTAATAAAGTGGTGTAGCTAGTTTAGAAGTCTTTGACATATTAGGCCCGTTGCGTTTATTTTGACTCAACCCGAATAGACTTATCCAAGTTTATTCTAGCTAGTATCCTTAACCATGTAGACCTTAATTGGTTTATTAGGCTAAGTATCCACGAGTCTCATTACTTGAGATTTTAAATTGTGGAGGACGAGAAATGATAGAGTCAGTTATAAGTCGGTATTCTTGCACAAGCTCACTTGGTGTAATTATTTGCCTATTCTCCCATCACTTGCTAATAAATTATCTGCAATAAGTAAGGTCGTACGATTTGAAAAGTTACTTAGCTTCTAGCCCAATATCGTTTAAAAGTTGCTCGGTAATGATAAGAGTTCATAGCCAAGGCATAACTTATGAAGCGGGGCGCGAAGATTGGCGAGTCCGAAAAGGCCCTAACAAGGCATGAGGATTCCATTTTATCGCTAAAGATCCAAGGTGATGTGAAAAGCATTATTCCCAAAGTCAATATGAAGGATCAAGACTCACGACGAAAAGCAATCAACTCCCATAAAGATCATGGAGAAGTCTATCCGAAAAGACCCTAACAAGGTATGAGGATAAATAGATCCAAGTCCGAAAAGGAGGCGGATCGTTGTATCTCAAAATCCCAATTAGAGATTGAAGAAATAATCATGAAGTCGTGGTCAACAAAGTTGGAGTACCCCTCAAAAGTCTCCAAGTGAAGAAACTCTATTACGATGAGAAGACCATTATCTCAAGCACGTCTCTCAAGATATGAAGTATGAAGTACATGCCAAATATCGGCCCGAGAAAGTTCTCAAATCGTGAACCGAGTTATGCCAAGATATGAACTTTTTGATATCCCGAGAAGCAGTTTTAAGAGATTTTGTCCTTTAGCTAACTATTGATCAAATCGTCCTACTTTGCTTTCAGCCTAAATAAACTATCGAAATAAGTCAAAAAATGCATCTTCATGATCATTCTAAGACAAAAATAAAATACAAGAGATACACCTAGGAATAAGGGAGTTTAAGCAGTTAATTAAGCCATGTGTGTAAGTGTTTGAATTGCTAACTTATAATAACAATGATCTCGTTTTTAAGCTTAGTTTGGGGAACGTGAAACTTGAGGGTGATAAATCTTCGCAGCACCAAAGCCCTAATGTAAGTCATTGATTTCTTTGCAAGGTATTTCCATGTAGCTATTTTCAAGTGAAAATGGTTTTCTATCCTTTTGTTTCCTTTAAAGTTTAATTTCTTTTAATTACTTTAATTTTTGTCTAGTAGTATTTGAATAAGGCCAAGGTTGATTAATTATGAGGAAAGTGTAAAATTGCTTTATCACTAAGCATTGCATGAGGGCATGGCAATGGTTAAGTGTAGGGGATTTGATAGGTGTGTAAACACCCATCCTTTTACCACTTAATTCTGGCTAAAACGAGACTAAAACACGTATTTAATATCATTTGTTTGGAATTATGCGTGGTTTTTGTGTTTATTGTGTTTTCAGAGCCAACCGGATGGATAATGGAGAAAACATGGGATTGCACGGGTTCTATCGAAGAAAAGGACTCAAGATAAAGTCTATTGTCCAAGAGATGCAAAAGATTTGAAGTCACTGGGCCTATTCGAAGATTTATCGAAGAAAAGGACCAAAGATGGAAGATTTTCATAAGTCGAAGAAACTCAAGTCTATTAAACGAAGAAATTAAAAGACGAGTTGAATTTAATCGACGACAAATCCCGAATCAGAATCGAAATCGCCAACTTTTCTGAAAAGACGAGAAGACACGAAGAACGGGAGAAAGCCCACTCACCAACCAAGGGAAACACCTATAAATAGTCCACCTCTCACACATAGTGCCAGTTAGTTTTTGAGTTTTTAGTTTTTCTCTCCTCCACCTTTTTCTCTTTTCTGTTTCGTATCATCACCAACACCACTAGGGTGTTTGGTGATCTTGATCTTTGATTTTCAATCTTGTAATTTTAATCTTTGTTTGATCTTGTTAAAACATCAATCATCAATACAAGTTCTTGTTTAATCTTTCCATTTCATCTTGTTCATCATCATCTTTCTCTTCAAGTTTTTAAGTTCTTATTTTATTGAGTTTTGATCTTCAAAAGTTGTTGGGATTTATGTTTTTGTTGATGGGATTTGTAGTTTATGGTTAGTAGATGTTTAGTGATTAGTTTATTTAAGTTTTTGGTGAAAAATTTGGTGATTTTTGGATTAAAATTGGTTTCCTTGTTCTTCGGGTAAAATTAATGTATATGTGTTCCCAGGTTCCGGATGAACACCAAAGTTCCGGATGAACACCCAAGTTCCGAATGAGTTTTTTTTGTTTAAAAAGTTCCAAATGAGTTTTTGTTTGAAAGTTCCGAATGAGTCAAAAAGTTCCGAACGAAAAGTTCTGAACGAAAAGTTCTGAACGAAAAGTTCCGAACGAAAGTTCCGAACGAAAAGTTCCGAACGAAAGTTCCGAACGAAAGTTCCGAACGAAAGTTCCGAACGAAAGTTCCGAACGAAAGTTCCGAACGAAAGTTCCGAACGAAAGTTCCGAACGAAAGTTCCGAACGAAAGTTCCGAACGAAAGTTCCGAACGAAAGTTCCGAACGAAAGTTCCGAACGAAAGTTCCGAACGAAAGTTCCGAACGAAAGTTCCGAACGAAAGTTCCGAACGAAAGTTCCGAACGAAGTTCCGAACGAAGTAAGGTAAAGTAGAAACTTCCGAATCAATTTTCTTTTGAGCATTTTTAAGTGATATTTACTGTTTTTTTTAATACTTAATTTTTAATTCAAGTTTTATTAATTGCTATTAAATTAATTGCTTTTAGTTTAAGTTTACATCTTAGTGCATTTAAACCCTTAGTAGATTAGAAAACCAATCCCCTTTTTAGTAACCAAAAACAAATCATTCCACTTAAGGCCGAGATCAATTCGAGAGCACTGTGAGAGAATCTAGAACCCAATCAAAATAACTGTATCACTGAGCATAAGGTGCAATGCTTGCTGGGTGAGGTTGTGAAGCATATTGTGATGAAGGTGCATTAAACCGATATTGTTGCTGATGTGAGGTGGGTGGTTGCGGTAGAATCGAGTATTGGGGGAAGGTTGGTGTCATGTAAGGTGATGGATGATTGGCTTGATGTCCCAAGATATAAGGAGTGTTGTTGTGTGATAGGCCTGGTTGATTCGCCATCAAAGCTAAGGAATCAGGGTACATACCTCGAGGCGAACGGTGCATGATCACATGTTTCTCATGCTGCTGAAGAAAAGCATATAGTTGATCCAAATTGCACTTATGCAAATCCCTGGTTAACTTAACATCGGTAATATACTCACCCCATTCAGCTTGAGGTAAAGTATTCAAAAATTTGGTGTTAACCTGGAATGGAGCAATCATGAGATTGTATAAATTCAGATCATTCATGAGAGTAGTGAATCTGAAGTAATAGTCGTGAAGCGTTTCCCCTGGGCTGTACGTGAATCTATCAAACAAATCATACAACTGACATTCCCTTTCCTGTTTGGTAAGAGACGTACCTTGTAGCAACACCTTTAGACGTTCCCATAAATCCTTTGCCACCGTATACTGACTTACCATTCGATAGATGTCATGTGGAAGAGCTTGGAGAATGGTTTGAAGAGCCTTTTCGTCTGCATCGGCAACAAGTTGTTGAGCTGGTGTAAGTTTTTCAAACTCCCTTGGTCGAGTCACATTGTTAACCACGATAGTACCATAATCAAGTGGACCATTCAGAATTGACTTGAACATAAGCCTCCCATATACCGATTTTCCCTTAAGATATGACATCATACGGCCTTGCCATGCTTCAAAGACTTCTTTAATGAGCATTGGAGGGCGATTATCCGTTCCCGTAATGACGGAAATGTCGGTAAGTGATGTCATCTGAGGCATTAATGAATTCGGATTCATTTTGTTCACTTCAAAGAGACAAAGATTATCGGTTGATCGAGCAGTGAAGTAAAGCTTGTGAATTGTGTTGAGTTTTTGTTGTAAGAAACCAAGATTAAATCCTCTAAAAAATCGTCGAAAAAACAAGTAAAATATTCCTTGATTCGGAACTTTTGTTGATTCGGAAGTTTGATTCGGAAGTTTGATTCGGAAGATTTTGACTCAGAAATCCTTGATTCGGAACTTTTGGTTCGGAAGATTTGATCCGGAACTTTCCTTGATCCGGAACTTTCCCTTGATCCGGAACTTTCCCTTGATCCGAAACTTTACCTTGATCCGGAACTTTCCTTGATCCGGAACTTTCCCTTGATCCGGAACTTTACCTTGATCCGGAACTTTCCTTTGATCCGGAATTTTTCCCTGATCCGGAACTTTCCTTGATCCGGAACTTCCTTGATCCGGAACTTTTGGTTCGGAACTTCTTGATCCGGAACTTTCCTTGATCCGGAACTTTTGGTTCGGAACTTCTTGATCCGGAACTTCTTGATCCGGAACTTGTTGATCCGGAACTTTTTGATCCGGATGTTTTTGGTTCGGAACTTTACTGGGTAATCAGAAACCTTCTTCGAGTGTTCAGTCGATCAAAAAAATGAAGATTAAACCCAGATTTTTACCAAATAACCCAAAAAGTTTTGTGATTTCTACAATAATAAGTAAAAACTAATACTTATCTACTAATCCCAATCACAAAAACACCAAAAACTCTAAGAACCAAGATGGATCTTCTTAAAGAACACTAATACAATCAAAAACTAAATAACAACACAAACCATTACCTTAAATCACCCCATAGCTCTTGATACCAAATGTAGAATCTTGATAACCTATGAATCTATGAAGTGGGTTGATGATTTCTAGAGAGAAAAACTAGAGAGAGAAAGTGAGAGAGAAACTATGTGTCTTTTTATTCAAAATGATAAAAGTGAAAATCAACAACCAACCCCTTTCCATGGTGGAAAGGGGTATTTATATCCAAGGCCCTTATTTGGGCTTGGGCCGACCCATGACAAGCCCATGGGTCGGTTTCTTACTTAATTTAATAAGTGACACTAACTACGAGCTATTACAACATAAATAATATTGTGGAGTGACCGATACTTCTAATATACGTAAAAACGTATTTCTAACATATTTTTTTTAACTAAAAGCAAATAATTGTCGTTGAGTAAAATTTGAAAGTTTTTAAAAATTAAACTAAAAATAAACTAATGCAATCTTTGGAAATCAAAATGTAAATGACTAAAGACTTGAAAACTTAGCAAAAAGTAAACTAAGACAAAAGGCGGGAAAGATTAAATTTAAAATCTAAGGAAAACAAAACAAAGCCTAAGTCCGATCGTAATGCGATCGTACTCAAATAGTTCTTCCAGATTGCACTCAATGCGATCGCAACCAAGGAGTTAGATGCACTAGATGCGATGGGACAGCCTGATCGTACTCGCGGATCGCAACCACGATCGCAACAAGTGATCGTGGTCTTTGATCGCAGTCTCTAATCGTAACACAATTATCGCACTCAATGCGATTGTAACAAGAAAACGTACCACGATCGCACCCACATATCGCAATGGGTGATCGTGGTGTGGATCGTACCAGGGAAAAACTAATGGATCGCAATCTATGCGATCGAAGCCAAGGGATCGTACCAAGGTAAAAACCCTTCTAAGATGGAAATGGCGTCCAAAGAGAAAATAAGCTTAAATGAATAAGCAGTTACCAACAAGCACTTTCAAACTTCTAGACAAAGATAAATAAGCACAAGTTCGAAAACTTTTCAATCTAAACACATGAATTTGATAATACGAGCCTTAAAAAGATGAACTTTTTAAGAAAGTTTAAAAGTTAATAAGCTAAAACATTCGAATAAACCACTAAGCATAAAAAGCTTATAACTTATACGTATGAAAGCTTATGAAGGGATAAAAGATTAACTTTTTCTTGACTAAAACATCAAAATCAATCACGCATTAAGAACTAATCGGATCAAATATGAAGTTTCGGATCCAAGAACAAAGGAAAATCAAGAAATGTAGAAAGAGATTAAAGAACAAAAAGCTTAACTTGAACTTGAAATTAAAATGAAATCCAAATACAAGAATGATTCAAACCTTAAACTTGAAAGAAAAAGATGAAACTTAGTGAGAGAAAGTTGGGAACTTTCTCTCTCTAAAAACTAGAAAGGAAAATGAAAACTAAAACTAGCTAACTCCCCTCCTAATGTGATTAAGAGGGTATTTATAGGGAAATGGGGAGTGCATGTGTGGTGTGCTTCCTTATTTCTTTTCTTCTCGACTCGATTTAAATCTTTGTCTTTTCTCGACGTCGTCTCGGGACTTGAACTTGTCTTAATAATTTTCTTCTATAATTTAGACTTGAGTTCTTCGACTTCATTAAACTTCCGTCTTTAGACTTTTTTTCTTCGATAAATCTTCAGAATAGGTCTTGGACATCCGTTCTTTTAGCACTCTTGATCTTTTGACTTCGTCTTTTCTCGTTTTCTTCGATAAAAGCCCGTGAAAGCCCGTGTTTTCTTCTTTTTTTATCTTTTGGTCCTAAAACACAATAAAAACACAAACCACGCATAATTCTGACTTTTACGACATAAATTACAAGTTTTGGTCTTGTTATTATTGGAAATAAGCGGTAAAAGGATAAGTGTTTTCACACTTATTAATAATCATTCATAACATTTCTAAAACCCCAAGGTAAGTTTTTGTTCTTTTTACTTGTTTTCTTCTTTTGAATATTTTGTAATTTTCTATCTTTTTAATAAAGACCAAGGTGGATTGATTATGATGGAAAATGTAAAACTTGCTTTGTAACTAATGCATTGCATGAGGACATTGCAATGGTCAAGTGTAGGGGATTTAATAAGTGTGAAAACACTTATCCTTTTACCACTTAATTACAATAATAACCAAGCCAAAACGTGTCTTATGTGTCGTAAATGTCAGAATTATGCGTGGTTTGTGTTTTTGTTGTGATTTAGGATCAAAATGTGAAAAGGGAAGAAAACACGGGCTTTCACGGGCTTTTATCAAAGAAAAAGACAAAAGATGAAGTCAAAAGATCAAGAGTGCAAAAAGAACGGAAGTCGAAGGCCAATTCGGAAGATTTATCGAAGAAAAAGTCTAAAGACGGAAGTTTAATAAAAGCCGAAGAACTCAAGTCTAAATAATGAAGAAATTACAAGACAAGATTAATTATCCCGAGACGAAGTCGAAAAAGTAGAAGAATTAAGAAGACGAAAAGACGTGAAGAAGGAGAATGAACCAACACATGCTTAGTCTTTCCTAATCACCTATATATACACTCCTAATGTGTCATTAGGAGTTGTTAGCTAATTTGACACATTAGTCTTTCCAATTTATTTTCCAAGCACTTTCATATTGTCATTTACTTAATTGCACCTTTAATTACTTGTCTTGCACCTTAAATTTGTAAGCTTTTAATTCTTGTCTTTATTTTACTTGTTGAATCTTAATCTTAATCAAGTTTTAATTAATCTCTCATTCTACCTTTCTTGTTCTTGATTTAATCTTTATGTTTATGTGCTTATTGTTATGCTTGTTTGATTATTGGTTATGCTTTTATGTTTTTGATTATGTTAGATTATTGATTTTATAACTTATTGGGTTTTTCTTAAATTTGATTAAGTGCTTTTTAGTTAATTTTTATAAAAAGTTGATTTTAAACATTTTTATTATTTAGTGTTTTTAAAAGTTTTTTAAATTTTGGTTGATTAGCTTTTTCTTTAAATTAATTTGGTTAAGTGCTTATTAGATTTTAGCTTATTTTTAGTTTTTAGCTTATTCTCTTCTTATTGTTATCCGGGTTTCGGTAAAACCCTTTTATTCCGGATAAGTGTCCAAAGCCATATTCCGAATAGTGGGATTTCCAGTGATTCCGGATAAGGGGTAAAGTACTTATTCCGAATAAGGGCAAGTTCGATTTATTCCGGATAGTCACGAGTGAAGTATTCCGGATAGCTAACTTGGAGGAATTCCGGATAAGCCTTCGATTGCATATTCCGGATAAGGTGACATGAATTATTCCGGATAGTGATTACGGGTGATTCCAGATAAGGATCCGGAGTAGTAGTATTCCGGATAAGCTTCGAGTATAATTATTCCGGATAAGGAATTTGTGAGGATTCCGAATAAGCAGCAGGGCATCGAAGATTCCGGATAGAGTTCTTGACATTATTTCGGATAAGCTTCAGAAGATATTCCGGATAACTACAATCTAGTTATTCCGGTAAAGGTTAGATTTAAAATCCGGATAAAGGTTCGAACATATTCCGGATAAAGCTCAGCAAATTATTCCGGATAAGGCTTATTTGGTGATTCCGGATAAGCATCTGAAGATTATTCAGGATAAGCTGTTGGGCATTTATCCCGGATAAGGAGCAGATTCAGATTTCGGATAAAGGTGACAACTTTATTCCGGATAAGCAGTATCTTGTTGTGAATTCCGGATAGTGACAGTATTTCGGGGTCCAACTCAGGTTTTGTTTATCCTCTGTTTCAGTCTCAAGCATTTATTTTTCCCCCTATTTTTCTTTTAGTTTAATTTTTAAAAGTTCACATTTTTATTACATTGTCAATTTAATTTTCGTCACGCTTTAATTTTAAGTCATTTAATTAATTTTCTTTTAAAAGTTTTAATATTGCACCATTTAAGTTTTAATTAGTTTTAGATTTATTTACCCGTCATTTACTTTAAAGTCTTGCACATTTTACTTTACAACGACCAAAAATATTTGTTTCTACCAAAAGACACCCGAGTCGCACTTAAACCAGTAATCAATTCGAATTGAACCGATTTCAACGAACAATTTTTATAACTGAGTGAAAACCTAGTTATTAGACATACGACTGAGTAAAATTGAGTTATTAACTACCATCAAAGTGATAACTGAGTGGTGGCTTTTGTTAATCTAAGATAGGTGATAGGTGTGTAAACACCCATCCTTTTTACCACTTAATTACAATAATGAGAGGGTTTTGCCCGCGCGTTGTTGCGGGTTGTTTTACGTTTTGTTACTTTTCGTTTGTAACAAACCTGTTTTTTACATAGCTTTTGACGTGGGCTAGTACATACTTCGCATGTATATGATGTGAACTTATTGTTTTGAGCAACCATTCTTTGTCAAAAGTAACGTGTTATCAGCCATCTTTTTCTTAAATAATAGTATGAAGTTTTGAACGCATTATAGTATTTCATCAGCTAATCAAAAAATGGGACCCCTAGCATTCAACCATGCACTTATGATCTTAACATACAAAGATGATACAAAACCACAGATCAAAGTCACATGACTAAGTCTAACATTGGCACAAATGGTATAATCAAATGAATACCAAAAAATTTGAAACAATTTTTGTTTTTGGTGATACGTTGGTCATGTGTCTCGTATACAATATCGGGTATGGAACTGAGATTTCTTTTTCATGTTAGATTACTCACCTCAACCATCTTGATAAAACCTATAGAATGTTCACACATGTTGATCCCGCGAATACCCTGGTCTTCACCATCCTCTTTATCAGAATGCACGCTCTTTCCAGCTACCAACCCCTGCATTAGATGGATTCTTGGCCCCAACATGGCCCTGCATACAGTCGGTAAAGGTGGACATGGAGCATATCCAACAGATGCAATAATTGTGTTCTGAATTAGGTGGTCCCAATATTTTTCTTGCTCAATCACAATACAAAAAATGCTAGCAAAGTTTCATGCTTGAAACATGTGAATATAAAATAGTTTAACTTTAAGAAAATGTACTATCTAAATTAAAGCCGCAGGATGGTTACGGATGTATTGCCTGAGTTCTGGGGAGAACCATCCAGCCTCCTCAGTAAAGAATGCTTCCGTAATTATGTAAGAAATCAACTCGGTCAATCAACATACTTTTCGTCTAGAAATATAGAACCTTCGGGCGGAAAAATTATGTTAGAGGGCACAAAGTGAGCTGCAAGATAACAATCGATCATTTCAAGTGTGTTGGATCAAACTTTAATAAACAACACATATTCACCAAAATAGTCCAATTGCAGATTACATATAGAAGCAGTACCAACCATGACACGTGAGATGTCGTGCAACTTAGATTTTACAGAACCCACACGCACAATTGAAACTATTTCGACGATACCTATAAGATAAAAGCAAAACCAAACACCATTCTACCATCAGCCGGGTCAAGTTACCCCGCCAAGATACCGGCATTATTGGCTAAAACAATACATAATACCCCAGAAAAATATAAATGTATTCGTCATCATTGCGTTAACAAATAGAAAACCACATATAACCACAATTTTTTACCTCTAAACGAAATCAGTTTTGAATAGCTACGGATGACTAAGCGGATCAAATAACCTATCTCAGATATCTAATTTCAGAATTTCCGAAAGGAAAACTAACATAAAGTTTATAAACCACTAAAATCTATAAAACAAAACCCCAAATTATAAACCATTCAATCTTTACGGTGTTGCATAAAGAATTTCATACCTTTGTTATTGAATCTGAATGATTCTAACTGAAATTAACACACAGCATGTAAAACTTCCTTTCGCCTTTCAATTCAAAATCTCGCTTTTAAAACTTCCTTGGCCTGACCACACTCACGAATGTTGGGAGTACGGAAAATGGTGAGTGTGAAAGATGTATTTATAGGTATTGTGGTGACGGTTGACAGTTGACGGTTATTGCATGGTGGTTATTCATGAAAATATACTACTGTTAAATCATTGTACCTGTTTACAAATGGTGGTTATTCATGAAAAAAGGCACCCATGTTGGAAACCGTAAAAAAGCATGTGAGAGGGGCACTTTTTTTTTAATTTATCCCAATCTCATCATACCCTTGATCCATCAAATCTGAAAAAACAATATCACAACCACCATTACTCTTAATCAAACGCAAGTCAAATCCATCATCAAACCCAATAATCAATTGATTAAAAAATAAACTAAACCTCCAGTGGTCAATCATATGTATTACCTTTAAAATAACGGATGCCATCTATCATTGTTGTTGTATCACGAATCAATAAACCCAATTAAGCTACATATCATCAGATTATGATAAACGGATGCCATCTATCATTGTTGTTGCTTCACGAATCAATAAACCGAATTAAGCTACAGATCATCAGATAATGATTTTTCGTTGTATGTTTAACAACTCGAAACAAAGAAAGATCTGAACCTGATTGTTTGATAGTTTGGGTTTTATGTAAGTGGGTTTTTTGTAAGTGGGTTTTTTTTATGTAAAGTGGGTTTTTTTTTGTTTATGTAAAGTGGTGTTTGTTATGTAAACCGGTATGTAAATCGGGTATGTATTGTAAACCGTAAATCGGGTATGTATTGTAAACCGGGTTTATGTAAAGTGGTGTGTTTCTTTATGTATTGCGGTTTTTTTTTCTTTTTTGTGTGAGGCGGTTTATTTTTATTTTTTTTAATACGAAAATTTCCCATTCTTTATTATATTTATAATAACCAGACCAAAACGTGTATTTTATGTCGTAAATGTCGAAATTATGCGTGGTTTGTGTTTTTGTTGTGATTTAGGACGAAAATGTGAAAAGGGGAGAAAACACGGGTATTCACGGGCTTTTATCGAAGAAAAAGACAAAAGACGAAGTCTAGAAATCAAGAGTGCGAAAAGAACGGAAGTCCAAGACCAATTCTGAAGATTTATCGAAGAAAAAGTCAAAAGACGGAAGTTTACTAAAAGCCGAAGAACTCAAGTCTAATTTATTGAAGAATTACAAGACGAGTTTAAAAGAATCCCGAGACAAAGTCATTAAAGTCAAAAAAAAATTAAGAAGATTAAGGACTTAATGACGCAATTAAAGAAAGAAGAAAGAGGGGAGGAAGCTCCCTAAGCACCTCCCTAATCCTCCTATAAATAGATTAGGATTTCCTTTCATTTGTTCTTGTTCGCTAAGTGTGACAATTAGTCTTCCATCATTTACTTTAATGGCAATTTAATTACATGTCAATTTAAATACATTGTCTTGCACCTTAAATTCATTTAATTTCAAGTAAGTTTCATTTTAATTATTGTCAATCTTTACTTTTCTTGTCAATCTTCTATCTTCCTTTCTTGGTTTATGTTTAATCTTTATGCTTTATTGTTCATGTTTATGTTTTTGATGTTTATTTGATTTGATTAAAGTGGGTTTTGATTATTTTGATTATTATTGTTAGTTTGATTATTTTGGATTGTTTGTTTATGATTAGTAGATGTTATTGGATTAGTCTTATTTAATCTGTTGGTTTATTTTGATTAATTTGATCTAGATTCGTGTTGTTTTTGTATCCCGTGTTCTTCGTGGTTTCTGTTTCCCCAGGTATTCTGAATCAAGGAAGTTCTGAATCAAGGAAGTTCTGAATCAAGGAAGTTCTGAATCAAGGAAGTTCTGAATCAAGGAAGTTCTGAATCAAGGAAGTTCTGAATCAAGGAAGTTCCGAATCAAGGAAGTTCCGAATCAAGGAAGTTCTAAATCAAAGTTCTGAATCAAAGTTCCGAATCAAAGTTCCGAATCGAAGTTCCGAATCAAGGAAGTTCTGAACCAAAGTTCCGAATCAAAGTTCCGAATCAAAGTTCCGAATCAAAGTTCCGAATCAAAGTTCCGAATCAAAGTTCCGAATCAGCAAAGTTCCGAATCAAAGTTCCGAATCAAAGTTCTGAATCAAGCAAAGTTCCGAATCAAAGTTCCGAACCAAGCAAAGTTCCGAATCAAAGTTCCGAATCAAGCAAAGTTCCGAATCAAAGTTCCGAACCAAGCAAAGTTCCGAATCAAAGTTCCGAATCAAGCAAAGTTCCGAATCAAAGTTCCGAACCAAGCAAAAGTTTCGAATCAAAGTTTTGTTCATCCGGAATATTCAATATTCCAGATCAAGGGGTATTCATTCGGAATATATTCCAAATCAAGGTTTTTGGTAAATATTCCGAGTAAAGAAGAACATTCCGAACGAAGGTGACATTTCGGATGAATGTTTATTCCGAATGAGGGTATTATTCCGAATGAGTTGTTTTCAGGTTCTTTTTAGTTTCAGTTTTTAAGTTTTTTTTAAGCTTTACTTTTCCCGCCTTTTTCCTTATTCGCACTTTAAGATTACTTGCCTTAGATTTATTTTAGCCTTGCCTTAGTTTAAGTTTTAGTTGCATTTTAAGTTTGCCATAGATAGTTTTAAGTTTGCGTTATTTACTCTTAGTGCCTTTTAATTTTCGTCACGCTTTTAATTTCTTGTCATTTATTTTAAATTAGAGTTAGATTTAAATTAACGTCATTTTCATTTACGTCTTTGCACATTTATTTTAAAACAACAAAAAATATTCTTTTTCACCAAAAACAATTGAGTCGCATTTTGAACCGGAAATCAATTCGAGAAGATACCGAGAAAACGAATTTTTTTCAACTAGCAAAATCTCAACATTAATAGGTAACCATTGGTTTTGAACGGTTTCGTATTAAACGAACTCTAAGACCAGTAATCGAGATCACCAGGTCTACATAGGTTGTATCGCCCAGACTACGATAGAAATGGATCGCATTGACTGCGTTGTAATGCGATGACTCACTACGATGAGTTCGTTGCGATGATTCGTTGCGATGATTCGTTGCGATGAGTTCTTTGTGATGACTCGTTGCGATGAGTTCGTAGCGATGACTCGTTGCGATGATTCGTCGCGATGAGTTCGTTGCGATGACTCGTTGCGATGAGTTCGTTGCGATGACTCGTTGCGATGATTCGTTGCGATGAGTTCGTTGCGATGACTCGTTGTGATGAGTTCGTTGCGATGACTCGTTGCGATTACTCGTTGCGATGGACTTGTTGCGATGGGTCCGTTGCGATGGATCCATTGCGATGGGTCCATTGCGATGGGTCATTGCGATCGCGTTGCGATGGACCTACATTTGCGAGGTTGTTTAGATGTGTTTAGCACTACGATGGACTTGGGATTGCAATGGCTTTGCTTTGTATGACTTTTAGATTGCGATAAGGGTAAACATTACAATACATGTTAGGCTTGCGATAGACTTTAAGTTTGAAATATATGCATTGCGATAAGTGGAATTTACCCACAATCGGTAAGTTTAAGAGTTGTTCACGTGTTAACATAACAAAGATTGATCTAATGAATTCGGCTTAGATATCATTCCTAGTTTATTAGGCTATAAGAAAGTTAGGGCCATTAAAACGAAACCAAGTTATATTGGAAATAATTAATGTTATCTCATAAGAATACTTGAAAGGTTTCTTATTACAAAAATTCATCTTATTTAATAAGTTGATATTTCTGTAAACAAAAGAGATACAAATTACTTATTCAATGTCTTGTGTTTTGCATTCAGGCCATGGAAGACAAAGTCTCATCATTGTCTTACCGTGAGTTCAAGCCTACTGAAATTTGGGTTGAGGTTACTCCAAAACTTACTGAAGTAGTGGTTGAAACTAAACCAAAGCCTACTGAAGTCGTGGTTGAAACTAAACCAAAGCCTACTGAGGTTGTGGTTGAAACTAAACCAAGACCTACTAAGGTTCCGGTTATGACAACCAGGAAACCCAAATTTTCAAGGAACTAATGCTAGGTCGTTATCTCCTTAGAATAAAATGTATGTGGTATATTTTTCATAATTTTAGGTGTAAATCTGAATGTATGAACGTATCCCATATGAACTATGTCTGTATCATGTTATTTTATCCTATGTGGTGACATTTTTTGTGATTTATTCGCTATGCTAAGGATATACATAGTTTATAAGATATATATATATATATATATATATATATATATATATATATATATATATATATATGTGTGTGTGTGTGTGTATATATCAAGTGTGCATGTGTTTATCTAAAGCAAGATAATGTCAACAAACGAAGAACAACAAAACCAACTAGATCTTGTCCTTGTTCCACTTAGTGCCAGAATGCCTCATGCACCAAACAATTTTCGTCTTAAAGATGATTTTTATCCCACTTTGGCGTCATTCAAAATTACAACGGACATCCTAGATTGCTCACCGATAAAGGACGCATTCCGTGCCACAGCATCATTTCCTGAAGTATACATACACGAGTTTTGGGCAACAACAACAATTACACAGGGAAAACAGTTGTCAAAGAAGATTATCTCTTTCACGCTCAACAAGAAGAACTTGACACTTGAATTGCGACAATTTAGGCAACTATTCAAGTTTCCTAAGTTAGCAAAAGGAGAACATTTTGTGCCTGACCCAGATATAGATGAACTGCTTTGAGTAATTAGAGAATTGAATTATGAGGGTGAAATTGAATTTCTATCCCAATTTAACATGTCACATATTAGGCAACCTTGGAAAGCAATTGTCAATATCTTAGTAAAATGCCTTACTTCCAAGATTCGTGGAGCAGACGCAATGAGACCCTCTCAGGCTAATATCTTTTGGGGGCTCTACACTGGATCTAAAGTAGACTATGCACTACAACTTTGGGAGGAATGTTGTCATCAATTTACAAGTTCCAAGAGGAAAGCGGTGCATCTCCCATTTCCAAGGTTCACAAAACTCATCATCAATTTCTTCATGAAGAGTGACCCAACTATTGATCCTCGTGGGAATTTCTTCTATCATACTCAAGACAACGATGATGTGTTGGACACTATGACTACTGATAATCACTCCACAAAGTATTCACTACGACCAGCTCTTGTGCCAGACATCATGATGAATGAAGGGATCAAGGAAAGTGATCACTACCAAGAGATGCTACTGGATATTGAAGCACATTTTAAAAGAGCAAATGCAGATCCTTTTGAGAAACAATCTGAGAAACAAACAGGTAAACGGAAGAAAAGGATTGAGCGCCAAATGACTTCTTCTTCCAAAGATAAAGGCACAAGGAAACAACAAATAGTCGATGAAGATGAAGAAGAAGATGATGAGATGATCCATACTGAGGATACACGAAGAAGTATCCCTAAGAAAGCCAAAGAAAGCAAAGCAAACCAAAGGTAAAAAAGCACTTGTTGCTGTAGATAAACAAGTTCAAGAAACCATTTCTGAAGCCAAACAACTGCGTATCACCCTTCAGCAAAGCAGAGAGGAGGATTTTGCAACATCCAAAGGATCAGGCTCAACACTGTTCGATGAATTAGCGGATTTTGGTAACCCTGATGACGATATTGCCTTCTATGAAGATCCTAATGATGACGATGTTGATAACTTCAACTTTGAAAGTCGTGAGCATAGTAAAGAGGGTGGTGGCAGTGACAACACAGAAACAAATTTATTGTATCATGATGCCAGTATCACCACATCCTTACCAGAACCAACTAACACTATGATTAACGACGATGCTCATGCAACTCTCATTCCAGGAACTCAACTTCAAAGTAAGTATACTTCCGGCTCTGATGATGTTATGAAATATCTTAATCTTAAAGGGGAGGGCGTCGAGGTCACAAATACTGATCCATCGACAAATGAAAATATGTTGGATGTTCCTATAACTTCTGTTACATCAACTACCATTCCACCACTAACCCCCCCGGTCATCACTAATGTCATCACACCAACTCTCACACCCGTACTTGTTGAACAACCTGTATCAACTACCGCCCCAACGACTGAACCTACACCGTCATCTATTCTTGTACAACCTGTATCATCCACAACCTCTCTAACACTCGTGGTTACACCTCCACCATCAGTACAACAAGTATCATCCACCTCCAACCCATTCCTCACAGTCAGTGATCCACCGATTCAGACTCTTCAACAACAGCTGGAGGCTCAAGCTAAACAAATAGCATCACTAAATGAAGAATCACTAATCCTGACACACAAACCCTCAAGGAACCGCAACCTGACGAGCCTACACTTAAGAAAATATCCGACAGTGATTCTAAACTTAAAAGACAACATAAAACATTTCTTGGAGAGAAGAAAAATCGTGACAAAGAGAATGCTGCCTTTCTTGGGTCAATTAATGATACTATGACCAACATCATTCGACATAAAGTGAAGTCATATGTTGATCAGGAGCTACCAACTCTTTTTAGTACTAGTTTATCTACCCTTCAACTGATGCAATTGTTTCCAACACGACTGAAAGATATGGGGCCTCGTAAATCGAAATATAAACGAAAAATTATGCAATATCTCAACAAAGCAATCATTGAAGATACACCTGCAGATACTGAAGACTCTGAGTCTGAGGATGAAGACGAGCTAGAGGAGGCAGATAACGAGGGTAACGATGATGAGGATGATGGTGATGATGATCAAAATGAGGAAGAGGATGAGGAAGAAGAGGATGAGGAAGAAGAGGATGAGGAAGAAGAGGATAAGGATAAGAATGAAGATGAAGAAGAAAACGAGGAAGAAGAGGATGAGGATAACAGAGAAGACGAGGACGAGGATACAGATAGGGATGAGGATGATGATGATGATAATGATAATGACGGGAATGGAACCAGAAAGGGTGATAAGAATGACAAAACGGGTACGAATGGCGACGAGTCAAATAAGGGTGAAGGTGATAAGGAAACTGAGAAAGGTATTGAGGAAGCTGAAGAAAGAGTTGCTGACACTGTAGAAAAGACTGTGTACGCTACTATGCCAGAATCTCAGCATACTGACACAGGTATGTCTATTGAACCGGTTTCTACTACTGCTTCTCACAACGAAACTGTAGAACCTATACAAGAAGACAAAATTCAAGTGTCTACGCATGAAGATGAACCCACAGGGTCTATGCTAGAAGACGAAATTCCAGTCTCTTGCCTGAAGATGATATACCGGTGTCAGAAGAACACCTTCCACACCTTCTGAAGATCAGCACAATTCTGATATGGAAGTCGAAGACTTAAATGTACCAGAACCGACTTTTGCTGAATCTCTTATCATAGATGACACTGTACAGGAGCAACTTTGCCTTACAAATGCAGCACCACAACATCCTTTCGCCATAACAACAGAAATGAATCTCACTTACTACCTAAACAATCCAATCGATTTCTCGGCCTTTCTAAGGTATCATCATGGGAAACCAACAATGATTCCGGATCTTATCAAAATGGCAGCCGCAGATGTGGATTTCTTTGATACTTTGAATATCAGCCATAATAAGGCTGAATATCACTTAAATGAGCTTACAAAGGCCATGAGAGCGACGACTATGGGAATTCAGACTCCAGTGTTACGACCTCTTACACCCACAGTCATCGCCGGTTCTGCAACGATTAAAATAGAATACTTCGTATCTCATGATCTCGAGTATCTTGAAAATAGAGCGAAGAAATATGCCACATCACTTATTATGATCAAGGCTATCAATCTGGAGAATGTACCGTGGATTGAAGACAAAGTACCTGATGCGTTATGGAGAAGGAAGTTGCTCAAGTTTTATGATACTTATGCATCACTTGGCATCTCTCACTGGAATGAAAAGAAAAGGTTAGCTTACAATCACTTTCATCGTCCAAAAAGAGGTTCTTCTATTGTTGCAGATCATAGAATTAAAAGCATACAAGGAGCAACTACTCAGACTGTATTCGGTTATGATTACTTGAATGTAATCGTGTTCAAACGTACTGATGAAAAAGAATATAGAACTGACGAAAGTGATCTCCAGTACCTTCGCCTTGAAGACATTGAAGATCTTCTGTTGTTATTGGCTCAGGAAAAGGTCGACCATTTACCACCTGAGATAGTCATTGCGTTGAGCTCCAACCTTCGTTAATATGCTCGAAAGATCGTTATCAAACACCGGGTGGAAGATTTTCAACTTGGAGTGGAGAGTTTTCAAAAGCAGCTAAACTTGCAACATCCCCACACAACTCCGCTCAGTAATTTCCACAAGGACAAAAATCCTTACATGGGGACTACAACACCGGAAGCAGGGATATTTTATCTGAACGAGACTAGCGTCATGCAGTTCATGCGATTCTCCGAACTACATAAATTCAGTGATGGTACGCTCAAACATGTTCGTGATGATCTGACTGTTCTCAATGCCGGTCAATCACTTCCAGCAGTCAAGTACAACTGGACGGCCCAATGCAAAAGAGGAGCTAAGTACGCGATTAAAAAGATCGAGGAAAAGTTAAGGGAGTGCCGGTTGCTAAGAAGTTTGGAACGATTCGTAGGTGGAAGACCATATGGAGCTTGCCACAGGTTCACAGAACGATCTATTTAATTATGGATCATCTTCTATCAGGTCAACTCCATATGTCTATTACTGTGAATATGTCAATTTATGTATAATCGGCTTTTGTGGCATGTTGTAGTGTGAAAGTATGATATTTTTCAAGAATTTCTCTCGAGATTCTAAATCTTTCAAACATATCGTACTCGAGCAATACAACTAACCCTCATTAATTTGAGGGGGAGCATTAATATGTCCTACGGCTTTTAACCAATTTCAATTTTTACCTAAAGACCGGTTAACCCATTAATATCCAAAACATTAATGGTTAACATTTTGGATAAGGGGAGAAAATGGGATTAAGGAGACTTGTAAAACATATGTGGCTAAAATAAAAAAGGGCTTAATAGAAAATCCAACTTGATATATGCTATGCATATGTTAAGGGGGAGCATTTTGTTGATAAAAACACTGAAGGTACAAAAACTTTTGATATTCATATCACAAGTACCTCATTGATTTTTAAGGAATTTTTCATGAAGACGAATACTTACCCAAAACACACTTAACTCACGACGAATGTGGTGACAAAAGGGTGGTAGGATTAGGTATTAGTCCAATGATTCTTCCAGAACCGGAGGAATCTTCCCAAGGACATTTCCATAGTTAGAAAATAAAAGTCCTTAGGAAAGATGAGGAATGGATTGTGAACGTAGCTGAATGCCGACCAAGTATTGATGCTAGCACTGGAATAATCACAAGGTGCTAGTGATGATGTATTGGTAAGCATTGAAGGGGTTTAAGAATGAAAAAGAATTGTAAAGATAAAGGGTGTAAAGAAAGAAGCCCTCCTTACAACTTAGGCAGAAACCGGGTCAACTCATCTTGAAGACAAAAGTATCATGGACCCAGTGATGCGATGCACAACCCCTCCCAGCCAACTCAAATATCTCTCAAACGATATTTGTTTTAATGTCACGGAGTTCAACACGTTATCTATCGGTTTATTCACTCCGAATAAATTGATATTGAAAAGGTGGCAATCCTCTCCAGCCTCCGCTCACTAAAAACAAAATGCACTATTGAGTCTAGAGCCATGAGATCATCAAAAGTCTCATTAGGACACAATTTTAAAACATTAAAGATTTTTTATGAGTCCTACGCAATATTCTTGCAATATTGCCAGAACATCTGAGTGATACGAAAGTATTACAATGAAGATGGAAATCCTGCTTGAGCCAACATCAAACAAGCTCATGGTAGGTGACACGTGCGGTTCTTTAAGAACTAATCTTGTGATAACTGGAAAGAAACGATGGTTTAACTCTTAATTGAGATTAAACTTGTTCCAGGGCCTCTACGCATTATCCAAGTGATCTTGCCAGAAAACTCCGAGTGACACTATTTAGTGTTCATAGTGAAGAGTGGAAATCCTTCCAGTGTCAACATAAAACAGCCGGTAGTTGACAAGCAAGATTCTATCAGAATCAAGCTCGTGACAACTGGAAAGCAACGATGGTGAAAATCTTAATTGAAATTCACTTGTTTCAGGATTCATGAATTGACGGCTTCAATCATACGGATTTTATAATCCAAATGATTCACTCCTTATGTTCGCAGTCAGCTTTGGACGGTCGAAAAAGAGAACGGGTTTACTCGTGAAATCTTGTCAAGGAGATCTTTAATTAGAGCTACCTGTCACAAGTACGATATTTATTACCGTCCAACGGTCTTCACCGACCGGAGGTAAAATGCTACCGAATTAGAATAAAATGTCAAAGCTATTTTATTCGTGTCTTATTATGTTGCTTCATTTGAAGACGGTGGCGTTGCGGTGTACCAGTAGAAGTCGTCCTCACATACTTATTGCTTCTGCATCAAATATTTCTGCAAATTCAAAAAAGTATGACCTAAAAGTCTTCCGCTGTATCAACTCTGAAACTTTCAAGAATTCAACAAAGGATAGGTATGTGGGACATGAAGTCACGAAGAGGCGAACATCACAAGAAGACAAAGATTGCACGTGAAAGGCCAAAAGAACATGTTCTAAGCCAAATCCTGATGATAATCAACACATATTCACAAGAATGAAGTAAAGAAAAAGAAGAAAAGAGAAAGTGGACTACGAGCACGAGAACGAAGATCTAACATGCTAGATTAGGACTTTGTAATTTGGAGTGACCTCCCTCTGGGGGAGATTGTTGGAAATAAGTTTTTCGTATTAAGAAAGTCTCAGTCACTCCAACAATATAGTTATAGGCTCGTAGTATAAGTTTAATTGTTATTTACATTAGCCCGACCCATGAGCATGTTCATGGGCCGGAAGCACAAGTCCACTAAGGGACTTGGTATATAAACCCCTTTCCACCATGGAAAGGGGTGTTGGTTGTTTCATTTTTACAAGTAATACACATAGTTTTTCTCTCACTTCTCTCTCTACTTTCTCTCACTAGAAAACAACAACCCTCTTGAAATATCAAAGATTATCACATTTCTACACTCCTATATGCCACCACCCTTTGGTCAAACTAATCAAGATAATGTTTCCACCAACGCACCAACCACCACATCTACTACTACCATGCCTACACCTGTTGTAAGCCCTGGTAATAATGATGACGATCTTCCACAACTTCTTGATGTTCGAGGGGGGTCACATGTATCCAATGTCCCTTCTTTCAATGAAGAAGATTTTTCTAGCTGGAAAAGTGAATTTCTAATATATTCAAATGGATTAGAACCCTTCTTGATAGAAATATTGGAAAATGGACCTTATGTTCCCTTGGCTGTTTCTTCTACCCATGAGAGACCCATTAAGAAACCTGTTAAGCAATGGTCTTCAGCGGATAGACGTCTGGCTAACCAGGACAAGAGACTTAAAAGTATCATAGTCTCTTGCCTACCCAAGAATATAATGAAGTCCATCATCAAATGTAACTCTGCAAAAGAGATGTGGACCGAATTGGTTCTAGGGTATGAAGGTCCAGAAGAAACCAAAGAAACCAAAATCTAAGCCCCGAGACTCATCTTAAATGCTTTTAAAGCTTTGGAAACTAAAACTATTGCTCAAACATATACTAGGCTTAAGATTTTACTGAATGATTTATAAAATAATGGTGTTAATCTACCAAAACTGAGGTAAATGTTGCATTTAACAGCTTACCTAGAAAATGGCTTAGCCTAAACCAGACCCTAAGAGCAAAATGAGAAGATTTAAAGAAAATAGACAAGGCAAAGAATAGAAAGAAAACCAAAAGGTTTCAACGAATGTTTAACCAAAATAGGCAAACAAAGAATCTTGAAAAAGACTGAGGTCAAAGAAGAAAGACCAAAAACGAGCCAAATGATGGCTTGCTGTCCATGGTTCTTTAAATAAACTCGTGGTTGATTAAAAATAATGAGTCGCGCGGCATTTATTGAGCCACCCATAATGGACACCAAAAATCCGATTTTAGAAAGTTTTGAGAAAAGACTATACTTTTTCAAAATTAATCAAATCTTGGATTTTTACCTCTAATAGCCTTAGATTAGGCTATGGTTGCAAAAAGGGCAATATACTCACAAAGAGTATCTTTACAAAAGGTGACAAAATATTTAGATAACATTTTGGTCCAATTTTAGTCAAGTTTTAGAGGTTATAATAGTTAAGGTTCAATTTTAATTTTAATTGAAGTTTATTAATGTGAGAACACAAAGGTTATAACACATAACAAAGATAATCTATTAAGACAACTTCATGAAGGAAACCAAGTACAAGATAAGTACTACAATAGCTAGCTAATCTAATTCTTGTTTAAGCAATATTCTTTGGCTTGTTTTCTTGAAAATATATTTTTTTTAAAATGTCATCATTCATCTACTAGGAGGAGGGAGGATTGGTGAACAAAGTTTACAAGAAACTTTGCAACTTAATGTGAGCCCCAATCATCTCCATCCTAAGGATGTCAATGAGGTTAAATTTATTTAAGCAACATAGACTGTTAAGCAATAATGCCTAAAAACGTTACTTTCATTTTTCGGTCTCGTTTAGTTTTGATTACGACAATATGTAAAAACAAGCATTTACGAAAACAATGAAAAACGAATTATTGAGTTCAAGTATTTTTCATTTTACCCATTTTCACTTAAGGTATGAATAAACAAGTACTAACCTTAATCAAGTGATCAAGTGATTTAATCTTTTCTTAAAAACTCACCTTTTATTAAGTGTGACAAGTTTTTAATTAAACTTTCTTTTTAAGAAAATGTTTTATTAAATTAAATATTTGAAAATTTGAAAATGGCATATTCCTTTTTGATATGGAATATCCTTTCAGGATATTTTATAATCAGATAAGACCTCCACCACTAAAGGACAAAAAGGGAGCGGAGTCTACTCTGGCGGTTCCCTAGCGCCTAGGCGGTTCCTTATCGATAAGGTACCACCGGCTGAGATAAGGAACTGCGGGTAGATATAACCGTTGGCCCTTTGTCCTATAAATAGTGGACCTTTCTTAGATTTTCAATTCACCTCTTTTGCACACAAATTTCCAGATTCAAACATACTTCTTAAATCACTCAAATCCTTGATCATTTGATTGATTACTACTTGTTTAGAAGTGAATCTATCTCATCCATCCCTTCCTCTTCAAGTGCAAAGAGAAGAACACTATCATTGTGAAGTGTTGAGTCCACCACCAAAGATCCTTTGAAGATCAAATCTTATACATTTGTTGTTGTGTCATAGTTGTGAAGATCCAAGTAGTTGTGTCTATTTGGAAGTTGTGTATGTACTAAGTATAGTTGTGTAGATTGGTCCTAGCTACGATTAGGGCTCGACTTTTAGCTTAGAGTCGGAAATTGGTTAAGAGACGTGTACGGTTTTCTCCACCATAAGGAGCTTGTTGTGTAGTGAACTCTCGAGTAAGGAGTACTCGAGGAGTGGAGTAGGAACGAGGAGTGAGCTTCGTTGCCGAACCACTATAAATCCTTGGTGTTTGGTTTGATCTTTCTTTACCCTTAACTCTTTACATTCTTTATTCTTTGTGCATATATATTAGTTAGTATTAGTTTAGTTACACTATCATTGTTCATATCGTGCATAAGAAGATTTCCCATATTTCCTTAAGTCTAAGTTTTTTTTAAAGGATTTTTTTAAAACCATCATTTAACATGTAAATATAAGAAACTATTCAACCCCCCCCCCCCCTTCTAGTTTCGACAATTGGTATCAGAGAGGGTTGCTCAAGTACTTTTTAAAGTATATTGTATTTTAAAACTTGAATCGATCTATGGATTCCAACAAGTACCTAGAAGGGCAATCTATGCAAAGACCACCACTTTTTGAAACCGATAGTTTTATTTATTGGAAAAATAGATTTGAGACTTATGTGAAATCAAAAGATTTAGATCTTTGGCATGTTATTATTAATGGTGATTTTTTACCTTATCAATTTCATGAAGTTTCTAAAACAAAGTAATTTGTCACTTTTGACAAAGCTAATGACGATACTAAAAAGAAACTTTAGAAAAATAATGAGGCTAAAATGATAATTTATAATGCTTTACCTAAGAAAGAGTATGTAAGGTTTTTTATGTGTGAAACCGCTAAAGATATTTGGAACACTCTTTTAGTAACCCACCAAGGTAATAGCCAAGTCAAAGAAAGTAAAATCGATCTTCTTGTCCAACAATATGAACAATTTGTCATCTTAGAAGATGAAGCTATTGATAGTGCTTTTGCTAGATTTAACACTATTATTACTAGTCTAAAAGAACTTGATGAAGGTTTTTCTAGCAAGAACAATGTTAGGAAGTTTCTAAGGGCCTTACATCCGAAGTGGAGAGCAAAAGTCACGGCGATCGAAGAATCGAAAGATCTCTCAACTTTATCACTTGATGAACTCATAGGAAACTTGAAGGTTCATGAGATGATAATTTTGAAGGACTCGGAATTGGTGAAAACCAAGAGTGAAAGGAAGTCTCTTGCACTCAAAGCCAAGAAGGCACAAAGCGATCATGATAGTTCCTCGGATAGCGATGACGAGGAGTATGCATTGGCGGTGAGAGATTTCAAGAGGTTCTCCAAAAGACGAGGTCAACACGTGAGGCAACCCAACAATGACAAGAAACCATTCTCAAAGAATCGGTTTGTCAAGAACGAAAAAGGTGATAGGAATTGCTTTAGATGTGGTGATCCAAATCATTTCATTAGTGAGTGTCCAAAGCCTTCACGGGATAAGAATCACACGACATTCGTTAGCGGTTCTTGGAGCGATAGCGGTGAAGATGTTGATGACAACCCCAAAGAGGAGAAATGTCTTATGGCTCACACTTCTAAAGAGGTACATTCCGAAACCGAATATTATATCAATGATAGCTCCACCTTAGATGATATTGAATTAGAAGGCCAATATGATAATTTACACAAACTTAGCCTTAAATTCATAGAAAAGAACAAAACCTTAAAATCAACTAAAACTAAGCTTGAAAATGAGATTAATGAACTTAGGGAAAAATTAGCTAAGCTTGAGAAAAATAAAGAAGTTGATTGCGTAAGTTGAGAGAAACTTAGATTAGAGAATGAAGATCTCAAGAGCACCTCCATTAAACTGGAAAAGTTCATGAAAGGTACTAGTGCTCTTGATGATATGTTAAACAAACAAATTCTTTCTAAGGAAAGACTTGGTGTAGGTTTTAACTCAAATGAAGCATCAACCAGTGAACATAAACAAGTCAGATTTTCAGAAAAAACTGTCTCCTGTACGTTGTCCCAAATTGTATGGGGCGGTTCCTTAACACTATGGAACTAGATAAGGAACCGCGGACATAAAGTATTTTTGATGAAAATCTTGAACATTCTGAATAGTCAAATTTAGGTGAACATCCTAAGCATCTTATTGTTAACAAAGTCAAATTACCCATACTTGACGACAATGTCGTTGATAAGTTCTATAAGACTTTGAGTAAACCTATAATGGGAATTAGAAGTTTATCAAGACCATCTTCTACTCCACCAAGAGTACGGAATAAGTCTAGGCCTAGAAGTATAACGACAACACCTAGAAGAGATAGTCAAAACATCTCACGACCTAGAAGTAAAACTCCAACACCTAGAAGAAATGACCACAACTCTAAACCAAGATCAAATACACCTAGGAGAAATAATGAACAACAAAATGGTTATATGAATTATTATCCTCCTCCTTTTTGTTCCCCATGGGGAAACCCTCCTCCAGTCATGCATCCCAACCAAATGCAAGGGATGTTTGGAACTAACAATTTTGGACCCATGAGATATTGGGGACCAAATGTTTGATCGTGTGTGTTGTTACCTAGATATGCTTGGGAATTGACTTGGAACCCGACGAGTGGATTAAGGATAGTGGTTGTTCTAAACACATGACGGGTAATCGAAGTTTGTTCTCGCGCTACAAAGCATATGATGGAGGTAACATCACATTCGCTAGTAGTCTACGTGGTAATATCATTGGCAAAGGTACGGTTTCTCTTGACTCCATGACTATTGAAAATGTTGAGCACATAGATAATTTAGGGTTTAACCTTTTAAGCATTGGTCAAATTTGTGACAATAAGTGTAAGGTCATCTTTTCAGAAAATGACAGTGAAATCGTAAAAGATGGAAAGGTCATTGGAAAAGGTATTAGAAAGCATAGGCTTTATGTCATGAAGGTCAATAAGAAGTCAAAAGACAACATATGTCTTGCGACTATAGATGATAGTTATACTATTTGGCATAGGAGATTAGGTTACGCTAATATGCGTCTAATTCAATCTTTAGTCTCTAACGAGTTGGTAAGACATCTCCCCAAGATGAAGTTTGATAGTCACTTTTGTGATGCTTGCAAAGTTGGAAAGCAAGTTCACTCAAGTCACAAAGCCAAGAATTTGGTTTCAACCTCTCGGTGCTTAGAACTTCTACATATGGATCTCTTTGGACCTTCCGCCATACGGAGTTATGGAGGTAACCTTTATACCCTAGTTATAGTTGACGACTACTCTAGATTCACTTGGACTAGATTTTTGGCATATAAGAATGAATCTTTCGATCATTTCAAAATCTTTAGTCGAAGAATTCAAAATCAACTAGGATGTCCAATTGTCTCTATTAGGACGGATCATGGTAGGGAATTTGATAATGAAGTGCAATTTGGTGCCTTTTGTGAAGCTCATGGTATTACCCATAACTTCTCGGCTCCTCGCACTCCACAATCAAATGGGGTAGTTGAAAGGAAGAATAGGACCATCCAAGAGATGAGTAGGACGATGTTAAACGAGCAATCTTTGCCTTAAAAGTTTTGGTGCAATGTCGTGGACACATCGACTTATATTCTCAACCGAATTCTTATTCGACCTTTCCTAGGAAAGACCCCCTATGAGATTCTTAAAGGTAAGAAACCCTCATTGTAATACTTTAAGGTGTTTGGAAGCAAGTGCTTTATCCTCAACACCAAAGACTACCTTACCAAGTTCGACCCAAAGTCTTACGAAAGTATCTTTTTAGGTTATTCCCAAACTAGCAAAGCCTACATAGTCCTCAATAGAACCTCGGGCGTAATTGAAGAATCACTTAACGTGACTTTTGATGAAACCCCTCCTTTAACCTAGACACCACCATTGGTTGATGATGACTTGGATGAAGTAGAAGTAGTTAAAGCCAAAGAGGTTAGAAAAATAGGAGTTGAAGACCTTAGTGTTGAAAAGGAAGTAAACATTAAGGAGTCTAAGGATCATACTCTCAATAATATCATTAGTGACTTAAATCAAAGGACCCTAAGATCTCAAGTCCAAAACCAAAGCAAATTCTTTTGTTTCGTCTCCTTGATTGAACCAAAGAATGTTAAAGAAGCTTTGACGGATGAGAGTTGGGTCATTGCGATGCAAGAAGAATTGAATCAATTCGTTGCTAATGATGTTTGGGAACTTGTTCCTCCACCTAGAAGTTCTACCATTATAGGAACCAAATGGGTATATAGGAATAAGCTAGATGAGAATGGTGTTGTGTCTCGTAACAAAGCTAGACTAGTAGCTCAAGGCTATAATCAACAAGAAGGGATTGATTATGACGAGACATATGCACAGGTAGCAAGATTAGAATCCATTGGAATCCTTTTAGCCTACGCTTGTGCCTTAGATATTAAGCTTCAACAAATGGATGTAAAGAGTGCGTTTCTTAACAGTTTGATCAATGAGGAGGTATATGTGGCTCAACCTCCCGGCTTCATTGATTTTGAGAAACCGGATCATGTTTACAAGCTTAAGAAGGCACTTTATGGTATTAAACAAGCACCCAAAGCTTGGTATGATGGCTTAAAGCATTTCTTGTTAAACATGAGTATACCATGGGAATGGTAGACAACACTCTCTTTACAAAGAAGAAAGGTTCCCACCTCATAATCGTGCAAATATATGTTGATGACATTATATTTGGCTCAACTTGTCAAGAATTGTGTGATGACTTTGCCAAAATCATGCATGATGAGTTTAAAATTAGTATGATGGGAGAACTTAACTTCTTTTTAGGACTCCAAATTAAACAAATGGACGATGGTATTTTCTTTAGTCAATCTAAGTACGCTAAAGAAATGCTAAAGAAATTTGGATTAGAAGAATCTAGACCAATGAAGACCCCAATGGCCTCGGATACTAAACTCACCGTAGATGATGATTGCGAGTCGGTAGACAACACCAAATATAGAGGTATGATTGGTAGTTTGTTGTACCTAACGGCAAGTCAACCGGATATCATGTTTAGTGTTTGACTTTGTGCTCGCTTCCAAGAGGCTCCCAAAACCTCTCACCTTGAAGCGGTTAAGCGTATCTTCTGATACATTAAGGGCACTATACATTTAGGATTATGGTATCCTAAAGGGACCGGCGTAGAAACCATTGTCTACGTGGACTCGGATCATGCTGGAGACTATGTGGACCAGAAAAGCACTAGTGGTGTTTGTACCTTCATGGGTTGTTGTTTAACTTCTTGGTTCTCCAAGAAACAAACCGCTCTTGCGATATCCACCACGAAAGCCGAGTATGTGAGTTCCGGAAAAGCATGCCAACAAACTCTATGGATGAAGCAAGCGCTTGTTGATTACGGGATTTGTCTTGATGATGTTCCCATCATGTGTGACAATAAAGGTGCTATAGACCTTAGCAAGAATCCCGTGCAACATTCACGAACCAAGCACATAGAAATTCGTCACCATTTTCTTAGGGATAATGTTCAAAAAGGGAACATTTCAATAGAGAATGTACCCTCCGAGGATAACTTAGCCGACATCTTCACTAAGCCACTTAAGAGGGAACCTTTTAATTACTTGCGTATAGGTCTAGGATTAATGGAACATATTCCTTAATTGCTTTCCCTTTATTGAGTCTCTTATTTTCTTTTGAGTCTTTTATCACTTTGAGCCATTGAGTCTCCTAAACTCATCTTGAAAATCTTCTCTTCTCCTTTTCAAAATCCTGAAAGTCTCTTTCGAAAATGGTCAAGAAATGTTTTGACATTGTTAATTCAATCTAAAAACGTTTTTCATAGATTCTTGCTATTAATATCGAGCTTACATAATTCATATGTAAGATTCTCTCAAACATAGCAAGAACAAGATAGAATCATGGAGGATCATTGTGTCGTGACTTAAGGTCTTGTCTTACACACCTCCTACATCGATTTTTAAAATCCATATATTTTGGTCAAATCCTTATTTGGTGAGTTAGTATGTGTTCTCTTTGTCTATCTTTGCTTTTAAGCATATCCCTATGATAAGTTAGACTAGAAAAATAAGATTTGCTGAAAAATCTTCCTTCACCACCAAAACACAGCCTCTGTAGGCGGTTCCATATATGAACTGCGCTCCCTTAGCAATAAGGAACCGTCGGAAGCAATAAGGAACCGCGTACAGTGCTTCCTTTTTTTGGGTATTTCTGAAATTCCAAATTTGTTCCAACACTTTTGAGAATCTTTGCTTCAACCATTTGACCACCCCAAATACCTTGAGCCTTCCCTATTTAACCATAAGCATTTTGCCATACTTCACATCTTAAAATGTCTTACTCTCCTAATGGAAGCCTTGATTCTCCTCCATTTCCCCCAATTGCTTTCAATCCCAACTCACCCAAGTGCACTTTCAATCCAAATTCACCCAAGAACACTCTTAATCACATTTCTCCTACCAAGAATGTTGATTGTGGAACATCTTTTCTTCCACCACCACCCTTTAGTGTTCTTCCTCCTTCTCATGATAATGTGATGCACCATGGGACATATTGTCATTGTTGTCAATATCAACATCTTGCCATGGCACACATCTATGAGGAGTTGAGCTACATCAAGAGTCTCTTAATCAAGCCTCCTCTTCACTTTGATTATGAGATCTCCACCAAGCCACCACCACCACATTCCGCCACTACCTCTTTCATATAAGCATTGGTTGCTTATCCACAAGACACCTAATTCAAGCAAATCTTAGAATTCTAGATTAACTAGGATTAGATTTATGCTTTTGGCTTGTTTCATCTTTCATACATCTTTGTATGGTTCCTTTTATTTTTATATGGCTTCACTTGGATCTTAGTTTTTGTGTTTTCTTCTCTTTTTAATTTTTTTGTGACATATAGCTATTTCTTGTAGGTTGTCTCTTGTGTTCAACTAACCCTTCTATGTAGGTTGTCACCATATCTCGATTCCTCGGTGCCCCAAGCAAGGGGAGTAAGCACCAAGGGGGAGTCTTTGCAAAGTCCGTCTCTTCAACATCGACTTGTGCAACCTTTTTGCTTCGAAAAAGGGGGAGAAATGAATAAACTCGTCTTCGAAAATCTTGTTTTTGTGTGATTGAGTTTATGTATTGTCGGAATCAAAAAGGGGGAGATTGTTAATGCAATAATGCCTAAAAACATTACTTGCATTTTTCGGTCTCACTTAGTTTTGATTACGACAATATGTAAAAACAAGCATTTACGAAAAAAATGAAAAACGAATTCTTGAGTTCAAGTATTTATCATTTTACCCATTTTTACTTAAGGTATGAATAAACAAGTACTAACCTTAATCAAGTGATCAAGTGATTTAATCTTTTCTTAAAAACTCACCTTTTATTAAGTGTGACAAGTTTTTAATTGAACTTTCTTTTTAAGAAAATGTTTTATTAAATTAAATATTTGAAAATTTAAAAATGGCATATTCCTTTTTGATTTGGAATATCCTTTCAGGATATTTTATAATCAGATAAGACCTCCACCACTAAAGGACAAACAGGGAGCGGAGTCTACTCCGGCGGTTCCCTAGCGCCTAGGCGGTTCCTTATCGATAAGGTACCGCCGGCTGAGATAAGGAACCGCGGGCAGATATAGCCGTTGGCCCTTTGTCCTATAAATAGTGGACCTTTCTCAGATTTTCAATTCACCTCTTTTGCACACAAATTTCCAAATTCAAACATACTTCTTAAATCACTCAAATCCTTGATCATTTGATTGATTACTACTTGTTTAGAAGTGAATCTATCTCATCCATCCCTTCCTCTTCAAGTGCAAAGAGAAGAACACTATCATTGTGAAGTGTTGAGTCCACCACCAAAGATACTTTGAAGATCAAATCTTATACATTTATTTTTGTGTCATAGTTGTGAAGATCCAAGTAGTTGTGTCTATTTGGAAGTTGTGTATGTACTAAGTATAGTTGTGTAGATTGGTCCTAGCTACGATTAGGGATTGACTTTTAGATTAGAGTCGGAAATTGGTTAAGCGACGTGTACGGTTTTCTCCACCATAAGGAGCTTGTTGTGTAGTGAACTCTCGAGTAAGGAGTACTCGAGGAGTGGAGTAGGAACGGGGAGTGAGCTTCGTTGCCGAACCACTATAAATCCTTGGTGTTTGGTTTGATCTTTCTTTACCCTTAACTCTTTACATTCTTTATTCTTTGTGTATATATATTAGTTAGTATTAGTTTAGTTACACTATCATTGTTCATATTGTGCATAAGAAGATTTCACATATTTCCTTAAGTCTAAGTTTTTTTTAAAGGATTTTTTTTGAAAACCATCATTTAACAAGTAAATATAAGAAACTATTCAACCCCCCCTTCTAGTTTCTACATAGACAATTAGACCAATTGCTCAAAAACTAATCAAAGAAGTGTGGATCACCCAAGAGGTTAGAGAGAGGAACACCAAAAATTAGAGTGTTAGGAGGAGGAGAGGGCATGATGTCCAGTGGTGAGATGGGTGAATTTGGTGGAGTGAAAAGTGAGGTTTGCAAGGGCTCAACAAAGTCATTATCAAAGGCAATGCTTTGAAGAGGTTGGGGGTTCACATCCAAGAGAGGACTTGGATTGAAAGGTGATGACAACTCATTCTTTCTTGATTAGAATAGGGAAGAGGTAGAACCATGAGAATGGTTAACACCATGTGTTGAACTACTCTTGCATGGAACAAGAGGTGGTGAAGGTGATGAAGAGATGAGAATATGAGAAATCTCATTCTTGGGTGTAAGAAAAGATGAAGAACCTTGTTTAGGTATCTTAATCTTAATCTCAAGGTTTCTTTTGGTGGTTGAGTGTTTGGAATAGTTTGAGGATCTTGTGAACACCATGGTTGCGGTCAAGGCTTAGAAGAAGGATTAGAGGATTAATAAAAGAATAACCAAGATTGGTTTAAGAAGAAGATGAGATGATCTAAATCTAGTAACGTGTTAAAAATCATTTTGGTGAACAATACAATTTGCTAGGCTTAATAGGGAAAAATCTGGTTTTTAGCAAAAGTTTTATCCATGTTTATAAAAATTTAGAGAAAACAATGTAAAACAGGGATTCTTTCGAAGTTACAACCTGCGATTCCTTAAATAAACTTGTGGTTTGATATCACTAAGGAACCGCATGTGATTTAATGAACCGCCGGCGGAACCCCTTGAAAATGAGACTTTCAGCATTTTTCACAAGCCCATATTTTAGTCAAAGTTTTATCAAGCCAAAATAGATTACCAACCCAAATCTAGGTAGTTAACTAACACATATTAGCACAAAGTCATGTGAACTGAAAATTCGACTACATGAAGCACATATTAAAATAGTAATCAATCCAAACACAAAGTATTAGTTAAGACAAACCATAGTCTAATGCTAGGAATAAGAAACAAGTCTAATGAAATGAAAATGTTCAAGATTAAACCTAATTAAACACCCATGTCAATCAAATGACGTCTTCACCGTTCGCTTCAAAGAATCATCACTTCTTTTCTTGCCAAGCTTCTTAAGCATACTCCATATAGCATTGAAGGCACCCTTGACTCCGTACGATGATCGTACAACTCCTCTCGAGTTTGAAGGTTTGACCGATAGACATCCTCAAGACCAAAGTTTTGAGGAAGTTAACTCGATGATGAATTAGGAGGACGATTAACTTGGTCTAACCCATCCATGAAAGTGTTCAAAGATGGGGTGGAGTCACTCGTAGAACCGACATGAGAACTAGTTCCCGCATCATCACCATCACTTGATGATGAGGATTCTTCCTAATTTTCGGATTCTTGTAGATCACCTATATGTTTCCCTCGGTCACTCCTAATCTTTCGTGGATGTACTTTTTGAATTGGATACATCACACGATTAACCGACACATAGTTAGAGAGACTGAGATCGGGATAGTTATGATCAAATCTTTTCATAAGGCGAGTGAGAAGCATGACATAGGGAAGGTTAGATTTTGATTTCGAGAGGACATAATTGATCCATCGAGCGATGAAGTATGCAAGATTGTACTCGGTGGAAGCTTATGCAACACATCATGTGAGCCATACATGCCAGAACATGATCCCAGATTCTACCATGACGAATACATTCTCCTCAATGATATCAGCCTAAGAGACCATACAATCATTAAGATCGCTTACGAGTATCTCATTGCGATTCAAAACACGCTTCTTAGTATGGATACTTCGTACAACAAGTCGATTACGACATTTGGTAATGACATCAAAGATGAATTCCGAGTTCGGCACTTCGGTGTCATATGGAGGATTGTCAATACACATCTCCAAGGAATCAATTTTCCATGAATCCATGAACCGTCATTGACCTTCATATGGCACTTTAAGTGCCTTACCGAATTCCTCGAGAGAGTAAGTGATGAGTGGACCATTAATGGCGAACCTAACAAACATTCTATTTTCATTATATTGAAGGGAATAAGTGCTAAAGGACTCTAGAAGGAATTACGGATACATGAGCTCTTCAATGTCTAGCAAACAATCGAGCTTAATAGCACTAAACATATGTCTAATATAATCATATCCCATAATATCCCTATATACAACTCTACCCTCATGAAAGTAACACTTTTGAAGTGAGCGAATGGTATTACCAAGAGTTAAGGATTGACACGACTCAGCAAGATTAGGCATATAGTCCTTAGTTTTGTGGTGGTCTTGTTGATATATCGAAGGCATGATTAAGCACCTATATAACATACAAAACATGTCCACGATCACTCTTATGTTATATAATGAATAAAAATTAAAATCATAAGAATGTGTATAATCAATTACTTGACTAACCAAAGGATTAATCCTTAATCTTATTATGTCAACAATGTACCAATTTCATCTTTGACTAGTACATATAATGAATAAAAATTAAAATCATAAGCATGTGTATAATCAATTACGCATGCGACTACTAGACTGGGGGAGTGGGGGGGGGGGGGGGGGGCATGATGACAACCCAAATCTACTCCATAATGTGGCCGGTCGGACTATTTGACCCGACCCACATATACTATTTGTACCAGATCTATTACGGATGGATCTCCTTACTACGACGAGACCAATGAGCCCGACCCAGAGTGAGTCGCACACGGCTTCACGCGAACGCGACTGATCGTACACTGTTAGCCCTAATTGAGTCATAATCTAACAAGGATTATGATTCGCTCTATTTCAGGAATAGATATGCATTCTTTGTTTACAGATAGGGATCAAGCAACAAATCCCCACGTATCTTTTCTTGACTTGGGTCGCGCGACTCGAAAACCCTATTGAGGTTTCACCGGGTATAAAAGAAAACCCCATGGCTCTTTCGAAGGTACGGTTTCAATCATTTCACACCATCTCTAAACCCTAACCGATTACTAATCGCAAATCGATTACTTACTCTCACGCCAGAGGTTAATCATGAGAAACAATCTTTCGGTAAGCTTAACGGTGTTTTCTCACTGTGCAGGGTCCTAAAAAAGGTTCACTTGGTGCATGAGCTGTAGTTTTCAATACCTGAATCACCTCTAATTTGAGTCGTCAAAGTCCAATCCAATTTTTGTATCAATAACATTTTTTACTGTGTAGGGTCCTCGAAAACCTTCTCGCCTTTCCTTTTGAAGGAAATTAATCTCTCATTGGTCACGAAAATTCAAGTAGAATAACTACGGACTATTTTGAAAGATAAATCATTTTGTGATTAATCAGCTTTCAATGTTAAATCGAAACTTGAATTTGTAAAAAACACATTCTCGTTTTTGTCGAGGAAAACTTTATAAATCGAGAACATAAATTTAAAAGAAAATAGTAGTATAACAAATGTACTATTAAAAGTAGCTAGTAGGTCATATGCTAGAATTAGGCTCTGTTCCCATTAAATACCTATAACCTCTTTTTGATATGATAACTCCTCTACTCTACTTGTTGTTGTTTTCTTCTCATCAGTCACATGCCGCTTTCTTTCTATCTTTTCCTTTTTTCACTGTTTTGGTTTTTACTTTACTGACTTTCATCCCTCTTGTGACAACAAATACCTGCAGATTATATTTTCATAGTTTATTCTCTCATCCAATGTGATGAGAAAGAAAAAAAATGCTGCTTAATAGTTTTTTTTGAACAGAACTGCTTAATAGATAGTAATACAGTAGAAGTTAAATTATGTTTTCTTAAATGAAAAAGACTATAAAATATTAGTACATTTTTCGTTTCAAAATTATATTACATCTTTTTATTTTATATTGTCTCAAAACTATAAAAAATGCTGCTTAATACAATAGAAGTTAAATGAGATTAAATCATAAAATAGCAATGTGCTTTTAGAAATGTACTAGTTTGATATGTGTATTTTTAAAAAGTTGTACAATAACAACGAACTTTCATAAATGTTCATTTATGCACATTTTGATGACGTGTCATCCCGAAAAAACTAACACGTGTCACCATTAATAACGTGACACGTCACCCAAATGTGCAGATCGGAACACTTTATGAAAGTTCGTTACTGTTGTACAACTTTTTTAGAGTACACGTATCAAAACGGTACATTTCGAAAAGTACATTGCTATTGTACGACTTAATCCCAAGTTAAATTATGTTTTCTTAGGCTATGTTTAGTAACTTTTTAAAAACTGTTAGCTTTTTTGTTAAAAAAATAATCTAATACTTATATTTGGTACAACAATTTTTAAGAGTTGTTAGCTTTTTATTATTACCAAGTAGCTGTTAAATAAAAAGCTGATTCATAAAAATTTTTAAATTGTCAAGAGCTGTTAAAGTTGTAAATTAATTATATATTCTCCAAGTATATTATAATTTATTTAAATATATACTTTTAAATCATTTTACATCTTAATTTCACAGTTAACAGTGGACATACCAAACACTTTTATTAAAAAAAGATACAACTTATAACTCTTATTAATAACTTTCTAATAAACAGTTAACAACTTACAACTAATTTTGCCAAACGTAGCATAATACTCTAAGACGACTCAAAGGGTGTGCGAGTAGTGCTATCGCACAAGACCTCCACTTGAAAAAATGCCTCATTTTTTTGAATTTTATTTATAATTACGTTATATGTGAAACATATATAGTCATGTTATTCAAGTTACATGCAATTTTTTTTTAATTTATAAGTGTAAAGGGCCTCATTGTCATTATTGCCTAGGGCCTCCGGAAATGATGGGACGACCATTACTCTATCTCTCTCAAAATTATTGTGCATCTTTTTTTTCGGGTTATTGTCTATTTCTATATATAGTCGATGGAATTTTTTTAATTTATTATATTATCCTTAATAAAAAGTGTTATTAACAAAACTTTATGAATACATTAAATAATTGTTAAATGGTAAAAGTTTCTTTCTTTCACGTTTATCAAATTTAAAGCAGTAATTAATATTTTTTTTAATTGTGTAATTTTTGTCTGGTGAGAATAATTTTGAGACGAAAGGAGTAAAATTTACTATATTATCATTGTTTGAAATTATTATTATAAACTCTATTATAAAAAATATTTGATTAGTTAGCTAAGTATAAAAATTATTATTATGCTAAAAATAAGATAGAGAAACTTATAATAAATATTTTTTAAACTGTATGTGTTTTGTCAAAAAAAATAATAATTTTAAAACGAACAAAGTACTAATTAATATTCTAAGAGCACAGGGTACGAGTGTTTTTGTTTTGGCGCTGTGGGAAAACAAGAGCTGAAAACGCCAAAAACCACACCTTGAATCGCGTTTTCGTGTCTCGCGCCTAGGGGACGGCGCGCGTTTTCGCGCGAAAACGCGACACGAAAACGCGAGAACCGTACCGGGTCTCGCGTTTTCGTGCAACTAATTTTTATTTATTTTTTTATGAAAAGTGGGTCCAATTTGATCCTCATGGCTCAAGCCAATCAAGGAGTGTGATTTTTGGTGTTGTGGAGGTTATGATGTGATGAGATTATTTAGCCACCACACACCATACAATAAGAAATTTATGGTGTTTTCTCACGGCTCAAGTCAACTGTACCCCGTGCTCTAATGTACAAACTAGAAAGGATATTTGCATATTTTAATTAAATGTACAATCCGCATAAGCAACATGTAACATACAACTATTTATTTCATTGTTTAAAATGACAAATAGATTTTGAGGTCTAGCGCATAATTTTATCAGAGTTTATTGTAGCATGAGTTTGTTGTTTTTTAAAAATAACCTATTATTAAAAATAAATCTTGTTTGACTTACAAAGATTTAAGGAGCGTGTTTAAAAAATAGTTTTTAAATAAAATGCTAATTAAATAACATGTAAAAATAAACTCAAGTTACATGCTTCATCATACAGCTTCAACAACCCGCTCCTACATCTAGCTCCAACGACTCGCTTTAGTAATCCGCTCTAGCTCTTATAAATATCAAACATGACCTAAGTGTTTATTTTGGGTTTCGATCAATAAAAAATAGAACTTATGATTAGATATAAATTTAGGAATGGAAGAAGATGAGCCAATCTCGAAACTTTCACAACTCGAACTTGTCTAGTTTATGTTTTATAAAAGATCGAGCTCGGTTTGGTTTGAGTCTGTAGTTCGAGCTCAGCTCGTTATATATTTTGATATTAAAAAATTTTGAAGTTTGCCTTCATTTCGACTTATATATATTTATTTTAAGCTAGTCAACAAGATTGTTATTAAGCTCGTTAATAAGCTTGTCTATAATATAAATGCATAACGGTTTTAATTTGTTTAATACTTAAAATATCTTAGTATCGTTTATGCTCGTAAATTCGGTCTCATTTAACAAATGTGTTGTAACGTGAGCTAGGGATACTAAAGCTCGAACTCATTTAAGTTTTGTTTGAACATCTTATCAGCCTGGGTGAGTTTTTTTAGAAACTACTCGGTTCATTTTCATCTTTCAATAGTATTTTATTGATGAAAAGTGTAGTTAGTATCGTATTTAAACTTTGTGCACGTTAAAAGAATCGAGATGCGTAAAAGCGCAAAACATGACAAGTTTTTTTTTTAGAAAAAATAATTTTTTTCTAATATTCAAGATTTTTAGCTATTTATTAATATTGCTAATTCAAGTTTTATTAATGTTTATAACTCATATAAATTTATGAACATATCTGTCACCTTAAGTTACAATTTAAAAACAATATCATTACATCTTATGTTAAATTTTAAAACTGAAGCTAATGTTTATAACTCACATTACATTACGTCAGAAAAAGATTCTTTTAAGTTGAAGCTAATTTGATAAGTTAAGTTCTTGAATCACAATAAAGATAAATGCATGTGAGCTTTCTGTATTTCACTAAAAGAATAATTTTTAAAAATTTATTTAAATCCTGATTGTTCAACATGATCAATCAAGTTACCTGCAACTTGAGAGGATTTTGATCTCGCTACGATGCATGTTTAGGGCCGAGCAACGGACCCAGACCGAACGGGACCGACTAAAACCGAACCGTACCGAAATGGTCCGGTCCAGATCGATCTAATCTTGTCCGGTCTTAATAAAAGGATTATTTTGTAAAACCGAACCGAACCAAACCAATTGAACCAAAGATCTAAATAACCCAAAACTCCGAACCAAAGACTAGACTAAAATTATGTAATCCAATTCGATCTGGTCCGATTTAATTTTCCGATCCAATCCGGCTCGACAGTCCAAATACTCACCCTACCCAACTCATGTTATATATAACCTTTGAATTTGTCATAAAAAATAAAGTATGAAAATAAAACTTTCTTGTCACTAATATGGGATGTTCTAATAGCATAATCTAGAATAGAATATGATGAATGATAATGACAAATTAACAAGGAGGAGTAATTAAAGTAGGAAAACAATGATTAAAAAAACATGTGTGTTTTTGTTTGCTTTATATTATTAGCTTTCATCCACAAGATGATGAGATAATCATGTTCCCATCAACAACACCAACACAAACATATTCTCTTTCTTTTTCTCTCTCACACACTAAGTACATTATTCACACCCATTTACACCTTCCACTGTGTGTTTTTTTCTTGAAAGTACTACTATGTTCTTACATTTTCTTATAAAAAAAAACATCATTTTTAGAGCTTATTAAGTGAATTCTGATTTGGGTTTTGTTCAAAACTAGTTTTCAATTCATAAAGTTTGTGCTTTTTTCCTGTGACTTATTTATATGAAATGAGTCATTTTTGAGCTGATTCTGAGATGGGTTGTGTTCAGAATTGTGGTCAATGGTAGATGGTTGACTAATTAACAAGATGAAGAAGAAGGGTTATAGTAGTAGTAGTGGCTGGAAGATGGAAAAGATGTTGCTTTTTGTTGTTCCAACTGGGCTTATTTGGTTCTTCATCCAAGCTTATTATCAACTTGTTTCTTCATTCTTGGAGTCTAATCAGGTTTCCTGTTAAATCTTTTTGCTTTTTACTGTTTGATTCTTGTTAAGGTTTTTTTTATTTATTTATTTATTTATTTTATTTTAATAAATTTGGGTACTTTATGGACTATTTAGCATCTAGAGTACTTGAGAAGTTAAGAATTATGCAGAATTTAGGGTTGAAGATAAAGTTTTTAGGGGCTGTTTGTTTTAGCTTATATAACGAAAGCCTATTTCGGCTTATATAACATAAGCCTCAATTTTGTGGCTTATTTGGAGACATATGGGCTTACCTAAGTTTCTTATGATATAAATAAACTTTAATAAGCCCATAAGTCACCAATAAGCTTAAAAATTAGGGTTTATGAAATATAAGCCGAAATAATTTTGTGGCTTATTTGGAGACTTAGGGGCTTATATAAGTTTATCATGATATAATAAACCTATATAAGCCCATAAACCTTTTTGGTTTTTACTTTTGATTCTTGTTAAGTTTTTTTTTTTTTTTTTTTTAATAAATTTAGGTACTTTATAGACTATTTAGCATCTAGAGTACATGAGAAGTTAAGAATTATGCAGAATTTCGGGTTGAAGATAAAGTTTTTAGGGGCTGTTTGTTTTAGGTTATACTAACGTAAGCCTATTTCGGCTTATATAACATAAGCCTCAATTGTATATGGGCTTACCTAAGTTTGTTATGATATAATAAAATTATATAAGCCCATAAGTCACCAATAAGCTTAAAAATTAGGCTTTATGAAATATAAGCCGAAATATGGCTTATTTTCGGCTTATATAACGTAAGCCCCAATTTTGTGGCTTATTTTGAGACTTAGGGGCTTATATATGTTTATCATGGTATAATAAACCTGTATAAGCCCATAAACCTCCAAATAAGCCACAAAATTATGGCTTATGTTATATAAGCCGAAATAGGCTTACATTATATAAGCCAAACCAAACACCCCCTTAACTGTTCTTTTTTAGCCTTGTTTCCGACTCGACATTGCAAGTCGACTACCCTTTTGGATAGCCCGGAGTCGGCTTAGGTGCACATGAGTAGCCATAAGGGGATTGATTTTCTCCCCGTCGGATCGGAACCCTTGACCTTCGCTATGGAAGGCTGGTATCATTACCTTAGGGTCACCCTTGTGATTAATTTTTAACTGTTTATTGGTTGATGTTTGCACACAACTCTTTTCGGGCTTCAAGAGGCACACAAAGTGCTATGGTTTATTGATTTATAGACTTTTTATATTGCGAATGATTCAGTCTGAGTTGGTTAAAATAATTTTTATTAATAGTGGAATGGTTCAAATGGTCTTTGAACAGTTGAGCTACTATATTGAAAGAGGTGTTATTGATATTTATATAAGCGATTTATAAAGAAATCTACAGAAAAGTGTGCGGGTCAATCCACCTGTTTCGACCCAAACTAAAAGCCGTCGGTTGCATATATGGTTCTTTCTAAATAGCCACCGTAAAAGCGAAAATCCCAATTTGGAGCATGATGCTTTATTAACTAAAATGTGTGTTAAAAGGATCTTTGATCAGTAATCTGAATTTTTTATTGAGGGCTTAGAGATAACTACCTTTGATGTTACCGAAGGGCCATATTTGGAAACTATAGACTCTTTGTGTTTCAATCTGTATAGAGGGATCAATGCTGTATTTGTAATATTCTGTTATGTTTTGTACAGGTGTGTTTGTGGGTTATTCTTATAATGGCACTGGGATACGGTGTTCGTAGTTTAAGAACAGCATTATGGAAGAATCAGAAACGAAAAGTTCATCAAAAGAAAGATGAACTAGAAGGTTCTTCAAGGGGAGCTGGGAAGTGGATGAAGAAGCTACTGGTTCTGTTTGTATTAGCTGGCGTGGCTATATCAGTTTCAATATTTTGGTACATTAGTTCGGAGATTAGCTTTAGAAGAACAGAAACTCTAGAAAACATGTGTGATGAAAGGGCACGAATGCTGCAAGATCAGTTTAACGTGAGCATGAACCATGTTCATGCATTAGCTATTCTTGTTTCTACTTTTTATCACGGGAAACAACCTCCTGCTATCGATCAAGTAAGTTTTCCCTACATTTCTGAATTGTCATATAATCATATTTTAATCTTAGGCTTTGTATTTGTCAACAAGAATTCACTAACAATGTCATCTTCTATTTTATAGAAAACTTTCGGTGAATATACCGAGAGAACATCGTTTGAAAGACCACTTACCAGCGGCGTGGCCTATGCTTTGAGAGTGCGTCATTCAGAAAGGGAAAGTTTTGAGAAAAAATATGGATTTACGATAAAGAAAATGGAAACCGAAGATCAGACACTGGCTCAAGATTGTGACCCTGAAAAGCTTGATCCTTCACCTATTCACGATGAATATGCTCCGGTTATCTTGTCGCAAGAAACTGTATCTCACATTGTCTCTATTGATATGATGTCCGGAATGGTATATCTTCATGAAAACCTTCAAAAGTTCACTCATTTATTTTGTGGCCATTTTGGATCAGGCCTTTGCAAGAAAACTTGTAATTCTTGTGAGGCTAACTTTGCAGGGCTAGTTGGATATTAAAGAAATCTCTTTTATGTGTTGGGTAACCAACTTAGTTTAGGCCATGAAGTAGATCAACGTTTTGAAAGTTTTTATTTAAAGGCCGAGCTGTAGGTCACGTGACTTGCACCGAGTTGGTGGCTGACTGGGCTTTTGAAATTAGATTATATTAGATAACGGGTTATTTCTTGGCCTAACTCTATGCTCACCATTTTAGGAAGATCGTGAAAACATTTTGCGAGCACGATCATCTGGAAAGGGGGTTTTGACATCTCCTTTTAAGCTACTGAAATCAAATCATTTGGGTGTTGTGCTTACTTTTGCTGTGTATAATACTCACATGTCTCAAGAGGCTACACCGGAGCAACGAATTAATGCTACTGTGGGGTATGTTCAGGCTGTTACAACCTTCCATTTTTAGTAATACTTAGATTGAGGAACTATATTTAACTTCTAATGGAATTGTTTCTTGAAACAGATACTTGGGTGCATCATATGATGTCCCGTCACTAGTTGATAAGCTTCTACACCAATTAGCTAGCAAACAAACCATTGTCGTGAACGTCTACGACACCACAAACACTTCTGCAGCAATAAGAATGTATGGTCCTAACGAAACTGACACGGGGTTACTGCATATTAGCAGCCTTGACTTTGGTGATCCTGCTCGGAAGCATGAAATGCATTGCAGGTTATTTCTGAAACCATTGTAGACTTACAGGGGTGTTTGGATCTTCACATTACTTGATTTTATGTGAATATCTGAAACAATATAAATTATAATGTTTGAAGTTACAGTAACATGATAACGAGCTGTTTGAGTGTTTGGTAAGTTCTGACAAACCAATAAACTTATTGATAAGATGATAAAAACGGACATTCATATATACTATTGAGACATTCAAAATTTGAATACGACATATTATATCCACCATAAAAATGTTTTTGAAATATTTAATGACAAAAATGAGGTAAAAATAGGGTAAAAGTGATTCTTATAATTCTTTAATAGTCAGTTTTAATGTGGTAAGTATGAAACTGATTATTTGACCCATCAGTATTCAGATATTCAGAATCAGAATCAGTTTATACGGATGCTAAAAATCGATTATTACAGCTTGACGTTGCAACAATTAGATAATCGTTATATGAAGTTATGAACACCCCTTCAAATTACCAGAACGCTTGGATGTTACAGTTATAATTGGATTTTATTCTTGTTTTCAGGTTCAAGAATAAGCCTTCTCTACCTTGGACAGCAATAGCTGCATCAGCTGGAGAGCTTACGATAGTTTTGCTTCTTGGACACATCTTCTATGCAGCTATAAATAGAATTAATACAGTTGAACGCGATTTTCAAGAGATGATGGAGCTTAAGCATCGTGCCGAAGCTGCAGATGTAGCAAAATCACAGGTGAGTATATTCATATAGTATATTTTAATTTTGTTGCAATAGTAAAATCTGATCGTGTTTACGTATTCTTTTGTAGTTTCTTGCTACGGTTTCACATGAAATCAGGACTCCTATGAATGGTGTTTTAGGTAATTACTTTTTTTAGCAAATCCCTTAAGTGAAAATCTCTTTTTTTAGTATGATTCTTCATCTATAGATTATGCAACATGTACTTCAAATTTGATAATAGGCATGCTGCACATGCTGATGGACACAAATCTAAACGCGAAGCAATTGGATTATGCACAGACTGCTCATGCTAGTGGAAAAGACTTAATAAAGTTGATTAACGAGGTTTTAGATCAAGCGAAAATTGAATCTGGAAGACTTGAGCTTGAGGCCGTCCCGTTTGATCTGCGCACTATTCTTGATAATGTCTTATCGTTATTTTCAAACAAATCTCAAGAAAAAGGAATCGAGGTAAGACACTATACCGAGTGAGTAGTTTTGGATACTGAAATAGATGTCTGATTATTGTGACTTGAAGCTGTAATAATCAGTTTTTACTGTTAGGATGAAGAAATTATGTTTTTTGTGTCGGGGCCAAATAGCTTTTGTGATACTTTCATATGCAATAAAACTAATTCTAATTTGATTCTGAACAGTTTGTCTTCTTTTTATGGCATTAAATCCTTATGTATTAAGTTCTCGATCGGCTTAAGTGCTTAAATCGGAAATTGTTAGTTTAATTTGTCAGCGATATATATTGTTCCTAACAAAAATAATTTTTTATTCTTGTGGGTGAGCAGTTGGCGGTTTATGTCTCTGATCAACTTCCTGAAGTTGTCGTTGGAGATCCTGGAAGATTTAGGCAAATAATTACAAATCTTGTTGCGAATTCACTCAAAGTTAGTTCTCATCTCACTCGCTTTAGCTATCTAGATTTATGCACACTTTTTCTTGTTTTTCTGTTGGTCTACAACTTAAGCCTTATTTTGTTACAGTTCACACACGACAGAGGACACATATTTGTATCCGTTCATTTAGCTGATGAAGTCAAACGTCCACTTGATAGTCAAGATGAAGTATTAAAAAAATGTTACACAAGTTTCAGCAACACTTTGAGTGGCCTTCCCGTTGTCGACAGGAGAAAAAGTTGGCAAAATTTTGAAAAATTAAGTGCTATCGATTCAATAACTCATTCTAAAAGAATAAAGATTTTAGTAACTGTTGAAGATACGGGAGTGGGAATTCCTCTAGATGCACAAAGCCGTATATTCATGCCATTCATGCAAGCCGACAGTTCCACATCACGAACTTATGGTGGGACAGGAATTGGATTAAGCATTAGTAAACGATTGGTGGATTTGATGGACGGAGAGTTTGGTTTTGTTAGTGAACCGGGTATCGGAAGTGCGTTTTCCTTTACGACGGTTTTTATGAAAAAGGAACCGAATCCTCTTGATACAGTTGTGCAACAGTATTATCCGACCGTATCAGAATTTAGGAACTTAAAAGCACTCGTGATCGATCATAAAATCATACGAGCTGAAGTTACAAGATACCATCTTCAAAGAATGGGAATCTTTGTGGAAATAGCATCTAGTTTGAAGACATCAAGGTAATACTTTTATTATTGGTTTGTTATCTGCACTTTATTATAAAATTGTTTTTGTACATTAACAGATAATTATTGGTTTGTTATCCAGCAGTGATTCAGCTCATTTTGACACGATTCTTATAGACGAAGAAGTTTGTGATTTTCATACCCTAAAAGAACTCAAACCGAAAGTATTTCTACTGGCTAAATCTATACACCCAACTAAACACAACGAGCTCAAAACGGCTAATTTGGTGAGTGATGTTCTTGTAAAGCCTCTTAGATTTAGTGTCTTGATTTCTTGTTTCCAAGAAACTTTTATAGCAAAGGATAAGACACGAGTGACAAGAAAAGCACCAACTCTCGGAACTTTGCTTCGTGACAAGAAAATATTGGTGGTGGATGATAATGTTGTAAACAGACGAGTGGCAGAAGGTGCCTTGAAGAAATATGGAGCTATTGTTACATGTGTAGATAGCGGGAAAGCTGCATTAGACAAGCTTAGACCGCCTCATAGTTTTGATGCTTGTTTCATGGATCTTCAAATGCCAGAAATGGATGGGTAAGTAATCTGCAAAATTTTTACAGTTTGATTGAAAAAATCCATATTTTTGCCTAAGATAAGTTTCGGTTTTTAATCTTGTTCCTTTTTCCATTTTAACCTATTAGGTTTGAAGCTACCAGACAGATTCGTGGCCTCGAGAATATGTTTAATGAAAATATTAAATCTGATACGGGTTATTGGCACACACCCATATTAGCAATGACTGCTGATGTGATTCAAGCAACGGACGAAGAATGCATGAAGTGTGGGATGGATGGTTATGTCTCGAAACCGTTTGAGGAGGAACAACTTTACTCAGCTGCAGCTTGCTTTTTTGAATCTGGTTGAGCGGCTGCAAGTGTATGGCTCTTTGTTTCTTTCACCATTAAACATCATCTTCAACGGTACGTTTTTACCAAATTTGGCGCTCCACTTGAAGCCATGATGTTTTTGGTCCAATCCTATACAGATATGTGCATGTAATGACTTGATGAAGAAAGAATGATGGAACACGGGAGTTGTATATATATTCAATGTACATGTTTCTAGATTTATTGTACAAAAAACGAGCTAGATTAGATTAGATTGTTACAAGAGAAAAAACGTGAGATTCATCGTAGGTGTTGTACAAGTTTTCCAGAGCAGAATTCTGTAAATCGCTAATCAGTATGTTGCGAAATGATTCTTTAGCTTGTATAGTTCTGTGACATTTTTGTGTGGATCCGATTTAAGCTACCAACAAAATACAACTGTTTTAAACAATTTTGGCCATTTAGTAAACAAACGATTTTTCTTTTTTTTCCTTTTTTAACCATGGCTTCCGACCTTTTCGTCGAGGTTTGATCTTAACTTGACAGACACAAACTAGGTAAAACCCTCTCCTTACTCGTTAAGTTCGCGCGGTCATATCAGGTCATTCGATAAACTACATGGATGATTTTTCAGTTTACTCTTAAAAGTTTTTAGGTTCAAACCCATAAGATTCTTTTGAACTAGGGCTGAGCATCGATCCGAGACCGGACCGGACCGGTTAAGACCGAGGACCGAAATAGTCCGAAACCCCGGATCGAGACCGGACCGAAGTGGTGCGGTCCGGTCCGGGTTCGGTCTTCGGTCCGGTCCTATTAGGCATAATCGACGAGATTTTGATAAGACCGAACCGGACCGACCAAACCGAGGACCGAATTGGTTCAAAACCCCGGACCGAGGACCGGACCGAAATTGTTCGGTTTGGTCCGGTTTTCCGGTCCGGGTCGGTTTTAGATCTGCCGTGCTCAGCCTTATTTTGAAACCAACTAGACCAAGACACTTGAAACAAACTCAATCATCAACAACTGCACAGTACAGTGATAAACACCAGCCTGCACAAACAAGTACAGTATACCTACTGACTGCCATTGGTGGGTCTCATTGACCTTTAAGACCACACATGAACCCCACAACAACATATGCACCAACAAAATGACAAAATAAGTTTTGAGTTCCAAAGTTTATGTATGTTTTGAATGAAATGATTCAATATAACTTTGTTTTTGATTCTTTGTTAGAACCTGCATTATGTATTTACTCTTCACTGTTTAGAATTTTACTGAACTGTAAAAGATGCCGATTTGTCTGGTTTTGATGAAGACGACACTCTGCATATACTAAGACTCGAAGATAAAAACAACAATGTTCAAGCATCATAAATCCTGCAATTATCATTAATGTAGAAACTAAGTGTTAAAAACATTCTTAAGAGTATTTAAAGATGGTACAGATACTATAGCTCAACCGTCATGTAATGTAACTCATCTAACAACAAATGTGAGCTTAGTTCGCCGTGGATCATCTTATGATCCTTTTAACTAAAAATCTTACAGACACACACACGACTACTACATGTTTATGTTTGTACATTAAGATCGAGTTTTTCTTCATCTACTGCAGCCTGAAGAAGTTCTTCAGGCGTTGCAGCAGGGTCAAGATCCCAACATCCATCAGGCAAGTTAAGTCCTTGACCTTTAAGTAAATAAGACGGAACTTGATGTGAAAATCTTACCATTTCCCTTCTCGGGATCCAGCGGGTCCCATTCCTTTTCTCGTCCCTTTGATAAACTGTTTTATAACCGTTTAACTTAATCAACGGAGTTACACGTATTCCAAGCTCTTCAGAATAATCTTCAAGAATTTCAACCATTTCATACTGATGCCTCACTTCTTCTGGTGTCTTGCGGTTCCAGTCAACTGACCAGTTTCGATAAACTGCCCATACATCACCACTTTTCGGGTATATTTTAACACAACCACCTCTACCGGCTTTTTCTCGTCCCAAAAGATGAGAAAATATGTTGACTTGGTCAACGATATCCGAATGGAAAACCCGGAAGTTTCCACATGATTTAGTGAAACCCGATTCTATCCATTTAACACAACCAAATTCAGTGTCGGTTTTTGAGTTCAAGTAGCTAATGTAAAGCTGAAATGGCTTCACGGATATAACCTCGCGAATTAGACAGTATAAACGAGGCATACCGTCTTCTTCATCATATATAGCCCATATTTGCTTTGGTTTGAATACTTCCTCCAAACGATCCGTATCAAAATCATGGAAATCTGGGTCTGGGACGGTTATCGGAACTGGACCCGTCTTTTTCACCGCTTTCTCGTTTTCTGAAGCTAATTTCAATTCTTCTAACTTAACCCGAATGACTGATCTCGCTTTGTCAATTAACAACTTCCTAACATCGAAAGTAGGTGGAGGAGGATACCACTTGACAGACGTCTCACTGACAATATGCCCATTAGACGATGCCACATGAGGCTCGGTTTTGAATAACATTTCACCATTTGTGGGTTGAGTTCCATTTCCGGGTTCAATCTTTATCTTTTTTGGAGGCCTACCAAGCTTAACAACCTTGATTTCACCAGGACCCACCTGAGATTGTCGTCTTTTATTCTTCTTATGAATAACACTATGATCAGAAGCACCCGTAGAAGTGTTCCACTGGAAGGTTGCATTGCTCCCATATTCGAATGTGTGTGCAGGTGGATAAGTAGACGACCCATTGCCTGTAAAACATACTGATGAATTTGGTATATACGTAGCGGCGTTAGTATTATACGAATGGTTTGCATAACCGTTATTTTCACTCGTATAAGACCAAGGACAATAAGTAACAGGAGCTGATCCCGTTTCAAGAGCTACGAAAACCCCACGACAATTCTTACACGAAAGTCTTTTATTCACGTATTTTCTAAGATATTCATACTGAACACGACAAGTAGTGCAAACAGTCCAGAAAGTATCAAGTCGAGATCCTGATGCTGCTAACTGCTTATTTCTTCTAACATCATAATTTTTCCTTTTAGTATTATCCGATAACACACTCCATGCTTCTGATACAAGCTTAAACGCCTCATCAGCTCCCATCGTCTTATTCTTATCCGGATGAAGTAGAACCGCCATCTTTTTGTATTGTTTCTTCAACACAGATTTCTCTGCAGACGGGCCTAATCCAAGAACCGAATACAAATCAATTTCACCGTTTATTTTCGTCTGAGCAGCAGCGTATATGTCGAAAGTAGCCACCATTTGAGACGCACCCTCGAGCTGTGGGCATAAAGCTTGAGCCTTTATCGCATACTGCTTCGCACCCATGTAATCATTTACCAAAAATAGCCTCTCTGCATGCTCTCTCGCTCTAAACGCTTCTTCTATGTTCGATTCCATCTTACCTTTATTTAAAAACCTCGATCCTTCACAAAATCTACATATCCGCAACACTGTAAAAACAAATTACAAATTTCACCAAACTACTTACAAACTTACTAAATTAAGATCACATTACACAAAAATAACATTTCCTTTCGCATAACTAAAAACAAATAATTACCAAAATCATGCTTAAACTAAACTTGTAAACACAAAATCAAAAACCCATATTCAATATTCTCCTAAACACCAAAATCCAACTAAATTTCCCCAAATTAGAAACCTTTCTATTTATGGAAAGTTCAAAACTAGTCAACAAAATTCCAAATTGAAAACTGGAAATGAACAAGCAAGTTAATCTGATCAAAAGCCCTAAATCAATTTCAAATATAATCATCAAATTAAGCATCAAAATCAAGCATTTAATTAATTTAAAAAACCCTAATTCACAATTTAATTAATTAAATTAAATTAAATAAAAATTACCTCAGATCCATTTCAAGTAGCTTCAGATCTTGAAATTATAAACTTTATTGTAACTCTTGAAATTTAAAATTTTATAAAAATAAAAACTTAGATTAAAAATAAATTAAAAAAAGGGAAATAATTTATACTTAAAATTAAGATAAGGTTTTTTTTTTATAAATGGGATATTGATTAATTTTGTGAAGACCATAAAAATGTAGGTTTAAAATAAATAAATAAAAATGTAATGTTATAATGTGATGATAGTATAATTTGTGGTAGTATAAGTTTTAAGCTAAGTATTTATTGTATTTATTTATTTGTTTAATTTTTAATGTAAATAAATAAAGTAAAGGGTAAAAGTGTAAAGTTAGGTTTAGTTATGGTTTGATTGGTTAAGGTAAATGTTATGGACCCATTTTGACCCGAATGTTTGGGACCTAAAAATATTGTGTTAGTGGGGCATTTCACTAGATTCGCCACAATGATTCATGAGGTTTGTTGGATGCTAGTCAAGAGTGTAGAGTGTGTGGCTCTTTGGGAATCGCGTCGAGATGGGGTCGTGGGACCGAATCCAAGTGATGTGTGTTATCGGGTTTTGTGAAGCAGTCTTATAATGTGTGTCCACAAATGAATATTAAAGGGGAGAAACTAAGATTTTTTTATAAACATGATTTCATTTCATGTTTTTGGTGATGTGGGACAAACATTTTTCTAAAGTTTGTGTTTCACGTGACTCACTTTGAGACACGATATCTCATTCATATTAACTCCATATTAGACATACTTTAGCTCGTTGCGAAGCTCTCTTCGAGGAGAACGCAAAGCTACTGAGTACTACGAATATATATAACATATACATAGTAAAATTATGTCCAAAGTATTGCAAAAAACATATTTTGCAAAACATTTTCCAACAATCCCCACATGAATGGGAATCGGTCGAAAACACACGAAAATTTCGGCAAAATTTATGCGGTTAAGTCCTGCATAGGATAGGTAAGTGTAACCCTTTGAACCTTCCTTTGTGAGATGCACTTAGTGTCCTAGATCTGAGTAGACGCGATGTCCTTAAACTCAGCCTTTGTTTAAGTAGACGACAATACACACTCACACAAGACTCTCCCTGACCTTGTCAAGTCCTCATAGTCGTGTTCGTTATGGTCATGAACAGTCGCCTGGTTCTGCAAGAGCTATTAGAAATTGCGCCCCCACAATTTCCTTCGAAGCGACCCCACTTCTCTCTCACATAGGTGATTTCGTCTTGAATCATTAAAAACATATGTTTCATGATTTCATCTTGAATCATTATGCTTTATGATTTCATCTTGAATCATTAAGCCATATGTTTAACCTCTCACAAGTCACATTGTTTATGAATGGACTAGGACAATTATTGTATTCAGTAACTCCCAGCACATTGACGTGACTTCCCCCACATTTCTATAATTAGGTTGTCCTATTGAACCCAGATCTTGGGATCTCCAGTCAACAAGGTTAGGTTTTCCTTCATAGAAACTCATTCCTTCAAGGGCTTTAGTCCCATTCCGTTAGACGACTTACTAACTAACTCTCTGCTTAAGCCTTTCGTAAACGGATCCGCGATGTTATCCTTTGACTTCACATAGTCAATTGAGATAACTCATGTTGAGAGTAGTTGTCGTACCAAATTATGTCGACGACGGATATGTCTAGACTTCCCATTATACATTGAGCTATGAGCTCTGCCAATTGCCGATTGACTATCACAATGTATACTAATGGCCATTACCGGTTTAGGCCACCTGGGTATGTCCTCTATGAATTGACGTAGCCATTCCGCCTCTTCTCCGCATTTATCTAACGCGATAAATTTTGATTCAATCATGGACTTAGCTATTACTGTTTGCTTGGAAGACTTCCAAGATATAGTGGCCCGTCCCAGTGTAAACACATATCCACTGGTCGATCTAGAATTTTTTATGTCAGATATCCAATTTGCATCACTGTATCCTTCAATAACCGCTGGATATCTAGCATAATTCAGTCAATAATCACGATTGTATCTCAAATGATGAAGTACCCTAGTCATAGCTTTCCAATGTGCTTCACTTGGATTACTAGTATACCTATTAAACCTGCTAACGACATATGCTAAGTCAGGTCGGGTACATGTCATCAAATACATTAACATGTCAATAATTCTTGAATACTCTAACTGGGCAACACATGCACCTCTATTTTTAGATAGATGCAAACTGGTGTCAATTGACGTTCTAGCTAGGCCGGAATCCCCCGCATTATGAGTATTAAGAATTTTGTCCACGAAATGTGCTTGACTTAATGCAAGTCCACTATGAGTTCGTATGATCTTTATTCCAAGGATCACATCAGCCAAACCCATATCTTTCATGTCAAACTTTGATTTCAACAAGTCTTTAGTAGACTTGATCATCTTGTTACTGTCAACGATAAGCATATCATCGACATAAAGACATAAGATTACATATCCACTATATGTGTCTTTGACATAAATACACTTGTCGCATTCATTAATTTTGAACCCACTCTCTAACATGGCGTGATCAAACTTTTGATGCCATATGTGGTCAAAAAGTAACATGTTAAGGGAAGCGAGTCATAAACTAGTGTATTGTCATCTTAGTGCAACATCAGTTTTTCTTTATAACCAACTTGACCATCAATTTAGTGTTAGAAGACAACCTACTTTACCATCTAAGTATACTCTACTTAAACAGGAATATATCTCATCAAACAAAAATCACATACGTAAAATACCTCATAACTCGATTGTCCGAAAACTGGGTTCTCCCACTAAAGCACCTTAGATCCTCCATGAGAAGCGAGACTAATAGAGGAGCAACTATAGAGCTTAATTAGGACAAAAAGGGCAAACCAACTTGCTTAGCTTAGTTGGTCACCAAGGTTACACTAAGTGATTTTCTTGAGGAGGTTCCTTGGAGGTCTTGGGTTCAAGACCTGCCAAAGGCTTTTCCTCTCAGGCGAAGTGGATAAGGAGTTTAACATAACTAGGCGAGGGTTTGAAGAAGACATTCTGCCGCTTGGACGTCATTACACGACTCGACCCACTAACCACTAACATTTGTCGTTCTAAAAAAATTATGACAAAAAGGGCTATAGGTCATTTAAGAAATTTAGACTTTACATAAAATACCCTTATGTTAATACATAACTTACACTAAAAAACTTTATATTTTATAGATAAATGACGGACTAACCCTCTCAAATTTCTTAATTTACACTTCGACCCTCCTAAGAAAATTAGTCGAACTCTGCCACTATAGAGGAGGACGGGTAGATGGAGTACAACGTTGGAAGAGGACACGTCTTCGTCCTTTATGCCAGTAGTGTTGTAATGTGTGTTATGTTTTGTAGTGTCGTGCAAAGTGGATCATGTATAATTAATTTTTTTCCTCGTTTAGTTTTGATATTCGGTTTGTTTTTATCGTCTCAAAGGTCAAACTAGGGGTATTGGCCACAAAATTCGCGACTTCCACTTTAGTCATATCATCATTCAACACACCATTAAACTCGTCACTAAACAAGTATAATGGTCATCACCAAACCCAAACTTTTTAACAAATTTATTTGAAAAACTATATTAAACTTTCATTAATAATTTTTTTTACATTTTAATAATAAAATATCACACATTAAAAAACATACATTAAGTTTCCCGAAAAAAATGTTGGACCAATCGATGCGAAAGTTTTGATATGCACCTGATGATCTGTTTTGTCTAATAACTTTTAACGTTTGTTCATGAACATGAATACTAAGAGAATGCTACTTGAAATTATGAGTGAGTTTCAAGAACATCTGAGAGAAAAAAAGGACGTATGGTTAACTGGTGGTAACAAAAAAATCCTCATAAAACCACTTATCATGTGCGGTTATGATTTTTGTGTAATGACCACCACATGTGGTGGTTCCAGGTGGTGGTGATCAACTACGGACCATCACTCTAGGTTTAAAAACCGGATCTTCACGCCCTTAGCTACATGACATCTTTTAGTAAAGTGAACGAGAAGTTAAAGATGTTGGAATTTTAAAAACCTCAGCCATATTAACACATTAAATGCGCATCAAAATAAATGACAAGATCACATACAGAATTACAGATTAGTAATTAACATACCTCACTTTACAATTGACGAATCGTAAAGAATCAACGATAAACCCTACGTCTTAGGGTTTAGTAACCTTTGAGAACACCATGAAATTAATAGAGATTCAAAGTATGAATCCTCTATGGTTTCACACACATGTTTGTTAGCAATTCAATTAGAATGATAGTTCTTGATAAAGAATAAGCAAAGTCAATCATTAGATCTTAGATGAATCAAATCGAATTCCTAAGAGGAGGGGGCATCAATTAACTCCAAAAAAGTAAAATGGAAGAGAAAAAAAGGTTTTACTTAGGTTTCACACAAGGATTAACCCTAATAATATTATATTCAAATTATAAACTTGGAGAACAAATAGGTAAACCTATCAAGCCCAAAGGACAATCCGCAAACTTTCCTTTACTCCGATTTATTATTTAGTCATTTATGTTAATTATTAACGACACTCAAATAAATTTTGATAAGTAATTCGTTATGTTTATTGTTTCATATAAGAGATACAATAAATATATTAATTATATATTTATATTTAACTGAATTCAAACGTATAATATGCGTTTTCATAGACTTATTTATGTGTACATATTTTCTCCAAAAGGGTTCATGGTAGTTTGACAAATACTTCCACAAATCAGTTTGTTATTATAACTTGTCTTTTAAATATGTTGTTCCAACCAATGATTGGGAATTATGATTAGGACATGATATGTCAAACACTAAAATGGCTTATTGTTTACACGTTACTCTTGTATTGATGCAATGATGTCTTCATCATGCAAATTACATGTAAACCACTAAGCCTTGTTCTGATTAGCTTGTTCATGAGCAACACAAGGTTTAAAAAGCTAAAAGTTCCATAACAATAACACTAAGCTAAAAGTTCCATAGCAACAAGTCAACAACACCACTAGGGTAAAAGTTTTGTGTGTCAAAATTAATAAGATTGGAATGTCACTCAACAAGAGGAAGATTATGTCGAAATAAGAGTTTAATAACATTGAGTTTGAAAAAAATACGATTCAGAAAAAATATTCAACGACGACCTTAGAGACACATGTTTAAGATAAAAATAGCAGCTTTTAAAAGCGTTTAACGTTTATTCCCTCTATTCTAAAACATACTTTTAAAGTGTTATTTTTAATTTTGATGTAAATATGTTAGTTGTGTTATATAATATTTGATAAAAATTATATTGATAAAAGTACATTTAAAAGTTTAATCATTCATATATTTAGCATTAAGTAAAAAATATAATTTAAATTAAAGTTGCAAAAAAAAAAAACTTCGAAAGTAAAAAAATAAACACTTATTTTAAGACTGAAATAGTAATATTTAACTATTAAAACAGCTAAACGTTCACGCTCTACTTATAGCACGTTTTGGTATTAACATTCAGCTTTCATGTAATTCTACACTTTAGAGGGCTAGGTATGGTGGCGAGGGAGGCTCGCCACTCCTAGGTGGCATCTCGCCACAGCTCACCACTACACCGTCTAGGCTCGCCAAAGCCTCGTCAAAGTCTTCTTCGTCACCTAAGTGAGGAAGAAAAAAACAAAACCAAACGGGCCCCACTATTTCCAACGTCTGTTTTTTATTTTCTTTCTTCTTTCTTTAATTTTCTCTGGGTTTTTTTTTGGATTTGCAGGTGTGGCTGGGGAAGAAAGTGTGTCTGGGGAAGAAAGTCATATGGTAGGAGATGAGGAAAAATAAAAAAAAATTAATATAAAGCAAAATTAAATTTAAGCCTTTATAGTTTAGTTTAGTTTTAAATTTTCGTTTATTGTTATAATTTTGTTTAAAAAGTGTGTGTTTAATTTAATAAAAATATATTTTAATTTTATAAAAATAAATCTATAATTTGTATTTTTCTTAATTGTATTGTAATTTTTAATTTTATGAAATAAAATTATTTTGGTTAAAAATAAATGAAAAGAAAATAAAATAAATAGTGGTGGGGTCAAAGTGAGGAGATGTGATATGTCATGGTAACATGGGTTTTGTGTGTCAAATGACGACCCCGTGAGGCTAAAGTGAAAAGGTTTTTTGTTCACCACACCTAGCACTAGGGCTGAGTATCGGTCCGGGACCGGACCGAACCGGCTAAGACCGGACTGGGGACCGAAAAATCCCCGGACCGAGACCGGACCGAAATAGTCCGGTCCGGTCCGGGTTAGTCCGGTCCGGTTCGGTCCTCGGTCCGGTCCGGTCCTATTAGACATATTTGACGAGATTTTGGTAAGACCGAATCGGACCGAGAACCGAATTCGTCCAAAACCCCGGACTGAGGACCGGACCGAAATTACTCGGTCCGGTTCGGTTCGGTCTGGTTTTCCGGGGTCAGTTTTGGATCTGCCGTGCTCAGCCCTACCTAACACTCTTACACATACACAAGCTATCTTACTAAACACTTTTGGTAAACAAGGAAATGTTGCTTAAAACTCTTGTTAACCGCTAAATTAATTTCTTGAATGACGCTGATTAGAATGGATTGAGCATTAGGTCAAAACTGAACTCAACCGAAACTGATTTTGAGGAATACATGAATGGAGAATCGAACCAAAGTCTAGTGAGCAAAACCAACTGCTTTGGTTTAGACTATTTTTATGTGTTTTTCTTGGCTTTAGTCCGATCTAAACCAATTTGAACTGAACCAAAAATCACAATAAAAAACTGAATCGAATAAAATTGATTCCTTTTCAATTAGACCGGTTCAACTTGATCTATCAACTCGGTTGTATTTTCTAAGGCTGAGCTTTAGACCGGTGAATCGAATCGGACGGGAAAACCGGACCGGACCGTATAATTTTGATCCAATCCTCGGTCCGGGGTTTTGGACTAATTCGGTCTTCGACCCAATCCTACAAAAACGCCGTTGATTAATAGGACCGGATCGGACCGGACTGCAGACTGATCCGGACCGGACTGACCCTGACCGAATCGAGCCATTTCGATCCGATCTCAGTCCAAAAAACTATAAATCATTTCAGTTGTCAGTCCGATCCGATCTTGATCGGTCCGGTCGGGCCCATTGATTTTGGTCGGCACTGATGACCTAGCAGAAAAGATGATTCTCATACTGTTCTAGTCTTCTTCAACAATCAGAATTTTTAAAAAAGCATGAATTTGATTCAAATTAGACAAATTTCAACCATAAAATGGCACCCAATCCCAATCCCTTTCAAAACAATCCCAGAACCAAAAGGCCAAGATCTTGATTTCATCAACATATCACACAGTCATCTCATTCACAATGATTTCCCCAAATTACACCTTTTATTACCCACTTTTGACTCTTTTAAACTCAAACACACCCTTTTAAAAACCCAACATAACCACTCACTTTCATTCCACTTCTTCAAATGGGTTCTCTTTAAAAGACCCAATTTACTAGACCCAGAAACCAATTTCATTATCATCCATCTTTTGACCAAGAACAGGAAATTTCTCTCTGCTGAACACGTGTTGAAAAAGGTTCTGGAAAAGGGGGATTTTCGTACGTGTGAGAGTGTTTTTGACGGTGTTTTGGGGACTTATAGGATGTGTGATTCGACACCTCGGGTTTTCGACGCGCTTTTTAAGGTTTTCGCTGAGATGAAACAGTTTGGGAATGCGAGTTATACGTTTCGGCGTATGAGGGAGTACGGTTTTGTGCCGAATGTGGAGTCGTGTAATTTGTATATGAGTGGTTTGTTGAGTGTGAATAGAGGGAGTGTGGTGTTGTCGTTTTATCGGGAAATGAAACGTGCGAGGATTGTGGTTAATGTGTTTACGGTTAATATGGTGATTAACGCGTGTTGTCAGTTAAGGAAGCTGGAGGATGCGGTTAGGGTGTTTGATGAGATGAAAGATATGGGGTTGAGTCCGGTTGTGTCGAGTTATAATACGTTGATAGCAGCGTATGGTGGTCAGGGTCATGTTAGCGTTGGAATGAAGCTGAAAGACACGATGGAGAAGAATGGGGTTAAGGCGAATGTGGTTACGTATAACACGTTGATTTATGGATATTGTAAGGATGGGAAGTTACATGATGCGTTTAAAGTGTTTCACGAAATGAAAAGGGTTAATGTGGGTCCTAATACCGTAACTTATAATACTTTGATCAGTTGGTGTTCTCAAACGGGTAAAACTGAAAAGGGTAATCAACTCTTTGAAGAAATGATGAGGAACGGGATTAAAGCTGATATTTTGACTTATAACGCGTTGTTGTCGGGACTGTGTAATGAAGGAAAGACTAGAAAGGCTGCTTATTTGGTTAAAGAACTTGATAAAAAGAAATTAGTACCGAATGCTTCAACTTTTGCTGCACTTATTAGAGGACAGTGTGCACGAAAGAATCCAGAACGCGGGTTTCAGTTGTATAAAAGTATGATAAAGAGTGGATGTCGACCAAATGAGGATACAGTGAAAATGTTGATGTCTTCTTTTGTGCAGAACGATGATTATGATGGCGCGCTTTGTGTTTTTAAAGAGATGTTAGAGAGGCCTGTTGGTCCTGATTCGGTTGTCTTGACTGAATTGTGTAAAGGGTTTCCAGAAGTATGGAAAGATAGATTAGTTTCGGATCTGTTGAGAGTGGTTGACGATGGGTGTCTTGCGCTAGGACGTTATGAGAAAGTTAAGGGCATTATCTTCCAATCTAATGACGAGGGCAAACACAATGAACGACAGATGCTAACTGAAGCCTAGCACTGCCAAATGAATAGTTAGCGAATGGCCAAGTTTTTCAGGAGCTTACAACTTAGTATTTGGTTCGATATTTTGTATATTAATCCCTATTTAAAGTGTTGTAGAAGCTGAGATATTTGACTCTAGTATTTTACAGAGCTGATTTTGGTTCTCAAATTATTTAAGGCCAAAAAAGGTCCGAAGCAAAATGATTTATAACAAGCCGATTAAGAAATTCTAAATTACATAGAATGCGAAAGATGCCAAATCTTCGGAAGCATGTAGACACCCAAGATATTTACCTAGAATTGATAATGGATACCAATCTGGGACAAAGGCTAGACTCGCCGATACGTGACAGTTGCACCACCAGACAACTCTTTTCTCGAGAGATTAACTATAGACCAGAAGCTATAGATTATAGCATCTTAAGAACAGAAACCCATTACGCTACTACAGTGACAATATAGACAACGGGAGACGTGAAAATACACATTGTCCCGGTTTCTAATCAAAATCGCTTCACCAACATCTAAACTTTAATTATATGCAGAAAACATCTTGAATTATCTATTAAAGAAAAACTAGATTTAAAATATAGATATAAGTGTATAACATCATAGTACATCAAAATGTCGTTCTGAGCTCTCCCAGCACCAAACTATCAAATATGGCAAGCATACATCCCGAGATAAATGAACACAACACGATACATCATAAACTCTTTACATCAACATGCCTACCCTAACAGCCTAACCCCTGACAATAATATTATCATTCCTCTTCCATTTCCATAGCCTCGGCTGCAGCTATCTCAGAATCCAGTTTGTTCATTAACTGGTCACTTACATGTTTAGCCACTGATATCATGTCGAGAATGACACTTGGATCTAAACCTGCACCACCTCTTTTTGTCAACCCACAAATCAATCCTTGCCTGTTGAGCGAAACCGATACAGCCGAGCTCATTTGCGATTCCTCCTCTGAAGTTGCATCAACAATGTAATGTCGTCCAACCTACATACAAAGGGAGATGAAACCAAATAAACATGAAAATAATATATCCGACTGAAAGCTTCTTTTCTGTTTGTATGTGACGTTAATCTGCCATTACCTTAGTTAAAGTAACAATGACTGGGACCGCAGTGGTGTCAAACTGTAGAAATTCTTCATCACTCACATCAACCTCTGGTTGTTCATCAGAAGGAGTGGCTGATGCAACATTCACTTTTGGAATGCCTGTATTGCTTAAAGCAGCCTATGGAAAGAAACATTGATCACTAAAGAGACGTGGTTGGCAGCATAACATATTACAAACATAGCTATATTTGGGTGTTTGGCATTGTATGATTGGAAAGTGATTATGAGATGTAGTCATACGAATTATTAGGAATCGGATGATCGACTGTTACAAAATGGACTGGCAAGAGATGCTTGCAATAATCTGACAATGAGCTGTTTAAGTTGTCCTAAGTTCTGAAGGATTTAATAATAGAGTAACGTTATTGAATCCTACCTCATCCTAACCACAAATGAAACCAGTTTTGTTTTAATTAATCCTAAACTAATTATTTGACCCCAAAATAATCTGATAACCAGAATCCGTTTCACTAAACTCGAACAGAAAAACTGACTACATGCAAACTTGAAGATGGAATAATAATAAAAGCTTTTAAAAGAGAACTCCAAACACCCCCATGAACTAGCAAAACAGATGAGTAAAACCCAAACATGCCGAAAATCCAACTTTTTTATGGAAGAATAAAGGGAATAAAGTTGAGCATAGGAAATACCTTGATGGCAGCACCCAAAGCATCAAGTACATTTCCATCCATACTAATCACAAGACCATCGATATACAAATCCCAACAGATCTTTCCATCCACAATCGACAAAGATGAAAGATTAATTCCAGCTCCTGAAATATAAGATATGAAACCTTTATAATGAATATGATCGTTTTATAAGCAAAATGATTATGGGACTATGCTTCTTTTGTTAAAATCCATACCTGCTCCGGTTTTACCTCCCAAAAGACACTGACGTAATGCTGCTGAAAGTTCCATCGACAATTCTTCACCACCTCTCCTCTGTATAGACAAATGAAGGTATAATTTTGTTGCTTTATTTTTTAAAGAAAGTCAGCTATATCAAGTGTTCAAAAAGTAATAAACCTCGAATTCTGGTGCCGCTGTGGGACTACAATCAATATATATGAAAACCTTTCCTTTATCGGGTGCTGAAGAAGTTGGTCTTCCTAGTTCAGCCTACAATAAAGTAGAGCACGCGAGATATATTAATAAACTTTATGTCGAAAAAAAAGAGTAAGCGAGAATTCAAAGAGCACGCAAAAAAAGATAAGTACATACCTTAACACTGGCAATGACTTCAGTTCTGCCCATCTTCACTCTTGCTGAACCATTTGCCTGATATCCAATATATTAGTGTTTATGACCAAGTCCTTTTCTTGATAATCAACAGCTTATATATGTATAATTGTTTTAATTTTTTATAAAAGAAAAATGAAAGAAAATGTATACTTCGGCAATGACGCCAGTTTCCACAACTATAGGTCGGTAAGTTAATCTTTTACGACCATCAGTACGAAGGTCTTGAGCAATTCCACCTTGTATAAAGAGCTTTTCTCCAATAGACAGACCCACCATTTCTGAAAATCATAACAGAAACTGATAGTAAATAGATGCATATTATACATGCATATGTCAAGACATAACATGTGTGCACTCTGGTGGTTGTCGGGAACCTTTGTGTACGAGAGACTTGGTTTGGCAACTAGATTCGCCTAAGCTAAAATTATATATATTTCAGTTAAGGAACCTTTCAAGAATCAAATAGCCTTATAAAACATCTTATGAGCAACATTTAATGGAAACTTCAGCTCAATCGACTTAAGATGCATATCTCACAAGCAATGCTAAAAGGCAAATGCGAATATAGATGCATATCAACTTATGAACCACGATTCCACTAATACCAGATAATAAATAATAGTGATATTTTAACAGTAAGTACTTTTAGTAAACAATATAAGCATATCCATACCTGCTTATTATACCTAAAAAATAAGCTGATACGCAGAAAAAACAAACAATCCCAAACACTCCCCTAGCAAAATAAAAGTGAAAAAGCAAAAGGTTTTTAACTAATTAAGATTTATAAAACTAAATCAGGAATTACCTTACGGGAAGAAGAAAGGCGAGTGATGGAATGGGGGCAGAAAACGGTGTTAGGGTTTTTGTTTCTCTTTCTTAACTAAAGCGCAAAAGAATTATGTTTTGTTCATTTTAACCCCGATAATTTCGGTCAAAAACTGAAGCACAAGAAAATGTATACATTATAAAGGGATGATTTTTGCAAAACATTACATCAAACTTTGGGCAAAAATCATCCCTAGAAGTCATTTTAAAAAAAGAAACTTTTGTTATACATTTAGGGGGTGCTTGTTTTAGCTTATATAGTGCGCTTATAAGCTTATAAGCCGAAATCAAGTGTTTGGTTAAGCTTATATAAGTGGGGTTATAAGGTTATATAAGGAGGGTTTGGTAAGCCAAAAAATTGTGGCTTTTATAAGAAATGGTTGACTTATATAGCACTAATTTATAAAAAGACTTTTATGCCCACATTTAATAACTACACCATTTAATATTCATGTATTTTTTTGTCATTTAGCTTATTAATTTTGATAAGCTAAACCAAACACTAAACATGGGCTTATAAGCTTATTATATATAAGCCATAAATGGCTTATATAACATAAGCCTAAGGGGCTGTTTGTTTTAACTTTATAAAACGTAAGCCCATTCCGGCTTATATAACATACGCCCCAATTTTGTAGCTTATTTGAAGACTTATGGGCTTATATAAGTTTATTATGATATAACAAACTTATATAAGCCCGTAATTCTCCAAATAAGCCACAAAATTGGGGTTTATGTTATATAAGCCTAAGCAAACACCCAAGCTTAACCAAACAGCCCCTTAGACTCTAGCCGGGGTCGGACTCAGAAACTTATGATCCTTTGATGATTCTCAGAAACTACACTAGAAATTGGTCCGTTAAGAGGGCAAATTACAAAAATAACCAGAAATTTACCAAAAAAAAAAAAAAGGCTAGGGGAGCACGTGGCCACCCAGCTGCCCTTGCAGTTTTTTACAGGGACGATTACTGTAAACGAACAAATCACATAGATGGTCTGTGCAGTAAAAAGTAATGTAATAAGCGAGTAATTGTGAATAACTAAGTAGGTAACAGTAATAAATCAGGTAGTAAAAAAAAATGGAGTAAAAAATTCAACTTACTGTTGTTGTGCAGTTCTTCAAATTCAGGTAAGTAGAAAAAGAAGCAGTAGCAGAAAATATGAACGAATGAATGGTTAGGGCTCTGGAGAATAAGAACAAGTAAGTAGGTCAAATATTTTATCTTTTTTCATGGCCCATTTAACAATACTAATTCATGGGCTTAGGCCCAACCCACTTAAATGTACTCGTATATAACATAGACATGACTTCACAACATGATTAAATCAAACTATCAACGTACTCGCGTGATGTGGCAGCGGACAGAGGCGGATGTACCTGGAAGGTACGGGGGCAGCGCCTCTATGGCTCGCAAAAAAAATTAAACTTCAATGTAAAAAAAAATTAGGACCATTTTATTAAAGTGCATCCCATTGTAGAATCAAATTACCCCCACTCGAAAACAAAACAATGTAAAAACCTTCAAATTGCCTCCCAAACGAAAAAAAACAACCTAAAAATCTTATATTTTTATCTTTATTTTGGTGTATCAATAACTTTTGTCCAAATTTTTTTTTGCTCCCACTCCGCTAACATCCTGGTTCCGCCACTGGCAACGGATATTCTGTGATTAATCGAAAAAAGTAAAAAAAATGATTCCGGTTAAACTTAGTTCGCTTATTTACATAGGTTTCGGCTGGTTTTCACCAGTTTTTGATTAAACCCGTTGACATAGTCCAATTTTTAAAACCAGATGTGCTTCAAACTTGTAAGTTATATGAAGTTTTTTTTTATGTTTTAATAGTTATATAATATGTATAATAAGATATGTTATTCATTTTAAGGATTTTTTTTAATATTATTAATTAAGATGTTTAATATATTAACTAATATGTATTTGTAACATATGTTTTATAACATGTATTAATTAAATTAATCTTAAAAAAATGATGATAATTCTTAATTGACTTGTAAAACATGATTTAAAATGTGTGTTACTTAAAAACTTATTGATGAGAAAGTATATAAAATGATTTTTAAACAATGCTTAAATGATTTATATAATATGTTTTATAATTTGTATTACTTAAAAATTTAATAAATAGAGAATGCTTAGATGTATAGTATAGATGTATTAATTATTATTTATTATTTATTAATTAGTTTTAAAATACTATTCTATAAATTTTATTATTATTATTATTATTATTATTATTATTTGACTAAGTTCTATAATTAATATGCCTAAATGCTTTATATGTAGTATTGATTAAAAATTTACAGTTGATAAGAATAAAACGTAGTACTAAAACCCTTAACTCCTAGAGCATATAGTATGGAAAATCTGAAAATCACCTTAATTTCTTCAAAGGGATGAGATAGAGATACAAAAATATTTCAATAACAATAACACAACGGAAAAGAAACGAACACAAATATTCGGTCATCATAATTCAACAAGCCCTAAACAAAGTTTGATGGAAACTAGTGGGCTTTTGATGGGGCCTTTTACTCATGAACAATGGATTAAGTTGTGGTAATTTTTATTTGATCTTTAATTTAGTAAACAAAACAGGGATTAAAAATATTTCTTCAATAAAAAAATAATCATTTGATTTAATCTTTTTTATTTTAATTGTTTTTTAACATACATTCATTATCACACCTCACAAACGGAGGAATTTAGAACACAACAAGTTACATCGAACATAAAGGGCAAAATCAAAAGTGATTTGCCAAACAAAGTATACAAAGTAACAAGTTGAATTCCCCATGTGGAGGATTTTCTCAGAATCGGCAGCCGGGTTTGAATCCCATTGCAATGCCTTGAAACCCCTTAATGGGAAACTGGATGGCTAGCATGGGGGTTGATATTATCTTCGTGAGATGATTCGAACTCGGGTCGAGAGACTTGGTGCCTCGTTGGCATGCAAGATACTCCACTGCACCAAACTGCCGTTAAAAAAAAAGTAACAAGTTGAAACAAACCAAGACATACACCATAAGGATTGTGAGACGGAAGTAGCAAAACAATACAAGGGTGAGGGGGAATCACGAATGTGAGCTTTTCTCAAACACAACCATATGAAGGAGGTGTAGCCTGGAGCAAAACTACAAAAGAGTACACAAACCATACAAGGAAAATAAAGCCTAACATCCCTAAAAAAGTCAAACCTAAACCAAACAAATCTAAATCTAAATTCCAAGACTGCAGCAAAGCATCATGTAGCAGCAACAAACCATCTGTTCGAGTGAAAGCTAAAAAGCGCAACATATCTAAAATATCTGAGATAGTAGCATCACATCAGATGGTGTAGCGACGATGGCAGGATGACAAACAATTACGAGAGATGACAGATCTGATGGCAAGGTATTATTATTATGGGATGTAGTAGAAAAGACTATGCACAAGAGGGGATCCGAGCGGCCGGTCAAAACCGACCGCTGAAAAATGATTTTGGATTGTGTCGGTGAGATGTGTGTGGGGGGTGGGGGAGAGAGAGTTCTCGTGTGAGAGAGAGATTTATCAGAAAACACTAAATATTTTTAAATTTGACAAAATTATTTGTAAATTAGTAATTTTTTAAGAGAATTTAAATTTGACAAAAATTGAAAAATAAAAAATTATAAGGATAGACGGGGTTAATCTAAAAATGTGGAAAGGTTTATTGTGTAACTAAAAAACACATTTAACCAAATATATCATCATCAGTCCTCTCTCCAGAAACCTCAATTGAATTAACCGTGCTCCAAACCCCTAAATCACAGAATTACCAAATTCTAAGTATCATAATAAGTTATTCTACTAAAACACAGAAAAACCTTATAATCAATCGATTAAGATTATGTTTTGATTAATGGGCGTATACAATCAGTTGAAAGATCAAGTTTAGTCAAACATCTCATAGGGTTTATTAATACGTTGAGAAAATCAATCGCTATAATTAAATTCACATGGTTGATTCGTTGTTTTGAAGAGTCAGTTTTATATTGTCATCAGATGAATAAAAGGTTCATCTTTATTGGTGCTTCATTACTTTGTTAGTTTTTATCAATGGAAGGTTAATCAAATGAATTGAAAGGTTCATATATGTGAAGGTTTATAAACATCATAACAATTATATAAAACCTTAAACGAGATCAAAGCAAACATATAGCGGAAGCGATTTAACAAGATCATAATAACACAATTATAATTAATCGAATTAGGGTTACATACCTTTACGCTAAAGCAAATCTACAAGATAAAGAACGAATCACCAATTCGGATTTATAACGATCACCACCAAGATATAGTCTAAAGTAAGACTATATTACGATCTTGTACACACGTAATACAATGAGCTAACCATGACTCTAGCACGTGTAGACCGAGCTTCTACGCTTGTGGAAAATCTACCCAACAACCCTAGAGAGGGGCTAGGACTAGATTATAGGCTAAACCGAAAGAACAAGAAAACCAACCGAAACCCTCTTTGGTTTTGGTGTTACGATCGACTCAAACGAAAAGAAGGGAAGGGGTGAAAAATTATGAGGGGCAAGGAGTGTTTATATAGGCCTTAAACTTTCTTGAAGTCCAAGTAATAAACCAATTAGGAAAGAAAATATTTCCCTTCTTCCCCTCTTAGGCCGACGGTCGGTTACACCCACAAGGGTGTTTCCGGAACCTTCTTTTCTTCTTATTTATTCCACAACTATCGTTTCATACTTAACTCTTAATTATTTAACGATCGTTAAGTTATAGATCGGTTTAATTTAATGAATATTAATATAATTATTAAATAAATTAATAAATATAGTAAATACATTTATTAAATAAATTAACTCTTTACGTATTGAGTGTAATCCCGTAATCTCGAATTCGATCCTATCACACGACTATTAAATATAAGTCCATAAACTTTCAGCTCCCACTTGGACATATTTCGAAAATATCGTGATTACATTGACTAGCGTCTAGTTACACTAGCAATGTCTCTAGTACAACTCGAGTAAGGTCTCCTGGATAAAACCTTTCAATGACTCATCATTATTATTATCCTTTTATTTCTAATACAACGTTAATAAGGATATGGATCTTAGTCATTCCTTTCATTAACCATTCTGGTTCTCGTTCACAGATTCAGCAAGATTAACAAAACAAATTTGGGTGTGTCAACAAAAATATCTTACTAATCCCACGAGGGGCCCAGTTGTATTAAACTCCAAAATGAAATTGGAGGAAATAAATTCCATATTGACTACAAGCAAAACTTATGAATTTTGCAACACTTCCGAAAATAATCCTTATAGCTACCAGTTACGTTTAGCGTTAGATTATTCCACAGAGATGCACTAGATTCATAACAGTTTCCTGGTATCTCAAGTCTAAGGATAACTATTTATGATTTACTTGATGACAAAGATCTATAAAGTAAAATCATATAGTTGGGATAAGTCAAATATTCGATTCATCGAATATCATCCAAAATCGATCAATATACTTTCAAGTATACTCTATCGCTATTTTGATTTGTCTTAATTTAATAATATTCCCATATTATTAATCGACAACGGACAGTTAGCATAACAATTTATTCATGGATTAAGAAAAAACATGTAAAATAGGATACAAAATTAAATAATAAGAATAAACGAAACCCAATATTTATTTTATTAAATAATAATGTCATAACATCTTTTATCCAAATACTAATCATAGATATATTGCATGAAATCACTAGCTAGTTGCAGCCCAATAGCCTTGGCATGCTTAACTACCTTTAGTCTAGGCAAAGCCTTAGTAAAAGGATCGACTACGTTATCATCTGTGTGTACTTTTATTAATTTGATTTCACGAGCTTCAACTTGTTCTCGGACGTAGTGATGTCTACGCTTAAAGTGTCTAGCGCCTTTCATGACTCCAGAATCATTGGCGAATATAATTGCAACAAAATTGTCGCAATATATATCAATAGGTTCTTTAAATGAAGGCATCACTCCAAGATCTCCAATAAACTTCCTAATCCAGACAGTTTCCATTGCAGCTTCTTGTTGGGTCCACTACATATGGATCTTGCAGCCTGTTAAGGATGGTGAACGACTTCTGTAATCACAAGTCTATTCATAGAGAGACTCTAGATGAAACACACAGTATAAGTACGGAATACAAATACTATGAACAAGAAGAAACAGAATAACTATAATAACTTGATCCTTACTAAGGATTTCTACTATTAATATGAACTAGATAATGTTTGATGAAGGTGTGTCTAACCCTTCTGCCAATGATTCCTTTTATACTACAAGGAAACCCTAATAAAACATTAAACCAAAACGTGTAACTTCTGATATGCATATCCTTTCCTAACATATCTCATGCATATCCTAACAAACTACTCAGAATAATAATGTTTGACTTTCTACTAGACCAGGAGCACGTGTTGCTCCTACTACTACTAGGACCAGGATGAACTACATACCTCCTAGCATACCTATTACAAATGTCTATTACAGAGGTCCTAACAATCCTCCCCTAAACTTGAATTTCACTTGTTGAGTTCAAGTTTCCTGGTAGATCTTTCAAAACAGCTTGAGGATTGGAACAACAACACAAACAGCAGCAGCATAACCATCAACATGAACAACACAAAGACTGCTGCAACAAGTAACACCTAGAAGCTTCTTGAAAGCTTGAAACAGATCTTCACCTTGTTGAATCTTGACAACAACATGAGCAGATTTGATGAGCCTTTACCAAGTAGCTACTCACTCTTGGGCTAGCTAGTCTTTGTGGTGGAATAAGCATCACTATGGGAGACCAGAACCCAACCCAAATCTTAGAACGTGAATCAATGGTGAGTGGGGGTACCCTAATGATTTTGGGCAAATCATCACAGCCGTCAACGGATTTGAGATGAGTCTTTACCAGAAGCCGTACCCTTCCGGACTAGCCAACTCTTAGCAATGAAGCATCGGTGAGCTGAAAACCCTACAACTTTGAGCAAGTTATTACAGCTATCAACGGATTTGATATAGATCTTTACCAAGATCCGTACCCCTTGGACTAGCCACTTTTCAGTCTAGGACTAAGGCAAGTGAAAACCATCCAGTTTTGGGTAACCTGACAACCATCAACGGATTTGATAATCACACCAGAGCCTTACCCTCATGGTGAATCAACTCTTTCTTGTCTGTTAAACATGGTGAGTTGAGCACCATTTATTGTGTGGACTGAGTCCAACACCAGAAGTACCTCTCAAAACAGCCCAAGTGTGAAAATGCCAAGTGGAAAACAATGTCATGATGGAAAAGTATAAGCATATATTATATTATTTACAAGTTTCAAAATTCCATCACATGTTTAAAGTATAAGCAGATATTATATAAAAGTATGTTTTTTTTGTAACTATAAAATGTGAGTCACCAATCACTGTACATATTGGTGAAAAGAATGTTAGTATAAAAAAGAATAGAAGAACCAAACCAATCACTTACCAAAAGCTGCAACCTTGTCTGCATGCAGCCGGGCTTGAATACCTTCAACCAAGGTAGTGGCCATGGCAGACTCATTACCAGAAGGAGCATTAGATACCAGCAGATGACAGTCCAACATAGCTTCCATGGTAGAAATGGTCAATGGATACTCCATATCCGTAAGCATAAACACAACGACACCAGTCTCAAGCTCTAACACATGAACACCACAACCAACATACAACTTCCACCTCCTTATCACCCAACGAGGTTGATCCTTTCATACACCAGCATAGGGAGAATCAGGAGGGGAATCTAACATCAGCTTCAAATCACCCCAAGTAGTCAACCCAGGTCAGTTGGGAAGCTCACTCGGAGACTTAGGAATCTCAGCATCCACCAAATCATACAACAGCATAAGATCACGACGCTACACCCAGGTCAAAATGTTTTGTAATCCAGAGACATAGCGAGTGTAGCCATCACTAGTCGTAATATTATGAGTAAAGGTACCACGAGAAATAGGAGATGGTCGAACTTCCCAAGCTACAATCACACCCTTGCCCATGTGCAACTCCGTCTCACTATCTGAAGCAACATCAATGAGATTGGTAGGATCTCTCTTCTCAAAGGGGACAGACTTACCACGACGAGCCTTCTTCTTTCTAATAGAGCGGCGAGGTGAAGGGACACCAGAAGAAGATTCATCCTTGACCTTTCCAGCAGCAGTAGCATCAGCAGTAGTAGAAAAAAGTCCTTACCAACCATAGGATCAGATTTAGCTGCACCACCAGATGAGGTAGGAAGTGGTTCAGTCACCGGTGTTGATGTTGGCTTCAAAGCAGGAGTAATAGGAGTGGGATTTGTAGCAGGAGTTGTAGTAGCTTCATTGGTGGTGGTAGTATCAACATGAGAGTGAATGGGATTAATAGTTGAAGTGGTGGTGGTAGGAACAGCAGTAGAAGGAGCACTAAAAGATGGAACCCCAGAAGTATCCTTATGAACATTCGACGAAGAGGTGGGAGTAGCAGCATGCTTAGAAGTGAGGACAACACGAGGAGGTGGGCGATAAATCAACTGTTCAGGGACAGGTGTATTTTGACACTTGATCATCTGTGTGTAAAGATCTTTAAGCTCATTAAATGACAGCCTCCTCACCATTTCCCATGTCCATCATGTCTGATAGTAAGCAGCCGATTGATTCTTAACATATTGCTGCATCAACCTTCTCTCCTCGGTATGCGACAAAGGTATGTTACGACGCTTTTCACGAAGCTGGGCAACAAGAGACAACTGTTGTTTACGCATCAAAGCCATTGCCAGTTGAACACAATTGCCTTGATTCACATCAGCACCCAATAAATCTGTGAACTGCGAGTAGTCAGAAGTAAGTATGGTAAGCACCCTCATCCAGTCATTGTCATTCCAATGCATGACGTCATGCCTCAACTGCTCACGTCTTTACTGTTGAAGGGCTTCATCCTCAGCTCTAGCTTGTTGGTCAAGCTCCTCTTGCAATCGCTGAGCAGCCTCTTCCCCCAACCTTTCTTCCTCTAATTGTCTGCGAGTACGCTTCCTGGGAGGAGAGGGTGCATCAGTCATATGGGCTTTGCCCTTGGGATCATGAGAAGGACCAACAGAAGGGCCAGCAGAATCATCCATTGGCTTGGGATCAGCAGCAACATTAGGAATGCATGAAGGACTAGGAGGAGTGGACAAATCATCACTCGGCTTATCGGCAAAGGCAATCCTGGCCAAGATAGTCAACCCATCCTCCTCAACATCTTGATCAGAATCAGAAAGCACAACTTTCTTCTTTTGGCGCTTCAGCTGTGACTCCAATGCTTTAACCCTGTTCGCCAATGGAAGCACGAAGTCCCGGGTGAGCTTGCGGTGCTGATTGAGGTCATCTTCCAAAGAAACAACCTTCGCATAATACCTGTGCATCGGAGCTAGCAAAGAAGTTAGAGTAACAGGTTCCTCAGCTTCCCCACCAAGAGGACTTGGCTTGGGGGATGCATCATTGGGACCAGAAGCAACAGATGGGTCATCCATATGAGCATGAGAACTAGAAGGCTTCTCAGTAGAGTGCAGAGCTGGGCTAGGAGGGGGAGTATCAGCAAATGGGGACTCATGTGGGCGAGAAGAGGGGGCACCCTTTGAGGTAGATGGCATTTCTACCACCACCTCTCTAGCTGGCTCCTCAACCTCCACATGAGGCACACCAGTAGCAGGAAGCTCCTTCTAGGATCATCCTCCAATGGAAGTTCCTCCTCGGCTTCATCAGCCGGAGGAATCACATTGGGATCCCCTTGGGCAAGGCCCATCATAGCATCAGTAAGTGGCCTCACAGGACCCTTATATCCAAGTGCCATATTTGCATACACTTTTGAAGTAAACTTTGGGGTTACATATTCCTCCCTATTACTAGGTAGGCACATAAGAACCTGATGCAAAAACCTAGGGTACATCAAGAACTTCTTCCTAGAGCCAGTATCACTAAGGTTACAAATCAGGCCATCAAACAAGTAACGAGAAAAGTTAAAAGTACGACCCTGAGCAAGACAAATCAAACCAGTAGCAATGGGGATAGGAAACACATCCCAACTCCCAGACTTTAGACTCAAACAATGAATCAATAAGTGAACCAGTAGCTTCTATTGAGGGGAAAATCTATTCTTCTGGAAGTTAAACTTCCCCCCATGATTATAACCTATAGCAGCCATACCATCCAATACCTCGGAATTGGGAATAGAGACAATGCCATCTTCATCCTGAAGATGAAGGGCAGATCTAATGGATGCCTCAGACACCACATATGAGCAACCATCTATGGTAGCATGGAGCTGTAGTGGGCGACCCAAAACATCAACGAGGTGGGCAGTTGCCCAAAACTGACGTATAACAGTACCATATACAGTGGGGCAAACAGTAAGAGCATACCTTAGATTGGAAGCTTCAATGTATTCCAGGATGTATGTGAACTCTTCTCTTTTAGGACCTTCGCCAAGATAGGCCACCTTGTTGTGATCGGGTTTGTACTGGAGTGCGGCCATTGTTGATGAATGAAGCAGTGGAAGAAGATTGATTGAAGAGGGTGAAGAGTAGGAGCGTATGTGTGTGTATGGTTGGGGTGATTGAGTTAAATGAGGGATTTGACCATAAATAATGGTCATAAAACTGTTCATTGACCCCTAATTGTGGGGGTTGCCCTTTCAAAATTAAGTCACTAATGCAAGAGTAACCACTTGCCCCTTAAACCTTTATTTTAAAATCCCAGTTACCAAAGATAAACCAAAAAGATATACACCAGAAGTAACTCGCGTTGACTGAAAGTCAAACGCGTAAAGGTCAACACGAGGAGCACCAAGTGGTCAATGAAAGTCAACGAAGTGAACAGTGACCCAAAATCGATACTAGAAGCCAACCATGAGTGAAATAGAAGGGTTTGTACCCACTAGGAGCAGAAGACTGCCACTAGAAGCAACCAAAATCTTCCACTAGAAGTTGCACACACCACAAATACCCATGAAAAATGTTGTTAGAAGCTACCATATGTTAGACTGTGCAATGAAATATGTACAATAAGCCTCCCCTTAGGCTTAGCCTCCCCTCAATCCTAGGCCTCAAGGATTGACCATACCAATGTGAACCACCAAGTGGTTGAATCTCGGACCATCAAATTCTTTAGTTAATAAATCAGCAACATTATCATCCGTATGCACTTTAAGAACCTGTATCAACTTCTTCTCATTGGCATCCCTTATAAAATGGTGTCTAATCTCAATATGCTTGGTTCGTTTATGAAAGACAGGATTCTTCACAATGTAGATAGTGCTTTGATTGTCGATGAAAAATTTGGTGTTCATGAAGTTAAACCCATAATCCAACATCTGATTTTGTATCCACAAGACTTGTCTACAACAACTAGCAGCAGCTACGTATTCAGCTTCTGTTAAAGAGGTAGCTACTATTGTTTGTTTCTTACATTGCCATGAGATAAGTCTTCGACCCAAAAACTGACAACCACCAATAGTAGATTTCCTATCGTTATTGGCACCTGCATAGTCACTATCACTATAGGCTTCAAGAACAAAAGGTGATTCCTTGGATACCACAAGCCTAGCTTGGGTTGTGCCTTGATATACTTGAAGATTTTCTTGACTGCATTCAAGTTAGATACGGTTGGAGCCACCTGATGTCTAGAACAAGCACTTACTGCAAACATGATGTCTGGACAGGATGCAGTCAAATAAATGAGTGAGCAAATCATTGACCTGTACATATGAACATTTACCGGAGGATCTGGCTCATTCTTGAGTTTGACTTTAGTGACTTCATAAGGTGTTGCTGCTGGTCTAAGAGGTTCCACATCAAACTTCTGAAGAATCTCATGAACATACTTGTCTTGACTTATAAAGATACCATCCGACTGCTGCTTGACTTGAAGACCAAGGAAAAATGTGAGTTCTCCCATGGCACTCATTTGAAATTCGCCTTTCATTAGCTGTTCAAACTCATCACACCATTCCTTCTTAGTAGAACTGAAGATAATATCATCCACATACACTTGAACTAAGATGATGTCCTTGGCATTCCTTTTAAGAAACAGTGTTTTGTCAGTTGTGCCTCTTCTGTAGCCGTGTTTCAACAAGAAAGTGGACAGACGCTCATACCAAGCTCTAGGAGTCTCATGAAGTCCATATAGAGCTTTGACCACCTTGTAAACTTTCTTGGGGTGAAGTGGATCCATAAAGCCCTTAGGTTCAGTGACATAAACTTCCTCATCAATCTTGCCATAGAGAAACACACTCTTGACATGAATCTGAAAAATCGTAAAGCCAACATAAGAAGCGAAAGCCAAAAACAGACGAATGGCCTCAATCCTAGAAACAGGAGCAAAGACTTCAGTATAGTCAATTCCTTCAAGTTGAGTGTGACCTTGTGCAACCAGCCTAGCCTTATTTCTCATCACAATACCCCTTGAATCTTTCTTGTTTTTGAGAATCCATTTGGTACCAATTGCTGTCTTTCCATCTGGCAAGTCAACTAGGATCCAAACATTCTGAAACAAGAACTGCTGCATCTCCTCCTGCATAGCCTCCACCCAACTTTGATCCTCAAGAGCATGTGAGACTGACCTAGGTTCCACTTGTGAAAGAAAACAAGCAAAAAAACAGTGAAGAAAGTGTGTGTGATTATTACGCTTTTGGTCTTCAATGTAGCTCACAAGAGCATGATGATCAGACGTTGCTTTCTTATGCATACGACGAGTCTTGACAGTAGAACCATGATCTCCAATGATTTGAGTAGTAGGATGGTCTTTCATGATCTGCTGAACAGGAATAGGAGCTACATACACTTCTGGTGCCAAGTTATTAAGACCCCCAACAATGTCATCATCATATGAAGCAGAGTCGAAAATGCCATCTATTGGTTGCTTATGAATATCATCCAGCTTAGTAGAAGTCTTCTTTTGATAGTTTCCCAAGTCAAAAGGACCAGAGAACCTGGTTGTGGAAGCAGGATCACTAACCGGACTACCAATAGGTGTTAAACTTGCACTAGGAGTAACGTTAGGAGCACTAGGAGTAACTGGTACAACAGGAGTATGCAAGGTAAACTCAAAGCCTCCTTGAGCAGCTGCTGTAGTGGCATCTTGTTGTTGCTTGAGTAATGTGTCAAGAGCTCCTTGTGAGTCCACCATGTCTGATGGATAGGCATCAATAGGAGTAGCATTGGTGTTAGGAGAGTCTGTGGTGGAATAGGATGGAACAACAAAAATGTCATCATCCTCATCTAAGTCCGAAAAGCTATAATGAGCACCTGCACTAGAAGTTTCAAACACTTGTGGACCTACATCTTGGTTAGTTTTGAAACGAAAATATCCCAATGAGTCACTAAGATAATCAAGATCAAAATACCATTCAGGACCTTTGCCTTGGATGTTTGTCTTCTCCTCAAAGTACCTGAGATTATTAGTTTCAATGACACGCTTGGCATGGAGATTATAGACACGATAAGCTCGAGAGTGAGCTGAATATCCACAATGTATCATTCATCTGCCTTGCCATCAAATTTCCCCAAATAGTCACTAGTATTCAGAATGGTGACAGGACAACCAAATGGCTTCAAATGAGCAATGCTGGGTACTTTGGCTATGAGTAGCTCATAGGGAGTCTTCTTATGGGGATTGGTAATTGAAACCTTATTCAACACATAACTTGCAGTATTGACAGCTTCTGTCTAAAACATAGTTGGAAGCTTGGAATCTGTAAGCATGGTTCTTGCAGCTTCTATAAGAGTACTGTTCTTCCTTTCTACAACACCATTCTGTTGAGGAGTCCTGGCAGCACTATAATATATTTTGATACCTTTGGAATTGCAGGTGCTATGAGGTCTGCATTTTTGAATTCCGTTCCATTGTCACATCGGATACCTTTCACCTTCTTGGACAGCTGATTCTCAATGAGTGTAATAAATTCCTTGAGAATTGAGTAGGTCTCACTTTTGGCAGCCAGAAAGAAAACCCATGTGAACCTGTTATACCCATCAGTTACCACAAGACAATATTGTTTATGGCTAATGCTCCTAATGGAGGTAGGACCAAATAAATCCATGTGTAGTAGCTGCAATGGTTCAGTTATGAGACTGAGAGCAATAATGGCCTTGAAGGATGCTTTGTGTTGTTTTCCCTTGCTGCACGCAAGGCAATTGATGTTATTTCTGAAAGTTTTGGGAGGTAAGCCAAAGACCAAGTTCATATTTGCTAGTTTGTGAATGGTCTTGAAGTTTACATGTCCCATCCTTCTATGCCATTTAGTGGCTTCATCTTTTGATGCTTTAGCAACCAAACAAGCTAGTTGACCAGTAGGATTAACTTCATTCAGCTTGATACTATAGAGATTGTGTCTTATAGGGATTCTGAGTAGAACTTGAGAGTCATCCGGTAGCTTAAAGTCTTTGGATAACACTAGTGCTTCAGTATCCGTAAAGAGGACAAATTGCTTCTTGTCACAAATATGAGAGACAGAGATCAAGTTGAAGTGTTGAAGTGCTTCCACATAGTAGACCTGCTCAAAATTAAGGTTAGGTGTCTGAATAGTTCCTTTGTCAAAGATCCTTCCTTCACCACCTCCGAAGTATACTTTTCCACCTTGAAATGGTACAAAGTTAGATAAAAGTCCTTTATTCCCTGTCATGCTCCTAGAGCATCCACTATCAACTATTCCAAGAGTAGGATCTTGGTATGGAGTAATCTACAACAACAGAAAAGTTATATGCAAAAGTTAGTGTCTTAAGGGGACCCAGACCTTTTCAGGCTTGAGTCTGCCTTGTGGATCTTTAGTAGATAGCCAAGAAGATTGATGAGATCCACTGTTGTTCTTAGGTTGCATGTTCAACATATGGGTGTTATTGTGTGACCAAGAACAACCTGTTGAGGGCTTAACAACAGTACCCAAATTTCCCAACCCAAAATACATTTGGTCTGAATTAAAAGCATAATTCTGATTAAAGTTTTGAAAATAGTTGCTGGTTGGTCTATTGTAGGTGCAACCATTGCTTCTCCAAAGATTAGAAGCTGAAAGAGAGGTCCTTCTAGAAGAAGAATATGATTAGGCACATGGGTTTAGTCTTCTAGAAGAAAAAGGAGCAACTCTTGGTGGACCAGGAGCAGGATAAGTTTGATAAACAGAAGGAGTTTGATCATAAAAATCACAATCCTTAATCAAATGACATTGTTTCACACTGCTAAATTTATTACAAACAACTCTAGGAGAATCAACATTCCTAGGACTCAATAAACTAGAACTAGAAACAGTTGAAGTAGAAGCAACTCTCTCATCACTCATCCTAGCACTAGTAGCAGCAGGGTCATTTGTCTTGGAACTTGAAGGTCTTGACTCTTCACTTGAACCACAGGATGCATAGTCACGGGCCTTGTCACTGAAAGTACAAGAGACAAAGTCATTAGTATTAGTAGAGCTTTTTGGAGACTCATGCATCTGTGATCCATCCAAGTCAGTATGCCTAGATATGGGCATAAAAGTTCCTATAAGAGGTGGAGGAACAGCATGCATTGCTGCAGCTGGTTGAAACCTATTGTAACTAGGTTTTCTCTCCTCGTCCTTATTAGGATCAAAGACACTTGAAAAAGATAAATCAAACACATCTTCTGAATCAATATATTTATCAAAACCTAAACCTCTCTTAGTTATACCAGACATGCTACTATAAATTAACTTGGAAAGATTCTTGGGTGCTTTTTGCCATTTTTCAAATCGTAAAAGTGTAGCATCCAATTTTTCTTGCATGTCTTGCTTATCCTTAATACTGTCATTGTTTAGTTTTTTAGTATACTTAAGCATGTTAGTGGTGTTTTCTAAATCAATGCTTAGAATTCTAATTTTATCCTCATATTCACGTTGAGTATCTTGAAGCCACCTCTTTTGTTGTTCCAATGTTTTTAAAGAACTCTTATATGCTTGAACTTCTAGAAAATATTTGTCATTTTGTTCATTAAGTTCATTGTATTGAGTAGGGATGGCAAAAAAACCCGAATCCGAAATAATTGGGGCGGGGCGGGTTAACTTTATTGGGTTATGGGGCGGGTTTGGGGCTTAAACGGGGATTTTTAATCGGGCTTGGGGCAAACACGGGGAATAAGGTCCCCGACCCGCCCCGCCCGATTAATATACACATATACAAATATAAGTATTTTTATATAGTATTTTCTTACTATTTACGTCATAATAAATATTTCTTTAGTATTTTATCTTTTCACTATTACAAATTATTATCAGAGAAACTTGTTTCATGTATTGTAAGTTCTTTGTGGTGTAACATATCATTATCTATGTATAATAGTATCGTTTTAAACTTATAAGTCTTGTTTGTAATTCATTATTATATAATTAGTAAGTTTTTAATAGTTCAAGCTTATTTATAACAATCTAAAAATAATAATAAATGTAAATGATGCGATTTTGATACAAAATTTCACCCAAAAAGGGTACCTGATAAGATCCCCGATTAGTACGGGGTGGGTCTGAGGGAGCATTGCCCCCCAATGGGGCACCCCGATTAAATCCCCGACGGGTATCGAGGCAGGTTTGGGGAGAACTTTACTAATCGGGTTTGGGGATGGGGACGGTCGCCCCGACCCAAACTCGCCCCGTTGCCATCCCTAGTATTGAGTCAATAGTTCTGAGTATTTATCATGACAACCAAGAGGGAAATTTTGTACCTGAGGCGAGATTCCCATAAGAGCAAATTCTTCGGCTTCCTCAACATCAGATAGATTCCCAACAATCATAGCAAATACATCAGTAGAAGCTTCAGTTGATTCCAAGGTAGCATTCTGATGATCATTCCAGTTAACCATAGGGTCAACATATACCAAGGCTTTCTTGTCATCCTTGAGCTCTTGAACCTTGAAGGCTGAATACCTGTTCTTCTCCTGGTCATTTTTGTTAGGGCATTGCCTAGCAAAATGGCCTTGCTGCTGGCAGTTATAGCATCTAACCTTGCTTCTATCAAACATGGCTGGCTCTCTCGGGTTGTAGTTGAATTTTCGACCGGATTTCTTTTCAAACTTATGAACCCGGAGAGTGAGCATAGCCATCTGCCATTTTAGATCCATTTCATCCAAGTCAAGTTTATCAACCTGTTTGAAATCATCAAAAGCAAGCTACTGTTGTGGATCAACATCAGCAACAAAAGAGTGAAGAACAACTTCTACCATGCTACCAGTCTTGGCTTTTGGTTCAGGAGTAGAAGTATGTTGAGATTTCAATGTATAGCTTGGGCTACTAGCATAAGACATTGGACTAGATCCCATGGAACTCACAAAAGCAGAGTTAGCAGGAGTAGGAAAGGAATCACTTGAGTATCCTCTCACATGAGGCTCAAAGGTTTTGAGTTTATAAAACATGTCATCAAAATTAAGATAGTCAAGGCAACATTTTTCTTTTAAAGAGATGACTACCTGATTCCATGAGTGGGGTAGGGCTCTAAGAAACCTTGCATTGATGTCTCCATTGTCAGGTTTAGACCTGAGTTGATTCAACTGGCTAAGTATCTTTTGGAACCTGTCATACCCTTGATGAATACCTTCAGTTTCAGAGATCTTGAATTCTGTGAATTCATCTCTCAACATGGATCTGCGCATTTTCTTTGATTCCTCATTCCCTACAAACCTTGCCTTTTCTCCATTCAAAATCTCCCTAGCATCATCCAAGTGATAAAAATCACCCATGTGATCATCAGGAAGGGACTGAAGCAAAATAGTTTTTGCTTTGATTTCCTTCTGAACAGCTGTGATTTCTTCATGAGTTTTAGGATCTACAAGTATGACATTACCATTCTTGTCTCTTCTAGTAAGCTTCTTACTGTTGCCATTCTGAATAATTTTCCAAAGGTCTAGATCAGTATTGGTGATCCAGCATTCCATCTTCATGGCCCAGCTATCATACTCATCCTTCTTCAAGAGTGGGAATTTTCCATTTGTATTGGAAACAGTAGCAATGATTTGCTGAGGTTGTTGTGTTTTAGAGGTGCTTGCTTCTCTTGTTTCAGTAGAACTAGAGGCAGACACAATTAAACAAAGATGTTAGTAAAAAGAAAAATTGATTCTTCTTGAGCAGAGACTCTCCCAGGCTCTGATACCACTTGTTAGGTCCACTAGATATGGATCTTATAGCCTGTTAAGGATGGTGAACGACTTCTGTAATCACAAGTCTATTCACAGAGAGACTCTAGATGAAACACACAGTATAAGTGCGGAATACAAATACTATGAACAAGAAGAAACAGAATAACTATAATAACTTGATCCTTACTAAGGATTTCTACTATTAATATGAACTAAATAATGTTTGATGAAGGCGTGTCTAACCCTTCTGCCAATGGTTCCTTTTTTACTACAAGGAAACCCTAATACAACATTAAACCAAAACGTGTAACTTCTTATATGCATATCCTTTCCTAACATATCTCATGCATATCCTAACAAACTACTCAGAATAATAATGTTTGACTTTCTACTAGACCAGGAGCACATGTTGCTCCTACTACTACTAGGACCAGGAGGAACTACATACCTCCTAGCATACCTATTACAAATGTCTATTACAGAGGTCCTAACACTTCTGAAGCAGCCATGTACTGAGATTTAGTAGCATACATTGAAATCGTTGTTTGTTTCTTGCTCTTCTAGTCAACTTCTCCTCCATTGATAACAAACACGTAACCCGTCTGAGACTTCGTACCGTCTTTATCACATTGCCAGGACGCATCAAAGAAACCTGGCACATTCATTTATGTGTCTGGTTTCTCTTCAAATACCAAAAGCATATCTTTCGTACTCCTCAAATACTTTAGAATATGTTTAACAACAGTCCAGTGGAGCTTCCTTGGATTCTGTTGGTATTCTACTGACCAAGTTCTGATCAAACGCCACATCAGGCCTTGTGCATCTTACATCATACATAATAGATCCTACAGCCGAAGCGTAAGGTAACTTCTGCATGTATGCCTCCTCTTCGGGAGTTGATGCATCCATCTCATGACTCAGATTTGTGCTTAACTTCCATAGGTTTAAAACCTTTCTTGGAATTATGCATGTTATACTTCTTCAATATCTTATCTATATAAGCATCTTGACTTAGACCAATTAACCGTCTTTTCCTATCTTGATAGATCTTAATTCCCAGAATGTATGCAGCTTTTCCTAAATCCTTCACTGAAAAACCTTTACCAAGATAATCCTTAACAGCTTTAAGTCTTGGAATGTTAGCCCCATGATTAATATGTCATCAACACATAGGACTAGAAATACTACATCACTCTCACTAGCTTTGCGATATACACATGGCTTATCACGATTTTGAATAAATCCAAACTTTTTGATTTTTCATCAAATTGTTTATTCCATTGACGTGATACTTGCATCAAACCATAGATCTTTGAAGTTTGCACATGTGTTTTAGATTCTTAGGATCAACATACCCTTCTGGTTGTTGCATATAGATATCTTCATCTAAGCGATCGTTCAAGAAGGCAGTTTTAACATCCATTTACCATATCTCATAGTCATAGTATGCTGCTATAGCTATGATAATCCAAATAGCTCTTAAGTATGCTACGGGAGAAAATGTCTCCTCGTAGTCTATGCCAAAAGTTTGAGTAAAACCTTTAGCTTCTAAACGAGCTTTATAGGATTGCACTTTTTTTTCCATGTCGGTTTTCTTCTTGTATATCCACTTATGTCTCACTACTTTAGCATCTGGTGGTGGATCTACAAGAATCCAAACATCATTAACTTTCATGGATTTTATTTCCTCATCCATAGCAACCATCCACTTATCCTTCTCAAGATAAAGCATGGCGGATTTATAATTAACAGGTTCTCCAAGACCCCTACTTCATCATCATCCTCTATATTAAGACATATATTGCTATTTGCGTTTCTAATCCTTACGGATCTACGCAGAGGAACTAATTCTAGTGGAACCGCCAGACTTTCTGGTTCTACAAGAATTATTTTGCTAGTATTTTCAGAAGGTAATGTATCCATATGACTCTCTTCAAGATCATAATTTCTCCCACTGAGTTCTTGATTTACAAGATCACTTTCAAGGAAGTCTCCATACCTAGCAACAATTACTTTGTTCTCAGGTGGATAATAAAAGTAGTAACCCATAGTTTCCTTAGGGTATCCTACAAAGATACATTACATAGATCGTTGTTGGAGTTTATCGCCCGAGTCACGTTTCACATACGCCTCGCAACCCCAGACCTTTAAATAAGACAAATATGCCTTCTTGTCATACCATAGTTCATATGGGGTCTTATCAACCTTCTTCGTGGGAACCATATTTAAAATGCGAGCAGCAGACTCTAAAGCATAATCCCAAAAGGATAATGGTAAAGTTGTAAGATTAAACATAAATCACACCATATCTAATAATGTACAATTTCTACTTTCGGATACACCATTTTGTTGTGGAGTATAGGGAGAAGTAAGATGCTGAACAATTCCATTCTCACTTAGATAATCTATAAACTCTTGACTTAAATATTCACCACCTCTATTAGAACGAAGAGCTTTAATCTTCTTTCCTAGTTGCAATTCTACTTATGCTTTAAACACTTTGAATGTTTCAAATACCTCATGTTTATGTTTAAGCAAATATACATAACCATAACGGCTATAAGCATTCGTAAATGTTAAGAAGTAGCTAGCACCTTTCCTTGACACATGTCTAAGTGGCCCACACACATCAGTATGTATCAAACCAAGTAGATCAGTAGCCCTTTCAATCTTGGTCATCTTTCCAGAGATACAAGACTCACATTTATCAAATGATTCATCATTTATATTTTCCAAAAGACCTTCACGTTGAAGCTTTTGTATACGAGTCTTCCTAATATAGGCAAGTCTACAATGCCAAATATAAGAAGAGTTCTTGCCAAACTTTCTCTTTTTATTCATGCTAAAAACAGAATTATTATTATTCTTGGATTAATTTTCATGCATGTCTAATTCAAACACACCATTCACAAAAATTGCATTAAAATAGAAAATACCATCCTTCCAAACAGAAATTCCATTATTATCAATAGTGTGAACGAATCCATTATTCAACAAACAAGAAAAGGAAATAACACCCCTAAAAATTGTAGGTGCATAATGACAATCATTTAAAATCAGTACTAAACCCGAAGGTAAAACTAAATTAAATGTTCATATAGCTTCAACTGCTGCTTGTACGCCATTTCCCACTTGCAGATATTGTTCCCCATATGATAGCTTCCTTTCCAGATTAAATCCCTGCAACGTATTACAAATGTTAATACCGCATCCCGTATCATATAACCAGGAATTTAGTTTGTATGTCTGATAGGTGTGAAAACACCCATCCTTTTACCACTTATTTCTTGCTAAAACAAAACCAAAACGCGTATTTTATATCATTTGTTTGGAATTATGCGTGGTTTGTGTGTTTGTTGAGTTTTCAGAGCCAACCGGATAAATATTAAAGGAAACATGGGATTGCACGGGTTTTATCGAAGAAAAAGACTCAAGACGAGGTCTATTGTCCAAGAGATGCAAAAGATTTGAAGTCAATGGGCCTATTTGAAGATTTATCGAAGAAAAGGACCAAAGATGGAAGATTTACATATGTCGAAGAACTCAAGTCTATTAAACGAAGAAATTAAAAAGACGAGTTGAATTTATTCATCGACAAATCCCGAATCAGAATCGAAAACGTCAACTTTACTGAAAAGACGAGAAGACAAAAAGAAAGGAGAAAAGCCCACTCACCAACCAAGTTCAAGTCCTATAAATAGGAGTCCCCTTCATTGTTTAGAGCTAGTTTTTCATTCCCAGTTTCTTTCTTTTCTTGTTTCGTAGGGTAACCAACACCATTAAGGTGTTGGTGATTTTTCATCTTTATTTTCACAAATCTTGTAAGTTTTAATCTTTCCTTTTGATTGTTTAACATTAATCTTTTAATATAATCTTTCATTTAATCTTGTTATCTTTCTCTTGTTGATTTAAACTTTTAAAGTTTTATTTGGTTGATTTTAATCTTTAAAAGTAAGTGGGTTTTGTGTTTTTGTTGATTTGGTTTGATGTTTATGATTAGTAGATGATTAATAGTTACTTTAGTTTAATCTTTTGGTAAAAACTTGGTGGATTTTGGTTAAATTCGTTCTTGTTCTCTTTCCCTGTTCTTCGCGTCTTCAAAATCCCCAGATTCCGATTCAACACAATATTCTGAACCAAGGGTGTTGTTAATTTATTCCGAACGAAGCTTTTCATTCAGTTATTCCGAGTCAGCAGAACATTCCGAACCAACAACTTTGTTAAATTTATTCCGAACCAGCTTTTCTTTCTATATTCTGAATGAAGCATTTTCGTTGATTATTCCGGATCAACATTTTATTCCGGATCAGTCATTATTCCGAACCAAGGAATTTTATTCCGAATGAGCAGACATTCCGAACCAGCAATTTTCTTTGATTATTCCGGATCAACATCATATTCCGGATGAGTTCATTTATTCCGCATGAAGGCCATATTCCGAACCAAATAAGTATTCCGGATCAAGCAAAGTATTCCGGATGAGTTCATTTATTCCGCATGAACAGATATTCCGAATGAAGCATCTTTCTTGTTAAACATTCAGAATCAAGCTTTTCCGCATGAAGCAAGATATTCCGAATGAGCAGTTTGTGTTCATTATTCCGGATGAAGAGTTATATTCTGAATGAAGGTTTCTGACTAACTTATTCCGGGTCAAGCATTTTATTCCGAATCAGTAACTTTTCTGAGTTAAGGTTTTTAACTGTTTTATTTTAATTCAAGTTTTATTTTTATTACTACGTAATTGCTTTTAGTTTATCTTTATTTACTTCACGCATTTACCTTTTTAGTATAATAGAAAACCAAACCCTTTTTTTAGTAACCAAGAACGACTATTCCACTTTGAACCGTGATCAATTCGAGAAGATACCAAGAAACGAACTTTCAACCTAGTAAATATCTTGTATCAAATGGCGCCGCTGCCGGCTCTTTTCGTAGAGATTAACGGTTTTTTGTAAGAAAATTGAATTTTGGGATCCGTTCATCGTGAACGTTACTTTTTCATCATTAAAAATTTTCAAAAATCCTAAAAAAATATAAAATTTTCAAAAATACAAAAAAATTAAAAAACATAAAAAACCAAAAATATTTTTTCTTTGTTATTTCTTTTGTAGGTGCATGCGTACACGATCAACGTCTTATCCCGAGCCCGAGACTCTCGATAACTTAGACATGGCCGGTGTACACAACAACAATAATAATCCACCTCAAAACAACATGAATAATAACAACAATGAACCTCTACCGGACAATCGTCCTATGATCGAACTTTTGCAAGCACATGTAGAGGGCAACATCGATCTTATTGTCATACCCGCGATTGCAGCCAACAACTTTGAGCTCAAATCCAGCTTCATTCAAATGGTCTCTGCTCAACCATTCTTGGGGCGTACCATTGATGATCCTCATGACCACATCAAAAGGTTCCTTCAACTCACGAATACGGTTAAATTCAATGGGGTTCCACAAGAGGTAATCCGCTTACAACTTTTTTCCTTTCTCCTTAGAGGGACAAGCCCGGCATTGGCTTGCAAAGGAACCACTACAAAGTATTCTTACATGGACGAACTTAGAGACCAAATTCATAAACTACTTTTTCCCACCCTCACGTACTACCGCTTTACGGAATGAAATTATTAATTTTGAACAAAAGTACGATGAGACTTTTAGTGAATCTTAGGACCGTTTTAAAGACCTTTTAAGAAAGTGCCCACAACATGGTTTTACCAAAGTGCACCAAATTAATACTTTTTACAATGGTTTAAGTATGAATGACCAAGATTCATTAAATAGTGCCTCGGGGGGGTAATATTTTGGTTAAGTCTTCTAATGCCGCTTGGGATATTATTGAGAATAAGTCTAGAGTGAAAACCAAGAGTGTTCGAACCAATGCCGCTAGTGCTAGCAATAGTGACAATGACAAGAGAATTGACAAACTTACTTCGCTTATTGAATCACTTGTTGTCCACACCGCTAACAATACCAAAAGCATCAACGCTCAAAACGCTCAAGTCAATGCTGTAAGCCAACCATGTGAAATATGAGGGGGTCCTCACTCTTACACTACTTGTACCTCCACCCAAGACTATCTTTGTGAGAATGTTAACGCAACATACGGTACCTATCCTCCGGCAGGCTATCAAGCTCGTCCTCAAGGAGACCGTAACTTGCTAAGTTATCGTTCCACCAACTTCCTTTTCCCGCCCGGTTTTCCTCCAACCAATCAAAACCAACAATAAAACCTTAACCGAACCAATCAAAACCAACCTCGAGCACCATACCAACCACCTCAAAGACAACCATATCCACCTCAAAATCCTACTCAAGTTTACCAACCCGCTCCTTACCAACCACCTGCTTATCAAGCACCTCCTCCTACCCAACCCACCGTTTTCAACCACGAGGTCGAAACATACATGCGGACGAATGATGTGTTGGTGAAGAATCTGCAGACCCAGATTATAAATTTAAACGGTGATATGGTGAAACAAGGGAATGATCTTAGAGCCGATATGCGAAACTCTTTGAGTAGTCAAACGAATGACCTAAGGGACATGATGGCTGGTTTCTTCCAAGGTAATCAACCCTCTTCTTCGGGTACTCTTCTGAGTAACACCGTTGCTAATCCAAGAGGGGAGATGATGTTGGGTCGAATTATTGAGTTGATAAGTCAAAACACAACAAAATAAGAAGACAAGGGCTAAAAAGTACAAGTTGCAAAAGAACAAGCCGTTGGAGTCTTTTTATTACTTTAGCTTTCTTTGTAAGCTATGTTTTCTAGTATATAAAGAAAACATAGGACGTAGGTTTTATATAATATCATTCATTCACAATGTAAACCTAAACGTGTGTGTGCACTAGACGTGGGATTCAATGTATACACGTCTAGTGGTTGTTGATTATTAATATAATTAGCAACCCATTTGTTTTAATTCGTGTCTTTGTGCCTAAACACCTTGTCATGATCATTGTTCTTTTCCGCTATGTTATCATATGAATGATGATCATCCTAGATATAATGGTTCTTAACCATTGAGCCCAACGATCAATAGGAATCATCAATTGGTATCAGAGCCTAAGGCTCGTGATATCTAGGTCCGACGAGGTGTTCGTGTATGGTGAAGAAAAGAAAAATTCGTATGGATTTTTCTGGACGTTTTTGTGTGCGCAGCAGTATTCAGAAGGTCATAACTTTTGATTGAACCGTTGGATCGTCACGAAATTTTAGATGTGTGTTCTAAATACATAGATCTAAACATCCACCGGAGGGATTGTCGAGTTTTATCCTCAAGCAAAAGTTATTAAGCGTCGAAGTTGGCTGATGGAAGATTTTCAGTTTTCTGCTTTTAACATAAAATCATGAACTAGGGTTCTTCAAACCCTAGATCTATTTAAAAGCAGGAAGAATTGATGTTTGTGGCTGTTAAAACGTGTGAAGATACACGATCTTAGGATTATTTACAAACCCTAATTAGGGTTTCGGTACTCAAAGTTTAAAACCCTAGATCGTGTTTATATCAGAAAAAGGGATGTTCGCAGCATGGTTGTGTTGTAGCAGCAGATTAAAGGTGGACGTGTGTTTACACGATTAAGGAAGTATGTTCACACGGTAAAAGGATTTTGATTGGTTATCCATGCTTCTGTACACACGATTTGCGCTAAATCTAGCATGTATTTACACGGTCTAAACATACATACACATATCTGTGTTATATATTGTGAATCCTCTACATGCTAGTTTACTATACTTCCATGAGTCCCTCGTTCCCATTGGTGGAAAAAGGATGCATTCACACGGTTGAAGGAATTTTATTGGTGGAAACGTTGTGTATTCACACGGTTAAATTGTAAATTATGTTACTGTGTTCACATGATCTGCCAAAACAAGAAGTGTTCACACGAAGAAACTATTCCTATTGGTGGAAAAATCTTGTGTTCACACGAAACAAAGATGTGAGACGAATATATAATTGAAGAAAAGATTTTGTTTCACAGGATTAATAGTGAGTGTTCACATGGCTAAAGAATTGCGTTCACACGGCTAAAGGAAATCATCTACTATATTCAGCGTTCATTTACTTAAGGTAACGTGAGGATATACTTTGTTTGATGTAAACGCTGACAAGCATAAGAGTGGACGCTGACAAGATTTAAGGTTGGCGCTGACGTGTGTAATTCAAGCGCTGACAGGAAGGGTTTCGACGCTGACAGGAATAAGTCAACACTGATAGAGTTGACAGTGTCGTCCGATATATGAGCTTCAACGCTGATACGTATTGTCAGATATCGGACAATACATCTGACCAAGATATTGGACAGAAGAGATATTGGACAACACAAAGTTTGCTGCTGTTTGAGAAAACTGGTACGTTTTAAGCACACAAAAAGGAGGATTATACACACAAAGGTACATGGAATCTCCGTTTTAATATAGAATATCATGTTGATATTTATGGCTCGGATATTTTTAAATGGATTAATGATTTTAAAGCGAGTTAGCAATTATTTGTGGGATTTGATGGATATTTTAAACTATGTAAGAGTTATCCATAACTGGCTTTTACATATGGTATGAAGATGTGATTCCATTAAAATCGTCATGAAGAAGTGTTAGCTTAAGGGGAAGAATTCTTATGGGAAGTTTGATGATTGAAGAAGATTTTCGCGAGTTTGTGTTCTATCATATCTTAAAGTCATGGACTTCCAGCCACTGACTTTAAAGGTAACTTGTTCGTGCTTACATAGTTGGTGACGAAGACTTGTCATAAACACTTGAAGGAGTTACATTATCGTGCTCAGTGTCTCACAAAGGATGAGAATATTGACAAGGGATCGAGGTCTACTTATATTTTCTCATGGTATAAGTTCTTCATCACATGGATAAACAAGACATGGAACATAGGTTTGTGGTATTCTACTTCTGCATCAAGACTACTGTATTTATTTTTCTTCAGGATCATTACAAAGAGCTACTTTTGGAGAATCTTCAAGATTGCATACTTTCACATATTCCCTATTGATGTGTCAAAAAGGGGAAGAATATGTGCTATACTTAAGGGGAAGCTTCTTGGAGATCATGTACTACATACAAAGGATTCATGCTTAAGAAGAGTGTTTTGACATCATCAACTAGGGGAAGATTGTTGGGTCGAATTATTGAGTTGATAAGTCAAAACACAACAAAATAAGAAGACAAGGGCTAAAAAGTACAAGTTGCAAAAGAACAAGCCGTTGGAGTCTTTTTATTACTTTAGCTTTCTTTGTAAGCTATGTTTTCTAGTATATAAAGAAAACATAGGACGTAGGTTTTACAATATATTATTCATTCACAATGTAAACCTAAACGTGTGTGTGCACTAGACGTGGGATTCAATGTATACACGTCTAGTGGTTGTTGATTATTAATATAATTAGCAACCCATTTGTTTTAATTCGTGTCTTTGTGCCTAAACACCTTGTCATGATCATTGTTCTTTTCCGCTATGTTATCATATGAATGATGATCATCCTAGATATAATGGTTCTTAACCATTGAGCCCAACGATCAATAGGAATCATCAGATGAAAGCAATCGTCACTCGCAGTGGAAAAGGTACCATGGAACCCGAGCTTCCTACACCTACACCGGTGATTGTGACAAAGGAAAACGAGTCTACTTCTCCAATTCCTCCACCTCTTACTTCTACCCCTCCACCACCCAAGGATGTGAGTGATCCTACAATTCTAAAGCCTTCATCTTCTTCCGATATACCTTATCCCTCAAGGTTGATGAAAGAGAAGCTCACAAGCAAGGACGATATTCAAGTTTCAAACTTTCTCAAAATGTTTAAACAATTGAATTTCAACATCTCCTTCGCTGAGGCTCTCGCTCACATGCCTAAATATGAGAAGATGTTTAAAGATCTTCTTAGTGACAAGGAAAAGCTTCTTGATATTTCTAATACCCAACTTAATGAGAATTGCTTCGCGGTTCTCTTAAGGAAATTGCCAACCAAACTTGGTGATTCGGGTCGCTTCTTAATCCCTTGCAACTTTCTGGGAGTAGAGAATTGCATGGCCCTAGCCGATCTAGGTGCTAGTATTAACTTAATGCCATTAAGTGTTTGGAAGCAATTATCTCTCCCCGAGCTAGTCCCCACCAAAATGACTTTGGAATTAGCTAACCGTACGGTTGCTTATCCAGTGGGGATACCCGAAGACGTTTTCGTTGGCGTCGAAAAATTCACCTTCCCGACGGATTTTGTTGTCGTTGACTACGAGATGGATCCTTGTGTTCCATTAATCGTTGGACGTCCATTCTTGAGGACCGATCGCACTCTCATCGATGTAGAAGCGGGTGAGCTTATCATGAGAGTTGGTGATGATCAAATTGTCTTCAACATGGGTAAGATTTCTAAACAGCCTTATTCATACGAGAGTGTTAATTGTATCGACGTTCTTGATGAGGCTTGTGAAGAACACTTTAAAGATGCTTGCAAAAGTAGTCTTACCTCTCTTCCCAATGTTGAGACCGTTGCCTCCATTGCTCCATCACTAACTCCATTTGGAGAAAGTGATTTCCTTCTGACTGAATTTGAAGCAACTTTGGGAGATGTGAACTTACAATATGACGATTCTCCCACCGATTGGGATGAAGACATTCGTACCATTGAGAAACTTCTCAATGAAGACCATACCATCTCCCAAGGATATTTCTATCGATGAACCGAATTTGACTACGCCTTCCATCGAAAATCCTCCGAATTTAGAGCTTAAGGAATTACCGTCCCATCTCGAGTACGTGTTCCTTGAAGATAAGAAGAAGTCACCCGTCATCATCGCTAAAGACTTGAAGGAAGAAGAAAAATCTCGCCTTATCGCCATGCTTAAAGATCATAAGAAGGCAATTGCTTGGAAAATTTCTGATATCCGTGGAATTGATCCAAACTTTTGTACTCACAAAATTCTCATGGAAGATGACTTTAAACCCACAATCCAAAGCCAAAGAAGGGTTAATCCTCGAATTCATGACGTCATCAGACAAGAGGTTATCAAACTTCTAGATGCCGGAATGATTTACCCTATTTCGGATTCACCATGGGTAAGTCCCGTCCATTGTGTGCGAAAGAAAGGCGGAATACCATTGTTCCCAATGAACACAACGAGTTGATTCCTACTCGTCTCGTTACTGGGTGGAGAGTTTGTATCGACTATCGCAAACTCAATGATGCCACGAGCAAAGATCATTTTCCTCTTCCTTTCATAGATCAAATGCTCGAGCGTCTAGCGGGTAATGATTACTATTGCTTCTTAGACGGTTTCTCCAGGTATTTTCAAATTCCCATCGATCCTAAAGACCAAGAGAAAACCACATTCACTTGTCCCTACGGAACATTTGCTTACAAAAGAATGCCTTTCGGCTTATGTAATGCTCCTGGGACGTTCCAAAGGTGTATGATGGCTATCTTCCATGACATGGTTGAAGAAATTATGGAAGTATTCATGGATGATTTCTCGGTTTATGGCGATTCTTTCTCTGCTTGCCTTGCCAATTTAGAACGTATGCTTAAGCGGTGTGAGGACACTCGCCTTGTTCTAAATTGGGAAAAATGCCATTTTATGGTAAAAGAGGGCATCGTGCTAGGACATAAAATCTCAAAAGCCGGTCTCAAAGTGGACCGTGCTAAAGTTGATGTCATAGCCAAATTACCTCCACCTTCAACCGTGAAGGGTGTGAGAAGTTTCCTTGGTCATGCGGGCTTCTACCGTCGATTTATCAAAGATTTTTATAAAATCGCTCGCCCGATGACCCACCTCTTGGAAAAAGATACTCCTTTTATCTTTTCCAAAGAGTTTATTGAAGCCTTCAACCTTCTTTAAGAAAGCTAACTAAGGCACCGGTCTTGGTTACCCCTAATTGGGAGCTACCTTTTGAGTTGATGTGCGATGCTAGCGACTTTGCTATTAGAGCGGTTTTGGGCCAAAGAGTGAATAAACACTTCCAACCGATCTATTACGCTAGCAAGACAATGACAAGGGCTCAATTGCATTACACGACAACCGAAAAAGAGCTTTTAGCTGTTGTCTATGCTTTTGAAAAATTTCGCCCCTATCTTGTCCTTTCCACTACCATCGTGTACACAGACCATTCCGCGTTGAAGTACTTGTTAACTAAACAAGATTCTAAACCAAGACTTCTTCACTGGGTTTTGCTACTTCAAGAATTTAAAATCGAAATTCGTGATAAGAAGGGAGCCGAAAACCTAGCCGCGGATCATCTCAATAGACTTGAGGATCCTTATCAAGGGGATCATCCGAACAAAGAGATCAATGACTCTTTCCCCTTGAGACCTTAATGTCTATCAACTCGAATTTTGATGAAACCCCGTGGTTTGCGGACATTGCAAACTACTTGGCGGGTGGAATTCTCATTGACGGGTTAACATCCCAACAAAAGAAAAAGTTCTTTAAAGATATTAAGACTTACTTTTGGGATGACCCGTATCTCTTCAAACAATGCGCTGATTTGATTATTCGCCGATGTGTTGATGGACCGGCAGCTTTAGACATTCTCGAAGCTTGCCACAAAGGACCCACCGGTGGTCACTTTGGTCCTAATTTCACTGCAAAGAAAGTGTTTGACTCGGGATTTTATTGGCCCTCCATTTATCGTGACGCTCACGAAATGGTGAAAAATTGTGATGCTTGCCAACGACAAGGCAAGATCACACATAAAGATGAGATGCCTCAAAATTTCATACAAGAATGTGAAATCTTTGATGTATGGGGCATCGACTTTATGGGGCCATTCCCTTCCTCTAAAGTAAACAAATACATCCTTGTAGCCGTTGACTACGTTTCTAAATGGGTTAAAGCCAAAGCTTTACCCACTAACGATGCAAGGGTGGTTTGTAACTTTTTGAAGCAGCTATTCGCTAGATTCAGTGTGCCTCGTGCCATTATTAGTGATCGCGGGACTCATTTTTGCAATGATCAATTCGCAAGAGTCATGGCTAAGTATGGTGTCAATCATCGTCTTTCCACCGCATACCACCCACAAACTAATGGGCAGGCTGAAATCTCTAACCGAGGGTTAAAGCGAATTCTTGAACGAACCGTGGGAGAGCATCGTGCCTCATGGGCCGATAAACTTGATGATGCTCTGTGGGCTTTTCGTACCGCATACAAGATTCCGATTGGTTGTACACCATATCGTCTCGTGTACGGGAAAGCATGCCACCTCCCCATTGAGTTGGAGCACAAGGCTTACTGGGCCTTGAAGTGGGCTAACTTCGACATCAACAAAGCCGGTGACCTATGCAAAATCCAACTCAATGAGCTTAATGAACTCATGAATGAAGCTTATGAAAATTCTTTGATCTATAAGGAAAAGACTAAGCTCATTCATGACTCTAAGATTAAAAACCGAGAGTTCCAAGTTGGAGACAAAGTTTTACTCTTTAACTCTCGGTTGAAATTTTTTTCGGGCAAACTCAAATCTCGTTGGTCCGGCCCATTCATCATTGCCCAAATTTTTCCATATGGTACTCTCGAGCTCGCTCAACCTAATGGACCTAATTTTAAGGTGAATGGCCAACGAGTGAAGTTGTACCTTGGAGAGGACATCTCTCATGAGATGATTCCATCCCTCTCCACCTTTCCTTTGAATTAGTTCGGGACCGAGTCAGGCTCGTGACTCGGTTAACAAAAACAAGCGCTCCTCGGGAGGCAACCCGAGTATCTATCCCTTTCCGTTTTACCTCCTAAGTGTAGGGGGACCTATATAGGTTGTTTGTGTTTGTGTGGTGATGTGATTACATGGATGAATGCAATTTTGGAACCTTTGAAGAACCGTGCTTCCGTGTTATCCGCAATCCGGTTCTATCTCTCAACTATCGTGATTCAATTTTCTTCATTCTCACATTTGAAATTGATCACTTTAGTCGTCTCTTCCTTAGCTTGATTTAACCAACGTCCACAATGTCATAAGTGTAGGGGAGACTTTTCCCACATGCTTAAACATTGAGGACAATGTTTATATTAAGTGTAGGGGAGACTTCTATCGAAGTTTTAAGTGGACTTTTCCATTAAAATGCCTTCATTTAACCGGAAAATCAACTTTTTCAGCATTTTTCAAATTTTTAATTAACTTTGGCCATATAGTCGTAGTTTTTAAATTTTTATCGTTGCTTTCATATGTATATATCCCACAATAAAGTCAAAAATATTAATAAAGTGGTGTAGCTAGTTTAGAAGTCTTCGACATATTAGGCCTGTTGCGATTATTTTGACTCAACCCGAATAGACTTATCCAAGTTTATTCTAGCAAGTATCCTTAACCATGTAGACCTTAATTGGTTTATTAGGCTAAGCATCCACGAGTCTCATTACTTGAGATTTTAAATTGTGGAGAACGAGAAATGATAGAGCCAATTATAAGTCGGTATTCTTGCACAAGCACACTTGGTGTGATTATAAGCTTTTCCTCCCATCGCCTTAAATAAATAAATGCAATAAGTAAGGTCGTACGATTTTATTAAATAACTTAGCTTCTAGCCCAAGATCGTTTAAAAGTTGCTCGGTAATGATAAGAGTTCATAGCCAAGGCATAACTAATGAAGCGGGGCGCGAAGATTGGCGAGTCCGAAAAGGCCCTAACAAGGCATGAGGATTCAATTTTATTGCTATAGATCCAAGGTGATGTGAAAAGCATTATTCCCAAAATCAATATGAAGGATCAAGACTCACGACGAAAAGCAATCAACTCCCATAAAGATCATGGAGAAGTCTATCCGAAAAGACCCTAACAAGGTATGAGGATAAATAGATCCAATTCCGAAAAGGAGGCGGATCATTGTATCTCAAAATCCCAATTAACAATTGAAGAAATAATGATGAAGTCGTGGTCAACAAAGTTGGAGTATCCCTCAAAAGTCTCCAAGTGAAGAAACTCTATTAACGAAGAGAAGATCATTATCTCAAGAACGTCTCTCAAGATATGAAGTATGAAGTACATGCCAAATATCGGTCCGAGAAAGGTCTCAAATCGTGAAGCGAGTTATGCCAAGATATGAACTTTATGAGGTCCCGAGAAGTAGTTTTAAAAGATTTTGTCCTTTAGCTAACTATTGATTAAATCGTCCCACTTTATTTTCAGCCTTAATAACTATCGAAATAAGTCAACAATGCATCCTCGTGATCATTCAAGACAATAATAAAATATAAGAGATACACCTAGGAATAAGGTAGTTTAAGCATATAATTAAGCCATGTGTGTAAGTGTTTGTTTTGCTAACTTATAATAACAATGATCTCGTTTTTAAGCTTGGTTTGGGGAACATGAAACTTGAGGGTGATAAATCTTCGCAGCACCGAAGCCCTAATGTAAGTCTTAGATCTCTTTGCGAGTTATTTCCATATAGCTATTTTCAAGTGAAAATGGTTTTCTATCCCTTTTGTTTCCTTTAAAGCTTTATTTCTTCATAGTAGTTTAAAATTTTGTTTTAGTAGTATGTTAATAAGGCCAAGGTTGATTGATTATGAGAAAAGTGTAAATTTGCTTTATCACTAAGCATTGCATGAGGGCATGACAATGGTTAAGTGTAGGGTATTTGATAGGTGTGAAAACACCCATCCTTTTACCACTTATTTCTTGCTAAAACAAGACCAAAACGCGTATTTTATATCATTTGTTTGGAATTATGCGTGGTTTGTGTGTTTGTTGTGTTTTCAGAGCCAACCGGATAAATATTAAAGAAAACATAGGATTGCACGGGTTTTATCGAAGAAAACGACTCAAGACGAAGTCTATTGTCCAAGAGATGCAAAAGATTTGAAGTCAATGGGCCTATTTGAAGATTTATCGAAGAAAAGGACCAAAGATGGAAGATTTACATATGTCGAAGAACTCAAGTCTATTAAACGAAGAAATTAAAAAGACGAGTTGAATTTATTTATCGACAAATCCCGAATCAGAATCGGAAACGTCAACTTTACTGAAAAGACGAGAAGACAAAAAGAAAGGAAAAAAGCCCACTCACCAACCAAGTTCAAGTCCTATAAATAGGAGTCCCCTTCATTGTTTAGAGCTAGTTTTTCATTCCCAGTTTCTTTCTTTTCTTGTTTCGTAGGGTAACCAACACCATTAAGGTGTTGGTGATTTTTCATCTTTGTTTTCACAAATCTTGTAAGTTTTAATCTGTCCTTTTGATTGTTTAACATTAATCTTTTAATATAATCTTTCATTTAATTTTGTTATCTTTCACTTGTTGATTTAAAGTTTTAAAGTTTTATTTGGTTGATTTTAATCTTTAAAAGTAAGTGGGTTTTGTGTTTTTGTTGATTTGGTTTGATGTTTATGTTTAGTAGATGATTAATAGTTACTTTGGTTTAATCTTTTGGTAAAAACTTGGTGGATTTTGGTTAAATTCGTTCTTGTTCTCTTTCCCTGTTCTTCGCGTCTTCAAAATCCCCAGATTCCGAATCAACACAATATTCCGAACCAAGGGTGTTGTTAATTTATTCCGAACAAAGCTTTTCATTCAGTTATTCCGAGTCAGCAGAACATTCCGAACCAACAGCTTTGTTAAATTTATTCCGAACCAGCTTTTCTTTCCATATTATGAATGAAGCATTTTCGTTGATTATTCCGGATCAACATTTTATTCCGGATCAGTCATTATTCCGAACCAAGGAATTTTATTCCGAATGAGCAGACATTCCGAACCAGCAATTTTCTTTGATTATTCCGGATCAACATCATATTCCGGATGAGTTCATTTATTCCGCATGAAGGCCATATTCCGAACCAAATAAGTATTCCGAATCAAGCAAAGTATTCCGGATGAGTTCATTTATTCCGCATGAACAGATATTCCGAATGAAGCATCTTTCTTGTTAAACATTCCGAATCAAGCTTTTCCGCATGAAGCAAGATATTCCGAATGAGCAGTTTGTGTTAATTATTCCGGATGAAGAGTTATATTCCGAATGAAGGTTTCTAACTAACTTATTCCGGGTCAAGCATTTTTTTCCGAATCAGTAACTTTTCTGAGTTAAGGTTTTTAACTGTTTTATTTTAATTCAAGTTTTATTTTTATTAATTGCTTTTAGTTTATCTTTATTTACTTCACGCATTTACCTTTTTAGTAGCATAGAAAACCAAACCCTTTTTTTAGTAACCAAGAACGACTATTCCACTTTGAACCGTGATCAATTCGAGAAGATACCGAGAAACGAACTTTCAACCTAGTAAATATCTTGTATCAATGTCAAATTGAATAATTCAGTCATAAATAAAGTACGTGAAGCTGCAGCGCTCTGCTTAGACTTCTTCTTTATTTCTCGCAATTCTTCGAGGTAAAGAGGGTAATTCCTCTTCCAGTGACCACTTGCCTTGCAATGGTGACAAGTCTCATCCTTCTGAGATTGATTTTTCTTGACAAAGTTTTGCTTAGGTTTCGAATAAGTTGCAACTTGCTTGCCCATATCACCTTTGCCTTTGCCTTTCTTCTTATTCGCTTGCGGTTTTGGCTAACTCACTCTACCCTTTTGTATGGTTAGTACAGGAGGAGTAGAAGTAGATGCCTTGTCCTTTAACCCCTTTTCTTAGTCAATGAGCATTGCATGCAAATGATTAACTGTCTTCCCCGTGAAATGCATATTATAGTTTCTAACAAAATAATTGAAGTCCTTGTTAAGGGACCTATTGATCAAGTTGATAGCCATATTATGATAATAGGGATGTCCTAGTGCAATGATTTGTTCCATATAACCCCTCATCTCCAAGTAATGAGCCCTAACAGACTTTCTAGGAGTTTTCTTGCAGCTATGCATAGCATCTACTAAGTCGTAGATCTCCACAGCTTGCGGCTTCTCGAACATAGCCTTGAGCTCATAAAGCATTCGCTTAGGTGAAAATAACTCATACTTCTTTTGAAGTGGAGGGGGCATTTTTCCTAGCATTAAGCAAGACACCTCTGAGTGCTTCTTAACATTAGCAGCGTGTTCAAGCCTTTGCGCTTCAGAAGCTCCTTCACCAAGATCCTCCGGATAAGGAGTGGTCAAGATATCAATAGTATCCACTACTCTCAAGACAATTCTTAGTGAGCGGTACCAATCATTGAAGTTTGGGCCAGTAAGTTCAGGACGATAAAAAAATATTTTGAACACAGAACTTATAGTGGTATTGTCGAGTTGAGCCATTTCTATAGAAATAAGTTCAAATATTAGTATTTTCGATAATAAAATACTTTCAAGAAAATAAAATTACCCCGGTATATAAACCATAGTATTTTCCTTGAATCCTAGAACATATATTGACATAGATCCATTACATCAGTTGATCTGCTAGTAATGAATGTACTCAACATAGCGACTTGTCGAACAATTCAATTGACAAACAATTTTCAGATATTTAAGGGATTTACATTGCCAAAAAACCGTTTTGCATTGTAAACATGTTTCATCCCTTATGAATGCCTTAAGTTTCCAGATCTCACTGAGTAACTTAATTAAGTCGTCTAATCTGTGTAACGTAAAACCATCATACGAATTCTCATTCTATGAAATTTTTCTCTCCATTACAACATCATCCAAAAATCTCATTTGATGACGTATCAATTTCAAGTGTTCGTCAATTAGGAGCATTCGACTTAAATTTTAAGGGTATAAATTTAATGTCAAAATCAATGTATGGAGAAGCATGCATACAACTCCATAGCATAAGTTTAATAAAACATTTAGTAAACTTTTTCACGAGACTAAATTTTTACATAAATTATGTTGAGGTATTGGTTTAACTAATCAAAGAATTTACACGCAACTATTCACAACGTACTTATGGCTAAAGCACAAAGCAATAACCTTATGAATTCGGATGTGAATTTGCGGTAAATCAACCTTAAGGTATAATGCAAATAATAATCATAGGTAATTTCAATTCGACGTACAGGCGAGCCGGGAATTTGGTCAGCGACTAATGGCTTAACACATCCTTCCTTAACCGGGTACATGACCATCGGTGCGTTATACCCACTTTATATTTTGTCAAATGGAGTAGGCCGTTAGAGTATTATTTCAATTCACCAATCAATGTAATTCTTTGTAATTTAGATCTCAAACAAATCTTAATTTTAATATGATTTAGTCCATATTTGTTTTTCTTTAAAAAAATCCTTGTTTACAACAATTCATACAATTTTAACATAAACAAGTAAAAAAACTAAATTATAAACACATAATAACAATTTATATGTGCGATAAATAAATCGAATAGCCACATGCATACGATTTATTCAATAAACTTTAAATCTAGGTTTTTATATTCATATAAAAGTCTTCCCCAATTCAAGATTTTATTGAATCAAATAAAGCAAGTAGCACATAAAATCATATAAACATACGATTTTACGATCCATGAAAACATGCACGTTCATCATGGATCCACCCCCAAATCTTAACAATTAAATCTCTTTTGATCTAACCTTTAATTTACATGACATAACAATTAATCATGCAATTTAATCTAAAATTATCCAACATGTAATTTTGGGTTTCAAAAACAATTCTTAACCCTAATTTTTAGAAAAACCTAAAAAACATGTAGTTTTAACTCAAAAAAATTATTAGTTAAAAAACTTTAGATTTTCGATAATTATAACATGTTAAAACGGCTCTCTGACTGAACGTTTATAAACATCATACCAATTATATAAAACCCTAAACGAGATCAAAACACACATATAGCGGAAGCGATTTAACAAGATCATAATAACACAGTTATAATTAATAGAATTAGGGTTACATACCTTTACGCTATAGCAAATCCACAAGATAAAGAACGAATCACCAGTTCGGGTTTATAACGATCACCACCAAGATATAGTCTAAAGTAAGACTATATTACGATCTTGTACACACGTAATACAACGAGCTAACCGTGATTTTAGTACGTGTAAACCGAGCTTCTACGCTTGTGGAAAATCTACCCAACAACCCTAGAGAGGGGCTAGGACTAGATTATTGGCTAAACCGAATGAACAAGAAAACCAACCGAAACCCTCTTTGGTTTTGGTATTGCGATCGGTCAAAAGAAAAGAAGAGAAGGGGTGAAAAATTATGAGGGGCAAGGAGTGTTTATATAGGCCTTAAACTTTCTTGAAGTCCAAGTAATAAACCAATTAGGAAAGAAAATCTTTCCCTTCTTCCCCTCTTAGGCCGACGGTCGGTTACACCCACAAGGGTGTTTCCGGAACCTTCTTTTCTTCTTATTTATTCCACAACGATTGTTTAATACTTAATTCTTAATTATTTAACGATCGTTAAGTTATAGCTCAGTTTAATTTAATAAATATAAATATATTTATTAAATATATTAATAAATATAATAAATACATTTATTAAATAAATTAACTCTTTATGTATTGAGTGCAATCCCGTAATCTCGAGTTCGATCCTATCACACAACTATTAAATATAAGTCCATAAACTTTCAATATGTAGTATAAGTTATCATTAAAAGCTTAATCAGATGAATGAAAGGTTCCCAACAACATAATTGATCATTGTCTATTTGTTTTGTCAATTTGTATATCAAGAATAAATGTTTTAGATGATCAATTAGATGTTGATTATTGGTAATTATGATTTTTAGGATTACTTTAGTTTCTAAGTAGCTTTGACACGCCACAGTTTTATACATATTGAGGGTTACCTTAGGAATTTTGGCTAATTAAAATCTCCAAGGAAGCTAAATTTGCATCTAAATATCTCAATCTATCCGGTTGTCAATGTGTTTGAGATATTTCCTGAAAAACTTGGCCGTCTAAAATCTTTAAAAGAGTTGAACATAACAGTTACAAACATACGCTATTTCATCTGCAAGTATTGCTATTTAGGAATTCTACTAATTAAGTGGATATTTCGAATCTATCATCTTCCAATATTTTTAGCATATATTTCATTTTTTAGCATTTATATCTTAGAGCTTTCGACTGAGAATTCTAAACAAATGTTTACTTGAAATACATAAGTCCCTACTCGAGGTTTTCCTTTAATATATAAAAGATGTGTTATTTCAGTTCGCCCTGGTGCTCTTGGCTTTAGATACTAACTTTGTAATGTTATTATTTTATCACATGCCAAATATTTTCTTTCTCCTTATGGCATATAAGTCTTCCGGGCTCCAAAAAGAATAAACTACAACATCTAATGAGATGGATGGATGACTGAAGACCCTTTTTTTTCAAGAAAGTGGGTGAGAAAATGGATTTATTTCGTAGTGTGACGCCTACATGCATATGTTTTCCTTAATGAGATAAATGAGTTTATAAATATATAAAGTCACAACCTAATGATCCCATGTGTTTCCGGTTATTGATGATGCGAAGCTTCATCAATCTTACTATAGAAACTAGAAGGGGGTTGAATAGTTTCACTAGTTAATTGATCTAAAAGATCGGTTTATAAAAATCCTTTTCAAAAAGTTAGATTCTAGTGGTTTATATGGAACCTTCTTATGCACAATATGAACAAGTGATGGTGTATCTAAACTAATAAACACAAAGTATATGCAAGAAAGAATAAAGAATGTAAAGAGGTAAGGAAAGGAAAGATCAAACCTAACGCAAGGATTTATAATGGTTCGGACACGAAGCTCTATCTTCGTCCCTACTCCACTCCTCTAGTACACCTTACTCGAGAGTTCACTTATCAAAAAGCTCCTTGAGGTGGAGAAACCTTACACGTTGCTTAAACAATTACTGACTCTAAGCTAAAAGTCAAGCCCTAATCTTAGCTAGGACCAATCTACACCAATATACTTTAAGGCCTAAGTATTAACCACAATACATGCACAACTTCCAAATTACACAACAATTTGGATCTTCACAATGACACAAGATGAAACAAAGTTTGATCTTGATCTTAACACAACACATCAAAGATGATAGTGTTGATATCTTTGTACTTGAGAGGATGAGATGCGAGGGGAAAGATTCACTTCTTAAACAAGTATAATCAACCAAATAACCAAAGATTTGTGTGATTAAATAAGGAGTTTTGAATTTGAGAAAGTGTGTGCAAAAGAGGTGAAAAGAAAAATTGGAAATGATACACTATTAATATGAGGAAGGGGCAACGACTCTTTCTGGGCGGGCTCATTAAATAGCTTCGCGGTTCCTTATCGATAAGGAACCGCTGGCCCCTACTGTCATACCCCACCATGGCGGAATATGGGGCGCGACGTATGGATATCATCACAACAAACGGTGTCTCTATAAAGAAAACTAAAATGCAACTATAATGTCATAAATGGCGACACAAATGTCATGACAATATCTCAACAGTGCAGGAGTCTAGGTAAGTAGGTAACAGTCCTACATCTTACCCAAGACAAACAAATAACATAACCAAAAACAAACATATGCGTGCCACAGTACCACTTATTAAATGAACAATTAAAAACTAAGAAGGAAACGGGGATTCTTGATAGGTGTGAAAACACCCATCCTTTTACCACTTATTTAAGGCTAAAACAAGACCAAAACACGTGTTTAATATCATTTGTTTGGAATTATGTGTGGTTTTTGTGTTTATTGTGTTTTCAGAGTCAACCGGGAGAATATTGAAGAAAACATAGGATTGCACGGGTTTTATCGAAGAAAAAGACTCAAGACGAAGTCTATTGTCCAAAAGATGCAAAAGATTTGAAGTCATTGTGCCTATTTGAAGATTTATCAAAGACTAGAGCCAAAAATGGAAAATTCATATATGTCGAAGAACTCGAATCTATTAAACAAAAGAGTATTAGACTAGTTGGAATTATTCACCGACACTTCTAAAAGTCCAAAGTTGAAAACGGTTATTTAAAAGAAGCGTGAAGACCAAGGAAGAAAGAAGAAAAGAAGCCCGATACCAAAGCCCATACACAAGCCCATACATACACGCCTATATAAAGGCCTTACCTCACAAATTTTCACACACTTAGCTAGACTTAGTCTTTAGTTTTTCATTTTCTCTAGTTTTAGAGAGAGGAAGTTCCAAACTTTCTCTCACTAAACTTTTCCTTTGTTTTTCATCTTTTAATTTAAGCTTTCCTTAATCTTTGTACCTTGAATTTCATTAATCTCAATCAAGTTAAGCTTTTAATCTCTTTAATTTTCTTCTACTTTTCTTAGTTTATCCAAAATCTTTAATCCGATTATCATTTCATACGGTTTGTATTTGGCGAATGAGCTCGCGTTTAAAGTTTGATCTTTCTTGTTTCTCTTTAAGCTCTCACTCGAATAGGTTATAAGCTCTCCATGCTTATTAGCCTATTCATTGTTTAAGCTTATTATTTTCGGGTCCCATATAAGTTTTAGTCTTATAAAAGTTCTTTTCATTAAGTTCATGGTTTACGTTTTCAAAAGTTGTCAAATTTAAGGGTTTTGAGTTATTAAAAGTTTCGGTTTGGTTAGCTTATTCCCTTTGCTTATTGAAATTTTTGCTCCCCACCATTTTTGGAACATATCTGCTTCCATCGCAACAAGAGGGTTTTAACACATTCCGACGGATCTCTTACTTGGTATCGCAATAACCCTTAAGGGTTTTACTTTGCGATAGGGTGTAATTCCCCCTATTCCGATCAGGGATTGCGATCGCGTATTGCGATCGCACATTCCGACGGGGTTTAGGTCCCTTTTCTAGTCGAAACTCTGGCCAATTTTTATTTACAACATTTCGATAGCTACATTCCGACCGACTTCATTCCGATAGGACATCATTCCGACAGTTTTAATTTTGTGTATTCCGACGGTACCAAACATGGACATTCCGATGGGCATGATTTTGATATTCCGACAGCTTTGCAATTCTATATTCCGATAGACTAAGTTTTAAAGTTTTACAAAATTTAAAGTGTTAGTTTAATTAAGTTTTCAAGTAATTTTCTAATCTTTCCTTCACATTTTCAAGCATTCATTTTTAACTTGTCAATTTAGTTTAATCTCCCAAAGCTTTAATTTACTCAACGTCATTTACATTTAATTGTTTTTAGTTAAAAAATAGACAAACAAACCAACTCCTTTTTATTAACCAAGAACAAATCATTCCACTTAGAACCGAGATCAATTCGAGAGGACTGAGAGAGAATAGAACCCATACAAAAATCCTTGTATCAAATGGCACCGCTGCCGGCTCTTCTCGTTAAGATCAAAAGTTTTTTGTGAGAACTTGGATTTTGGGATCCGTTCCCCGTGAACGTTACTTTTTCATAAAAATTTTCAAAAATACAAAAAAAAAATAAAATAAAAAAAACATAAAAACCAAAAATATTTTTGCTTTGTTTTTCTTTGTTCGTTCTTTTGCAGGTGTATGCGCACTCGATCCACGTCTTATCAAGAGCCCGAGCCTCTCGATAACTTAGATATGGCCGGTGTACAAAACAACAATAACATACCACCTCCGAACAACAATAATAACAACAACAACCCACCTTTCAACAACATGAACAATAACAACAACAATGAGCCTCTACTGGATAATCACCCAATGATTGAACTACTGCAAGCTCATGTAGAGGGCAACACTGATCCAATTGTCATACCTCCAATTGCCGCCAACAACTTTGAGCTAAAATCAGGCTTTATCCAGATGGTCTCTGCTCAACCATTCTTGGGGCGTACCATTGATGACCCACACGACCACATCAAGAGATTCTTGCAACTCACTAACACGGTCAAGTTCAATGGTGTTCCACAAGAGGTTATCAGGTTACAACTTTTTCCCTTTTCTTTAGAGGGACAAGCCCGACATTGGCTTGCTAAGGAACCGCCACAGAGTATTCTCTCGTGGACGGATTTGGAAACCAAGTTTATCAATTACTTTTTCCCACCCTCTCGTACTACCGCTTTGCGGAATGAAATCATAAATTTTGAACAAAAGTACGATGAGTCGTTCAGTGAATCTTGGGATCGTTTTAAAGATCTTTTAAGAAAATGCCCACAACATGGTTTTACCAAAGTACATCAAATTAATACTTTTTACAATGGTTTAAGTATGAGTGACCAAGATTCACTAAACAGTGCCTCGGGGGGTAATCTTTTGGCTAAGACTTCCAATGCTGCTTGGGACATCATTGAGAATAAATCTCGTGTGCAAACCAAGAGTGTTCGGACCAATGTCGCTAGTGCTAGCACTAATGACAGCGACAAGCGACTTGACAAAATCACCACGCTTCTTGAATCGCTTGTCACCCACACCGTCAGCAACAACGCTAAAAACGCTCAAGTTAACGCTGTCAGCCAACCTTGTGAGATATGCGGTGGTCCTCACTCTTACACCACTTGTACCGCCACCCAAGACTACCCTGCTGAGAATGTGAATGCGGCATATGGCACCTATCCTCAACCTGCTTATCAAGCTAGACCTCAAGGTGACCGTAATTTGCTTAGCTACCGCTCCAACAACTACCTCTCACCACCCGATTTTTCCCCAAACAACCCAAACCAACAACACAACCTTAATCGCCCTCCTCAACAACAAAAACAACCTCGTACACCATACATTCCTCCTCACAAGCAGCAACAACCACCTCAACGAAACAACCAAGTTTACCAGCAACCTGCTTATCAACCACCCACATACACTGCTCCTTCCAACCAAACCCCCGCATCACATCAAGACAATGGAACCTACATGAGGACTAACGATGTGATCGTGGATAATCTCCAACAGGAAGTGCGCAACTTGAAAGCAGACCTGATGAAACAAGGGAATGATCTGAGAGCTGATATGAAGAACACTATGGATAGTCAAACGAATGACTTAAGAAACATGATGGCTAGTTTCTTCCACGGTAATCAACCCTCTTCTTCGGGTACTCTTCCGAGTAATACTGTTGCGAATCCAAGAGGGGAGATGAAAGCAATCACCACTCGAAGTGGCAAAGGTACCAAGGAACCCGAGTGTCCTATACCTCCACCGGTGATTGTGACTAAGGAGAACGAGTCACTTGCTCCTATCCCTCATCCTTCTACTTCCCTAATTTCTCCGCCTCCTTCACCTTCTACCCCCATTTCCCCACCACCCATGGTTGTGAGTGATCCTATTCCCCTAAAGCCTTCTTCTTCACCCAATATACCTTATCCTTCAAGGTTAAGGAAAGAGAAGCAAAAGAGCAAGGATGATATTCAGGTTTCGAACTTCCTTAAAATGTTCAAACAATTGAATTTCAATATCTCCTTCGCTGAGGCTCTCGCTCACATGCCCAAGTATGCAAAAATGTTTAAAGATCTTCTGAGCGACAAGGAAAAGCTTCTTGATATTTCTAACACCCAACTTAATGAGAATTGCTCTGCAGTGCTCTTAAGGAAATTGCCAACCAAGCTTGGTGATCCGGGTCGTTTTCTTATCCCTTGCAATTTCCCGGGAGTAGAGAATTGCATGGCCCTAGCCGATCTAGGTGCCAGTATCAATCTAATGCCTCTAAGCGTTTGGAAGCAATTATCTCTCCCTGAGCTAGTCCCCACCAAAATGACTTTGGAGTTAGCTAACCGTACGGTTGCTTATCCAGTGGGGATAGCCGAAGACGTCATTGTAGGAGTCGACAAATTCACCTTTCCTGCTGATTTCGTCGTTGTTGACTACGACATAGACCCTCGTGTGCCATTGATCGTTGGTCGTCCATTCTTGAGGACCGGTCGCACTCTAATAGATGTTGAAGCTGGTGAGCTTATCATGAGAGTGGGTGACGATAAAATCGTTTTCAACATGGGAAAACTTTCTAAACAACCTTATTCATACGAGAGTGTTAATTGTATTGACGTTCTTGATGAGGCTTGTGAAGAACACTTCAAAGATGCTTGTAAAAGTATTCCTTCTTCTCTTCCCAATGTTGAGACCGTTTCCTCTATCGACTCATCACTATCTCTATTTGGAGAAAGTGATTTCCTTTGGAAAGATTTGGAAGCCACCATGGGAGATGTGAATTTAGACAATGACGATTCTACTATCAATTGGGATGAAGATCTCCGCCTCATTGAAAACCTTCTCAAAGAAGACAATCCTTCTCCTCCATCTCCCACGGTCATTGCTATCGATACTCCGACTTCGAATACGCCTCCCGTCGAAAATCCTCCGGATTTAGAACTTAAGGAGTTGCCGCCCCATCTCGAGTATGTATTCCTTGAAGAAGAGAAGAAGTCGCCCGTCATCATCGCAAAGGACCTAAAAGAAGAAGAAAAAGCCCGACTTGTCGCCGTGTTGAAAGATCATAAGAAGGCTATTGCTTGGAAAATCTCTGATATTCGCGGAATTGATCCTCACTTCTGCACACACAAAATTCTCATGGAGGACGACTTTAAGCCCACAATTCAAAGCCAACGAAGGGTGAATCCAAAAATCCATGAAGTCATCAAAACAGAGGTTATCAAACTTCTTGATGCGGGTATGATTTACCCTATTTCGGATTCACCATGGGTTAGTCCAATCCATTGTGTGCCCAAGAAGGGCGGAATAACCGTTGTTCCCAATGAACACAACAAGTTGATTTCCACTCGTCTCGTTACTGGGTGGAGAGTTTGTATAGACTACCGCAAACTCAATGATGCCACGAGAAAGGATCATTTCCCTCTACCTTTTATGGACCAAATGCTTGAACGTTTAGCGGGTATTGAATATTACTGCTTTCTTGATGGTTTCTCGGGTTATTTCCAAATACCCATCGATCCCCAAGATCAAGAGAAGACAACATTCACTTGTCCCTATGGACATTTGCTTACAAAAGAATGCCTTTTGGCTTATGCAATGCTCCCGAGACTTTCCAAAGGTGCATGTTAGCTATCTTCCATGACATGGTTGAACAAACCATGGAAGTCTTCATGGATGATTTCTCAGTCTTTGGGGATTCCTTCTCTTCTTGCCTTGCCAATTTGGAACGTATGCTTAAGCGGTGCGAAGACACTCGCCTTGTTCTGAATTGGGAAAAATGCCATTTTATGGTAAAAGAAGGCATCGTGCTGGGACACAAGATTTCCAAATCCGGTCTTGAAGTAGACCGCGCTAAAGTCGATGTTATCGCCAAGTTGCCTCCACCTTCAACCGTGAAGGGTGTGAGAAGTTTTCTGGGTCATGCGGGCTTCTACCGTCGATTCATCAAAGATTTTTCTCAAATCGCTCGCCCGATGACCCACCTCTTGGAAAAAGATACTCCTTTTATCTTTTCCAAAGAGTGCCTTGAAGCCTTCAACTCACTTAAGGATAAGCTAACTAAGGCACCCGTCTTGGTTACCCCGAATTGGGAGCTTCCCTTTGAGTTGATGTGCGATGCTAGAGATTTTGCTATTGGTGCGGTTCTGGGACAAAGAGTGAACAAACACTTCCAACCAATCCACTATGCTAGCAAGACAATGACGGGGGCACAATTGCATTATACGACAACCGAAAAAGAGCTTTTAGCTGTTGTCTATGCTTTTGAAAAGTTCCGCCCCTATCTTGTCCTTTCCACCACTATCGTATACACGGATCATTCCGCGCTGAATTACTTGTTGACAAAGCAAGATTCCAAACCAAGACTTCTTCGCTGGGTTTTGCTGCTCCAGGAATTTAAAATCGACATTCGCGATAAAAAAGGAGCAGAAAACTTAGCCGCGGATCATCTCAGCAGACTTGAGGATCCTTACCAAGGGGATCATCCGAACAAAGAAATCAATGATTCTTTTCCCTTGGAGACCTTAATGTCTATAAATTCGAATTCTAATGAAACCCCCTGGTTTGCGGACTTTGCAAACTACTTGGCGGGTGGAATTCTCAAGAAAGGGTTAACGTCTCAACAAAAGAAAAAGTTCTTCACCGACATTAAGACTTACTTTTGGGACGAACCTTACCTATTCAAACAATGTGCCAACCTGATTATCCGCCGATGTGTTGACGGACCGGCAGCGTCAGAAATCCTTGATGCTTGCCACAAAGGACCCACCGGTGGTCACTTTGGTCCCAACTACACCGCCAAAAAAGTGTTTGATTTGGGATTTTATTGGCCCTCCATATATCGTGACGCTCACAATATGGTTAAACGATGTGATGTGTGCCAGAAACAAGGCACGATCACACATAAAGACGAGATGCCTCAGAATTTCATTCAAGAGTGTGAAATCTTTGATGTTTGGGGTATCGACTTTATGGGGCCATTCCCTTCTTCTAAAGGAAACAAATACATCCTTGTAGCCGTTGACTACGTCTCCAAATGGGTTGAAGCCAAAGCTTTACCCACTAATGACGCAAGGGTGGTTTGTAACTTTTTGAAAGCTCTATTTGATCGATTCGGTGTTCCTCGTGCTATTATCAGTGACCGCGGGACTCATTTTTGCAACGATCAATTTGCAAGAGTCATGGCAAAGTATGGTGTCAATCACCGTCTTTCCACCGCCTATCATCCCCAAACCAATGGGCAGGCCGAGATATCCAACCGTGGATTGAAGCGAATTTTAGAGCGTACTGTGGGAGAGCATCGTGCCGCGTGGGCCGATAAGTTAGATGATGCTCTGTGGGCTTTCCGTACTGCTTACAAGACCCCGATCGGTTGTACACCTTATCGTCTTGTGTACGGGAAAGCATGCCACCTTCCTATCGAGCTGGAGCATAAGGCGCACTGGGCCTTGAAGTGGGCTAACTTCGACATCAACAATGCCGGTGATCAGCGCAAGATCCAACTCAATGAGCTCAATGAACTTCAGAATGAGGCTTATGAAAATTCTTTGATCTATAAGGAAAGAACTAAGCTCATTCACGACTCCAAGATCAAAAACCGAGAGTTCCATGTTGGAGACAAAGTCTTACTTTTTAACTCTCGGATGAAAATCTTTTTGGGCAAGCTCAAATCTCGTTGGTCCGGCCCATTCACCATTGCCCAAATTTTTCCATATGGTACTCTCGAGCTCGCTCAACCTAATGGACCTAATTTTAAGGTGAATGGCCAACGAGTGAAGTTGTACTTTGGTGAGGACACCTCTCAGGAGGTGATTCCATCCCTCACCACGTTCCCCATGAACTAATTTTGGGTCGAGTCAGGCTCGTGACTCGGTTATCAAAAACAAGCGCCCCTCGGGAGGCAACCCGAGTATCTATCCTTTTATGTTTTAACCTCCTAAGTGTAGGGGGACCTGTATAGGTGTTTGTATTTGTGTGGTGATGTGATTACAGGGATGACTTCACTCTTGGAATCTTTGAAGAACCGTGCTCCCGTGTTATCCGAAATCCGGTTCTATCTCTCAACTATCGTGATTCAATTTTCTTCATACTCACATTTGAAATTGATCACTTTAGTCGTCTCTTCCTTAACTTGAGTTAACCAACGTAAACAATGTCATAAGTGTAGGGGAGACTTTTCCCACATGCTTAAACATTGAGGACAATGTTTATCTTAAGTGTAGGGGGGACTTCTATCGAATTTTTAAGTGGACTTTTCCATGAAAATGCCTTCATTTAACCGAAAAATCCTATTTTTCAACATTTTTCAAATTTTTAATTAACTTTGGCCACTTAGTAGTAATTTTTAAAATTTTTTATCGTTTCTTTCATATGTATATATCCCGCAATAAAGTCAAAAATATTAATAAAGTGGTGTAGCTAGTTTAGAAGTCTTTGACATATTAGGCCCGTTGCGTTTATTTTGACTCAACCCGAATAGACTTATTCAAGTTTATTCTAGCTAGTATCCTTAACCATGTAGACCTTAATTGGTTTATTAGGCTAAGCATCCACGAATCTCATTACTTGAGATTTTAAATTGTGGAGAACGAGAAATGATAGAGTCAATTATAAGTCGGTATTCTTGCGCATGCTCACTTGGTGTAATTATTTGCCTATTCTCCCATCACTTGCTAAAATTTATCTGCAATAAGTAAGGTCGTACGATTTGAAAAGTTACTTAGCTTCTAGCCCAAGATCGTTTAAAAGTTGCTCGGTAATGATAAGAGTTCATAGCCAAGGCATAACTTATGAAGCGGGGCGCGAAGATTGGCGAGTCCGAAAAGGCCCTAACAAGGCATGAGGATTCCATTTTATTGCTGAAGATCCAAAGTGATGTGAAAAGCATTATTCCCAAAATCAATATGAAGGATCAAGACTCACGACGAAAAGCAATCAACTCCCATAAAGATCATGGAGAAGTCTATCCGAAAAGACCCTAACAAGGTATGAGGATAAATAGATCCAAGTCCGAAAAGGAGGCGGATTGTTGTATCTCAAAATCCCAATTAGAGATTGAAGAATAATCATGAAGTCGTGGTCAACAAAGTTGGAGTACCCCTCAAAAGTCTCCAAGTGAAGAAACTGTATTACGATGAGAAGACCATTATCTCAAGAACGTCTCTCAAGATATGAAGTATGAAGTACATGCCAAATATCGGCCCGAGAAAGGTCTCAAATCGCGAACCAAGTTATGCCAAGATATGAACTTTTTGATATCCCGAGAAGCAGTTTTAAAAGATTTTGACCTTTAGCTAACTATTGATCAAATCGTCCTACTTTGCTTTCAGCCCTAATAAACTATCGAAATAAGTCCAAAAATGCATCTTCATGATCATTCTAAGACAAAAATAAAATATAAGAGATACACCTAGGAATAAGGGAGTTTAAGCATTTAATTAAGCCATGTGTGCAAGTGTTTAAATTGCTAACTTATAATAACAATGATCTCGTTTTTAAGCTTAGTTTGGGGAACGTGAAACTTGAGGGTGATAAATCTTGCAACACCGAAGCCCTAATGTAAGTCCTCGATCTCTTTGCAAGTTATTTCCATCCTTCTGTTTATTCTAAAAGTTTTAATTTCTCTTAGTATTTTCATTTTCGTTTAGTAGTATATTAATAAGGCCAAGGTTGATTGATTTTGAGAAAAGTGTAAATGTGCTTTGTCACTAAGCATTGCATGAGGGCATGACAATGGTTAAGTGTAGGGGATTTGATAGGTGTGAAAACACCCATCCTTTTACCACTTATTTAAGGCTAAAACAAGACCAAAACACGTGTTTAATATCATTTGTTTGGAATTATGCGTGGTTTTTGTGTTTATTGTGTTTTCAGAGTCAACCGGGAGAATATTGAAGAAAACATGGTATTGCACGGGTTTTATCGAAGAAAAAGACTCAAGACGAAGTCTATTGTCCAAGAGATGCAAAAGATTTGAAGTCATTGTGCCTATTTGAAGATTTATCGAAGAATAGAGCAAAAAATGGAAAATTCATATATGTCGAAGAACTCGAATCTATTAAACAAAAGAGTATTAGACTAGTTGGAATTATTCACCGACACTTCTAAAAGTCCAAAGTTGAAAACGGTTATTTAAAAGAAGCGTGAAGACCAAGGAAGAAAGAAGAAAAGAAGCCCGATACCAAAGCCCATACACAAGCCCATACATACACGCCTATATAAAGGCCTTACCTCACAAATTTTCACACACTTAGCTAGACTTAGTCTTAGTTTTTCATTTTCTCTAGTTTTAGAGAGAGGAAGTTCCAAACTTTCTCTCACTAAACTTTTCCTTTGTTTTTCATCTTTTAATTTAAGCTTTCCTTAATCTTTGTACCTTGAATTTCATTAATCTCAATCAAGTTAAGCTTTTAATCTCTTTAATTTTCTTCTACTTTTCTTAGTTTATCCAAAATCTTTAATCCGATTATCATTTCATACGGTTTGTATTTGGCGAATGAGCTCGTGTTTAAAGTTTGATCTTTCTTGTTTCTCTTTAAGCTCTCACTCGAATAGGTTATAAGCTCTCCATGCTTATTAGCCTATTCATTGTTTAAGCTTATTATTTTCGGGTCCCATATAAGTTTTAGTCTTATAAAAGTTCTTTTCATTAAGTTCATGGTTTACGTTTTCAAAAGTTGTCAAATTTAAGGGTTTTGAGTTATTAAAAGTTTCGGTTTGGTTAGCTTATTCCCTTTGCTTATTGAAAATTTTGCTCCCCACCATTTTTGGAACATATCTGCTTCCATCGCAACAAGAGGGTTTTAACACATTCCGACGGATCTCTTACTTGGTATCACAATAACCCTTAAGGGTTTTACTTTGCGATAGGGTGTAATTCCCCCCTATTCCGATCTGGGATTGCGATCGCGTATTGCGATCGCACATTCCGACGGGGTTTAGGTCCCTTTTCTAGTCGAAACTCTGGCCAATTTTTATTTACAACATTCCGATCAGGAACTTTCTGATAGCTACATTCCGACCGACTTCATTCCGATAGGACATCATTCCGACAGTTTTAATTTTGTGTATTCCGACGGTACCAAACATGGACATTCCGATGGGCATGATTTTGATATTCCGACAACTTTGCAATTCTATATTCCGATAGATTAAGTTTTAAAGTTTTACAAAATTTAAAGTGTTAGTTTAATTAAGTTTTCAAGTAATTTTCTAATCTTTCCTTCACATTTTCAAGCATTCATTTTTAACTTGTCAATTTAGTTTAATCTCCCAAAGCTTTAATTTACTCAACGTCATTTACATTTAATTTTTTTTAGTTTAAAAATAGACAAACAAACCAACTCCTTTTTATTAACCAAGAACAAATCATTCCACTTAGAACCGAGATCAATTCGAGAGGACTGAGAGAGAATAGAACCCATACAAAAATCCTTGTATCAATTCTCCTTCTATATGCATTCCTACGCAACTCCAAATCCTAGCCACTTCTATTCTCAAGCTTAACCATAATATCACCTGAAAGAGACTAAAACACGTCAACATAAATTTGGTAAGAGTCATAGGTTTAGACTCAAACGCCAAATCATACCAAAAAGCTATGAGTACAATAAAAGTTCAAAACATATGGAAATGTGATACTACATGCATTAACAAGCTAACATTCAAGATTCAACTAATCAAACCAAAACCATGGCTCCTAGCCATACCAAACCTCATAATCCCATAGGCATCCAAAACCTATGAACCAATCCCCAAGGCCCCGCCTTGTCAACACCCCTTGGTACCAAGTCAAAACATAAAACAATCAAGAATTATCTAGCAGTTAATCATATAAGTATCAACACACACGTCCATTACCAACGCCAAACATTCACAGTATAAATTTATATAATAAAACATAACATAGTGTCTCTTCCATCCCATCTGGAAGTAAAAAACAATTGTACACATGGGACTATGAAACTCACCTGATTGCTTCTCCAAAGCTCCTCGCACTAGCAAAAGCTAACAATCCAAAAACACATAATCAATACATGAACCGACCACTAAAACGGTTCATTAACCTATGATGGACATCTAAATCCCTCTCATATAAATACCCCATTTATAAACTCTAAACACCCCATTACCCTTCCCTAACAAGTCCTTAACTTGGTTAGGTTTAATAACTATCCCGTTCATATTTTACACAAAACAGTCCCAATTTTAGGTCTCAAAACTTTAAGTCAAACGTCCACTTAAACATACCCATGGTTTCTATAAAAGGAATATTCATACCTTTACATATGTTAGCTAACACCTCCCACTTACTCTAACCTTAAAGCTACTGTTAAGGCCCCGATATATATATATATATATATATATATATATATATATATATATATATATATATATATATATATATATATATATATATATATATATATATATATATATATATATATATATATATATATATATATATATATATACTTTTGTCATTCCAGATTTACTGATTTTAAACATACAAAAAGTTTGTTAGGATTAGGGGGTCTTACCCTAAACCACAACCTTAGCCCAAGTGCAGATACTTACTACAATATATAAACCATCTCTCATGTTCGTTAGAAGATGCCAATGCAACCCTTAGTACCCCAAACAACCAAAAACTTAAAAAGAAAACAGGCTGACTTCAAAACAGTATTGACCTCCGACTGCTGTAACCTGTTTTTGACCCACTTCCCGACCTCCAGTTTAGTTCTAACTTCTTGCACTGAAAAGCCACTTCAATTACCTTTTTAGGGATACTTGGATCAAAAAATAATGTTAGCCCTATATTTTATATAGTCGAACAAGAATGTAATAGGTCATCTTAGTCGTTAATGGTCTTGTATTGCAATAGGTTAGTCGGGAAAACCGGGCTTGGACTTTAAGCTAATATTGTCTTTGTTAGGGGCTATATGCCCAAGTGAATGCCAAGCCCGACCCAAGATGAAGCCTACAAAGGCCTTAGAGCCGTGGCATATATAACCCTCTTCCATGTATGGAAGAGGGTGTTGGTTCATTTCATAAAACACCTAGTTTTAGTGTAAACCTTCCACTTCTTTCTCTTTCTCTCTCTAAATATCTATTCTAAATCTTGTATAATGGATTGAATGGGATTAACATTTGGTATCAAGAGCCTATAGTGGATAGGTGATTGAAGATTCGTGTGTTGTGTTCTTGATTTTTCATGCCTATCTTGATCTAAAAGTCACGTACCAAAAACTTTTTTGGTGTTTTTATGGTTCAGTCTTGATAAAAATCATCTACTTACTATTGGTAGTGATTTGGTATTGTTATCTTGGTTAAAAACACAAAATTTTTGGGTGCTTGATTCATTTTTAGGCTAAAAATCACGAATTTGTTGTGTTCTAGTACTATCCGAGAAAAGGGGTATTTTTGATTCCTTGGTACGATCTGTGTATTGCGATTGCATAAACCTGGGGTTTCTACTTGCGATCAAATATCACGATCACTGGTTACGATCTAGAGTGCGATCACTCACTGCGATCCAGAGTGCGACCACTCACTACGATCCAGAGTGCGATCACTCACTATGATCCAAGGAGTACGATCACTCACTACGATCCAGAGTACGATCACTCACTGCGATCACTCACTACGATCTGGAGTGCAATCATTCACTACGATCAAGGAGTGCGATCATAGGCTACGATCACTTGTTGCGATCACTGACTACGATCCAACGTTACGATCTGAGTACGATCTAGTGACTACGATCCAAGAGTACGATCAAGGACTGCGATCTAAGAGTATGATCTAAGAGTACTATCTGAGACTGCGATGGGTATTGCGATGGACAGATAAATTTTGTTTGAGCAATTTTTAGACTTAGCCACTAT